>OX103973.1:40274966-40324379 GCA_944470395.2 Schistosoma turkestanicum | reverse complement strand
AAGCAGAACCTACGGACCTCCCAAATGATGTCATCCAATCAACAACAAGGAAGATGAGCGTCGCCTTCAGGTTAATCAATAGTGACGATTTGATTACTACAGAAAGCATATACAGGATGTTAGCAATGAAGCTTCTTCAACATAATATGGAACTGTGATGATGGACTTCTCTGAACAATCGTGGACGGATGGCAGCTAACAAATTCACTCAAAATGGAAACCAGTGTTAGGGGAGGCTGCTTACTCACAGACATTCTTTTTGTGCTAGTAGCCGACAGGATTATGAAGACGTCAATATCCGAGGGAGGCTCGAGGTACACTGGACAGTTCCGAGGGAACTGAACGATCTGGACTTCACAGTTGATCTAGCCGTTTTATCCTGCATACCGCAACAAATGCAGGAGAAGACGACCGGTTTAGCGGCAACCTCTGCAGCACTGTGTCTCAGCATTCACAAAAGAAGAGGCAAGATACTCCAGTACAACGTAACATGGACCAGCCAAATTACACTTGACAGAGAAGCTCTGGAGGATGTAAAAACCTTTACATATCAGGGCAGCATCATTCACGAGTAAGGTAATAGAGATCGGAAGGCGCAGATTTGCAGGGTAAGGGCAGCATTCTTTAGACTGGAGAACGTCTGGAACTCAAAGCAACTATCGAACAACAACAAAATCAGAATTCCAACACAAGACAAGACAATTCTACTGTATAGGGTGAAACTTGAAGACTACCATAGCCAACATCCAAAAAATATACGCATTTATAAACAGATAATTACAACAATTTATTCTCAAATAACTACATGTTACAAGAGGCATGCTGATTAACAGGCAAGATCAATATGTTAAGGTCGCTAACATATTCTTTGTAAAACTTTGCTCAGTTACTGAATTATTTCACGAGATACATTGGCTTCATAAGCATGGCTAAAATTTTTCACATAAAATTGCAGATAATTTTCCAGACTCTGCAATGTACAGTGCCAGTAACTGGCGCGAGTCACAACAGTTACGTTACGAAGAACTGCCAATGACTGCGAGACAATGCATGATAGAGCCAGGTCTGCATATAACAAGAATTGATGAGGTAAATGTGCTAAGATCTTGTTCATATTCTTCAGATGATAAATTTCAGGCTCCTAGGTAAATTAACTAAGTCTCCGGCAAACATCCAGACTAATATTTATGGAATGGAATAAGGTGCTGAAAAAGAGCAATAAAGAGAGCGAGGAGAGCAGTAGAACAGAAAATATTCATGTTTAAAACCGAACAATGACCCAGCAGATACTTTTTCAAACTCGAACACTACTGTACACCTACACTTATATAGGTTAATGAAGACAAGTTACTAGTGAGATAACGAATGGGCAATTAATCGTATCAATAGAGGAAATTCAGAAGAACCAAACTGTTAGCAATAATGCTGATGTACAGAATATTATAATGAGTCACAGTGATCTGATGTTTTTGTGGTACTTTTTATTCTTTTTCTTTTCAACTCTTTAGTTCAAGAAGTTATGAGTGAGCTCTTTTTCACTATAATTGTCTTGATCTGCTTGTAATAGGATTTCTTGGTAGCGAGTCAAAACAATTGCAAGGGTACGTATTTTACGGAGTGTCCGTTGGCTAGGCACTATGAGCAACAAAATATTGTGGGAGGGAACAAACTAACTTTTGTTTTAGGAGGAAAATAGGAAAAGACGCTGGAAATGGATAAGAAGCATTTTGACAGAAGCACCCAGTTACCTCACAAGGCAAACCCTGACTTGACATCCTCGAGGCTAAAAGAAAATCAAACATAAATTTGCCCCAAGAATTAAAAGCGTACATACAAATTGGGCAGAGCCGGAATGGAAGGCCCAGGACAGAGTAGGTTGAAGAATGCTATACAGCCGCCCGTGCTTCTTTGAGGGTAACGGGCATAAGAAAATAAAGTTAGCTATCGCTGATGGACACTTGTTAGGTTATTTGGTAGTAAACACGATATAAACGGGGATGTTACTGAGCTAAAAGCATCGAAAAATAAAGACCATGCTCCTTTACAAATTTGTTCGGATGTTTTGTTCTATCTTCACGCATTTTGCTGTGGCCAAATCTGTTCGTATACTGTCGTTCTGGTTCTAAAAAAATTCTCAATGCCACAGCTCACTATGGTACTCGTAACTTCCCCAAGATATCGAGATATCTAATGCAGTGTGATCATATACAGAAATAGTCGACTGGCTCTGGAGAACTTGGAACTACAATCGGTACAATTTAAAAACATGATTTCACTGAACCTGTACAACGTATAGAAAATGACATAGCTTGGTTGAACATTTGATAATAAAGCATCTGATCTCCTGGATCACATCGTACTCCACTAGTAAGTGAAAGTTATTATAAAGCGGGAAGTTTACTCAACTATGGATTCTCTCTTTGTTGCTTTCCTGCAGTTGTAACACTGAAATGGAAATTAACTTACATTCTAACGACAGAACGTTTTTCCATTCAGAAACTGGTTATCAAAAAAATTAGCTAACTCACTGGCATCATTTTTCGTCTGCTTTCCGTATCCTGTTCAATAATTCAAATGAAATTAGTGTCATCATGTAGGGCCTTTCTGATGGCTCAGAAAGAATCCTCATAGCCTCACCGTATCCTTGTTTAGTGGTAAAAATTTGCAAAGCTTAATCGAACGTACTGGCAATAAAAATAAACTAACGCCTTCTCTTCACTACAACCTTTATCTGAAGACATCACCTTCTCCCTTATTGTAACTGAGGTACTCGTAAGAATCTCCATGAAATAACCTGGGTTTTAAATGTGCACTACCAGCATGATTATTTGAACATGGCTATGCCCCTGCATCACACCTTTCAGTCATACTGTCTAACGGATTAAAAGTATTATTGCTGACATCATTTAGATATCATGCCAGATTCTAACCCCCTACGTCTTTTTATAAAGCTAATCATAGTGAAGCAATCCGATTACTGGTGTTTAACTGTGTCCAACAAACTGAAGACACCTTATCTAGCATAAAACCTAAAATCAGGTAACTTCATCCGCCAGTTCTCTTACGTGCAAAAGCTTGAATTTAACTTCCAATCAAAGCATAATATAAGTACTAGTTTTTTTAAATTGTAAAATTTGTATTTGTTTCAGGCTGTACTGATGAAATAAGTGCAAAGTTACATATCAGGTCGTTCAAACTTGGTAAATATGATAGTTTTTCGAGGCAGCAGATGCCGCTTCACAAAACCGATGATACATGTGGCGGTTAAGCTGTTGACTAAGCAAGAAAGCTTCCCACAGAATAATGACAATCTACAGATCAGATGGAGCAGTTAACATACTTCGAAGCAGCTGCTGTCATCAGTCCAGCTATATAAGTGAAACTTTCAACCTCGCTGACGAGAACAATTTACTATTGAAAAAATTCATGCAAACCAAGAGGATTTGGAATCTATTTTCCTGTTGACCTCAGTCTGACTGATGTCACTACGAGACCGTCTGCAGAAAAGGAAATGTATGTGTACCATAGAAAAAATAAGAAAAACCTGATACTGAAAATTTTTCATACTACCGAAATCTGGGGCTAAACAATATCTGAACTTCTGTGAGTAGTGTGAAAAAGTTTTCGATTGGATTAGCAGTTGACTGTATTCGCGTTCTCAACCTACTTAATAAAATGACTGAGTCTACAAAAACTTATTAAACAAGAAAAACCTTGACGTAATTACTGTGCAGGAAATATAGCCACAGTCAACATCCTGTGGCAGTGAAATACAGCTGTTTATCCTCTGGATTATTGGAGCCAGCGGATATAAACGCAAGAAAGGTGACGCCACTCTGAGCTTGAGAAGCGCCATGAACATACGAATAGTCCAGACAGTATCATATGATTAAAGTTGGATTGTATGGGGCTTGTTCATAGATGTTAGTTCATCTCCGTTCCAGATTAATAATGAATGCATTCTTTGTATGTTACTGACCGAAGATAGCCGTTATTCAACGCAGTTATTACACGCTTCAGTCTATAATAAGACTGTCTTTCACAGCATATTGTTTCTTTGATTGACTGGGTAAGGAAGGTATTCATATTCCAGGAAGAGCATATGGTACAGTGGACACTGTAGATGTATCTAGACAAATCAGCCTTTCCAGAGAGCATTTTTCCTTTCTTTCTAATACACAGCAACAAAAGTTGGCAAATACCGTGAGCGATGCGGTTCCAGAGAAGGTAGAATCTCGTACATACCTTGTCAGTCTCATTATAAAACAGGAGTATCTGATGCAGGTGTGAATTCATGGATCTGAAAAGCAAGGGAAAAATTCCTATGGGCATTAATAAACAGCTAATCAAGTAAAATGCACAGGATCTCTTCACTAGATATCATCAGCAATAACCTACAATAGTAGACAAAGAACCATTTTCCAGGTGAGGAAGAAATTAAGAAAACACGCTGAAGGAGGGTAGGACTTACTTTTTGGACAACTTGAAACTGCAGTACGAAGCCAGTCCAAAGCTGCGATCGTCTAAGCACAAGGAAGATATTTAAAATTATAGAAATATGTCACCAAAAATCAAAGACAGACAGCGAAAGAATCAACTGTGTCAAGCAATAGCTGGGAAGGAGGATCTCGCGTGGAGTTGGTTGGGACTTACTTGTTCATTCAGTAACTGGCTTAAGTATGTCACCAAGTCATTACTCAGGATAAAACGTTGCTATCCAACTGTAGATTTTAGGATTGGTACATTTTTTCCAGTTTCAAAACAAAAATTGTGATGGGACACGGTGGAAGATTTGCTCTTTAGTATCACATATTTGATAGATGACGAATGACTTTCGATACACATAGCAGTGCCTAAAATTTATTGAGGAGGTAGATCAGAATGAATTATTTGATATAGATTCTTAAATTCACCATATTTTTTGTGGGATACTTTCACCATTAAGATTAATATGATTTACAATTGCACTATTCCGATTAACACAACCTTTCGTCCTAACTTTAAGAGACAGATAATCATTCATAAACAAAACAGACCCTATTTTTAATTTAAAGCTAATTTGCAGATGATTTTTCTAGATAAATTCAGTACTCTTATTCAATTGCTGAAATCACACATTGTCTCTTGAACAATCAGCCCTGCTTTGTTCGTACTGAGTCTAATTAGGGCCGTTTAAGTTTGTCCGGCTTACTGGATTAGCCTTTTGAATTCAACCAGCTCATCAAAGATGGCTGAAGACAAGGGTAAGCCAAAGGGTGCAATGAATGCTTACGCAGCCTTCTTGCAATCTATGCGAGCTGACCATAAGAAAAAGCATCCTAATGTAACACTGGACTTCAAGACTTTTTCGAAGGAGTGCTCCGAACAATGGAAGGTATGTTTTAAGTTCTCATTGCTTATTGCTTCAGAATCTGTCGGCTAAAGAAAAAAAGAAGTTTAAAGACCTAGCAGATAAAGACAAAGAACGTTATCGATGTGAGATGGAAAATTATGAACCTCCTGCCGACGAAGGCCGTAGCAAGAAAAGGAAACGAGACCCAGATGCACCTAAAAAGGCGTTGTCCGCATTTTTCCTCTTTTGCAATGATGAGCGACCTAAAGTTAAATCGGAAAATCCTGACTGGAAGGTCAGTGAGATCGCTAAAGAATTGGGCAAAAGATGGGAGCACTGTAAAAACAGAGCCAAATATGAGAGCTTAGCCCAAGTAGAAAAACAGCGATATGAAAAAGTATGTTCTTTTTAAATGCTTTTACACTTTATTCTAGGCAATGCAAAAATACAAAGCCGGTAAAAAGTCCAAGACAGAGGATTCAGAATCCGATGAATAGTCCCTTACGGTTTAGAAACTAATCTTTGACGTACAATTGTTGTATACAGATGGTGTTATTTTATATTGTCTACAGATGTTTCTTTTTAAACCTAATGGGCCGTCCTGCATTTGTAAAACGATGGCTACTGTAACATTTTTTACCAAATACACTGTTTATAAGCTTTTCTTTTGTTTCATTCTGTTGAAAAGTTACGTAGTATTAGCACTAGTAAGTTATATTGCCCAAAACACCGTCTCAACTGTGTTAAGTTCCAAAATTCACAGCTCCATCGTTCATGTTGCTTTCTGCTTCCTGATAGTCATCTTTACCGAATCGCTTGTGTACTCCTAAAGTTCTCAGGTTAGTCTATTGAGTAAATAATTATGGATCACATTTAGTTGGTCAGGTTTGTTGGACAGTTTACGGTGGCAGTGGAATTGTTGCGTTTCAAGGTATGGAATGAGGTATAGAGTAGTGTAGTTTATACGACTGGTAACGACATGGCCGGTACGACTGGAAAAGTTCATCCATGTTACTTGCCTTAGTATATTAGACCAAGTTGTAGTCAGTAGGTTTACGTGGTGGTTATTGTGAATTCCTACGAATCCAGCAATTGTATAGTCCTTGGTGTAATGTAGGCCTGAATGTTAGGATGCTCATTTGTCTTGAGATTCACAATGGGACCAATTGCTGTGCGGATAAGGCAGCATACTTCGCTACCCGAAATACATATTGGGAACGTTGGTATTCTTGCTGAAATCCGAACGCAAGTGTACTCCGTTTAAAAACCGCGTACTCTTACGCTCGTCACTCAGATGTCTCGGCTCGATTCTTACCCTCAATGAAGTTGGGTGCGCAACCTAGTGGTCTGGATAGAAAAAAGGAATCTCAGAGGGAGTCGAGCTGCTTAGGTCTGGGACTTCCATACCAACGGTTGAAATGTATCCGGATTATTAGTACCTGACCTGAAAACTCTTCTATCTTACAGCACGTAGTCCTAAATTATGCGAATCAGGACACGACTTTTGTCCCCCGGTGTACGCGATGGCAATCCACCCGGACTTCTATCGCCACAATCTTACACTTCTAAATTAGCATCGAACACTATCTTCCCATTATTAAGATTGGGTAAATTGGCCTATCTTCAGTAGTGCGAATTTATCAAAACACCTATCGATGCTAGATATACGGTTCTTTGACTTTCGACGCGTTTAACCATGTAAGCACTCGCCATTTTCTCAATACATGGTCTCTTACAGTTGTCGTTAGTCAATACACTGAAATTCTATAAAACAAATTAGTTTTCGTCAGGTATGTCCCTAATGGACTAGTTTGGCATTCTCGCGAAACGTTCTTTTGAAAAGTATCTGTCAATTTCGGAGGTCTTACTGAAGTACTTGTGTAATACTAGGTGTACGGATCTTAATGACTACCACTTCTAATTATAAGTCCCAATATACTGACTGAGTATGTCTCATAGAGAATCAAAAGATAATCATTCTTTAGGTCTTTCTATCAAAACTTCTATCAGTTTAGATTACATGTGCCCGAAAATTGTCCAACTCATAAGGCCAACATGCACTGATAGTGCGGTGTGAGCTACTTATAAGTAGTATATGACGTGAGTGTCAATGTAATGTCTGGCAGCAGAAGATGGGGGAAGATCAAGAAAGGAAGAGTTAGAAAACAATGGAATTTGTATGAAACGCATGAAAAGTGACAATGGATTGATGTTTTGCAACAGGAACAGTCCAGTTCGATAAGATGAACTGATATTTTGCAAATGAACGATTTACGATATGGTTTTCCGATTTTACTGAGTAACTCTGTAAATTTTCTCTAAATACAATTCGGTTGCCCCACTTGTGTTCTCGTTCACTACAATAGCTACTTCATATCTGGTAAGATAAGAATTTGTAAGCAGTTTCATCAACTTTAGTCCTGCAGTAAATTTGTGAATGTCAAATACACAACCATAAATAAAATTCACAATAGCTACAGTAAGGTAATCATTATGCTAGAGGAAACTCTACAATAATTCTATGCTCTCGATCAAGTTACAGACAAAACTGGTAGTTCAAGTTGTTGAATGGAATGTATACAGTTTTTTTAATACTTAGTAGTTATAGGCAACCAGCGTATATCTAGATTTCGTTCAACTAGACATATTTTGAATCTTAGTGGAGTTTCTTGTAGAATTCAATCTAAGCGTCGCTATTACAGACGTTACTCATTGGATTATTCAAAAAAAATAAAACTAATCTAGGAGTAATATCAGTCCATAAGGATGTAATATGTAAATATGTTCGTATCCGGTCGATAATTATCAAACATGTCTATCCATTCATTCCATACTGATATTGTAACATTCAGCTAGTTAGCTTTGAGTCTAATATGAAAATATGTTGTATCTTTGAAGGATTACGAAAAGCACGGTATTTGAAAGAATCTGAAAAAATAGAATATATGAGTTAACGATTCTGTAATCATGTAAAAAACTATAAATATAATACAGAAATCAATCGATAAGAGTTGTGTAATCATGCAAGCGTGGAATTGAAGAACCATGTACTGCTCATCACTTTCCATTAAAATTTCTATAGTTACTGAGATTTAAGGCAGAATGTTTTGATAAATTACTATTATTTCATGTACTACTATTAATGAATGATAACTCAGTGGGAATTTTCACAGTATAGTCAACCGATGTTGGAGAAAAAGGTCGTCCGAAAGTAGCGGACATGGTGTCATGCCTCGGGGGAGCGGGCATCAGATGCCCTGTCCGACCTTGTGCAGGGGACTGCCAACCATCTTGCCTTTTCTAATGCACCTTTACCTTAAAATAGATTTTACTTATTAGTAGTAATGAATAAAAGTGTACGTCGATTGTTACTCAGTATCTGACACAATCAATATAAGAGTTGTGAATTGATTAAAGATGGAAATTTATTAAATTGAACAGATAGATGGCAAAGAAGTTTTGATACAAGTGATTACTGTAATCATTAGATTTAGCAAAAATGATGTTCAATGTTATTTATTGATTAAAATTATATATAGAAATGATTTTTTTTTCCTACTGTTAGATTTTTTACCATTTCTAATCAGTTATATGGTCATGTATTTAAAAGTTTCTTGTAAAATAAATAACAGTTTAAACATTCTCAGAGAAAGGTACTGTTCTTCTACTAAATCATATACTCTCTCTCTCTCTGTTCATGGTATAGAACAAGTTCATAATCTATTCTGTTCAATATTAAAGTATGATGAGTAAGTTGTCATAGTTTATCAGTGTATACTTACTTTACTAATAGATTTCTAATGACCTTTCCAAAGTTTAACTTGTTGTATTTTATCACGTTATTTACAACGTCAGATAATTTGTAAAAGAAATTAAGATTGTCCAATATATTAGTAATCAATAAATGGTATATTAGTCATAATATAACATTTTTACTGTTTGTTCATTGAAGTTTACGAGCGAAAATAAACAAACAAACGAAGTAAAACAATTGTCATTAAATAGTTTCAATTAATGTGTTTAGGTGATTCCATATCACGTATACTGTTTTAATGATAATTACTTAAAAGATCTATTGTCAAGAAGCTGTAGGAAGGAATCAAAGCCATCATCCAGAAGATACAAGTGTTTATTAACAGTTGTCTACACAAAATACTTCGGATTCGTTGGCCAGACACCATTAGCAACAACGTACTGTCAGTCAGTCAGTCAGTCAGTTGCAACGTAGAACTTCGTACGTAAGTACATCAGTTCATGTCGCCATACCACATCAGCACAGAGATATCATTGTCAGTTCAAATCCAATATTAGAAGAAGAGGTAGTCAAGGTATTATTAGAAGTAATCGGAGAGGTTAGGATTAGAAGATATTATTCAGGAAGTATGATTCAGTGAGAAAAGTTTAGAAAGTCAAAACTAGAAGTGTTGAAGAATCCAGAAGATAAGGATTTGAGAGAACACAAAGAATAAATGCACCAGCGCCATTGCGAATGATTTTGAGTCATGTCACTCAAGGTCTCTAACGACGTACTGTGGGAAAGAACAAACCAGATTCCAATGGAGGAGGAAATCAGAAAGAAGCGGTGAAAGTGGATAGGACACACACACCTAACTGCGTCACAAGACAAGCCCTCACATGGAACCTTCAAGGCCAAAGTAAAAGAGGAAGGCCAAGGAACATATTACGTCGAGAAACAGAGAAAGACATGAGGAGAATGAACAACAGTTGGACAGAACTGGAGATGGAAGCCCAAGACAGAGTTGGTTTGCGAAAATTGGTTGGCGGCCTATGCTCCATTGGGGTTAACAGGCGTAAGTAAAAGTAATTAAGTGTAGGAACGAATAATTATTCCAATTAGAATCCAACCACAAAATCAACCTGCTTTTCAGTCATTATGGTCGTGTTCAGTTTGAAAACCAAATACTCATCATCTCAGTCATTGTAGAATTGAACAATTGAACAATTATTATTATTATTATTATTATTATTATTATTATTATTATTATTATTATTATTATTATTATTAGTTGTAACGGTTCATTGTTTTTCTGCTCTTAATATTTCAAAACAAACTAATAATATTCTCTTTCCCTTTCTCTATCTCTGTGTATACGAAGAGTATTAGGAGAAATATAAAGGCATTCAACTAAAGACGTAATATAACTAACTGTACATGATTAACAGTTTGGTTATAATTATCATCAGTCGAGTGAATATGCCTACAGAGATTGACTACATTCAGTCTTTAATGTCAGTGCATGAAGTCACTGACAAGTGGACTGAGTCATGTTGATAGATGTAAGCTACCTGGTTGGGATCCGCAAGATGATACTAACCGATGGTTAGAGACCTTGAACGACATGGCTCAGAATCGTTTGCAATGGCACAGGTGCATCCACTCTTTGTGTTCTATGAAATTCTAAGCTTCTGTATTCCTCATAATCTCTACCTTTCTCCTTCTAAATTTATCTCACTGAATTATACTTCTCGAATCATATCTTCGCTCCCTAATCTTCTCCATTACTGCTAATACTTCTATTATTGCTATCACTATTGGATTTGAACGGACAGTTGCGTCTCTGTGCTGATGTGGTATGGCAACCTGAACTCATGTACTTATGTACGAAGTTCTGCGTTGTATCTGTCTGTCTGTCTGTCTGAATGTCATCGACGCAAAATAACTGAATTCATACACAGGTAATTATACAGTTGATAATCTATTTTCAATTTTAATAAAATGTCAAAGTTTTTACTTGATAATTCATTAAACTAATTGAATAGAGCAGATATATCTTGTTTCTCTAAATAATTATTTGAATGTTTTAAAAATATATCATTTTTATTTCTTGTGTTGCGTTACATTAAAGACCTTGAAAAGTTCAAAAATGTCAACCTTTAGAAATTAGGTGTTGTTATAAACAAACTTTGAAAAATTTAAATATGTGGTAGGATTTTTTACTTTCTAACAACTGTATTTGTAAGCGGAAGTTTCATGTTTTAACGGATAGATAAATAATTTCTGAATTCTTTTTTTTTCATCTGATAACTGTGTAAAGAACTACATCACAAATACAAACTATTAAACTTGTGGATTCGAACTGTAACTAAGAGTGTCTATCATCTCTTATAAGTTTGAAATGGACCAAATAATTTGAGAACTTTTTTAGAAATTTCCATCATTAAAATTTAAAAAAAAAATCACATTCATATGCATAAACATACATTTTCATCGTCGAATTCTAAAAATCCTAAACATCGTTTCAAATTATCGCATATTAAACTTAGGATTGATCACGTCTTCTCAACTAGAACTCTGAGAATTTCCTCACGAAGCTAGTCACTAATGAGCACATGTTACGATATTTTCAGTTAGAGTTTTGGAGATCGGTGTTTTTTTTTACACATTTGAAATCATCAATCAATCAATCATTGTTAGACCACCATTAGAAAACTAGAAGCACTGGACGACCGTTTCGTCCTGGTATGGGACTCACCAACAGTGCGCGTTCACGACTCCTGCACCTCGCAGAATTCGAACCCGGGACCTTCGATATTGTGCACGAACGCCTAACCATCGGACCGCTGGGTCGGCATCCAGCGGTGTTGATGTCTGACTGATTGGTCTAGATATTGACACCGTTGGATGCCGGCCCAGTGGTCTAGAGGTGACATCACCAATCAAAGAAAAAAATTAATATAGGTCAAGATAGGGGGTGAAGAGAAATTATAACGATCGAATGTGTTTATAACCGGAGATCGTTATTATGAATTCAATGAGAAATATTAAAATGAGATGAGTGTTAAGTAAATTGATCATGTATGTTTAGATGACTACTAGTGATGATAAACCATGTGAATAAAACTAATGAAGACAATTACATTTCGAGTAAGAATAGTAGTTGGATGTAGATTATACTCGTTACATTGTATCATTCATTCTGTTGTTAAGTTACTTACTTACTTACTTACTTACGCCTGTTACCCCCCAATGGAGGATAGGCCGACCACAAGTTTTCTCCAACAAACTCTGTCCTGAGCTTCCCTTTCCAGTTCTGTCCAATGTCTGTTCATTCTTCTCATATCTTTCTCTATTTCTCGGCGTAATGTGTTCCTTGGCCTTCCTCTTTTCCTTTCACCTTGAGGGTTTCATGTGAGGGCTTGTCTCGTGACGCAGTTAGGTGCTTTTCGTTGTGTGTGTCCTATCCACTTTCACCGCTTCTTTCTGATTTCCTCCTCCACTGGAATCTGGTTTGTTCTCTCCCACAGTTCGTTGTTGCTGATCATGTCTGGCCAACGAATCCGAAGTATTTTGTGTAGACAACTGTTAATAAACACTTGTATCTTTCGGATGATGGCTTTGGTAGTTCTCCAAGTTTCCACTCCATACAGTACAACTGTCTTGACATTTGAATTGAAAATCCTGATTTTTGATTTGGTTGAAAGTTGTTTGGAGTTCTAGATATTTTTCAATTGTAGAAATGCAGCCCTTGCTTTGCCAATCCGCGCCCTCACATCTGCATCAGATCCACCTTTCTCGTCGATGATGCTGCCCAGATATGTAAAGGTGTCAACATCCTCCAAGGCATCTCCATGAAGAGTGATTTGGTTGGTGCATGTTGTATTGTTAAGTTAACGATAGGTTAATTAAACTTGCTATTGGCCAAAGTAAACAAAATAAGGCGTTGGATGTATTTCTTTGCCGTTTTTAAAAAAAATCAGAATGACTATTGCTTTAGTTATTTGTAGAATTCTGAGTCAGATCAATCTTAACAAACAACTTACTAACCTTATAAATTCTACAAAAAGATATATATGTATATATATAGTTGTAGAACTTAATAAGAATTAATTGAAAACAATATTTCTTCATTTACATGACAGTATTTTAATTTGTAAAGGTTTATTTCTAGATAATTCATTTCGTTCACTCAGCCTGGACCCCCTCTAGGGCTACTGTCTATCCCAAGCCCGAACAAAGGAGGAGGGTTTTGTCATAGGGTTGGCGACCCCATCCCACCAAAAAAAACGAACTTGCTAAAAAAAGGTTAACCGAAAAACATAATTCAAACCATTTTAACTCTGCCCTAGAAGTTAAAATGTCTTCTTTTAGAAGAATTATAACATCTTATGATAAAAGCCGTGTTCTCTAGGAAGTCAAGAGGCTGATACCCCTTCTGATAACCATTCTTTTAAGTATATGTAACGTTCAAACATTGTGGGAGATTGGAAGTAAGTAAGTAAATAATTCATTGAGTTAAAAACCATATAGTTAGCATCAAAACTGTTTATGAATCGTTAATGATACAATTTATCAATCAATATGATATAAATTGTAACAAATTTCAGCGTAAAAAGATCATTACTAATATATATATATATATATATATATATATATATATATATATATATATATAGGATTTGTAATAATGAAAGACTTCCCATTAATGCATATTACCAACATCAAGACCTGAAGTACTTGGACTTGATTTGCCAGGGAATGATGACAGATGCAGACTTGTGAAGAGTTACATACCAAGTTAATGAGCACTATCTTGAATTCATTGAGTTCGCCAGTAACCCGAATAAATCCATGTGGGTTTGTACATGCGTTTCTATGGAAATATTGTGTTGAGGGCATACAGATTTACTGTGTTCGCTCCTTTCTGCCGAACCATGTTGTCACATGATATCTTCATGTCCACTGTTATCCATTCCAACCTTGGTGGTTAGGTCTTCTATCAGAATGGTCATATCCGTTGTTGAGCATTGCTCGACGATGATTACCTGAAACCTCTTATAGAACTGATCCTTAAAATCCTCATCATTAACGTTGGTAGGCGCATATCACTGTATGACATTCGTTAAAATCCCATCTCTCTCTTGTTTTGAAGGATGCTCTGATGATCCTGGTTCCATGATATTCTTATCCTATCAGTGCATTTTGTACTTCTTTAGACAACATCAGTGCAACTCCTTGTGTGTGAGGCGTTCTCTTCATCATGGCCAGAGTAAAACAGCAGCTCTCCTGAAGCCAGTCTTTATTTGTCCAGCCTGGATCCAATGGGTTTCTTTTATTCCAAGAACCATCAAGTTGTATCTCTTTATTTCCGCAGCAACTTCAATGGTCCTTCCGATCACCCACATTGTACAGACATTCCATTTACCTATATTAATAATTGCTCTGGTTGTAAAAAGAAGCTTCGGCCTCATGACTTCCAAATAATATTCAGTTTTCATCATGAAGCGTCATAACTTTTTTAAATGAAGACCTTCTAACCCGAAGGACATAGTTTAAATGGCTCGAATTGTTTTTTCTTGTTAGCGTTTCTTTAGCAAGTTATTTTTATACAGGTCAGGTTGGCTAACCTCATGCACAACCCATCCTCTTTATCCAGATTTTGGACCGATAGTAACCCCAGAGGGGCTCCAGGCGGACATATATTACAGAAATCATTTAATTGTGTCACAAATTAAACCCTAACCAAAAGAAAAATGGTAGATCGAAGAATACATTACTTTGAGAATCGGAGACAAGTATGAAAAAATGGCGGAGAACAATTATTTTGGTTAACGAATTCTAGTTGGTAGCCTATGCTCCACGACGAGTTAAAGGAGCAATTCTTTTAATCAGAAGTTAATTATACAATTTGACCGTTCATGTTTTTTTTCTCAAACTCGAATAAAAATTGTTGTGGTTTACGGTCATTTATTTATTATTCAAAATTTATCATCTAGAAATGATGAATTGACTATGAAACAATACAGTTTACTAGTTCAAAAGTTTATTCATAGTTAGTCATCAATGAATTACTGAAGATAAAATATTCAAATCAAGGAATGTACTATTCTCAGTAAAGGTAGATAGTGTTTAGCGAAAAAAGAAATCTAAGATGTGTATTTCAACCTTACTGGAACTTTGAAATGATGGAGAAAATGTGTAGTTCAGCTGAATGATTGTGATGGTGTTTTATTCTCATGGGTTGGATATTTTTGGTACTTATCAAAAATGAAAGTTGATCTCTTATTTCAAGACTTGAATTTAGTTGTGTTCAGTTCAGAAGCCATTGTATTATCTACCTAGCTGTTGAGTCCAAATATACACACCCGCCTGTGGAATAAGGTGAAGATTAATTCAACTTGTATTGGTCGTTTGAATCTCCTTATTTTGTTGAGGATATTAGATCCCCAGAACTCGATTGATAAAAAATCTTTATTTTGGATTTATTTCATGGACCGATCAGTTGACCTTGAGATCACCATTTCTCACCACGAAAATCCTTGACTGTGATTGGTTACAGTGTCGTTTTAGTGTGCTATTTTTGTGACTGTCCCAAGGACGTCTCTATAGAGTATAAATAAACGCAATTTGAGTGCTTGGATTGATTGCATGCTGGCTGGGTGTTTGTAGAACACACTTTCTACACTATATCAAGACTTCTTACTGATTCGATTTGGTCAAAGGATCTCAGTAGCCTACCTGGACGCTGGTTCATTGTTTTGTTCTCTTAATAGTTTAAGCATACCTAGAGACGAGCGTAACATCCTGACATATGAGAATGCAACTGATCAGTCTCATTTAGAATATATGTGCATCCTCTGACTTGACATTACCTTTGGGTTATAAATGAATAGAAATGCGCCGTAACTTCAACCTTTAGGTAAGTTTGCATTTACCCTAAAAATAATCGTGTGTACTAGGACGGAGGGTAAGGAACAGTATGTGAGGTTATCTGGAAGAGAAAAAGTGAACCGATGACTAAGTACATAGAATACACTTTAAAACAATCGACAACAGTCAGAATTAACACAAACATGAGGTGAAGACAAACTGATAATTTGAACTTGGAGCTGGTTTTGAATAGGTTAGCAGCACCATCTTTAACTTCTGTTCAATATAAGTTGATAATGAGATAATACGAACAGTTAATCATTTTATAATGCGGCAAACCTATACGGAAAAATATCATTTATTTGTATAAAAGTTCATAAGATTATATTTCAATAGTCGGTTTGTAATTTACACTGACTACTTGAAAAGTAGTTAATGGTCTTACATTTAAGCAAAACAACAGAAATACTCTTGGATTTCCATCTCCGGCGCTAGGGCCACTTGATGAGCGGAGTCAACATTTCACAAACTTCCTATGAAAAGACTATACGTGACCAGCCTGAAGTAATTGACCCTTGAGCACTGCGGTCTCTAAAACTGCAGGCTCCTGAAGAAGCACCCTTCCATGTTGTTGGCAGGCTGGAAGTAGCATCCGCCCTCATACCTGTAAAAGCAAACGAGACCGAATCAGTCACAGTCAAAACCTACGAAACATGGCCAGTAAGAGTAGAAGATATTCTTAGGTTACTAGGATTCGAACACAGATGTCTTAGAAGCATTACTCGTGTATCGTGGGACACCCGAGTAAGAAATGCTGCCATTTGGAAGCGAGTACTAGGTAAGGATGGCAGATCAATTGATGAAGAATTGAAACTTCATCAGTTGAGGTGGTTGACACATAAGTTACATTCCCTCTATCAACCACCGACCGCCTTGACGAGCTATGTTTTGTAGTGTAGGAGTAGGTTGGAAGAAAGTAAGGGGGTGCCAAACCAAAATATGGCACAAATCCATGAAGTCACTGACAAGTGGACTGAGTCATGTTGGTAGATGTAGGCTACTTGGTCGGAGTCAGCGAGACGAGAGTCACCGATGGTTAGAGGCCTTGAACGAAATGGCTCAAAAGCATTTGCACTGGAGAAGGTGCATCCACTCTTTGTGTTCTCTCAAATCCTAATCTCGATTCGTCAACATCTCCACCTTTGTCTTTCTAAACTTATCTCACTGAATTATACTTCTTGAATAATATCTTCGCTCCCTAATCTTCTCCATTACCAGTAGTACTCCTACTATCTTTACCACTATAGGATTTGAATTGACAATTGCATCTCTGTGTGTGAATGTGGTATGGCAATATGTACTGATGTACGTACGTACGAAATTCTGCATTGTAGCCAACTGACTGACCTATGTTGTAGTTGACTGATCAATACCATTCTACAGAATGTTTCAATGTTCTTATTAAAAATTACTAGTTTCCAATTTCTACTACCTTACTGGATTGTAATCCATAGGATAAATGCTCTCATGAAACAAATTATGAACTATAGTTTTCAAACAGTTTAACTTTAACCTAGAAACACTGGATGGCCATTTCGTCCTGATTTGTGGGACTTGTCAGTAGAGCGCAACCATCACTACTACTACTACTACTACTACTTGCAGAATTTGAAACCAGGACCTCTGCACCGTTGAGCTGGCATCCAAACAGTGTAAATGTCTAATTCTGATCAATCTAAGGATATTTTTGTTCAACCTTACCCATGAGTCTCCAAAAGTTATTGCATACACTCTAAAGAGTTGGATTTCACTGGTTACATGTCTTCTTCTCACTAGAACTCCGAGCATTTCCCCATGAAGTTAATCACTACTAGTGAGCATATTATATAATCTTTTTTATTATAGAATCATAAAGCCTGTTGCTTTTTATTCATACCATAAATCAATCATAATTTCAGCAATAAACAATCATCTCCATAACTCGGTCATGAAAAAGATTATGATTACTATTCAATGACCAATCAATAATTATCGATCAACATCCTCGCATTACATCATTTTGAAGTAAAAAGAAAATACACTCACATTGAATGTCAGCAAATAAAAGAATGACCAATTTGATCAAAAAATGAGCTTTAAATCAATAAACCGTTAACCACACCTCTTATTATTATAATGTATGCGTTCAAGTTTCAATAATAAAAGTCAATGTGAAGTCAAATCTAACGTGGCATTAATATTGTCGTGCGAGCTACTTATAAGTAGTATATGACGTGAGTGTCAACCTAATGTCTGGCAGCAGAAGATGGGGGAAGATCAAGAAAGGAAGAGTGGGGACACAATGGAATTTGTATGAAACGCATGAATAGTGACAATGGATTGATGTTTTGCAACAGGAATAGTCCAGTTCGATATGATGAACTGATATTTTGCAAATGAACGATTTACGATATGGTTTTCCTATTTTACTGAGTAACTTTGTAAGTTTCGTTAAATACAGTTCGGTTGCCCCACCTGTGTTCTCGTTCACTACAATTGGTGTCGCTGCCTGCTCGAAGGAAGGAGCTCCCGTGGCCGAAGGAGTTGGAGGACGGAGACTTGCGGAGCTCCCTGGAGGAGTTTGAGGCCGCGATAGGGCTGGTGGGTGTGAAGGGGCCCGGGGGCGGAGTTGGCGTTGCTGGGGACGCTGCGGGGAGGTGAGACGAAGGCGGTATACGACGGCCTGGACCGTGCCGCTGGGAAGACGGCGTGGGAGACGGTCATCGGGTGGCTGATGACGGAGTTCGACAGCCTGGTGGACAGGGAGGAGGCCCCGCAGTGGTTCCCGTTGGTGATGCTGTCGGCTGATGGTGACCCGTTGGTGCTGGCTGTGGAGCTCACGATGTTGCTGCGCCGTACGCTGCCGAGTATGGATGGGGAATCGGAGGCACAGTTGTTGGCGTCGCAATGTATCGAAAGTGTGCCTGCCGCCGTGTCCCAGCATCGGGAACTAGTAAACGCTACACGTGGGGTAGATGCCGTACCCATTCCAGACCAGCGGGCAAGAGCAATGACCGAAGTGTTAATCCGGCATATTGTAGCGTGTCACGGAATACGGAAGGTGATATTAACTGACCAGGGTCCCTGTTTTAAAAGCGACGTCAGCTTATTAAAAGTAGGAACGAGTGTGGTGTGAGCTACTTATAAGTAGTATATGACGTGAGTGTCAACGTAGTGTCTGGCAGCAGAAGATGGGGGAAGATCAAGAAAGGAAGAGCTAGAAAACAATGGAATTTGTATGAAACCAGTGACATTCAACTTCACAGTTGAAGGATTTCATGACAATGACAACCTTTAACCTACCTAAATATTTCAAGAAAATACATAGAACATTAAGTTATTTAGACTAATGGTCACATTGTAAATCGGTCATCAAAATTCAATCAGGATTTGATCAAAATTACTTTCAAATCCGTTACTACATTTATCAAACTATTCACAATCGATATCCTTAAATCTTTAGTCAAAAATATTAAGAAAGTCAAACAAATCGTTACAACAAGTTTCTTTCAACATATTATTAAAATTATAATTCACATGACTTGAAACATCAGATATAGTAAGATCATTATTTTTTTCTATTAACCTTAGTATGTACTTGATTAAATAATTATTTTAGAAAAATAAGAAATTGACAATTTAACAATGTTTAAATAAGTCAAATGATTATTTACAACAACAACAACAACAAAGCACAAATATGAATAAATATCGTGAATTCAATTGTTCAATAAATATTGATTTTTTTTGGCGATATTATGATATGCATTACGGGTTCGTGAGGATTGTTAAGTTACACATTTTTGAAACCATGAATCGATCAATGTTTGACCACCATTAGAAACCTGAAAGCACTGCAAGACGGCCATTTCGTCCTGGTGTGGGACTCCTCAGCAGCGCGCATCCACGACTCCTGCAGCCCGCAGGATTCGAACCCAGGACCTTCGGGATTGTGAGCGAGCGCCCTAACCGTTGGACCACTGGGCCGGTATCCAACGGTGTTGATGTCTAACTTGATCAAATTCACCAAGTTGCGCAACCTCATACACAGTCTTCGGTAGACATTGCCTACACCCAAACAGGCTGAACTTCATTGGTCACGTCTTCTCACTAGAACTTGGAGAAGATTCCTCACTTGAGCTAGTGACTAGTGAGCACAGGTAATTTGCATTACGGGGTTGTGAAGATTGTTAAGTTACAGCAATTTTTTGTAACCATATATCGATCAATGTTAGACCACCATTATAAACTCATTTATTACAAAAAAAATTAGAATCAAAAAAAATTCTTATTTTATTTCTCTTACTTCAATTTTTAAAATTTATAGATTATTTGGATTTTTCTTAGTTTTACAAAAGTTTCATGTAGGTGACGTTAGATGCTCAGAACTCAGTTGATGAAGGTCCTAATTTTGGACTTTATGTTTTCGTGCATAGTCTAGTTAATTGACCTTGAGATTACATTTTCCGCCTGGAAAATCTTTGATTGTCATTGGTTGCTGAATTATTTTAGTACGCTAGTTTGTGGCTCTTCCAAGGACGTTTCTATCATGTATAACTAAACTCGATTTGTGTTCTTGAAAACCTCTCATATTTTCTGGGTGCTTGTAGAATACACTTTCTACGCCATAGCAAAACTTCTTCCTCTACTTAGTAGGGCCTTAGGACTCTCGGATTCGAGTAGCCTATCGTGTCATTGGATCACTTGTCTTCGCTCTCGTTTACCGACTAAGGTGAACTAGTAGTAATAGTTTCAAGCATATCAACTGGGGGCAAGCATATGATGGTGTTTAAATTGTCAACTCATTTGATAAGTTTCAAACAATAATTGCGTATTGTTAAATATTGATTGTCATTATATTCTGTAATTTGTATTGAGAATTATGAATCAGCAGTCAGTCAGTCAGTCAACAAAAACACAGAACTTCTTACGCACGTATATCAGTTCATATCGCTATGCCACATTAGCACATAGATGCAACTACCAATTCAAATCCCATAGTAGTAGAGGTAGTAGAGGTATTAGCAGTAATCGGAGGGATTAGAGTTCGAAGATATTATTCAGGAAGTAGAAACTAGCGCAATAAACTTAAAAAGATAAACTGATAAGGAATTCGGAAGGTTAGAATTTGAGAGAACACAAAGAATGAATGTACCTGTGTTGTGCATCCATGCTGAGATTTCGTCAGTCACTAGGTCATCAGCACTGATGAGACTCTCAAGATGAATGAAGTGGTCAACTCAACAGCTCAGCTGCTTCACTCCCTATCATCACTAATTCAGGTGCCGATACAAGGCAATCTTGAAACAATATTTTGCATTTCGACTGGGAGTATCGCATCCCAAATATGCTTGCATTAGTGCTTAGAGTAGTATGGAGTAGTATCAATTCAGAAATGTTTGTATTCATTGAAAATATTCATTCACATTTGTTCGATATCGTGTTTATCACAATTTTTGGTGGAATGTATTATTGGCCATCTAGTACTGACTAGTGGACTGAATGAGTCATGTTGGTAGATGTAGACTACATGGTTGGGGTCCGCGAGATGATATTAACCGATGGTTAGAGACTCTGAATGACATGGCTCAAGATCGTTTGCAATAGCTCAGGTGCATCCACTCTTTGTGTTCTCTCGAATCCTAATCTTCTGGATTCGTCAGCACCTCTACCTTTGTCTTTCTAACCTTATCTCACTGAATCATACTTCTTGAATAATATCTTCAAACCCTAGCCTTCTTCATTACCAATTAATACCTCTACTATCTTTACCACTATGGGATTTTAATACAGACAGACAGATACAACGCAGAACTCCGTACGTAAGTACATCAGTTCAGGTTGTCATACCACATCAGACAAGAGACGCAACTGTCCGTTCAAATCCAATAGTGATAGCAATAATAGAAGTATTAGCAGTAATAGAGAAGATTAGGGAGCGAAGATATGATTCGAGAAGTATAATTCCGTAAGATAAATTTAGAAGCAGAAAGGTAGAGATTATGAGGAATGCAGAAGCTTAGAATTTCATAGAACTTAAAGAGTGGATGCATCTGCGCCAGTGCAAACGATTCTGAGCCATGTCATTCAAGGTCTCCAACCATTGGTGACTATCGTCTCGCGGCCCCCAACCAGGTAGCCTACATCTACCAACATGACTCAGTCCGCTTGTCAGTGACTTCATGCATTTCTTCCATGTTTTGGTTTGGCTGCCCCTAACTTTCTTCCAATCTACTCCTACACTAAAAAACATAGCTCGTCGTGGCAGTCAGTGATTAGCCATACGTAACACATGTATGGGATTTGAATCGACAATTGCGTCTGTGTGTTAACCTGAACTGATGTACGTACATACGTATGTTCTACGTTGCAACTGACTGATTGACTGAGTACTGTCAGGTTTTCATTGATATAGGTTTACAACAATTGACCAATTGATGTTTACAAATGAGAATAGTACTCATAAATTACAAGAGATTAAAATTTATTGGACAAAATCTTTATTAGTTTGTTTTACTATAGTTCTATGTAATACTCTACACTACACTACACTACACTATATTGTCACTCAGTAAATAATCAATCAATTCACGGTTTGACATAAACAAACAAACAAAATTTTTAGATGCATAAACAATATTTCAATTATTTAAGTATTATGAGAGTAATAATCTAGAACATATTCATATTTTCCAATCAATATAAATTTTTATAAGATATATCAGAAAAAATAAGTCAATGAATATGTTGTGAATTATTAGTAGAAAATATTTCAACAGATAAGCACTTTTCAAATTTGCATAAAGCGGTTCAAGTTTTATATATTGAAATTTGAATGATTTGTGTTTAACTCTATCGATTAGTTAACTTGATATATATATATATCAAGTGAGTGAGTGCATTTATTGTAATTGCAATGTAGAATTGTTAAGGATTTGAAAATTTTGCATTTCATGCCGACTAATACTTATTATCATGTCACATATAAACTTCAAATTATAGAATAAACATTTAGTTATTTAAATATCGCTGTTTTTTTCATTCATTCATTTCAATATTCAATTTTTCTTGTCAATATTCATTGTTCAATAATATGTTTATATGAAAATCATGAATGAATCATTGTTAGATCACCATTACAAAACCTACAAACATTGGAGAGCCATTTTGTTTATTCTGGTAGGAATTGTCAGCATTGCGCATCTACAATTCCTGCTACTTGTGGGATTTGAAGCGCGAACGCCTAATTTTGGGATCACTGAGCCAGTATCCAACAATGTTACAGTCTAATTTTGATCAATCTAAGGATTTTTTCAGGCAACCTAACTCCTTTGATGAAGGAGTCGTGGATGCTCCTAGCTAGTAATGAGTCCCATGTCTGGACGAAATCACTAGTTCAATGTTTCTTCCAGGTTCCTAACGATGGTCTAACAAATTCATTCATGATTCATGATTTCAATGTGTTGTAATAAAAACAATGATCGACATAAATCTAACTGAGAGAAATAAATTCGAAAATAAACAAGTTTTTTAAAATTTTTTTTTTCAATCAGTCTTTTTCATTTGTAACAAGACAAAACTTCACCCCCAAAAAAATAAAAGATTCAAACCTACAATAAGTAGTAAGTAAATAATGAACAAACACAGAAAATAAACACATGAAACCTTCCTCTCTGTCTATCTCTATGTCTCTGTCTCATACTGTCTCTTTTACTCTGTATTTCATATCTTCATTATTGTGGAAAATTCTCCATTTTTTTGACCAGCACCAATCAAAATGAAGTTAGAAATGAATACACACAGGAAGAGAGTGAGCCATAAAGGGATTTGAATTATTTCAACCATCAAATAAAAATACACAAGTTTAAACACTAGATAATCTATGCATAGAGAATATTTCGCCTTGTTTCATGTATATATATATATATATATATTTTTCTCCACAGAAATATATATTTCTTTATATACAACCTTTGTCTGATTCTCTCATAGTCAGTAGTAGTTATAGTAGTTAGTAGTAGTAGCAGTAGTAGTAGTAGTAGTCACATCACGTCCATTATTAATGATAGTTATAACATTTGGACCAACATTATTAATTGACCTTAACCAGACTGTGTTGTTTTTATGTATATATACAGATATATATATATCTATATATCTATGAAACGTATATTAACGCTGTCTATGGTTGAACAAATGAACCCAAAAACCTCAACTAGTTCAATTCAGGGCATAGATGTTTGTGTTATTACAAGCTTTGAGGTATAAAAGCAAATCTATCTCACTCCATTTGTGAATATATATATATATATATATATATATATATATATATATATATTTGCATATTAGTGACTGGTAAACGTGACCAAGACGAGGAATCGATAATAGTAATAATAATAATAGTCAAACATTAAAATATGAAAATACAGAAGTGAAATTCTGTACTCACCCTTTGATAAATATGTATATATATATAGGTAGTGAAGGAGAACACATGTGGGGCAACCGAATTGTAATTAACGGAAATTACAGAGTTACTCAGTAAAATCGGAAAACCATATCGTAAATCGTTAATTTGCAAAATATCAGTTCATCATCATCTCGAACTGGACTGTTCCTGTTGCAAACACAACATCAATCCAATGTCACTGTTCATGCGTTTCATACAAATTCCATTGTGTTCTTCTAACTCTTCCTTTCTTGATCTTCCCCCATCTTCTGCTGCCAGACATTAGGTTGACACTCACGTCATATACTACTTATAAGTAGCTCGCACCACACACAGACTGAGGTTATCCATAATATTTTCAATATTCAATAAATATACTGAATCCAGTACTAAGAGATTTTGTTCTCATTGTGAAGATTTATAGTTCAGGTGGTGATGGTGTTTGGTTCTGTGAGCTAGATGTTTTGGAAAATCATCGATAGGTGATATAGGTGATCAAGAAACAGATCATAAAACGGGGGATACAATCAAAACAAAGGTGCAAACAACGACAGATTGAAGGTCAATAGTAACCAATCAAGATCGAGGTTAGCAGAACGTGGAGAAATTTGAATGCTTCACTTCTGGATCTGAAGTTTGCGCTGATGATGTTGTGTTCGGCAGAAGAACAATGAAAGCTCCAAAACCAAAACAACATCCAGCTGAGAGAACCAAACACTACCACCACCACAATCATTGTTATATCACCATTAGTAACTTGCAAGCACTGGGCGGCCAGTTCGTTCTGATATATAAGTGAGGTTGTTCAAAAAATATCCTTAGATCGATCAAAGTTAAACATTGCCACCATTGGACGCCGGCCTAATTGTGCATAGGTTAGGCGTTCACGCTCAGGACCGAAGATTAAGGTTTCAAACCCTGCGAGTAGCAAGAGTCATTGATGTGCACTGTGGATGAGTCCCATACCAGGATGGAACGATCATCCAGTGATCGATCTGATGAGTGGTTTAGCAATGATTGATTCATGATTTCAGTAAAGTCAACAAAAATATAGCTTGAAGATTTTGTTTATAACACAATATTATTGAAATATTAGAAAAATTCGCATTCCAAATAATTAAAACAACACAATTAGAATGTTATCATAATCAAGCTTTACACTCTAATACATATTAAAATATTGAACATTGAAAGATTGACTGATAATTGCAATTTCAATTTTTTAATCTTTTTTTGAAAATTTAATTAATGAATGAATTAAAACGCTATTCAACGATCAATATTAAATTGTTATAAAAATAAATATCTTGAAATTTTAGCTAGAAAAAGAGAAACAATTATTTCTTATCTATAGAGTCAACTAAAAAAATTACCTTCAATAACAAGAATCTCATTAATTTGTTTTCCAGTTACAAATCGATTAACATTGATTGATCAAAGATACGTGACGATACAGATTCAAGGTTAAAGGGCTGTGGTGTGTGCTACTTATACGAACGATATAAGTAGTATAAGAAGGGACATGAAAGAAGAACTCTCACGGTCAGAAGAGGAAAACGGAAAGCAAATGGAGCAAAAGCAAGAAGTAAATGGAGTACCGACAGGAAGTAAAGGAAGCAACAGCAGGAATGGAAGAAGGCTGGAGCGTTGTAAGTCAGGACTCAAAGATGGTGTACAAATGGAGTGTTCAATGTAATGTTTTCGTTTTTAATTGACTAAGAATGTAAACAACACATAAATATTTCATCAGTCAGTCAATCATCAGTCAGCTACAACTTGGAACTTGGTAACTACTCACATCAGTTCAAGTCACCATACCAAATTAGCATTGAGAATTAATGGACATTTAAAATCTCATAGTAGTAGAAATAGTAAAAGTATGAGCTGAATTTGGAAAGATTAGAGTTTGGAGATTTTATTTGAGAAATATAATCTAGTGAAATAGGCTTAAAGAGAGAAAGATAAAGGTGATGAGGGATTCAGAAGATTAGGATTTGAGAGGAGCTAAAGTATGGATGCATCTGCGCCATTGCAAACGATTTACAGCCATGTCGTTCAAGGTCTCTAACCATCGGTTACTATTATCTCGCGGGCCCCAACCAGGTAGTCTAAACCAACTAACATGGCTCTGTCCATTTGTCAGTGACTTCATGGATTTCTGCCATGTTTTGGTTTAGCCGCCCCTTGCTTTCGTCTAACCTACTACTATACTACAAAACGTAACTTGTCGAGACAGTCGGTGGTTGGTTGAGGGAATGTAATATATGTCTCAACCACCTCAACTGATGAAGTTTCAATACTCCATCTACTGATCTTCCATCCTTACCTAGTACTCGATTCCTAACTATAGCATTGTTTACTTGGCTACCCCAGTATATACGAGCATTGCTTCAAAGGCATCTATAATCAAATACTAATAACTTACGAATGTCTTCTACTCTTATCGGCTATGTTTCGCAGCCATGAAGTACGACAAAGCGAACGGCTGCTCTCTAGACTCGTCCTTTAGTCAGCAAACGGATATCTCGCCTACGCCATAAGTGACGCAGGTTGGCGAAAGCCAATCGAGCCTTCTGTATCCGTGCTGAGATTTCGTCAGTCACCAGGCCATCGGCACTGATGAGACTCCCAAGATAAGTAAATCGGTCGACAGGCTCAACTACTCAAAGCGCTGTCAACAGTTGAGGTGCCGATACGACCCACTGTTGAAGCAAAATTTTGCGTTTTGAGGGGGAAAACTGCATCCCCAATATACTTGCATTGTTGCTTAGGGTAGTCAGAAGACTCTGAATTTTTCAGCGTCTTCACCGAAGAGGGCTATGTTATCGGCATATTCCAAGTCAGCAGGCGTGTCACTTGGTAGATGGTCCACTCCTCAATAATCAGACGAAGATAAAGTCTACGACAAAGTTAAAAAGGAATGGAGAGAGTGGACGGTCCTAACGGAAAGCACATGAAGTAACCGATTCCGATGACAGTTCGCCATAAGCTCTCACTTGACCAGTGGTGTTCGAGTAGAGAGCTTGTATAAGGTTATTGTACTTCTTTGGTATACCTTTTAATGACAGATACCGCCACAGAACCTCAGAGTCGAATTCCGCCTTAAGGTCGAGAAATACTACTACTGTGGGGCGTCTGAACGTGTGTCTGTGTTCTAGGACCTGTCGTAGTGTGAAGATGTGGTCTATACATCCACGTCCAGGACGCAAACCGGCCTAGCTTCCTCTAGTTTGCTCTTCATGGGCTCTGGTTAGGCACTGAAGTATTATCGAGGCAGAGTTTAGAAACTATACTATTAAGACTGATTCCCCTGTGATTGTCAAAGGAGGACCTTTGTCGTTCTTTGTAGACTGTGACAATCAGTGATTGAGACCAGTTGGATGGGACTGCACCCAGTACCCAGATCCTACCTAAGATCTCGGTCAATCTAACTGTTTTAACTGGACCACCATCCTTAAACATCTCAGGGGTAAGCCTATCAGGACCTGCTGCTCTACCTTCCTTTAGATTTCCTATAGCTTTTTCAACTCCATATAGACTCGGACGATTATATTGATTTGCCATTCAGAATGACAGGAGGTTATGGGCAACCGAAGTGTGGCTGGAGGGCAGTTGGTTTGATCCCTAAAGTGTACCGCCCATCGATCCAATCTCCTGGATTGAGAATGAATAATAAGACCATCCTTTTCCGGGGTAGTCTCACTAACAATCGGGTTCCTAATACCAGTTTCCTCGATAAGGCGGGAAAGTTGTCTACAGTTGCCTATCGCCGCTTCCTTTTTCATCTCTCTCGTTTTCTCTACCCACCACTATTCGTGATCGTTGCTTAGGCTTCTTATCAGCCTGCGCCTAAGCTGAATCCGCTCCTCATCGTACTTAGAGCCAGACAGGATGAGTTTACGAGCGTCAATCATTTCGATGGATGCTACTGAGATCCACGACTTCTTCTTAACCTAATGGTTCATCTTACTATCATATATCACTGCTGTTTCTGTAGCTTTTCGGATAACGTTCCGAGCTGCCTCAGGGTGGGCGTCACCTACTACATGGCTGCCTAACTATCTTTTTTGTTGCTCCTGACATATACTCTTGCTATGCTATCAATAGGTGGAATTCTGAGAGGTTTCCTTGTGGAGTCTTTCCTACGTCCGGTAAGTCGCAAACAAATACGCGCTCGCACTAGAGCATTGTCTAAATCTAAACATGTGCCCCAGAAAGAGTGACAGTCCTCTATCGAACCCCCCCATCGGTTTCTGAGGGGGCCCGAAAGCTTTCTGTGGAACTCATCTTTCACCTCGTCTGAATTGCAGTCAGTGGAAGCGTAGGCAGATACGACAAAAGGCGACGGCGAGTGTCCCTATCTTCCTGAGTCCTTACTTTTCAGCTGGCAAGTGATTATCTACTGGGACCCAATCTAGGAGCACAAGTTCTGTCCTAGGACACAATGCTTTACCTATGCCGACGAGACCCTTGGACACAGCATCAGGGCTTCCAGATATACGAAGAGCGAATCGAGTTGGTGCTTAATTTTGACATGGACAGTTCAAGTGAATGACGTTACTCGAATCCTGTATGCGCGATTCCTGAGACGCAGCACACATCGATGGCGCGAGATTCCAGAGTCCTAGCTAATGAGGCCTGTTGCCCTATTTGACACAATATCTGGACAACAAATGTTCCAACATGTAGTCTAGAACGGGGTTTTAGGAGATCACGAATAACGTTTCGTGAACTCGCATCGTTTGCATTAGCGGTGCAGGGTAATAAAGGAATATGAGAAGCGTTAGTCATAAAGATAAGGCGGATATAGGGGGTGTAGGAAGGATTTGATTGTGACCACTTTGATCTCGTGTGCTGGTCCTCGTATGAGGGCAGATGTCCTTTTCCGGCTACCCATGGAGTAGAAGTGTGTTTCTTGAGGAATCTGAAAAAGAAGTTAGATTAGTATTAGTGACCACGTGACCAGTGGAGTTCAACCCTGTCATGTGTAAGCAGTAACTAAACGAAGACAAATGGGTGAAGTCGCACAAAATCCCAAGATTGATCAGAGTTAGGTGTTAACAACTCTGGACACCGGCTCGACGGTCCAGAGGCTATGCATTCGTGCGCGAGACGGAAAGTCCTGGGTTCGATTACTGTGAGTAGCTTGAATAGTCAATATACACTGCTCAAGAGTCCATGCTAGGACGAAACGACTGGCCGGTACTTTCAGCTTTCTAATTATAGTCTAACGACGATTGATTTGTGAGTTCAATGAGAAACACCAAATAATGTTAAAATAAACCTTTTCCATAACGAAGAATATTTTTACAACTCATGTTGAAGATTTTTGATAGTGGACAGTACTTCAAAAATAAAAATGCAAAATATACATCAGTGATGCTGCTTAGAAAGACAATGAAAACTTCATGACTTTATTGTTCAATTCCAAAGGTACGATTTATTAAAAAAAAGGTTTTTTGCTAATTAATCGTGAACAATAATATGATTAGAGAGAAGAGATGCAGATCAGAATACATGACAAGATAGAAATGTTTTAAAGATCAAAAGACATGTGAAAGAACACGTTAAATTAATCTGCTTATTTTGTATATAAAGGTGGGAAGATTTCCCCCCTGATCGGCCCTTCAACAGGTCATCCATATCGGCCAGGTGCTTAGCCTGGACGTCGTATCAACATGACCACCCACGGTACCACGAAATACAGCACCCTGGCCTTCTTTACTTACTTACTCAAATGGAGCATCGGCCGCCGACCAAAATTCACCGACCTACTCTATCCTGGGTCTTCCCTTCTAGTTCTATTCAAATTTTTTTCATTCTTCTCACGTCTTTCTCCATTTCTTAGCGTGATGTGTCCCTTGGTCTTCCATTTTTCCTTTGACCATGAGGGTTCCAAACAAGGCGACTTCGACATCGCGTGTTCTATCCTCTTTCAGTGCTTCTTTCTGATTTCCTCCTCCACTGGAATCTGGTTTGTTCTCTCCCACAGTAGGTTTTTGCTGATTATGTCTGGCCAATGGATTTGAAGTATTTTGTGTAGACCTTTAAGTAAGTAGATTACAGGCGCACACAATCACACACAGCCGTCTGAAGGGTTAAGTGCATGTATTCTATCCACAAATTGCATCTTCTCTAAATAAATCACTAATCTCTTTGATCTTGGCATCGTTTTACATTACAATAAGAATTCTGAAGTGTAGCATTATTAACATAAAGAAAAGATAGAGAGATTAAGTTTCGGTGTGTATCAACATCGATTAAAATTATTCTCAATATATCTGATTAAATTATTATTAAAATAAGTAGTTTCATAAATGTTTACACACAATATGAAATATTTTCGAATGAATATTTTGTTCACACAAAAAAAATCGACCCTGATTATATTGATTGATCAATTATCTAGACTGATCTCGAGTTAATCTTTATTGTCCAGAGATATCAATAATCTGACAGGTGTGTGATTGGACTATTCTACTGGTTAGGGTTAGGGAAGCAAGCGATACAAGGATAGCTAGGTGTTGGCGATGTTAGATCCCCAGAACTCGTTTGAGTAATGCCTTATTTTGGATTTCACGTTTGCGAGCATGGGCTGATCAGTTGACCTTGAGATTTCATTTCACAACAGGAAAATTCATGGCTCTGGTTGGCTGCTGTGTATTTTAGTGTGCTATTTTCGTAACTGTCCCAAGGACGTTTCTGTGATGTATAAATAAACGAGAGTTGTATGCTTGATTGTATTGTGTGATTGCTGGGTGTTTGTAGAATATACCTTCTACGCTTACAAAGCCTTCTGTTTTACAGCTTGGGATTCAAGGTAGCCTATCTGGACGCTGGTAATTGTCTCGTTCGCGTTTATCGACCAAGGTGAACTCGTAATAGCTTCAAGCGTACCAAGTGACAAACATAACACTAGGATGCAAATGGACGGCTTGGACTTTGCCACACACATACAACAACAACAAGTGCAAATGAAGACTAACAGTGCAGAGGCAGCAGCAGCTTCTGTAGCAGCAGGGAGAGAAATGCAAGATCTTCCAGTATAACTTAAAATACACCAATTAAGAAAAAAACTTGACAGAGAAGCATTTTAAGATGTGGGCGCGTTTACATACCTGGACAGCATCAGTAGTGTAAAACGAAATGGATCTGATGCAGATGTGAAGATATATAGATTAGCAAAGCAAAGTTAGAAGGTATTTCTACAATTGAAGAACATCTGCAACTCAAAACACGAATCAGCCAACAAACACTAAAGTCACACTTTTCAGTATAAATGTTAAAACTGTTCTATTGTATGGAATGGAAACTTGGCGTACTACAAAAGCCATCATCCAGAAGATAAAAGTATTTTCTGACAGTTGTCTATGCAAAATACTTTGAATTCATTGACCAAACACAATCAGCAATAACCTACTGTGGGAGATGAGAAACCAGATTTCGGCTGAGAAAACAATTATAAAAAAGGTTGATAGGGCATATACTGAGAAAATCACTCAACTGCATCACCAGATAACTTGAAATTGTCACGGCCAAAAGGGAAATAGGTAGAACCAGAAAGCACATCACACTGACAGTTGGAGACAGACATGAGAAGAATGAACAGCAGTTGAGTAGAATTGGAAAAGAAGGTCCATGACTGAGTAGGTTGGAGAATCGCGACTGGCGGCCTATGCTCGATGGAGAGTAACAGACGTAAGTAAGTAGGTTTGATGATATTTGTCTTCTCAATTATCGGCTTCAATAGCAAAAAGGTGTGTGAGTGTGTATGTGCGTAGATAGTTCATGAACAAATGTTGATATATTCTAACTGAACTTGACTTCTTTGTAGTACTGTGGTGCGCGCTACTTATAAGTAGTATATGACGCGAGTATAAACGTAATGTCTGGCAGCAGAAGATGGGGAAGATCAAGAGAAAGGAAGTAGAGTGGGAACACAATGGAATTTGTATGAAACGCATGAATAGTGACAATGGATTGATGTTGTTTGCAACAGGAATAGTCCAGTTCGATATGATGAACTGATATTTTGCAAATTAACGATTTACGATATGGTTTTCCGATTTTACTGAGTAACTCTGTAATTTTCGTTTAATATAAGTTGGTTGCCCTCACCTGTGTTCTCGTTCACTACAGTACAATATGTAGTACAATCTGCTCATTTTTAATATTCTGTAAATGATATTTGTAATTTAAAAGAAAACTTAAGTTTATATCTGATTAAGATGATTTGTTTTTTGTGGGTATTAGAAACTATTTCACAAAATCAAAGAAATCATAACTATACAATTTGTAATATAAACCACTTCAACTTTTATTCAATATTCATTGTTTTCAATTGAAATATTCAATAAAACATATCTAAATCTTTTTTATAAATATAACATGAATTTATAAAATGTTTACAAATTTACCATATTGATGGAGGTAAATCAACAAGTAATTGGAATCTACGACACTTAGTTTAAAATCATCAATCGATCCATGTTAGATCAACCTGCAAGCACTGTACCGCCGTTTGGTTCTGTGGCATGGGACTCATCACTAGTGTGCATCCACGACTCCGGCTATTTGCAGTAGAGTTCAAACCTGTTCAGGTGTGAAGAAGAGGATGCGGCAGACTGAGCAAACAGATCGTTAGATCGATCAGATTGACATATTAACACCGTTGGATACTGACTCAGTAGTCCAGAGAAAATAAGTGTTCGTGCGCAAGACGAAAAGTCCAGATCTTGAATATTGTGAGTAGCATGAAACATAGATACGCACTGCTAGTGAGTCCTACACCAAGATGAAATGACTGTCCAGGTTTTGAATAATACTGATTGATTCATGATTTCATATAGTAGTAGTATCTCAACAATCTTCTCAACTCTATCATGCATATTGCAAAAAACTGATATATTAACTTGTTTAAATTCATACTAAGATCATTTTCAGATACTTTTTTATTTACAGTAACAATACTAATACTCGTAATCATCATAATGATAACAGTAATAGGTGAAACTGTACTGATTTACTTACTTACTTACTTAGTTACGCCTGTTACCCCCAATGGAGTATAGGCCGCCCATCCGTTTTCTCCAACCAACTCTGTCCTGGGCTTCCCTTTCTAGTACTGTCCAATGTTTGTTCATTCCTCTCATATCTTTCTCTATTTCTCGGCGTAGTGTGTTCTTTGGCCTTCCTCTTTTTATTTTGCCTTGAGGCTTACATGTAAGGCCTTGTCTTGTGAAGCATTTAGGTGCTTTCCACAGTTTGTGTCCTATCCACTTCCAGTGCTTCGTCCTGGTTTCCTCCTCCACTGGAATCTGATTTGTTCTCTCCCATAGAATGTTTTGGCTGATGGCGTCTGACCAGCGAATCCGAAGTATTTTGTATAGATAACTGTTACTAAATACTTGTTTCTTCTGGATGACGGCTTTCGTGGTTCTTCAAGTTTCCACTCCATATAGCACTGAAAATTCTGATTTTGGTGTTGACTGAAATATTTTCAGGCAGCGTTTTGGAGGTATGTGTTTTTGCGCATTTGAAATCATCAATCAATCATTGTTAGACCACCATTAGAAACCTGGAAGCACTGAACGACCGTTTCGTCCTGGTATGGGACACATAAGCAGTCTGCATCCACGACTCTTATACCTCGCAGAATTCGAACCCGGGACCTTCGGTATTGTGCGCGAACGCCTAACTATCCGACCAATGGGCCGGCATCCAACGGTGTTTGGTGTTCCAGATGTTGTTCAATTGTATTTTGGTTCTAATAATTGGAAACATAGAAAACAGAAAATACAAAACGAAAGAAAACGATTCCATTCATTAAATTTTCTTAGTTATCTATCTATCTTCAATCAATCCATCACCGTTGGATACTGGTCCAGTGGTCCGATGGTTAGGCGTTCGCGCGCAATACCGTACGTCCCGGGTTTGAATCCTGCTAGGTGCAGGAGTCGTGGATGCACACTGTCACTGATGAGTCTCATATCAGGACAAAACGGCCGTCTTTCAGTGCTTCCAGGCTTCTAATGTTGGTCTAACAATGATTGATTGATGATTTCAAATGTGTACAAATACACAAACCTCCAAAACTCTGACCAAAAATATCTATCTATTTATTATTACTATTACTAATATTATTATTATTATTACTATTATTATTACTTAATCTTGTGTATATATAATGCATATCTGTGTGTTGATTTTGTATTGTCAGTAATCAGTTGTTTCTTTGTTGTGTTTGGTTTTTGAATTGACTAATTCTGAATAGAATTTTTCAATGGTTCTCTATATATTTACTACAAAAAAGTTAACTAACAGTAAATTTTTCAAGCAGATAAAATTTCTTTGTTAAAAAGAAACATAAAATCATTTCTTATTTCTATTTTGTTTGTGATTTGCAGTTATAATCTATCTAATGTGCCACTAGTATCTCTCTCTCTCTATAAAGATAACACAGATAAACAGAAAGATAGATAGATAGATGGCCAGTCAGAGTAGAATATATTGGTAGGTTTCTAGTTTCGATAATAGGTGTCTTTGAAGCACTGCTCGTATATCCTGAGACAACTGAGTGTGAGCACTGCTGTTATTAAGAAACGATCACTAGGTAGGAATGGCAGATCAATAGATGAAGTAGTGAAACTTCATCAGTTGAGGTAGTTGGAACATGTGTTGCGTGTATGCCTAACTACCGACTGCCTCGTCGAGCTATATTTTGCGGGGTAGGAATAGGTTGGGCAAAAGCTAGGGGCGGCCAAACCAAAATATGGCACAATTCCATGCAGTCAATGACAAGTGGAATGAATCATGTCGGTAGTTGTCGACTACCTGGTTGGGGTCCACGAGATGTTAGTGATCGATGGTTAAAGACCCTGAATAATACAGGTGCATCCACTCTTTGTGTTCTCTCAAATCCTAAACGTTTTAATTCCTCATCCCATTATCTTTATCTTTTTAAGTTTATTTCACTAGATTCTACTTCTTGGAGAATATCTTTAAACCCTAATCTCTCCGATTAGTGCTAATACCTTTACTACCTGTACTACTATTTGATAACTCCGCCAGTAGAACCTTCGGGGATACTGCCGGTCTCAAGCCCGGATAAAGGAGGAGGGTTGGGCATGGGGTTGGCAACTCCATCCCGTTAAAAAAACTAATCTGCCAAAAAAACGCTAACCACTACCATCTGATCTGAATTGACAATCACATCTGTGTGCTAATGTGGTATGGCAACATGAACTAATGTACCTACGTACGAAGTTCTACGTTGCTACTGATTGATTGATTGACTGATTTAGATAGATAGATAGATGTGTGGATAGATAGATAGATAGATAGATAGATAGATAGATAGATAGATGAATAAAATCATCTCATTTACTGTTCAACTCATATTGTAAAACTGAAAAACAAAATTAAATTAACTGACTGACTAACATTGACTAGTTTGTTAGTGAGATAATTAGTTGAGTTAGTTAGTTAACTGTATAGATTTGCATAGACAGTTAGAATACCAATACCTTACTCATTTCATAGGTGTGATTAGATAAATCTCTCTCTCTGTATAAAATAATATCAAAAACTATTACATTTGAAGTAGTCAGTTATTATTTTTTTTATAGATGACATTAACAACAGAAAAAATATTATAGCACAAATTTCACTAATGATTATTTGTATTTTTTTGGTATGGTGAGTTGTTTCTCTAACTATATAACAAGATCATTTTAAGACAAAGAAATTGTATTTTCTAATCTAGTAATTTATATTATACGGTTGTGAAGATTGTTGAGTTATTTTATTCTAAATCATGAATTGATCAATGGTTAGATCAGCATTATAAAAACGTTGGAGGTATACTGGACAGCTATTTCGTCCTGATATGAGACTTCTCATTAGTAGTGCACATTTGTGACTTATGCATCCCACAGGATTCGAACTTAGGACTTTCGGCCTTGCACACGAACGGTTAACTCTTGAACCGATAAGCATTTATTTAACGGTGGTGTTAACGCCTAACTTCGATCAATTCATGATCTTGCTTAACTTCATATTAATTTGTATTCACTAGTATGGTTTTAAGTAATCGTAAAATTTTTTAAAAATATATACCCAGCATAATATGACTGTTACATGTATAAGTATTAATTAATATGAGGAATAATCGTAGTAGTAGCAGTAGTAGTAGTTGTTGTAGTAGTGTGGTGTATACTACTTACTTAAGACAGGGTTTTATAAGTAGTTAAGGCTTAAGATAGACGTGTAAGATAAGAACTGACAGAGCTGTCTAGGAATAAAAGACATGTGAAAGATAGCTAAGAATTCACTTATTTTGTAAATGGTTGTTTCATGATAAGATGTACACTTGATGCGTAGTGGATTCTGTCTTGCAACTTTATTCAATACAAGCGTAGTAGTGATACGTTTGTGACCATTGTAATCCATGACGCTATGATAAACTGTTGTTTGTTCAAACTTACCGCTGTTGAATACCATTGAATTATTAACTCTTCGTAATATTCCGTTGATCAAGAAGAGTTCAGAAAAAATTTCTAGTTAAATTTGAACTCTTTTCAAGCATAGTTCCATTGTTTTCTAAAAGGCTACAATTATAATCCCCGACCGTAGCTGCTACCTTGACGTGGTGGTCGGACTTGACTATCGTGATGACCCAACCGAGCTATATTGGCTGGAACTCATGTTCCTGAAGGTTCTACCATGCAGACAGGTCGATTGGAGAACGATCAGACTAAAAGCAGCTACTCAAGGTCTGAGGGCGAAGTTGTACTGCTGAATGCAGAAGGGTGTGGCAGCAGTAAGGTGTTTCCCTCGGACAACCAGCATCTGCAGTGATGCTGCCTTCTCACAAGGAAGGAAGGGTTAGAAATGGTCGACCCTGAAATGTCACACCTCACCCTACCTCACTGATTTCCGTCTCCGGTGGTAAGGGTTGCCTACTAAGGGCTTTTAAGAGCCGAGCTAATACTTAAAAAACCTGACCGTGCATGACCGGCCTCAATCAGTTGTCCCTTGGGCTCTGCGGTCACGTACCCAGGTCGTTCAGACCAACACTAATCTATCTTACTTTTCAGGTCCCTCAAGAAACACCCTTCTACGGTGTGTGTAGCCGGGAAGTGACAACCGCCCTCATACCCCAAAACAATTATAATCAAAATTAAACATACTATGCAAAGATGTCGGATCACTAACATTATGAATTATATTGAAACTTGATGTATGGAATTCAATCAACACCACTGACTAAAAACAATACAAAAAATCAGTTGCGATTGTACTGGTTGAGTAGTGTGAATTGTAAATTAGAGAATAAATTTGTTGAACTTGAGACCAGTGTCATCAGTGGCAATGACTAACAACCATTGGTTGTAAACTCAAGTAATCTGTACGTCAGATAATCATCGAAGTGCCATAAGGTTATGAGATTAAATCTCTGGTCACGTTGTCAATGTCCAATTCTAAAAAAATCTCATATTAGGATGAAATAACTGTTAAGTGTTTTCTGGTCTTTAGTGATCGTTCGGCTTAGATCACTTCTGTTAGGATATCCATCCAATATCCTAAGATAATTATTGGTCTATTCCTATTGGTCAATGTCACGTGCTCCATTGTTGTTTCTTATTGGTTGTCCTGACTATCAATGTCACTTCAAATGTTACTTCCTATTGGTCGTCTTAACTGTCAATGTCACAAAATTCGATGCTGTTACCTATTCGACCAAAATGTATAAATACACATTATCTGTAACGTTTTATGACCACGACCAGGACCAGGTCCCGGATCCCTAGTCTGGGATGTTGATTCTCTTCTGAATTCGGACTTCGTACTTTCTGGATACTTGTAGAATACAAGTTCTACTTCATATCAAGTCTTGTCTTCTTATTTTCACACAATATGGGGGTTGGGATAATCGTATTTGTGTAGCATGTCATGTCGCCGGATCCTTGATCCTCGCTCTTGTTTTCTGACTAGTGTTTACGTTCAGGCATAACAAATATAATAAACAGATATACCTTATTTCAATTTACTTACTGAAAACATTTCATTATTAACACTAATTATCATTTATTTTCAACAAAGAAAAGACGAATTATCTACACGCCCATTTCTATAATCAAATGATTATTTAAAATAATTATCATCATATGAGTATTCAATAGATAGATATTTTTTTTCTAGTTGAAAGATCACATGAAGATAGATAGATAGCTTCAGAAATCTTTAAAACAAAAACCAAACAAAAATGACTATCATTGAGATCGATAAGTAGAATGATGTTAAAATAAGAAATTGATCAAAAAATATATATATATATATTTGTTTTAATTTTCATAAGAATAAACAACACATGGCACAAATTCATGAAGCCACTGACGAGTGGATTGAGTCATATTGTCAAGTGTAGACTATCATGGTTGGAGTGTGCGAGACAAAAAGTAACTCTAAAACCCAGGTGAGGACATCAACATCTATATTTAAGCGAATATTACAGAGTTGTTAGGCATATGTACAAAGTTTCCCGTGAAATCATCATTTGCAAACTAATCCTTATTTGTTTCAGATTTCAGTGTTCTTTCATTTAGACAGTTCAGACTTCAGTTCACTTTACCCTTACCTACAAATCGCCTTCTTTCTGTTCTCATTCTTTCCTTCTCGATCTTTTGCTGTTAGACGTTTGATTTCCATTTGATATCATATACTACTACTTATGTGAACATAAGTAGCGTACACTACACTAACTAACTGATAGTTAAACACCCTGAATGCCATGTAGCTCGAAATCGTTAGGTGATGACTCAGATGCATCGATTCTTTATCTTCTCTGAAATTCTAATGTTCTGAATTCCTCATTATCTCTATCTTTCTCTTTAAATCTTCTCCATTACTACTACTACTACTACTACTACTACTACTACTGCTACTACTGTGGTGTGAGCTACTTATAAGTAGTATATGACGTGAGCGTCAACGTAATGTCTGGCAGCAGAAGATGGGGGGAAGATCAAGAAAGGAAGAGTTAGAAGAACACAATGGAATTTGTATGAAACGCATGAACAGTGACATTGGATTGATGTTGTTTGCAACAGGAACAGTCCAGTTCGATATGATGGACTGATATTTTGCAACTGAACAATTTACGATATGGTTTTCCGATTTTACTGAGTAACTCTGTAATTTGACAATTGCATCTCTGTTCAATACTTTCTAGTTTCTTACAATTATTTGTCTGAAATACAATTTGTAGTAATTAAAAACTGCTTCCTATCATTAACTGCGATTGTATATATTCATAGAAATTCATCAATACAAACTTGAATATATATATAAAGTTAAATTGAATCTTGTTGATACGTAGGAAGAAAATTCACTTCATCTATTTTGAAGACTTTATTTAATTTGTACAAAAACAAATAATTAACACTTCTATTCTACTTCTGACTAATGGGAATTTTTTGTTTGTTCAATAATGTTGCAAATGAGTAATTTTGTTTATTCATTCAAAAAAAACAAAATAAGAATTTTGAATTTCCAAAATTCCATTATAGCGGACATTTTGATTTATTATTTATGAATGAATGACCTTGATAAGAACACAAATCTGATTGGTTAATATCATTTGGTAACATAATTATCAGCTATTAAATTGTTCTGTTTTTGAATGAGTTATTTGAATGAGTCATGGTTAGGAAAGTATTAATTTGAAAATTCTAGTCAAATAAGTAGTGAACAGAAGTCAGTCAGGTACAACGCAGAATTACGTACGTAGGTATATAAATTGAAGCTGCCATACCACATTAGGACAGAGAGATGAAATCGTCAATTCAGTTCCCGTAGTAGCAGAGATAGTAGTTTTAGCCGTAATGGAGAAGATTAGGGTTCGAAGGTATTATCGAAGAAGTATAATTCAGTAAGATAAATTTAAAAAACGAAAGATCGAGGTGATGAGGAATTCAGAAGATTGGAACTTGAGAGAACACTAAGAATGGATACACGTGCGCCATTGCAAACGGTTTTGAGCCTTATCGTTCAGGGTCTCTAACTATCAGTGACTTTCGTCTCGTGGACCCCAATCACGTAGACTACATCTACCGACATGACTCAGTTCACTAGTCAGTGATTTCATGGATTTCTGCCATGTTTCGGTTTGGCCGCCTGCAGCTTTCTTCCAACCTACTCCTACACCACAAAACATAGTTCGTCGAGGCATCTATCTATCTATCTATCTATCTATCTATCTATCTATCTATCTATCTATCTATCTATCTATCTATCTATCTATCTATCTATCTATCTATCTATCTATCTATATATCCACACATCTATCTATCTATCTATCTATCTATCTATCTATCTATCTATCTATCTATCTATCTATCTATCTATCTATCTATCTATCTATCTATCTATCTATCTATCTATCTATCTATCTATCTATCTATCTATCTATCTATCTATCTATCTATCTATCTATCTATCCACACATCTATCTATCTATCTATCTATCTATCTATCTATCTATCTATCTATCTATCTATCTATCTATCTATCTATCTATCTATCTAATATACGACCAGTTTCAAATCTTTCACCTTATAGCTAATGATCTATTAAAATAAACCATTCATATGTTATTTATTTCGCTATTACACGTAATGATAATTATGTGGATTTTAATCTTTTATTCATAACTCAGAATTAGAACAGAAAAAAAGAAATTGTTAAAAAGTTTAAACTGCCAAATTTCTTTCTGATAGTTAAAAAATTATTTACAAATTTATACAAACTATTCATGATTACAAAATAATTTAATTATACTTCTATAAAGTGACATTATGAATTTTAATGGATAAAGACAGTGTGACGCCTGCACGTAAACACGTCATTTGGATATGATTGAACTATTTTACGAGTTTACCAGTCTACTAAACGAACCATGGCTTATTCATATTGCAGTTCAAGTTTGCAAATGGTATGATAGTCAGATAGTAAATTCTGGTGGTTATTTTAGACGATGAATTCAGTTTTTCAGTTAGAGTTTTGGAGATTCGTGTTTTTTTTACACATTTGAAATCATCAATCACTCATTGCTAGACCACCATTAGAAACCTGGAAGCACTGGACGACCGTTTCGTCCTAGTGTGAGACTTATCAGCAGCGCACATTCACGACTCCTGCACCGAGCAGGATTCGCACCCGGGACTTTCGGTATTGTGAGTGAACGCCTAACCATCGGACCACTGGGCCGGCATCCTGAGGTGTTAATCTCTAACTCTGATGGATCTAGGGTGTTGTGACTCATTTGATTTCTGAATGAACGCTGAAATACGAGGATATCATATCTATTTTGATAGAACAGACGTAATTGATCAATTACGTCTGTGAAATATACTTTGGATCCGTTGGCTAGATACTATCATCAACATTCTAGTGTGAGAGAGGACAAACTAAATTCCAGCAGAGGAAGAAATCAGAAAGAAGCACTGGAAGTGAATGTTGAGGACGTCAAATCCCCAGAACTCGCTTGACAAATGCCTTATTTTGGATTTCACGTTTGCCAGCATGGGCTGATCAGTTGACCTTGAGATTTCATTTCCCATCAGCGAAATCCATGCCTGTGATTGACTGCTGTGTATTTTAGTGTGCTATTTTTGTGACCGTCCCCAGGACGTTTCTATGATGTATAAATATACGGGATTTGTGTGCTTGATTGTATTGTGATTGCTGGGTGTTTGTAGAATATACTTTCTACGCTACATCAAGACTTATGTTTAGCCGTTTCAGATCAAGGTAGCCTACCTTACCGCTAGTTCATTGTCTCGTTCACGTTTATGGACCAAGGTGAACCCGTAATAGTTTCAAGCATTCTTAGTGACAGTCCTAACAGTGGATAGGACACACATTGAAGAAAGGACACAACTGTATCGGTAGACATGCCCTCACTTAGAATCCCCAAGGCCAATAGAAAATAGGTAGACCAATAAACAAATTACACCGAGAAATGGAGAGAGATATGAACAAAGATTAAACAGAACTGGAAAAGAAGGCCCAGGAGAGAGTAGATTGGAGAACGCCGGTGGATGACCTAAGTGCATAAGTAAGTAAGTAAGTAAGTAAGTAAGTAAGTAAGTAAGTAAGTAAGTAAGTAAGTAAGTAAGTAAGTAAGTAAGTAAGTAAGTAAGTAAGTAAGTAAGTAAGTAAGTAAGTAAGTAAGTAAGTAAGTAAGTAAGTAAGTAAGTAAGTAAGTAAGTAAGTAAGTAAGTAAGTAAGTAAGTAAGTAAGTAAGTAAGTAAGTAAGTAAGTAAGTAAGTAAGTAAGTAAGTAAGTAAGTAAGTAAGTAAGTAAGTAAGTAAGTAAGTAAGTAAGTAAGTAAGTAAGTAAGTAAGTAAGTAAGTAATATCTTGACATCGATATAGAATCAAGTCGATTACATCAGAAAATTAATATTTTTACATACAAATATAACAAAATATCATCGTTCATGGGGGCATACAGTCATCCTATTCAGTGATTGATTCATGCAAGTATTTTTTAAGACGAATAACATTTCCATATAAAGTTGAACAAGCATTCTAAACGAACAAAATTATCGAAATTTCTTTACAAAAATTTCTCTACTCCAAAAAAGGTTTTTCTAATTACAGATTGAATTTCAGCATACATAATGTACATCAGAAGAAAATTGCTTTTAATCGATTGAATAAAATTGTAAGAAACTCATTACTATTATTATTATTATTATTATTATTATTATTATTATTATTATTATTAATAACGCAAAATTCAATGTGTCAATTGATTTTATAAATTTTTTTCAGATAAATCATATCAACCAATCAGTAGTGAGGCATTCATTATGCTATTTTCATGATAACAATAATCCAAACATCATTATCCCAAAATTTTTTTTGAATTAAATATGCTGAAAATACATACTTATTCAGATTTGATAATTTACTATTGGTTACATTCTATTGGAATATTGCAAATATTTGGAGTGGCGCATTATTCATAAATATTGCAAGAAAATTGTTTGTTCATACTTATAATTTCAATGTTTTCAAAAAAAATTCATTACAGTTACAATCTGGAATATCTAAAATGCCAATGAACTAGTTTATGGAAAGAAAATGATTAACGCGTGCCATAGAAATTTTTGATAACATAACTATACTACTAACATTGTATTAAGGTAGTTAAAAATATTGCTATAAATAAAATGACTTCGGTAGGCTGACATGAGATGTCAAAGGCTAACTAACTACATTTTAGTGTATGTTGTACTAATTAATATGTTGAGCCTATATGGCATATTCTAGTTTTTGGACAGATTAATCAACCTTTTCTCTATGAGTTATATGCAAACGTATTTTGACTTTGTCAATTACACGCTTCAAATCTTGGTTGTTTCTACTTTTGAGTGCAAGTGTACATTGCTTGCTAAGTTTGTCTAAATTTATTTTGTCTGACTAAAAATACTTAGTCATGCTTCATCACATAGAGTTGACTCACTAACTTCCGCTTCACTTTGCTTCGCTTTTTTTACGCTTCTTTTGTTTGGTTATCTGGTTTAAACGAATATGTGAAATAAATTCTTGTAAATTAAACAGTATTGAGGCAGAGTTTTTGGGGGTTTGTATTTTTACACATTTGCAATCATCGATCAGTCATTGTTTGACCACCATTAGAAACCTGGAAGCACTGGACGGCCGTTTCGTCTTGGTACGGGACTCATCAGCAGTGCGTATACACGACCGTTGGATGCCGACCCAGCGGTCCGATGGTTGAGCGTTCGCGCACAATACCGAAGGTACCCGGGTTCGAATCCTGCGAGGTGCAGGAGTCGTGGATACGCACTGCTGATGAGTCCCTAACCAGGACGAAACGGCCGTCTTTCAGTGCTTCCAGGTTTCTAATGATGGTCTAACATTGATCGATTCATGGTTTCAAAAATGTGTAATATCTACTTTCGACAAGCTGACAAATGAGGAGATTGAGAAAGACAGAGTTATATATATAGAATTAACCGGTGTTGTTTTGTGTTGATCTAAGTTAGTTTGTGCGATGGAGGCCTGTTGGTTTAAACACATGCAATGGTTAAATATGATAGCTGAAGAAAGTCCTAAATCTACCTCAGTATCAGAGTTACATTCATTCTCCTTGTTCCTCTAAATCTTGAGTCAAGTATCATAGTGACCTATTCGCACCACAACTTACTCAGCTGAGCACCAAAATAAAGCCCTATTGTTCTTCAGGGAGAGGTGATAAGCTGAGCGCAACCAAACACAGAACTCCACATCAAAGTCTACTTATTAACGCCAGTTACACCATGATAGAGCATAGGCAGCTAATCTCTAACCTACTCTGTTCTGGACATCAAAGTCCATTACTGGATAAAAGATGGTTGAACGAAATAGACTATTGGATTAAGTTGACTGTGCATTGAATAACGGTTATTGGTTGGTATATCTGAGAAAAAGAAACTATGTAAATCTATCCTCTATAGAATAAAGCAAGAATTTGTGAACTTCGTCAGGGAAATGATTTTTCCTTCTTTCTCACTTTTATTGGTCATGAACTTATCGAATAATCACGGAAACTAGTGCATTTCTAACTTTTAATTCGTCCATCATTTTGAAGTGTATTTCTTATGTTTATGTTTCGGTTGTGGACGCTAGATCCCCAGAACTCACTTGATAATGGTCATAATTATGAATTTTATGTTTCTGAGAATGGGCTGATCAGTTGATCTTGAGATTACATTTTTCACCCGGAAAATCCTTGACTGTCATTTTGATGGCTCTCCGAAGCATGTTTCTATCATGTATAAACAAACTCAGTTTGTGGGCTTGTCAACCTCATATTTTCTGGGTGCCTGTAGAATACACTTTCCACGCCTTACAAAGACTTTTAATGTAGTTAGTAGGGTCGGGGACAATTGCATCAGAATAGCCTATCGTGTCACTGGATCATTTGTCTTCGCTCCGTTTATTGAGTAAGATGAATTCGTAATAGTTTCAAGCATATCAATTAACAAAAGAAAATATTCTGAGTTTCAAGTAGAGGTTTTTCACACTGGAACATTGACTAGTGTATGCACCAAAAAATTTAACGATCCACACATGTGTAAGATGCTGTGCCATCCAAATGCTGTAATACGACTTAGAGTGGGTAAGGTCCGCTCTCCCTCTCGTAATTATCTCATACATACGCGTCTATTTGGCCAATGTTGGGGGAGTTCTACTCACTTCCTTCTCGTGATGGGGATGTCATTCATGAAATCAGGAGGATGGAAAGCGAATGTCTTGTTATTAAACAAGACTTTTGGGTACGAACAATCACCTAAGAGAATTTGAAAACCCTTGTTCCAAACCTATAGTACACATAGACTCCAGGATCCCGGTGAAACGTATTGTTGGTAACCGACTACCATGAGACTGCATTTCCTGCTCCACTGCCCCACAGATCAAACCTGTAGGTCAAAGGCTCGATAAGTTGCCTCCGAAAAAATCACTTCAGTTTGGGAGTCCGATTAGAATCCTAGCCTACTTCCGAATTCAATTACTTGTGTGGCGCATAATTTTTGAGTTGTCCCTTTAAACCAATATCTGCTCCTGGGGCCGTTCTAGGATTATTGACGATCCTAAGCCCAGATAAAGGATAGGGCATGGGGCATGGAGTTAATAACGCCATCACGCAGAAAACAAACTTATTGAAAAACCCTAACGAGGAAAATTTTTTCAAGCATTTAAACTCTGCCCTATGAGTTGAAAGGTCTTCATTGAGTATAGTTATGACGTCTTATGATGAATGCTGAGTTTCTCCATAAGTCATGAGTTCGATGTCCGTCCTAACAACCAAATAAACAATTATTGTAGGTTCATGAAATATTCGCAAAATGTGTGAGACCAGGAAAGTCATCCATTGTCTTCGTAGGGTTGTGCAGATTGTTGAGTTTCATTGAAATCATGAAACGATCACAATTCACCTTGCCTAAAAGTATATTTAGTGTGAAAATACATACTACTTACCAACAATATAAGTAGTCTGCAAATTCACATGAAATTTAGTCATGTAATTCTTAGGCTGCAAGATTTTTATAGAAAAAAAATCACTTCATAAGTCATATTCATCTGTACTCAGTATTTTGGAGATCAGATCATTTATGTTTTCAGACAGGGAATTATAATTTGAAAGTTAAATCTAAAATCAGATGGATACTGGTTGTCATCCACATACACAGAATGCATTGATTGAACTCACTGTAGAATATTTTTAAACTGTCAAGATAAAAGCATTAGTTTTGACTAAAGTTTAGTAAATAGTCACTGTTTAGTTGAAAAAACGAATACATGTACCAACTATGCATGAGTTTAAATTCAAAGTGAGAAAATAGTATGAAGAAACATCAGGATTGCAATATGATAAACTAAGAAACTGTTAGTTAAAGAAAGGTTATGTTGATCTGGGTCGCACTGATTGAAAGTTAATTGACTTAATAAACTACTTTATTGTGAGTTTATTATTTTAACTTGAATAGTTTAAAATAGATTTTAGATGATTTAACAGCATTAGTTTTCAGTAATAAAGATAATGGTTCAGTTGACTTGCACATAACGTTTTCAGGTTCTTTTACATCGGAAATGATCACTGGTAGGGTTGAGATCAATTGTTCAGCTACAGCGTTCCAGTTATTAATCACTGGATCGGCAAGATCGTCTTTTATTAAGTGTAATCTTCAAGCGTTTCGGATACTCAGAAACTGTTGGAAGTCATTGAACATCAGTAAGCAGTACAGTAAGTCAGTCAGTCAGCTGCAGCGTAGAATTCGTACCGACGTACATCAGTTCAAGTTGTCATACTGCACACATTAGCACAGAGTAGCAATTGTCATTTCAAACCCCATAGTGATAGAGGTAGTAGAAACTCACATGATTTTGAGAAGTCTCATTCAGGGTCTTTACCCGTAGTTATCATTGTCTGACGGACCCCAACCAAGTAGTCTCCACCTATCAACATGGCTCAGTCCACTTGCCAATGACTTCATGCATTCCTGACATGTTTTGGTTTGGCCGTCCCTAACTTTTTTCAAACCTACTTCTAAACTACAAAACATAGCTCGTCGCGGCAGTCGGCGGTTGAGCATTCGTAACACATGACCAAACCACCTCAACTCATGACGTTTCACAGCTAAATCCATTGATATGCCATCCTTATCTAGTACCCTTTTCCTAACACTAGCATTACTTACTCAGTGGTTCTAGGATTTACAAGCAATGCTTCGAAGACACGTATGATTGAAGACCAGTAACAAACCAATATTCTCTGCTCTTAATGGCCATGTTTCAGTCCCATATAGTAGGACGGAGCGAATCGAAGCGCAGTAGACTCATCCATTGGTTAGTAGATGGATAGCAGTACTTTACAGTTCTGATATATTCGCGAAGTATGTTAATATTTCGCAAATTCAACAATAAAACAGACCATTTTTATTTTCTTTTTTAATAACACTGTAAAAAGAATAAAAGATCATTTTAGAGATTAAAACTTTTTTGAGGATGACCACAGTGTATTGGGAAAAAATCATTCAAGATAGCTGATAATATATATTTTCGGGCAGAGTTTTGAAGATTTGAGTTTCTTTACACATTTGAAATCATCAATCAATCATTGTTTGACCACCATTAGAAACCTGGAAGCAGTGGACGGCCGTTTCGTCCTGTTATGGGACTCATCAGCAGTAGATCCGTAGATCAATCAGAGTTAGACATTAACACCGTTGGATGCCGGCCCATGGTCCGATGGTTAGGCGTGCGCGCATAATACCGAAAGTTCCGGGTTCGAATCTTGCGAGGTGCAGGAGTCGTGGATGCGCACTGCCACTGATGAGTCCCATACCAGGACGAATTGGCCGTCTTTCAGTGCTTCCAGGTTTCTAATGGTGGTCTAACAATGACTGACTGATGATTTCAAATGATAATATATATATCATTTACAATGATTAAAATTTATGAATCTGTGTATTTTAGTCATTAAACAAACAACATTTATGGAAAATAGTGTTTTTTTTAACCCGAATATTGATTTATTTACTGCTACTGTTTGTAGAATGAATGTGATCTTTTATATTTCCACTAGCATAGTAAACCTTTCTCTGCCAGTAAATCGGTGACTGGAAATAATGACCTCAAAACATTCGAACTTATCGCAATTACAAGATAAAATACTTACGTACGCCTGACCCCCCAAAGGAGCACTGACCGCCGACCACTACTTTCCAAACTAATCTATCCTGGGCCTTCGTTTCAAGTTCTATCCAACTGCTGTTCGTTCTTTACACGTTTGTCTCCAATTCCTGGCGTAATTTGTTCTTTGATCGATTTCTTTCTGTTCGCCTTTTGGGATTCCAAGTGATGGTATACCTCCTGACGCAGTTAAGTGCTTCCTTCAATATGTGCGTCTGTTGGAATCTGGTTTATTCACTCCCTTACTAGTTTCTGATGGTGTCCAGTGACCAGTCAATCTGAAGTAGTTTGCGTAGACAACAACGAATTCTCCCAGTTTCCGCTTCATATAGTAGAACTATTATCTTACCATTTATAGTGAATATTGTGTGTTTTTTGTTTGTTGATAGTTGTTTCGAGTTCCAGATGTTCTTTAGTTGTAGAAATTCAGCCCCTGTATTTATTGATAATTCGAAATTGATACAACAATATACCTCCAATATCCGACTATACAACTATAGAAGTAACGAACTGTAATGTAAATACAACTTTGTCATAAATGATACATTCTCTGTCTTGTAACCCTGCTGACCAATATCACGATCCTAGTCATATATAAAAATCTTTAAGCTAACATGGTCTGCTATTTACTCCATAGTTTAATGTCTCCGGACAGTCTAATTACATACTCGACCAGTAGTATTGACACTGAACCGGTATCAGTAGGGTTCATCACGAG
>OX103973.1:40212114-40274470 GCA_944470395.2 Schistosoma turkestanicum | reverse complement strand
CATTGAAATCATGAATCGATCACAATTCACCTTGCTTAAAAGTATATTTAGTGTGAAAATACATACTACTTACCAACAATATAAGTAGTCTGCAAATTCACATGAAATTTAGTCATGTAATTCTTAGGCTGCAAGATTTTTATAGAAAAAAAATCACTTCATAAGTCATATTCATCTGTACTTTCAGACAGGGAATTATAATATGAAAGTTAAATCTAAAATCAGATGGATACTGGTTGTCATCCACATACACAGAATGTATTGATTGAACTCACTGTAGAATATTTTTAAACTGTCAAGATAAAAGCATTAGTTTTGACTAAAGTTTAGTAAATAGTCACTGTTTAGTTGAAAAAACGAATACATGTACCAACTATGCATGAATTTAAATTCAAAGTGAGAAAATAGTATGAAGAAACTCCAGCATTGCAATATGATGAACTAAGAAACTGTTAGTTAAAGAAAGGTTATGTTGATCTGGGTCCTACTGATTGAAAGTTAATTGACTTAATAAACTACTTTATTGTGAGTTTATTGTTTTGACTTCAATAATTTAAAATAGATTTTAGATGATTTGACAGCATCAGTTTTCAGTAATAAAGATAATGGTTCAGTTGACTTGTACTTAACTTTTGCAGATTCTTTTCCATCGGAAATGATCACTGGTAGGGTTGAGATCAATTGTTCAGGTAGAGCGTTCCAGTTATTATTCACTGGATCGGTAAGATTGTCTTTTATTAAGTGTCATCTTCAAGCGCTTCAGATAATATGAAACTGTTGGAAGTTATTGAACATCAGTAAGCAGTACAGTCAGTCAGTCAGTCAGCTGCAGCGTAGAATTCGTACCGACGTACATCAGTTCAAGTTGTCATACTGCACACATTAGCACAGAGTAGCAATTGTCATTTCAAACCCCATAGTGATAGAGGTAGTAGAAACTCACATGATTTTGAGAAGTCTCATTCAGGGTCTTTACCCGTAGTTATCATTGTCTCACGGACCCCAACCAAGTAGTCTCCACCTATCAACATGGCTCAGTCCACTTGCCAATGACTTCATGCATTCCTGACATGTTTTGGTTTGGCCGTCCCTAACTTTTTTCAGACCTACTCCTAAACTACAAAACATAGCTCGTCGCGGCAGTCGGCGGTTGAGCATTCGTAACACATGACCAAACCACCTCAACTCATGACGTTTCAAAGCTAAATCTATTGATATGCTATCCTTATCTAGTACCCTTTTCCTAACATCAGCATTACTTACCCGGTGGTCCTAGGATATACAAACAATGCTTCGAAGACACGTATGATTGAAGACCAGTAACAAACCAATATTCTCTGCTCTTAATGGCCATGTTTCAGTCCCATATAGTAGGACGGAGCGAATCGAAGCGCAGTAGACTCATCCATTGGTTAGTAGATGGATAGCAGTACTTTACAGTTCTGATATATTCGCGAAGTATGTTAATATTTCGCAAATTCAACAATGAAAGTGACCATTTTTATTTTCTTTTTTAATAACACTGTAAAAAGACTAAAAGATTATTTTAGAGATTGAAACTTTTTTGAAGAGGACCACAGTGTATTGATTATTTGGCGAAAAATTATTCAAGATAGCTGATAATTTATATTTTCGGGCAGAGTTTCGGAGATTTGTGTTTTTACACAATTGAAATCATCGATCAATCATTGTTTGACCACCATTAGAAACCTGGAGCAGTGGACGGCCGTTTCGTCCTGTTATGGGACTCATCAGCAGTAGATCCGTAGATCAATCAGAGTTAGACATCAACACCGTTGGATGCCGGCCCATGGTCCGATGGTTAGGCGTGCGCGCATAATACCGAAAGTTCCGGGTTCGAATCTTGCGAGGTGCAGGAGTCGTGGATGCGCACTGCCACTGATGAGTCCCATACCAGGACGAATTGGCCGTCCAGTGCTTCCAGGTTTCTAATGGTGGTCTAATAATGACTGATTGATTATTCCAAATGATTATATATATATATATATATATATATATATATATATATATATATCATTTACAATGATTAAAATTTATGAATCTGCGTATTTTAGTCATTAAACAAACAAAATTTATGGAAAATGGTGTTTTTTATCCAGCCCTACTATTGATTTATTCACTTCCACTGTTTATAGAATGAATGTGATCTTTTATATTTCCACTAGCATAGTAAACCTTTCTCTGCCAGTAAATCGGTGACTGGAAATAATGACCTCAAAACATTCGAACTTATCGCAATTACAAGATAAAATACTTACGTACGCCTGACCCCCCAAAGGAGCACTGACCGCCGACCACTACTTTCCAAACTAATCTATCCTGGGCCTTCGTTTCAAGTTCTATCCAACTGCTGTTCATTCTTTACACGTTTGTCTCCAATTCCTGGCGTAACGTGTTCTTTGATCGCTTTCTTTCTGTTGGCCTTTTGGGATTCCAAGTGATGGCATGTCTCCTGACGCAGTTGGGTGCTTTCTTCAATATGTGTCCCATAAAATTCAAGTGTTTCTTTCCACTTTTCTTCCACTGTTGGCATCTGGTTTATTCTCTCCCTTACTAGGTTCTGATGGTGTCCAGTGACCAGTGAATGTAAAGTAGTTTGCATAGACAACAATGAATAAATACTTCTATCTTGTGGGTGATGACTTTTATAATCCTCCCAGTTACCGCTTCATATAGTAGAACTATTATCTTGCCATTTGTAGTGAATATTGTGTCATTGGTGTTTGTTGTTAGTTGTTTTGAGTTCCAGATGTTCTTTAGTTGTAGAAATTCAGCCCTTGTATTCATTGATAATTCGAAATCTATACAACAATCTACCTCCAATATCCAACCATAGAAGTAACGAATTGTAATGTAATTACAACTCAGTCATAAATGATACATCTGTGTCCTGTAACCCTGATGACCAATACTACGATCCTAGTCATATATCAAAATCTTTAAGTTAATATGATCTGCTATTTACTCCATAGTTTAATGTCTCCGGACAGTCTAATTACATACTCGACCAGTAGTATTGACACTGAACCGGTATCTGTAGGGTTCGTCACTAGGTACGCTTGAAGCTATTACGAGTTCACCTTAGTCGATAAACGCGAACGAGACAATGAACCAGCGTCCAGGTAGGCTACCTTGAATCCCAAGCTGAAGACAGAAGGCTTTGTAAGCGTAGAAAGTATATTCTACAAACACCCAGCAATCACAGTACAATCAAGCACACAACTCTCGTTTATTTATACATCATAGAAACGTCGTTGGGACAGTTACGAAAATAGTACACTAAAATACACAGCAGCCAATCACAGCCATGGATTTTCCTGTTGGAAAATGTAATCGCAAGGTCAGCTGATCAGACCATGCTTGCAAACGTGAAATCAATAATAAAGCATTTACCAAGCGAGTTTTTGGGGATCTAACATCCCCGACAGTAATTAAGTTCATGTTCGTCCATTATTCTTTTTACTTCCTTCTCTACCCAAACTTTCACTTCAGTATTAGCAACGAGTCTATATCATAATTGCATTTCAAACAAATAAGGTTTAACTACAAACAACCTCCATCATATCACATTATAATTTGAAAAATTACAATTGAGAATAGGGAACACTGTAAATAATAATAATAATAATTGACAGTTCAACAAGTTAATTACTTACTTACGCCTGTTAACCCCAACGGAGCATAGGCAGCACACCAGTTTACTCCAGCCAACTTTGTCCTGGGCTTCCTTCTCCAGTTCTGTCCATTTTTTGTTCATTCTTCTCATATCTGTGTCCATTTCTCAGCGTTATGTGTTCCTTGGCCTTCCTCTTTTCCTTTTGCCTTGAGGATTCCATGTGAGGGCTTGTCTCGTGACGCATTTAGGTGCTTTCCGCAATGTGTGTCCTATCCACTTCCACTGCTTCTTCCTGATTTCCTCCTCCACTGGAATCTGGTTTGTTCTCTCCCACAGACGGTTGTTGCTGACCGTGTCTGGCCAACGAATCCGAAGTATTTTGTGTAGACAACTGTTCATAAACACTTGTATCTTCTGGATGATGGCTTTGGTAGTTCTCCAAGTTTCCGTTCCATACAGTAGAACTGTCTTGACATTTGTATTGAAAATCTTGATTTTGGTTTTGGTTGAAAGTTGTTTGGAGTTCCAGATATTTTTCAACTGTAGAAATGCAGCCGTTTCTTCGCCAATCCGTGCCCTCACATCTGCATCCGACCCACCTTTCTCGTCGATGATGCTGCCCAGATATGTAAAGGTATTAACTTCCTCCAAGGCATCTCCATGAAGAGTGATTTGGTTGGTGCATGTTATGTTGCATCGCAGAATTTCGCTTTTTCCTTTATGTATGTTGAGACCTACTGCTGTAGAGGCTGCTGCTACACTGGTCGTCTTCTCTTGCATTTCTAGTTAGTTCAACAAGTTAAGAAACATTTATTTGTATAACAGTAGTTAATAGGTCAACTTAAATTTTTTAATCAGAAAAAAATAACATTTAAACAGGCACAATAATCTAGTGTTTTTATTTTTTAATAATTTCACAGTTTATATAAATCAGTTCTGGCAGTTATCATTCCCTAATCTGGATGTTTTGGTTGTGTAGCTTTCATTGTTATTCTTCTGAACACAACATCATTAACCAAAAAGCTTCAGATAGAATTTCTCCATGAGTATGATTCGTAGCGTCTACTGGTGTTCTTGATCTTGATTGGTCGTTATTGACCTTGAACCCATTGTTATTTTAAATGTGTATACTCATGTGATCTGCTTTTTTTGATCTTATATTTGTCTATGATTTTTCTGGTTGGTTGATAAATCGGGTTGATGTCAATGTGTTTGTTGATTACTGGTTGATCTGAGTAGTAGGCTTCTAAATATTCTGTAGTGTTCTTTGTACCCAGTGTTTCAACATTGTTCCAATCGAATGTATGTCCATAATTATCCGTATGTATTGACTTAGAGGAAACAATGTCATGTTCATGCAAAACGAAGCTGAAAATGCCGTCCACTTTGTTGCATGCAGTGTCTGTTTACTTTGGTTTACGTCGGATTGATTGAATTGATTGTTACGCTCGTCTCTATGTATGCTTGAAGCTATTACGAGTTCACCTTAGTCAACTAACGAGAACAAAACAATGAACCAGCGTCCAGGTAGGCTACTATGATCCCTTGACCAAAAGGTATCAGCGAGAAGTCTTGATATAGTGTAGAAAATGTATTCTAAAAACACCCAGCCAGCACACAATGAATCCAAGCACTCAAATTACGTTTATTTATACGCCATAGAGACGTCCTTGTGACAGTCACAAAATAGCATACTAAAATCACACAGTAACCAATCACAGGCAAGGATTTTCGTGGTTGGAAATGTGATCTCAAGGTCAACTGATCGATCCATGAAATAAATCCAAATTAAAGATTTTTTTATCAAACGAGTTCTTGGGATCTAACATCCACAACAGTGAATCTATTGGTTTGTGTGTTACACCTATTCCAAATAAATTCAGTAAACGTGCTTTCATTTCCTATATATATATATATATATGGAGGGTAGAATGATCCGTTTGTTAGCTCCTGTACTTGATTGATTTCGCTTCTGTTGATGGTTTCAGTTGATACATTATTTTTCCGATGAAGTTACATGAATAGCTGTTCTATTGGAAGATAGTCATCAGATATATTTCTTCCAATTTTTGTGTGATTCATGTGTGTTGCAGTGTGTTTGTGTGTGTGTTTGTTACCATCCTTGTAATCTTTTTTCACCCAGAACAGATACAAAACTGATGTATTGAAGTAATAATACAACTTTTATAACAACAGTGTAGCCATTCAAACAAAAGCTTACAAATAAAAGCATTTTAAAAGTGGAATCATTCAAGCGTTCAATAGTTAACTACAATTAATCTGTATTTGGTCAATTTTTTCTTGAATAATTTTTATTGACTGGAAGGAGTAACTTTACTCTCCTCATTCAATGTAACAAAAACACCACCATTTAAGGTTGATTGTAACAATTAGCAGTTAAAGCCATAATGAAAGTTCTATTATATTTTTTCTACTCAGTAATGTCGTGAATATGCGTTTATTTTCTTGTAATACAATAAGAAAAAACAAACAAGCAAAGAATGTTCAAAATTCAATAAACAAGTAATTATTACATTGTATGGTTTAGATAAATTTCAAATTGTTTGTTTTACTTTTTTGTCTTGATGATGATGATGATGTTTGAAATCTTGGATCGATTAATATTAGATCACCATTAAAATCCTTGGAGCACTGGACTGTGGGACTCATCAGTGGTGCGCATCCATGACACTTGCAACTCGTGCGATTCCAATGATGATCTAACATTGATCGATTCATGATTTGAAAAAAAGTAACTCAACAATCTTCACAACCCACATCATGTAAATTACATGTGTTCACGAGTGACCAGCTTTGTGAGGAAGTTTTTCCAAGTTCTAGTGAGAAGTGGAGTTCAACCACCTACCTGTTCGGGTGTGAAACAGTTGTGGTGCGCGCTACTTATAAGTAGTATATGACGTGAGTGTCAACGTATTGTCTGGCAGCAGAAAATGGGGGAAGATCAAGAAAGGAAGAGTTAGAAGAACACAATGGAATTTGTATGAAACGCATGAATAGTGACAATGGATTGATGTTGTTTGCAACAGGAACAGTCTAGTTCGATATGATGGACTGATATTTTGCAAATTAACGATTTATGATATGGTTTTCTGATTTTACTGAGTAACTCTGTAATTTTCGTTAAATACATTCCGGTTGCCCTCACCTGTGTTCTCGTTCACTACATTTGGTGTCGCTGCCTGTTCGAAGGAAGGAGCTCTCGTGGCCGAAGCAGTTTCAGGACGGAGATTTGCGGAGCTTCCTGGAGGAGTTTGAGGCCGTGGTTGGGCTGGTGGGTGTGAAGGGGCCCGGGCGGAGTTGGTGGTTCTGGGGACGCTGCGGGGAGGTGAGGCAAAGGCCGTATACGACAGCTTGGACGGTGCCGCCGGGAAGACGGCGTGGGAGACGGTCACCGGGCGGCTGATGACGGAGTTCGACAGCCCGGTGGACAGCGAGGAGGCGCCGCAGAGCTTCCGGTGGGCGAGGTTGTCTGTCGATTGTGACCCACTGGTGCTGGCTGTGGAGCTCACGATGTTGCTGCGCCGTGCGCTGCCGAGTATGGATGGGGAGTCGGGGGCACAGTTGTTGGCGTCGCAACTTATCGAGAGTGTGCCTGCCGCCGTGTAAACGCTACACGTTGGATAGATACCGTATCCATTCCAGAACAGCGCGCAAAAACAATGACCAAATTGGTAATCCGGCATATTGTAGCGTGTCACGGAATACGGAAGGTGATGTTAACTGACCAGGGTCCCTGTTTTGAAAGTGACGAGTTTAAAGACCGTCTAAAGCAGTTTGGAATCAAGAGGATACGAATTACACCGTATCATCCGCAGATAAACGGGCTTACAGAGCGAAACAGCCGGACGTTAAAGGAATGGTTAGCATCTAAAGAAGGAGATTGGGAGAAAGAGTTACCATTGATTTTGCTGATCCCAAAGTGTGAAGGACCATACGTTATCACGGAGAGACGCGGCGCGGTGTACACGATCCGGAGGGAAGACAAGCAGAAGCGCGTAAATGCTAGTCAACTGCAGAGATGATTTCAAGATTATCAAGTGTGTGAGTCACGAAAAGCACTAAAGATGACAACGGTACGGCAATCAAAAAGACTACGACGACAGCTTATTAAAAGGAGGGACGAGTGTGGTGCGCGCTAATTATAAGTAGTATATGACGCGAGTAAAAACGTAATGTCTGGCAGCAGAAGATGGGGGCAGACCAAGAAAAGAAATGTGGGAAAAATGGAATTTGTATGAAACGCATGAATAGCGAAATGTCAGACAATGGATTGATGATGGATTGAAGATTTGCAAATTAACGATTTACGATATGGTTTTCCTATTTTACTGAGTAACTCTGTAATTTTCGTTAAATACAATCCGGTTGCCCTCACCTGTGTTCTCCTTCACTACCCAGTGTTTACCGAAGACAGTGAATTAGGTTGCACAAGAAAATGAATTGATCGAAGTTATACATTAACACCGTTCAGCAGTTAAGGCGTTCGTGTGCAAGACTGAATGACTATGCTGGGTTGAAATCAATCCTGTGAGTAGTAGAAGTCGTGGATGTTTATTGATTAAGATTCTCTGACTAGGTAGGATAAAGCATCCATCCAATGTTTTGAGATTTCTGCTCGATAGTCTAACAACAATGATGGGGATTCATAATTTCAATGAAACTGAACAATCTCTACATCCCTATAAATGAAAAGAAGTCTAGTCAAAAGTCAATCATGTTTTTATTTAGACCATCATCAGGCATTACCCTCTCTAATATACATGAATACATTTATATCAAAAGTTCATGTCAATCAAAACGATTAATCAGTCAATTATCACAATGATATAAGTCACATAACAACCCCTAACATTGAGTAAAAGTACTGTAGTGAACGAGAACACAGGTGAGGGCAACCGGATTGTATTTAACGAAAATTACAGAGTTACTCAGTAAAATCGGAAAACCATATCATAAATCGTTAATTAGCAAAATATCAGTCCATCATATCGAACTAGACTGTTCCTGTTGCAAACAACATCAATCCATTGTCACTATTCATGCGTTTCATACAAATTCCATTGTGTTCTTCTAACTCTTCCTTTCTTGATCTTCCACCATCTTCTGCTGCCAGACATTACATTGACGCTCACGTCATATACTACTTATAAGTAGCTCGCACCACAATAAGAATAATAAAATATAATAACAAGAACTTTTGTTCATCATCCAACATTGGAAGTAGTAGAGTAGGTCAAACTTTAATTAATAAACGTAAAGTAATCATTACATTACGTGATAAGAACTGTGCAAATAATTGGATAGTAGAGAATATAAACGGAAAGAGGCGAAGAAAACTAACAACGAAATACTGGATGTTTATTAAGCTATGTTCGACTAGAGAATGAATAGAGCTGTCACGGAATTCTTCTCAATACAATATGCTTACTAGTGACTAGTTGCGTGAGGACGTTTATCCAAGTTCCAGTGAGAAGACATGACTAGTGGAGTTCAACCCTGTCGGGTGAGGTCGGCGCAAAAAATGCCTAGACTGACTAGAGTTAGACATTAGCATCGTTGGATGCCGACTAGTAGTCTAGAGGTGAAGCGTTCGAGCAGAAGACAGAAGGTCGTGGGTTTGAAACCCGAGAGTAGCAGGGGTCGTGGATGTGTACTGCCACTGATGAGTGTAATACCAGGACGAAACAGCCGTCCGGTGCTTCTAGGGTTTCTAATGGTGACCTAACAATGTTTGGCTGATGATTTCAATGTGTAAAAACACTGATCTCCCGTTACGCTTGCACGTAAACACGTCAACTTGATATACTTGGACTATTACGAGTTTACCTAGTCGGAAAACGACAGCGAGGATCCGGTGACACGACATGATACTTAAATACGATTATCCTAACCCCCAAACTGAGTGAAAATAAGAAGACAAGACTTGATATGAAGTGGAACCTGTATTCTACAAGCATCCAGAAAGTATGAGGTCCGAATCCAGAAGAGAATCAGGATCCCAGACTAGGGATCCGGGACCGGGTCCTGGTCCTGGTCATAAAAGCTTACAGATAATGCGTATTTATACATTTTGGTCGAATAGGAAACAGCATCGAATTCTGTGACATTGACAGTTAAGACGACCAATAGAAAGCAACATTTGAAGCGACTTTGATAGTTAGGACAACTTATCAGAAACAACATTGGAGCACGTGACATTGATGTCTAGGACGACCATGAAATTGACCAGTAGGAACTAACCAATAGGAACAGACCAATAATTCTCTTAGGATGTTGGATGAATAACTATCCTAACACTCCATAATTCTAATTGCCGAGGAAAAAACATCAGTTATTGTTCAATGTCTTCTGCCATATAGAGTAGACAAGATCGAACTCTGTTAGGAGATGATGTAGCTTGTAAGAGATAGAACACTCGAAATGATTCAATTTTAATCTAACATCTTATGATCGTTATCAATCAATCAGGTGTGCTAATAAAGAACTGTGTATTGTATTGATCTGAGCGCAGGTGGAGCCTTTCCAATGAATCATTGTCAGTAAAAATAACAAAACCGATTTACTTGTGTTTTGTTAATTTTAGAAAATAAATATATTCGCTTAATATTATAGATGATTGAAAGTAGTCAATAAGAAAAATGTTTCTTTACACATTTCGACAAACTGGACACACAACACGTATCACATTCATAAACATTACATTTCTCACTTGGGGAAATCTTTGACTGTCATTTGTTGACGGATTTAATTTTAGTACGCTATTTTTGTTACTCCTCTCTCAAGGATGTTTCTGTCATGTATAAATTAGCACGATTTGTGTGTTTGTCAATCTTGTATATATTTTCTGGGTGCTTGTAGAATTACACTTTCTCTGCCTTATCAAGAGTTCTTGATATTGTGTCCGTGCATCATTTGTCTTGTTATCGATTAAGGTGAACTTGTAATAGTTTCAAGTTATATCAATGGACAAGCATAACAGTCTGTCAGTCAGTCAGTCAGATGCAACGTAGAACTTCGTACGTAAGTACATCAGTTCATGTTGCCATACCACATCAGCACAGAGATGTAATTGTCAATTCAAATCCAATAGTAGAAGAGGTAGTAATGGTATTAGAAGTAATCGGAGAGGTTAGGATTAGAAGATACTATTCAAGAAGTATGATTCAGTGAGAAAAGTTTAGAGAGTCGAAACTAGAGGTGTTGAAGAATCCAGAAGATTAGGATTTGAGAGAACACAGAATAAATGCACCGGCGCCATTGCGAACGATTTTGAGCCATGTCATTCAAGGTCTTTAACCATCGATTATTATCATCTCGCGGACCCCAACCAGGTAGTCGACAATTACCGACATGGCTAAGTCCACTTGTCAATGACTTCATGCATTTCTGCCATGTTTTGATTTGGCCGCCCCTAACTTTTGTCCAACCTATTCCTACACTACAAAACAAAGTTCGTCTAGGCAGTCGGTGGTTCGGCATAAGCAAGACATGTCCCAACCACCTCTATTGATCTGCCATCCTTACCTGGTATTCGTTTCCTAACTACTGTACAAACTAATATGTTAAATCTATGTCCCATCTCAAAGGACTGTATCAATTATTCTTTGAATATGTTGGTTGTACATATTTTGTTGTGTTGATTTCATTTCTACTTCAAAATGTTTAACGAATCAACTAAATGTTTATTTAAGATATTTCTTCTGTCACAAATCAACATCGGTTAGAAGAAGTCAAAAGAGAGTACTAGGTAAGGTTGAGAAGACTGAGGCATGGTCGATAGATTGTATTTGGCTAATTTACACTCTTAGTCAGTTAAAAACGAAAACATTACATTGAACACACTCTATTTGCACACCATCTTTGAGTCCTGACTTCCAACTCTCCAGACTTCTTCCATTCCTGCTGTTGCTTCCTTTACTCCCAGTCGATGCTCTATTTATTTCTTGTTTTTGCTCTATTTACTTTCCGTTTTCCTCTTCTGACCGTGAGACTTCTTCTTTCACGTCCCTTCTTATACTACTTATATCGTTCGTATAAGTAGCACACACCACAAGGATAGCTAACCATTTGATGAAATAGTGAATCCTGATCAGCTAAATTGGTTGACACATGTGTTATGTATGCCAAACCATCGATTACCTCGACAAGTGATTTTGTCTGATGTAGAGGAGGTACGCTGGAAGTAAACTAAAACATGTCACGAATCGATGAGTTGACTGAAAACTGGATTGATTTATGTGAGTAGATGTGAACTATATGATTGAGGTCCGCAAAAATAAAATCGTAACCGGTGTTTAGAGACTTTGAGTGATATGGCTTAAAATCGTTTGCAATAGCGCAGGTGTTGCATCCATTCTTTGTGTTCTTTCAAATTCTAATCTTCTGAAATCTCCATGACCGGTTTTTTCGTCAATTCATTTCACTGGATTATACTTCTTGAATAACATCATCTGACTGTGATCTTTCTGATTATTGCTCATACTTCAACTACTTACTTACGCCTGTTACCCACAATGGAGCGTTGACCGCCCAACCAGTTTTCTCCAACCAACCCTGTCCTGGGCTTCCCTTTCTAGTTCTGTCCAATGTTTGTTCATTCTTCTCATATCTTTCTCTATTTCTCGGTGTAATGTGTTCCTTGGCCTTCCTCTTTTCCTTTTGCCTTGAAAGTTCCATGTGAGGGCTTGTCTCGTGACGCAGTTGGGCGCTTTACGCAGTGTGCGTCCTATCCACTTCCAGTGCTTCTTCCTGATTTCCTCCTACATTGGAAACTGGTTTTTTCTCTCCCACAGTACGTCGTTGCTGATGGCGTCTGGAAAACGAATCCGAAGTATTTTGCTTAGACAACTGTTAATAAATACTTGTATCTTTTGGATGATGCCTTTCATAGTTCTCTAAGTTTCCACTGCATACAGTAGAACTGTGTTGACATTTGCATTGAAAATCCTGATTTTGGTTAAAAGTTGTTTGGAGTCTCAGATTCATACTGCAACTACCTTTACCACTAAGGGATTCGAGTAGACAATTGTATTTCTGTACTACCATGGTATGGAATTCCTTATCAACCATTTTACTTTTTTTTCAAACTTATCTCACTAGGATATACTTTTCGAACCATATCTTCGATTCTTAACCTTTCCGCTTGCCGATAATATATGTATACGATTCGAATTGACAATCTCATCTGTCTGTGCTAATGCGATATGACAACTTAAACTGGATACCTACGTGTCAAGTTCCACGTTACAGCTGACTGACTGAACAATTTTCTCATTTCTACTTCAAAACTTTTCAACCAACTCATATTGAAAAGTGAGATTTTGAATAACGAATCATTGATTTTGCAATAATATCCTAATTTTTGTAGGAAAAAAATAAACTTATCCATTGAACCAATCAATAATTATTTCGCTTTTTCCAATTATATGACTAATCGTTTCACATTTATTTTATTTATTAAATTTACTAACCGTAATTGACCTGAAATATCGTCGTTATTCCTATCAGTTTATTTAAATCTGAAATCAAACTTTATATGATACCTCAAATATTAGTGATGAGACTACAACTCGCAATCAATCAAAATGGACTCCATGTTTGTACAGTAAATATCATCTTACATGGAACAAAAAAAGTGAGAAACAAGTAAACGAATGCACAATGATCCAATCAGAAGTGTCCTAGTGAGAAGGTAATTTGTTGACCAATTAGAAAATGTCCTGAAGGACGAATACAGTTGATTGGTCAATAAACAGTTGCCCTTTTTTAAAGAGATGTAAAATATGTATGATGTGTATGTGTATATGTGTAGACGAGTATTTTTTACATATAATTAGATAGCCGAACAAACTTTCTTCTCGAGTCTTATTTTCCCGTTGAAGTAAGCCAATTTGAGAGACACCGCACATTATAACACAAACTATTAATGGGCTATAATTGATGTGCAGCACGGGTTTAATCAACAGTTATTGTGATTTGAATAAATGCTTACTCTTAGAGAGGAAATTAAAAGAACTATGAGCTAAATTGTGAATACTGTCCTAATGAAAATAATAATCAACTGTATGAAAATGCTCGAAATTCTGACGCTCTCCTAGATTGGATCCCAGTAGATAGTCGCTTGTACGCTGTCCGACTAAACCGGACAGTAATGACTCGGAAAGTTAGGGACACTCGCTGTCACCTCTTCATCATATCTGCCTACGAGGTGAAAGATGAGTTTTACAGAAAGCTTTCGGACCTCCGCCAAGAAGTTAGGTGCTCTGATATAGTAATAATGGCTGGTGACTCCAATGCTCAAGTAGGTAGACTAAGTCAAAAGGAAAGACACCAGGGATCTTATGGTATCGCGGCACTATTAAAAACCTGGAAGCACTGGAACGCCGTTTCGTCCTAGTATGGGACTCATCAGCAGTGCGCATCCACGTCTAAAAACAATATCCATAACTCTAATTGAAAGTATCATAACAGTGCTCACTAGTGACTAGCTTCATGAGGAAATTCTCATAGTTCTAGTGAGAAGACGTGACCAATGGAGTTCAACCTTGCCGGGTGTAGGCAGTAACTACCAAAGACTAATGGGTGAGGTCGCGCAAAATCCCTAGATCAATCAGAGTTATACATTAACACCGTTGGATGCCGGCCCAGTGGTCCGATGGTAAGGCGTTCGCTTACATTGCCAAAGGTCCCGGGTTCGAATCCTGCAAGGAGCAGGAGTCGTGGATGCGCACTGCCACTGACGAGTCCCATACTAGGACGAAACGGCCGACCAGTGCTTCCAGGTTTCTAATGGTGGTCTAACAATGATTGATTGATGATTTCAAATGTGTAGGAACGCAAACCTCAAAAACTGTACCCCAAAATAAATAGATTTATTTATATTTATATAAATGTATGTATATGTACACATACACAAACACATACACCGAACTGTTTCATTCTATCACTTTGATCATGATCAATCAATCAATAAGATAAGGAGAATGGATGTGAACAATGAATGATGTGTATACAATGATTGATAGATAGATAGATAAAATAAATAAACAACTAAATATACTACTAATAAATAAATAAGTAAAACAATTCAGTAGACAATTCATTTTTGAGGAAGAAAAATGAAAAAAAAATGAAAAATAATCAAAAACCCACCCTGGGCATAGGACACATTATGTCATACATGATAATAAAGTTAGAGACACATTGAAATTGAATTTTTTTTCATCATACATAATATCAATCACAGAGGTTGATAGATAAAATAAAAATCCGAAGAAATCAATAATAATAAAATAATAATAAAAGAAGGTTGAAAATTTACAACTTTTTTGTTTTTCATTTCATTTCAAATAATGCCTATTTATAAATATAAATAAATATATGTATGTATAAATAAATATTTCAAAAATCATCTAGACTGTTTTCACGACTGAGAGAGAGAGAGAGAGAAACAAATCATCCAAAATGATGACGATGATGATTTTTAGTATTACTACTAATACTACTATTATTATTCGTATTAGTAGTATAAACATAACTAATAAATAAGAAAAAGACTATTTGGTCAAACAGTAGTAGTAGTAGCAGTGGTGTGGTGTGTGCTACTTATACGTACGATATAAGTAGTAGTATAAGAAGGGACGTGAAAGAAGAATAACTCTCACGGTCAGAAGAGGAAAACGGAAAGCAAATGGAGCAAAAGCAAGAATTAAATAGAGTACCACCAACAGAGGAAGGAAAGGAGGCAACAACAGGAATCGAAGAAGAAGGCTGGAGCGTTGGAAATCAGGACTCAAAGATGGTGGTGTGCAAATAGAGTGAGTGTTCAATGTAATGTTTTCGTTTTTAATTGACTAAGAGTGTACATTAGCACAATACAATCTATCACGCCTGCGTCAGTCTTCTCAGTAGTAGTAACAGTACTACTACTACTAATAGTAGTAAAGACTGTGAACTAATTAAAGGGGAAAGAAACAGAGCATCAATGAACGGATTGGCTGGCAGGCAATGAAATGCATTTTTCCACATGAAGACAATATAGAGGACAAGAAAAGAAAAAAAGGAAAAGAATGGCGGGGTCGTGGGGGGAGGGAGACATGTTCACCTTTGTGATATTTAGACACGTGCCTACATGACCTACACATCAACACACACATATTACACCATCCACTAAAATATATATAGTAGATATATATACACCCAGATAATAATAATAAATGATACATTGAGACAGAGACAAAGAGAAGAGGAAGGAAATGACTACATCATGTGAAGACAATGTGGAACAGGAGGGCAAAGTAAATAAATAAGATAAACCGCATGAGTATGATGTTGGTAGAGGAGTTACATATATATATATATATGTGTAAAAAGATCTGTTTGATTGAGAACACTATACAATAATAATAATAATAGAAATACAAGAGAATGTATTTGTTAGTAATGATTGTTCTATGCAAAACATAACAAGAAAGCAAAATAATAACATTCTTAATAATAATAATAGATTACTCATTAGTATTATGCATTGTAAGTTGTTGAGTATTATTTTTTTAATTGATGTAGAAATCAATGAGTGCATTTGTATTTATGTGTGTGTGTGCGTGTGTGTGGACGTACGTACTAACTACTACAACATGTGGGTAGTAGTAGTAGGTAGTAAGTAGTAGAGAGTAACGCTCATTGTCGTGTACTTTCTCATGTGTTCTCTCTCTCTCTCCAAACTGATCTGATATTTTTTGCTTTAAACTACAAAACAATGATGATGACCATCATCATCTTCATCATCATTGTCACTGGTTTAAGGAGAGAGAAAAAGTGAAAAGCAGAAAAATTAAGAAATGGTACTGTGTAATTTACATAAAATTACAGTTCTTAGGAAATAAAATAATTCCCCAGTCGTGTTGTTTTTGTGTGTGTGTGTGTGTGTGTGTGGAGGAAAGAGAAAGTTGGAGAAAACCAGAGAGCGAAACGCACAACAGTAGACAAACAGTACACACATACACACCTACTTAGTAGCATAATGATAAGATGGATGCTAAACTAGTACAATATGTCCATAAATGAAAAGATGAAGTCTCCGTTTGGATAAACCATCGAATGACCATGTGTCTGTGTGCATGTATATGCGCATGTATACAAGATGTATCCCACCTGATGACAAGATTTCAATAAGATTGATTCAGTACAATTAAAATTAAATATGTTGTACAGATGCTTTGTTTGTTTTAAAAATTACAATCTCTCTCTGTAGAACGGTACAGTAGAGTGGAGTGAAGTAGAGTAGAGTACAGTACAGTAGAGTAGAGTAGAGTAAAGAGAAAGACAGGAAGTGGATAAAAGCGCACATTTAAAAAAAATCATCATAATAAAACCACAACAACAACAACAACTACAGAGATATTTGGATTTGTTGTTTTGTAAGCTGCTGTGTCTCTCTCTCTCTCACTCTGTGTGTGTCTATCTGTCTGTCTATCTGCTATGTGTTTGTCTATCTTCCCACTTTGTGCTTCCTGGTTATTCGAATACTTCAAACATTCATTTGTACTTCAGTATACTGGACTGCTGCAACATGATTAGTACGTTGTTGTTGTACGGAACAACATAAAAGTACGGCAAATAATAATGCGAATAGCTAGTTATATATTTTTTTTCAAAAATAAAAAAAAAATCAGAAAATAACATGTGAAATTTTTAATGAATGGAAAAATTAAAATCAATAATGATTATCATACAATGTATTCAACACATTCATTCATCTCATGACGTGATTCTTGCAGTTCTAGTAAGAAGAAGCTGTGACTAGTGGAGGTCAATTCTGGTCAGATATAGACAGTAACTACTAAACACCGCGGGGGTGAGGTTGCCGGCACGGCGGTTTGAAGGTTAAGCGTTTGCGCATGAGATTGATTTCTGCGAAGAGGGAGTCGTAAGTGTGCACTGCTGATGAGTCCCATACTAGGAAGGAACAGGAGCCTAGTGCTTCCAGGTTCCTCCTAATGGTAGTGTGGTCTAACAATGGTCGATTCATCCTGGCAATCAATAATAAGACGCGTAATCTCAATAGTTGTTCACCGATAATAATGTCCAGTCAAAAGGTTAAGATTATACGAGATTCATAAAGAATTAAGTTATTTATTACAAACCAGTTTGAATTGTTCAACTGGGAAAAAGGTTGACCTTCAGTCAAGGTTGTGTGCGCTGATTGAATCGATTGCGAAACTAAAATGCATTACAGTTTCATGTTCTTAGTTATTCTTTAGAATAGGTTGATCTGTGATAAAAGTCAGTCAGTCAGTCAGCTACAAAACAAAACTTGGTACGTATGTACATCAGTTCAAGTTGCCATACCAAATTGGTACATATAGTCAGAATTGTCAATTCATATCCCGTAATATGATTCGAGAAGTATAAGCAAATAAAACAAACATGGCTCAGTTCAGTTGTCAATGATTTCAAAGATTTTGGCCATGTTTTAGTTTGACCTCCCGTAGCTTCCTTCCAGTCCTACTCCTACCAACAAACAACACTCGTCGAAATGGTCAGTGGTTAGATCCGTGAACAAAAACTATCAAGAAATCGAATTCAAACAATGATAATCGCATTGCTCAAACCTTTTTGTTTATCCAAGCTCTATGTCAGCAGAAATCTTAGGTCTCCGGGTGGGGTATTTACAAACAATTGGTTACACAAAAAGCCAATCAAAGAACACATTAAGTCGAGAAATAGCAAACAGACAGTAAACGAATGAATAGGACTTGGTAATAACTGAGAGAAAGAGGAGACTAGGACAGAATCGTTCAAAGAATCTTGGCCAATCCGCCTACGCACTGGGCGAGACCGTTTCGTCCTGATATGCGACTCATCAATCACATCCACGGACTCCCGCCACTCGCAGGAATCAAAACCAAGATCTTTGATCTTGCGTGAGAAGGCCTAATCCAAGTTCAGTGCTTTCAGGTTTCTTCTAATGATGATGGTGGTGGTCTAACAATCATGACTGATTGATGCATGATTTCAATTAGTTGATCATGTTTACACAAAAAAAACATCAACAATGATAATGTGAAAGTTAACGATCGATAATTCTCTGGCCATATGAAGTATATTTTTTACATGAAGTGTTTAACTATAGTTTAATTAAGGGGTCAGATCGAACTGAAGATTGACAAAAACTGTTACAATGTAAAAAGGTCAAGTGAAATGATCAATAATGTTTAGGCTGTTAAAAATCATATGATGAAGATTTATTTGCATTATGGGGTTGTGAAGATTGTTAAGTTACACAATTTTGAAACCATGAATCGATCAATGTTAAACCACCATTAGAATAACTGGAAGCACTGGACGGCCATTTCGTCCTGGTATGGAACTCCTCAGTGGCAGTGCGCATCCACGACTCCTGCACCCCGCAGGATTCGAACCCAGGACCTTCGGTATTGTGTGCGACTTCGTGAATTTGATCAAGTTAGACCTTAACACCGTTGGATACCGGCTCAGTGGTCTAACGGTTAGGGCGTTCGCACAGAATACCGAAGATTTATTTAACAAAAGAGACACTAGAAAAAACAGTTTTCTTGAGAGAATAAACATAGTTAGTAGTAGGTAATTATGAATTTTAATGAAATTTATTCTTGAACATATTATTATAGTTTGAACACAATTATCGGAGCAAAGGAGCATCAAAATATTTTGATTGGGCTGGGTTATTGTCCGGCTGCCAAAAACAAGGCAAATGGTTCCTCTTAGGGAGCCTACTTTCTGAACATTTGATCCGAAAGTCTACATCATCAAATGCAGTGAAGCAACGTTAGGAGATGCAGTCCTATGATAGTCATTGATCGACAATAGATTTCTATACCATTCGTTTCACTAAGATCCTGAAGCCCATATACACTATAGGTTTGGAACAAGGGTTTTCCAACTATCCAATGTGAATTGTCTGTATCATTAGACAGGTTCAAGTGTCGAACATTGACTTTTCATCCGCTCAATTTTTTAAACAATATTCTTATTATGAGAATGCAGTAAGTGGAATTTCACTGGCAGTGGGCTATACAAACGTGGCTATATGAAGGCATTTTGAAATGATGAATGGACACTTGCCACTTTTGATCGTTCCATGTCACAATATGAATATGTAGAGTAATGAGAATATATTATAAGAACTATATCACATCAGTATATTCTCATTACTCTACATACTCATATTGTGACATGGAACGATCAAAAGTGGTGAGAGTCTACTGTGGAGACTTCTTCGACACTACGGTGTGTCTAAGAAAATAGTTAACATCATACGGAATTCTTATGATGGATTCAAATGCAAAATCGTACACGCAAGACAGCTAACAGACTCTTTCAAGGTGAAGACCGGTGTCAGACAAGGTTGCTTACTCTCACCCTTTCTCTTTCTCCTAGTCATCGACAGGATTATGAAGACGTCAACATCTGGAGGGAAGCACGGTATTCCATGGACAGATAGGATGCAGCTTGACGATTCGGACTTCGCAGATGACCTGGCTCTTCTATCGCACACGCAACAAAAAATGCAAGAGAAGACGACCAGTGTAGCAGCAGCAGGTCTCAACATACATAAAGAAAAAGCGAAATTCTGCGATGCAACACAACGTGCACCAACCAAATCACTTTTGATGAAGATTCTATGGAGGACGTTAACACCTTCGCATATCTGGGCAGCATCATCGACAACCAAGGTGGATCCGATGCAAATGTGAGGGCACGGATTGGCAAAGCAAGGGTTGCATTTCTACAATTGAAAAATATCTGGAACTCCAAACAAATATCAATCAACACCAAAATCAGGATTTCCAGTACAAATGTCAAGACAGTTCTACTGTATGGAGCGGAAACTTGAAGAACTACCAAAGCCATCATCCAGAAGATACAAGTGTTTATTAACAGTTGTCTACGCAAAATACTTCGGATTCGTTGGCCAGAAACTAGCAGCAACAACCTTCTGTGGGAGAGAATAAACCAGATCCCAGTGGAGGAGGAAATCAGGAAGAAGCACCGGTAGTGGATAGGGCATTGCGAAAAGAACCGAACTGCGTCACAAGACAAGCTCTCACATAGAACCCTCAAGGTCAAAGGAAAAGAGGAAGGCCAAGGGACACATTACGCCGAGAAGTAGAGAAAGACATGAGAAGAATGAACAAGAACTGGAAAGAACTGGAAAGGGAAGCCCAGGACAGAGTTGGTTGAAGAAAACTGGTGGGCGGCCTATGCTCCATTGGGGGTAAGAGGCGTAAGTATGTAAGTAAGTATATCACATCAAGTTGACATAGTTCAGAACAACAACAACAACTATACATGGTAATTTAGAAAACAGAAAAAAATTCCATAAAGTGCCAAATACCTTCATTTAATAATGGATTTCACAGTGAAGATGTTGCATACACGCACACACAGACACAGACACACACACTTTCAGTCAACTATTTTATCAGTTAATGTCAACAGTTTCAACACTATCCGATTCAACTTGTCATAGCGTATTAGCATAGAGAGAGAGAAGCAGATGTGAAGACCAAATGATAGAACAGTAGAGCTAGTAAACAAGAATATCTTTCCACAAATAATGTAAAAACTCTGAGTTTATATATATTGAACAACAGACAAGTGAAAGACAATTGATAAATATTTGTAAGCAAAAAGTTTATTATTATTATTAATATTACTGATAGGTTAACCTACTGTGCTGTACAATTTTTTCACGTGACTGTTGTAATCACCTGATAGTGTCTAAGTGACAAACAAACAGACACTGTTCACACAATTCTTGTCAATATCATCAGTACAATACTTTGTGCTTCTTTCTATATGTGCGTGTGTAAGTGTGCGCATATACATGTGAAATAAACAAATATTTGTCAAAAAAACTGTTTTCTAAATACATGTTTGAATTGCAACAGTGATACCTGCTTGTAATAAATAACAGTAGTAGTAATAGTAGTAGTGGTAGTAAAAGTTCAACGTGAAGAAAATTGATAAGAATCTCTTTTTTTAACTCCAAGATCTCTCTCCATCTCTCTCTGTGGTATGTTTGTGAAACTTGGGTGATTGCTACACAAATCAATGACTAGATGTAGTAATCTTAAGAGTCATTAATGTAATTCAGAATTAGATTTACACAAAATAAACTTTATTAATTGAAATTAGTGTAAACCATGCACAATCTAGGCGCATATCAGTCAGTCAGTCAGATGCAACGTAGAACTTTGTAAGTAAGTACATCAGTTCATGTTGCCATACCATACCAGCACAGAGACATAATTGTCAATTCAAATCCAAATGTAGAAGGGGTAGTAAAGGTATTAGGAGTAATCAGAGAGGTTAGGATTAGAAGATATTTTCAAGAACTATGATTCAATGAGAAAAGTTTAGAAAGTCAAAACTAGAAGTGTTGAAGAACACAGAAGATTAGGATTTGAGAGAACACAAAGAATAAATGCACCGGCGCCATTGCGAACGGTTTTCAGCCATGTCATTCAGGGTCTCTAACCATCGATTACTAACACCTCGCGGACCCCAACCAGGTAGTCGACAATTACCTACATGACTCAGTTCACTTGTCAATGATTTCATGGATTTCTGCCATGTTTTGGTTTGGCCGCCCCTAACTTTCTTCCAACCTATTCCAAAACTAAAAAACAAAGCTTGTCGAGGTAGTCGGTGGTTAGGCATACGCAGCACATGTCCCAACCATCTCAACTCATGAAGTTTCAGCACTTCATCTATTGATCTGCCATTCTTACCTAGCACCCGATTCCTAATAACAGCGTTGCTCACTCGGGTGTCCCACGAAATATGAGCAATGCTTCGAAGACACCCATGATCGAAAACCAGTAACCTACGAATATCTTCTACTCTCACTGGCCATGTTTCACAGCCATAAAGTAAGACGGAACGAACTACTGCACAGTACACTCGTCCCTTAGTCAGCAAACGGATATCTCGCCTACGACATAAGTGACGCAGGTTGGCAAAAGCTAATCGAGCCTTCTGTATCCGTGCTGAGATTTCGTCAGTCACCAGGCCATCAGCACAGATGAGACTCCCAAGGTAAGTGAAGCGGTCTACACGTTCGACTACTTCACTCCCTATCACTAGTTCAGGTGCCGATGACACCCAATCTTGAAGCAACATTTTGCATTTCGAGGGTGAAAACCGCATCCCGAACATGCTTGCATTGTTGCTTAGGGTAGTCAGAAGACTCTGAATTTTGTCAGCATCTTTACCAAGTAGGACAATGTCATCGGCATATTCTAAGTCAATAAGCGAGCCACCTGGTAAAAGGTCTACTCCTGAAAATTCAGACGAGGATAAGGTTATTTCTAGGAGCATGTCTTTGATAAAATTAAACAAGAATATAGAAAGTGGACATCCTTGACGGACACCACTTGAAGTGAAGAATTCCGGTGACAGTTCGCCATAAGCTCTCACTCGACCAGTGGTGTTCGAGTAGAGAGCTTGTATGAGGTTAATGTACTTCTTTGGTACACCTTTCAATGATGCGCATATTTACTTTACATACTTTGTACTTTCTGGATAGTACTTTCAGAAGTGGCCTAATGGGATAGCTCTATTTGATGACGACCTTCAGAAAATAATATCCTGAAGGACGAATGCATATCATTGGTTAAAAAAGTGTGTTCATTTTCTAAGAGGATGGAATATATATATATATATATATATATATATATATATATATATACATATATATATAGACGGGTATTTGTACAGGGGATTCAGTAGGCAAATGGTCATTTACATTCAGCTCAAATAGCGCCAGTTTTGAGCAGTTAGCGCATATCGCGTTCAAATCTCATGATTCATATGTCTTGGACATATACTTTCTATTTTAAAAAGATTGTTCGTTGAATGCCGAATAGTGAGTGTATAGAAAGCATTAATCAATAAAATGAAAAATTTGTTGTAAAATCTCAGTGACTAAAATTGATAATATCATTTTTAAAACAATTTCCATATTTACTCACTGTTGAAGAAGCTTACAACATCATAGTGTCAAGAAGAAATTGAAGAGAACTTTTTGGAAATTAAAAATACTGAGATTTCTTAAAAGTGTGATTGTTAGGATATTCATCCAATATCCTAAGAGAATTATTGGTCTATTCCTATTGGTTAATTCCTACTGGTCAATTTTATGGTCATCCTAGTTATCAATGTCACGTGCTCCAGTGTTGTTTCTGATTGGTTGTCCTGACTATCAATGTCACTTCAAATGTTACTTCCTATTGGTCGTCTTAATTGTCAATGCCACAGAATTCGATGTTGTTTCCTATTCGACCTAAACGTATAAATACGCATTATCTGTAACGTTTTATAACCCGGGTCCTTAGTGCGGGATCCTCATTCTCTTCTGGATTCGGACCTCGTACTTTCTGGATGCTTGTAGAATACAGGTTCTACTACATATCACGTCTTCTTATTTTTACTCAATATGGGGGTTGGTATAATCGGATTTGAGTATCATGTCATGTTACCGGATCCTCGCTCTCGTTTTCCGACTAGGTAAACTCGTAATAGTTCAAGTATACCAAGTTGACGTGTTTACGTGCAGGTGTAACAATAATGTCCTTTTGTATTCCCAAATTTGTAAAAATCTTTTCTCACTATCATCATTGTAATTCAATGTTTAACTTAGATGTCAGTATAGGGAGGGGGTTGTGGAAATTGTTAAATTGCATTGAATTCATGGACTGAGTTCGAACCCCATTCGCTTGGTGTTAGTAGTGGGTGTCATAGTACTCATGAGTCATGTATTGGGACGAAACTGTCGTCTAGTGTTGTTCTAACATGATTGATTCTTGATTTCAATAATCTCTGCAACTCTATGATGACAATGAAAACTTTGTTGTTAAATTTTATTGATTAACTCTACATTCCTATGTGTATATATTCCATTTATTATAGGCATTATGTTAACCTATTATAGGATCTGATCTGCCTATATATAAATTTCTTAACAAAATTTCTCTCTATATAATCTAAAACACACACAGAGTCTTAACAGCACTACAAGTTAACAATTATAATCAGTTTCTAAAATGTATCTTAAAATACAATGAGAAAACAGTAAGTAGCTCATTACAAAGAGATCAATAAGCAGACACACACACACCGAAAAACAGCAAGAATACAATAAAGTGAGTCAATAACAAAGAGATAGTGATGTTTATATATAACCGGTAATTAAATACAGTCCGAGTAAATATAACCTGTGTGGGATTGAATGTGACCAAAGTGGTGGACATTAAGGTCATTTATTAATTTGGCTGATTGACTCTTATCGACTGACTTCAACATTACCATCGTGTTTAAAGGTTAGCTGTTTATTGTAGAGTTTCAGTCAGTCAGTCAGATGCAACGTAAAAACTTCGTACGTAAGTACATCAGTTCATGTCGCCATACCACATTAGCACACAAATGTAATTGTCAATTCAAATCCAATAGTAGAACAGGTAGTAAAGGTATTAGGAGTAATCGGAGAGGTTAGGATTAGAAGATATTATTCAAGAAGTATGATTCAGTGAGATAAGTTTAGAAAGTCAAAACAAGAGGGGTTGAAGAATCCAGAAGATTAGGATTTGAGAGAAAGCAAAGAATAAATGCACCAGCGCCATTGCAAACGATGTTTAGCCATGTCATCCAATGTCTCTAACCATCGATTATTATCATCTCGCGGACCACAACCAGGTAGTCGACAATTACCTACATGGCTAAGTCCACTCGTCAATGATTTCATGGATTTCTGCCATGTTTTGGTTTGGCCGCCCCTAACTTTCTTCCAACCTATTCCAAAACTAAAAAACAAAGCTTGTCGAGGTAGTCGGTGGTTAGGCATACGCAGCACATGTCCCAACCATCTCAACTCATGAAGTTTCAGCACTTCATCTATTGATCTGCCATTCTTACCTAGTACCCGTTTCCTAATAACAGCGTTGCTCACTCGGGTGTCCCACGAAATATGAGCAATGCTTCGAAGACACCTATGATCGAAAACCAGTAACCTACGAATATCTTCTACTCTCATTGGCCACGTTTCACAGCCATAAAGTAAGACGGAGCGAACCATTGTAGAGTTTAAATCTGTGCTAACCGCCCGGACAGTCAATCAATAATTTGAAAAGTAATAGAGATTGTGTTTGTTTGAATTTTTTGTCAACACAAGCAATTTATCACCGTGCTAACTTGTGAACATACTTGAGTAATTTTTATGGTAGTAAATGATATGCTTGGTTCATGTGAAAATAGCTGTTTTCCGTAACATGCTATCTCGGTTGGTCTTGCCTATTAATCGTGATGACCCAACCGAGATATATATATAGGCTGGAATATATGTTCCTGAAGGTTCTACCATGCCACGCAGGTGGTCAATTGGAGAACGATGAGACTAAAAGCAGCTACCTAAGGTCTGAGTGCGAAGTCGTACTGCTGACTAATTGCAGAGGGGTGTGACAGCAGCAAGGTTTTGTCCTCGGACAACCAGAATCTTCTCACAAGGAAGGAAGGATTAGAAAACGTCCACCCTAAAAATGTCACACCTCACCCTACCTCACGGATTTCCATCTCCGGCAGTAAGGCCTTTAAAACAAGAGCATAGGTAACACTTCACAGACTTCTCATAAAACGGCGGTGTGTAACCGGCCTCAATCAATTGTCCCTTGGGCTCTTGCGGTCAAACTCCCAGTTATTTAAGACCGACACTCATCTACATTGAGTAATATACTGTGCAATAAATCTTTCATTTCATTTCCACATACATATGATTCATTCAAAGGTGAACCTCGTGTTTTATGGATTAGTTTATTTCATACATTTATTTACACACAGACAGAAAATGAAGTGGAAAGCAAAACAAAAACACAACAGAAGGCAATTCTCAATGTGATAAGGCATGAGACTAAGTCAGAGCTTAGTCAAACAAACACATAATTAAACTAATGTGAAAATATGCAAACTCACTAGTCACAATGCAAAAAAACATACACAGATAACAAAACAACCACAATGATAAGTGGATAATTGACAAGGTCAAAGGATATGTGAATAGGAAAACATTGACTAGTTTGTCCAAAAGGCTAAGGGGAATAAGACAATATGGGCTCGAGATACTATTGTAAAACAATAGTAATTAACCAGTATTGATCTTAATAGTTAGGGCGGACTGAAACAACCAATAACATGTGACCACTTCGGACTCATTTCATCCCAGACTGCTTTATATTTATTCATGACTAACCCATAAGCAATCAATTCATTTTATGGTAAATCCTGATTCTTTTTCAGTGTTTATGTGTGTTTATTGGTCACTTTGTAATGGTTACCGGTGACTGACCATAATCCTGCAAAAATGTATGCAATCGTAAAGACTTATTTTTCAAAAAAACAAAAACAAATCATCTATTTCACTGGTCACGTCTTCCCAAACTAGAACTCGGAGAAGATTCCCCATGAAGCTAGTCACTAGTGAGCACAGGTAATTTGCATTACGGGGTTGTTGTGAAGATTGTTAAGTTACACATTTTTGAAACCATGAACCGATCAATGTTAGACCACCATTGGAAGAAACCTGGAATCACTGGACGGCCGTTCATGGTTTCAAAAATGTGTAACTTAACAATCTTCACAACCCCTGTAATGCAAATTACCTGTGCTCACTAGTGACTAGCTCAAGTGAGGAATCTTCTCCAAGTTCTAGTGGGAAGACGTGAACAGTGAAGTTCAACCTGTTCGGGTGTAGGCAGTGTCTACCGGAGACTGTGTATGAGGTTGCGCAACTCCGTGAATTTGATCAAGTTAGACTAACACCGTTGGATACCTGCTCAGTGGTCTATCGGTTAGGGCGTTGGCGCACAATACCGAAGGTCCTGGGTTCGAATCCTGCGGGGTGTAGGAGTCGTGGAGGCGCACTGTTGAGGAGTCCTATACCAGGACGAAACGGCCGTCCAGTGCTTCCAGGTTTCTAATGGTGGTCTAACATTGATCGGTTCATGGTTTCGAAAATGTGTAACTGAACAATCTTCACAACCCCGTAATGCAAATCATCTATTGTCATTTCCGATACTGTAAGTTAGTGTACGTTGGTTGAAACAACAATCAGGTAATTATTATTCAATAGCCTGATTCTAAGAAGTAATCATTTCAAATACACAGTGAAAACAAAATATGATTCAACACATACATGTAGGTATACAAATGATGTCTATGACAGAATTAAACAAAGATGGAGAGAGTGGACATCTCTGGCGGACACCACTTGGAGTAACCAATTCCGATGACAGTTTGCTATAAGCTCACACCCGACCAGTGGTGTTCGAATACAGAGATTGTATAAGGTTAATGTACTTCTTTGGTACACCTTTTAATGACAGATACGGCCACAGAAACTAACGATCCACCTTAAGGTTCAAGAAGACAACTATTGTCGGCGTTTGTGTTCCAGGACATGTCATAGTGTGAATATCTGGTCTATATAGCTACGACTAGGTCTGAAATCAGCCTGGTTTTCTCGACTCTGATCTTCACGAGCTCTAGTTAAGCGTCTAAATATTATCGAATGACATGGCTGAAAAGCCGTTTGCAATGGTGCAGGTGCAATTCATTCTTCATGTTCTCTCAAATGCTAGACTTCAGAGTTCCTCATCGACTTTATCTTTTTACGTTTATTTCACTAGATTCTACTTTTTGAATAATATCCTCGAACCTTAATCTCTCCGATTACTGCTAGTACTTTTAATACGTCTACTATTAGGGTGGGGGTTTGAAGTGACAATTGAGTCTCTGTGCTAATGTAGTATGGCAACTTGAACTGACGTATGTACGTATGCACGAAGTTTTATGTTGTTGTTGACTGACTGAAAAATGATGTGTAGTTTAAGGGAATTTCGTTTACATATATACATATACATTGAACAAACTACAACTTAATTAAACTGTATGATATACTATGATCTTATCACATTAAAACACACACTGTCAAAACCCTAACAATAATGAAGTTTGATTCATGTTCATCGTATCTAACAATGATATGTTTGTAAACAAAAAGAAGTGTAAAGTAGTGTGGCCAACAGGTATACATACAATCTATATTTCTGACAAAATAAACTGACTAGCTAACATAAACCAATCAATACTTCCTAATGCGCTAACTGTTAATCTGAGTTGTCATGTAGAGCAGCATAATTATTGTCAATCATCCAAATATTGACTACTTCTCCCATAACTAATATTTATTTTGTCATAATGAAAAGAAAATTGCACTAGTATATCATGGATCATTTTAGTCTACAAAAAAAAAGCTGTAATACTTGGATGTAATGTTGACAAATGATTGACTGATTGTTGTGAAACAGGTTTATTTATGTTAAAATCCATCATGTTAGCCTAACACTTTCAGCCTGTTCACTACTTGCTGTACTGTGTTCAGCTTGCCAACGATCTTTTGTAACAACCAAAAATGATTGAATTATCACCGAATAAGTAATAATTAATTCTCACTATTAAAGTGAGAATTTTTCTTGAATTAAAAGAAAAATGATTATTTCAACCAATTATTGTAGCAGAGAAAAGAAAACCAGTTGTTTGACCTTGACTGGATCAACCAATCAGCTAATAGGCTAATCAACCAATCACCTAACACATGTCCAGTGCTGTTAATTTATGGATCATTTTCTCATTTGTATCACTTTTAAAATAATCATACTAACAGAGTAGTATTCCACTAGTAAAAGCTTTTAGGCAAAATTTTATTATTTGATCAAATATTCATTATACTTCTTCTTCTTCCTTTTCTGCGTTTAAGTGTGTGTGTGTGTGAGAGAGGGAGAGAAAGATGTAATGAGGTCAAATAGTTGAGAAGTGAAAAAGTAGAATTACAAGAAAGGAAAAATCAGTATGATGATGATGATGAGAGTAAACATCCTAGGTCGATCGATAATGTTCTTATTTTTGGATTATTTTAATTTATACTTATAGCAAGAATACCCGTTCAATTGTTGCAAACATAGTTTGTATAATAATGATAATAATAATCATCATACAAACAGATAATTTTTAACAAAGCAGTAATCGTAGAGTGAGAAAATGATCAGAGTAAGTTACAACGCAGAACTTCGTACGTAAGTACATCAGTTCAGGTTACCGTACCACATTAGCACACAGAGATGCAATTGTCAATTCAAATTCCATAGTGGTAGAGATAGTAAGTAGAAGAATCACCGCTAATGGAGAAGATTAAAATTTGAAGATATTATTGAAGAAGTATAATTCAGTGAGATAACATTAGAAAGACAAAGATAGGAGTAATGAGGAATTAATAAGGTTAGAAATTGAGAGAACACAAAGATTGGATGAACCTGCGCCATAGCAAACCATTCTGAGCAATGTCATCCAAGGTCTCTAACCATTGATGACTTTCGTCTCGCGGACCCCAACCAGATAGTCTAAATCTACCAACATGACTCAGTCCAATTGTCAGTGACTTTATTAATTTCTCGCCGCTCCTAGCTTTCTTCCAACACACTCCTACAACACAAAACATAGTTCGTCGAGGCAATCGGTGGTTGGACATTCGTTACACATGTCCCAACCACCACAACTGATGAAGTTTCACCACTTCATCTATTGATCTGTCATCCTTATCTAGTACTCGTTTCCTAACGACAGCATTGCTTACGCGGGTGTCCCACGATACATGAGCAATGCTCCTAAGACATCTGTGATCGAATACTAGTAACCTACGAATATCTTCTACTCTTACCGCCATGTTTCGCATCCATATAGGAGAACGGAGCGAGCTGCCGCACAGTTCACTCGACCTTTGGTTAGCGAACGGATATCTCGCCTACGCCATAAGTGACGCAAGCTGGCAAAAGCTACTCGAGCTGTCTATATCCGTGCTGATATTTCGTCAGTCACTAGGCTATCAGCACTGATAAGACTGCCGAGATAAGTGAAGCGGTCAACAAGCCCGACTACTTCACTCCCTATCATTATCATCAGAGTAGAAGGAACAATATTAGTTATATATATATATATATATATATATATATATATATATATATATGTCAAAGTAATAGTCAAAATTATGATAAAGTTTCTTTTTGTAATAATGCTATCAATTTTAGAAGTTAAAGTTTAATCTTGATACTGACTCACACAGTACACTGTTTTTAAAAATACCTATTTCGGATTCTGCAAGTTGTTATCAACTAAACTGAAATCCTAATCATTTGAGTAAAAGTTCCATCTGTCTCTAGATAAAAAAATTGATTTACTAGCCTTTAAACATTTGCATTACGGGGTTGTGAAGATTGTTAAGTTACACAATTTTGAAACCATGAACCGATCAATGTTAGACCACCATTAGAAACCTGGAAGAAGCACTGGACAATGGCCGTTTCGTCCTGGTATGGGACTCATCAGCAGTGCGCATCCACGACACCTGCACCTCGCAGGATTCGAACACAGGACCTTCGGTATTGTGCGCGAACGCCCTAACCGTTAGACCACTGAGCCGGTATCTAACGGTGTTAATGTCTAACTTGATCAAATTCACGGAGATGCGCAACCTCATACACAGTCTCCGGTAGACACTGCCTACAGCCGAACAGGTTGAACTTCACTGGTCACGTCTTCCCACTAGAACTCGGAGAAGATTCCTCACGAAGCTAGTCACTAGTGAGCACAGGTAATTTGCATTACGGGGTTGTGAAGATTGTTAAGTTACATATTTTTGAAACCATTTGAAGGCAATAAAGTGTACTCCTTTAAAATAAACTATGCAATATTTTCTTGGTTCATTTTTCTTGCTCGTCAACTGATAGGCTTGAATGCTATTACGTGTTCACACCTTAGTCGGTAAACGAGAACGAAGACAACTGATCCATTGAAATGATAGGCTACTCTAATCTGAGTATTCCAAGGCTTCATCACTAAGTAGACGGAGAAGTCTTCTTGTGATAAGACGTAGAAAGTGTATTATTCTACAAGCATCCAGAAAATCGAGGTTTTTATACAGACAATGCACATATACAGTTAGGTCGATCATGAATACTAACCAATAGGAAAGAACATTTAAAATTAAGGGGAACTTGATAGTTTAGGACGACCTTAAATATTAACCAATAGAATTAGACTTAAGAAATAATTTCTTAAGGATATTTAATGAATGTCCGAACAGTTCAAGCATACATATAAAAAACTGAGTGACTTAGAAAAATGTAATTTATTCAATGGCAAATTAATGATATCTAAAACACAAACAGTTTCATTATGGATTTAATTTTTGACAAAAGTTATGCATTCTGCATTTATGAACAGTTATTTATTATGAAGGATATATATATATATATATATATATATATATATATATATATATATATATATATATAGGATTCGGATGTTGTGTAGTTTTCAATAGATTTCGAAAAAAAAATATCTGAAAAAATTCGGATATATTTCATAGACATTTCCATTTTAATGAGGTAACTTACTTTATGAACAGAGAGAAGTTACATTGTAATTTAGACGTGAAAATTTATTTCATGTAAAAAAAAGTCCATCTAGTGGAAGGGCAGTGAGTTGGGAAAACCCTGTTTCCAACATGGACCCAAGATCCTGTGTAGACAAGTGGCATATGAACTGGTTGATGGTCACTAACTACAACAAGATCGTACCTCTTGACCTTACTCCACTGACTTATGATGGATTAGACTCAATAAGTGGCCCAGTACAAGGAAACAAGCTGGTTCGGTTTAGACAATTAGGCTAAGCACAAATTGATTGATATGTGTAGTGTATAAATTTTGTGTTTAAAATAAAATGAAAATTCTATACAAATTTACATCAGTTCAAATCTAGACAAGTTACAATTAACACGCATATAAATGTGAGTTGTATTCGGCATAAATCGGTGTCAATTACTATACTTTAACACATTAAAATCAACAAGAATTGGAAAGATGTTCCACGCTACTCTAAATGAGACAGCTTAGTAGGAGACACCGGACTTAGGGCTTACAGTCGGCTAGGAGTTTGTCATGAGTTCAAGTCCGATTTATTTATAGTCTTGTGACAGTTATAAATAATTCTAAAGAGTTCTACTTTAAGATGAGATAGTTGTATAGGGTAATATGATTCTTCATGTTAACCAGACTGAAACTACTATACGGATGCGAAACATAGCCGTTAAGAGTAGAGGACGTTCGTAGGTTACTAGTCTTCGATCATCGACATCTCCGAAGCATTGCTCGTGTATCTTGGGACAACCGAGTAAGCAATGCTATCGTTCGGAAACGAGTTCTAGGTAGGGATGGCAAATCAATAGATGAAGTAGTGAAACTTCATCAGCTTATGTGGTTGGAACATGTGTAACGAATTTCCAACCACCGACTGCCGCGACGAGCTATGTTTTGTGGTGCAGGAGTAGGATGGAAGAAAGCTAGGGGCGGCTAGACCAAAACATGGCAGAAATCCATGAAGTCACTGACAAGTGGATTGAGTCATATTGATAGATATAGGCTATCTGGTTGGGGTCCGTGAGACGAAAGTCACCAACGGTTAGAGACCTTGAACGACATGGCTGAAAATCCTTTGCAATGGCGCCATTGCATCCATTCGTTGTGCTCTTTCAAATCCTAATCTTCTGGATTTGTCAGCACCTCTACCTTTGTCTTTCTAACCTCATCGCACTGAATTATACTTTTCGAATCATATCTTTGCTCTCAAATCTTCTCCATTACTGATAATACTTTCAACTATCGCTATCACTCTTGGATTTGAAATGACAGTTACATCTCTATGCTGACGTGGTATGGCAACCTGAACTGATGTACTTATGTACGAAGTTCTGCGTTGTGTCTGTCTGACCAGACTTAAATCAATCTGTAGTAAATATAACCTTAACATTAAACTTAATCACTGGAGTGTTGTATGTGTATTGAATAGCCATAATAATATTAATAATAATAATATCAAATCTTCAACAAAGAAAAATGGAATATTTTTCTTTCATTTAGTAAGAGAAAGTATCTAAGGAGAGAGCGAGCGAGCGAGAGAGATAGAGAGAGAGAGTGAGTGAGAGACGAACCATTGATCTTAGTATAACAACAACAAGAAACAAGTGATCGGTCGGAATATTTTTTTTCTTTTGTAAATTAGAAAAACAAACAGAACCAAAAACGAGACATCAAACATTTCTAATCAATAATGAAAAGAAAATGTTCACATTTGATAAACCATGAATACATGTGTTTGAATCAGTCTTCAACACAGGCATAGATATACACATACATATATAAGTGAACATACTGCCGTATAGTAGTAGTAGTAGTAGTGTTGTGAATGAGAACACAGGTGGGGCAACCGAATTGTATTTAACGAAAATTACAGAGTTACTCAGTAAAATCGGAAAACCATATCGTAAATCGTTCATTTGCAAAAGATCAGTTCATCCTATGGAACTGGACTGTTCGTGTTGGAAACAACATCAATCCAATGTCACTGTTCATGCGTTTCATACAAATTCCATTGTGTTCTTCTAACTCTTCCTTTCTTGATCTTCCTCCCATATTATGCTACCAGACTTTACGTTGACACTCACGTTATATACTACTTATAAGTAGTTCGCACCACAGCACCACAGTAGTAGTAGTAGCACTAAACCCTAATTAGCATAATCATAATTATTTCGATGACATAATTCTTTTGCTTTCTTGCTGTTTAACAAATGAAAATCTTATTGAAACTTGAAATTATAGTATTCAAATCAATGTATAGTCAACAAACTACAAGGTAGAACTTCATACCTATGTACGTGTACATCAGTTCAAGTTGTCATACCACAACTAGCACATACAGAGATCGAAATGTCAATTCAGAACCCATAGTAGTAGAGGTAGCAGAAGTAAGTAGTAGCAGTAATCGGAAAGATTAGGGATAGGAAATATGAATCGAGAAGTATAATCCAATGAAATAAATTTAAAGACAGAAAGATGCAGCTGATGAGGAATTCAGAAAATTAGAATTTGAGAGCAGATGCACCTTCGCTATGGCAAATGATTCTCAGCCATGTGATTCAATGTCATGTTGGTAGAGGTAGACTACTTGGTTTAGGTCCGCAAGATAATGGTAACCGATAGTTAGAGACCTTGAATGACATGGCTCAAAATCGTTTGCAATAGCGCAAGTGCATCCACTCTTTGTGTTCTCTCAAATTCTAACCTTATGAATTCCTCAGCAACTCTATCTTTGTCGTTCTAAAATTACCTCACTGAAATACACTTCTTGAATAATATGTTTGAACCCTAATCTTCTTCATTACTGCTAATACTTCCACTATCTTTACCACTACGGGACTTGAACTGACAATTGCTTCTCTCTTCTAATATGGTATGTCAACCTGAACTTGTGTACTTTCGTGCAAATTTCTACGTTGTAACTTACTGACTAACTGATTGATTCAAAGTCATTAGCTACAAGTAACAGTTGTAAGTTACTGTTAAATAAGTTAAGTAGTATGTTTGAACAAAACACAAAAAAGGGAAACAGTTAATATTCCATTCAATAATCCTAAATGTAAAGTGGCAGACAAGAGAGCGCTTCATTTTTTTTTCCTCTCTGCACAAAAGAAAAAAATGACAACACAAACGAACAAAACAAACATCAATCTATTAGCAGAGACAGACAGACACAACGCAGAACTTCGTACATAAGTACATCAGTTCAGAGGTTGCCATACCACGTCAGCACAGAGACGTAACTGTCATTTCAAATCCAACAGTGATAACGATAGTAGAAGTATTATCAGTAATGGAGAAGATTTGAGAGCAAAGATATGATTCGGAAAGTATAATTCAGTGAGATAAATGTAGAATGACAAAGATCGAGATTATGAGGAATTCAGAAGGTTAGAGTTTGAGAGAACACAAAGAGTAGATGCACTTGCACTATTGCAAACGATTCTGAGTCATGTCATTCAAGGTCTCTAACCATTGGTGACTTTCGTTTCGCGGACCCCAACCAGGTAGCCTACATCTACCAACATGACACAGTCCACTTGTCAGTGACTTCATACATTTCTGCCATGTTTTAGTCTGGCCGCCCCTAACTTCCTTCCAACACACTCCTTCACCACAAAACATAGCTCGTCGAGGCAGTCGGCGGTTAGGCATACCCAGCACATGTTCCAACCACCTAAACTGATGAAGTTTCACTACTTCATCTATTGATTTGTGCCATCCTTAATCAATAATCGATTAAGGAAATAGATTTTTTTCGAAGAAATAAATATATATTTCACACCCCCTGATGATTGATGGCGTACATGTATGTATGTATGTATGTATACTTATATTTTTTATATGATCCGAGAGAAAAATCAACTCAAGTAAATGGATTAGCGACAACATTAACAATAATAACAACGAGATAAATACAATCAGTCAATCATTAAAGCCAAAAAAGATACAATTTAATAATACAATCAACGAATTCAAAATTCAATGGGGCTGCTACAAACTACATTCACTAGTGTGTGTGTGTATGACTCAAGACTCATATGTAGCAATTCTCAAAGTTCTTCTACATGAGAAGAAGAGATGACCACCAGTGGAATTTATTTTCTTATTCGATGGTTGCCTATCGAAGACAATGGATGAGTTTGTACCAAACTTATCCTGTTGACCAATCAAGCAAGGTTGGGGTCAACAGAACAAGTTGTGAGTCATACACATGTGGGGAAATACAAATACACATTTTTGAAACCATGAATCGATCAATGTTAGACCACCATTAGAAACCTGGAAGCACTGGACAATAGCCGTTGCGCAACTCCATGGATTTGATCACGTTACACATAAACACCGTCGGAGAACGACTCAGTGGTCTAACGGTTAGGGCGTTCGCGCACAACACCGAAGGTCATGGGTTCGAATCCTGCGAGGTGCAGGAGTCGTGGGTGCGAACTGCTGAGGAGTCCCATACCAGGACGAAACGGCCGTTGTCCAGTGCTTCTTCCAGGTTTCTAATGGTGGTCTAACATTGATCGATTCATGGTTTCAAAAATGTGAAACTTAACAATCTTCACAACCCCATAATGCAAATACAAATACTTCACTTCTATTTTTGAAGTTTGTGTTGATAATAATGTTGTTATTCAAAAAGGCCTAATGAGAAGGTGCCCCCCCCCAACTAAAACATCCACCTCATAGAATGAAACTCTATCATTTCAAAATTATATAATAGTAATAATAATAACACTAAATTAACATAAATCGATGTGAATTCTTCTTCATCAAAAACGATCACACAAAAACAAACAATATTCGACAAATTGTAATAAAAACTTTAATTATTCTCCTCAATAGAACGAAAGGAATGCAATTAATCAATATTAATTCTGGAATATTCATGAAAATTCCAGGCGTGTACTAGAACAAAATACACAGTGTAATTAATGGCTTATTGATGAAGCTGTTCAGTTCTTGGCTAATAAGTTTTTTAAATTTCTGTCTAACTTCGATGTAGTCAGCACCAACCAAATCACTCTTGACGGAGAGGCCTTGGAGGACGTTACCACTTTTACATATCTGGGCAGCATCATCGACGAGAAAGGTGGATCCGATGCAAATGTGAGGACGTGGATTGGCTAAGCAAGGGTTGCATTTTTACACTTGAAAAATATCTGGAACTCCAAACAACTTTCAACCAAAACCAAAATCAGCATCTTTAATACAAATGTCAAGACAGTTCTACTGTATGGAGCCGAAACATGGAGAAATACCAGAGCCATCATCCAAAAGATACAAGTGTTTATTAACAGTTGTCTACGCAAAATACATCAGATTCGTTGGCCAGACACCATCAGCAACAACGTACTGTGGGAGAAAACAAACCAGATTCCAGTGGAGGAGGAAATCAGGAAGAAGCGGTGGAAGTGGATAGGATACACATTGCGGAAAGCACCTAACTGCGTCACAAGACAAGCCCTCACATGGAACCCTCAAGGCAAAAGGAAAAGAGGAATGCCAAGGAACACACTACGCCGAGAAATAGAGAAAGATATGAGAGGAATGAACAAACATTGGACATAACTGGAGAAGGAAGCCCAGGACTGAGTTGGTTGGAGAAAACTGGTGGGCGGCCTATGCTCCATTGGGGGTAACAGGAGTAAGTAAGTAAGTAAGTAAGTCGATGTAGTCAGTCAAGTAGAGTATTACTGACCTACAAACACACTTAAAAAATAATAATATGATTCGAAGCTGAGTACACGAATAAATAAAAATTTGATAAGTCAATTACAAGTCATTAGTTAATTTCAGATCAGTTAGGATAACAGAAACAAGAGTTGATCAATATATGCTGTTATAATTCATTACCGAAATAGAAAGTATATCAGTAATGGATAAGAAGGTCAAACAAAAAACGACAGATATTATCGAGCACAATGTCCTCTAGTTCTCAGTTGTAACACATCTCACATTGAAACTAAATGATTTGACTTCAAATCACTGATCAGTCCTCCTTCAAGAATCACATGCATACATTTTACGGACGATTGTCAATTAGAATAAAATCTAAGTCAAGAGTAGGATTTCGCGGAACAAAATTTCGTTGATGTTATCAGTTATCAATTTTTCGCTATATTCGTGTACATTGAAATGTTGGATTTCTAACAGAACACTCATACGAAAGATGATGTATGGTAATCACTGAGTATTTCGTCCTATTTAAGAGTGGTTAGTTGAATGTAACTGCATCTTAGCGATAATATTCAACTCCACGACACAAACCAAGCACCTAGGCACTTCAAACACCATCGCGTCATCTACTTAGTTCAGATAGGAAGGATCACATAGTCTTGTATTTTAAAAGTAACTTTGAGTTGGTGAAGAAAATTTGTGCTTCGAATAGAAGATGATTGTGATGAAGTTTCGTTCTCTGAGCTGAGAACGAAAATAAATTACAACACAAATTTGATTATTGAATTTAATTTGTTTAACTTAACCAACTCCTAATTGTATACATAAACATACATACACATTGTATGTGCGTGTACTGTTATGTGTCAAGTTCACACGGACTTCTTCCAAGAGTTCACACGTCTTTCGAGTTTGTCAACTGTTCGAATATCTTGTGTACGTGTGTGTGTGCATTGCTTACTACGCCTATCGTATGTATATCTAGCTAGATATTCTCCAGTCATATCTCATTACATTGGAGTTGGCTTACTCGCCACCCTCTTCAGTTTGCTTCACTTCGCTTACATACTTTCCATTCTTTCATATTTGTCAGCTGGAACCAAAATCCGTACAGATGGGCTTCGCTTAAGTGTACAAAGGATATACGGAGACTGAACCGGGGGCGGCAGATTCATATCATAGCCCATTCAAATATTCCTAAACTATAGAGAGAGAAGTCAGATGATAGTGAATCTTACACTAAAATAATCAGTCCTACTTTGGATTTAAATAGAAAAAAAAAGAAGCGATACAATCTTAACAATAATCATTATTGAAATGATTATACAGTTTGTAAACAAATTACTGGTGAATTACAATTACTATTAATATTATATTGCGGGGTTGTTGTGAAGATTGTTAAGTTTTATTAGTAACCATGAATCGATCAATGTTAGACCACCATTAGAAACCTGGAAGCACTGGACAATGGCCGTTTCGTCCTGGTATGGGACTCATCAGTGGCAGTGTGCATCCACGACTCCTGCACCTCGCAGGATTCGAACCAGGACCTTCGGTATTGTGCGCGAATGTCCTAACCGTTAGACCACTGAGCCGGTAACTAACGGTAACTAACGGACAGGTTTGAACTTCACTGGTCACGACTTCCCACTAGAACTCGGAGAAGATTCCTCACCAAGCTAGTCACTAGTGGACACATGTCATTGCATTGCGGGGTTGTTGTGAAGATTGTTAAGTTTTATTTGTAACCATGAATCGATCAATGTCGTGACCGGTGAAGTTCAAACCTGTCCGGATGTATACAGGGTATGAGGTCGCGCAACTCCGTGGATTTGATCAAGTTACACATTAACACTGTTAGTTGCCGGCTCAGTGGTCTAACGGTTAGGGCGTTCGCGCACAATACCGAAGGTCCTGTGTTCAAATCCTGCGAGGAGCAGGAGTCGTGAATGCGCACTGCTGGTGAGTCCCATACCAGGACGAAACGGCCGTCCTATTATTATTATTATTATTATTAACATTTCGCAATCACAAAACTGTTAAACTGACTACTTTGTTTCTTTCAGAATATTTTAATGATTCACATTAGTGTGTGTGAAGTTACTTTTTTTATTATTATTATTATTGTTATTATTAACATGACCTATTTATTAACACAGTTGTTGTTGTTGTTGTTATCGTCAATAGCCAAGTATTCATTGGTACTGTGGTATAGAAAAATTCAATTTGCAGTTCAATTTGTTAATTGTTATTGAAAATGAAATGAATTGCTTGAAAGAATAAATAAATATATATAAACATGTATATTTTATATATAATGCAAGAGTTTATTTTCATATAGAGATGACCTTTTAAAAAATATATATATAATTGATAGATAATTTATGAATAGTTTTGATAGTAAGTGATTTTTTTTTAAAAAAAAATTTCTTTGGTAATATATCACATAGATTAGAATTGATCAGTCAGTTAGTTACAATGTAGAACAACGTAGAACATACGTATATCAGTTCAGCGCGGCCATACTACAACATTAGCAGTCAGTCAGTTAGATGCAACGTAGAACTTTGTACGTAGGTACATCAGTTCATGTTGCCATACCACATTAGCACAGAGATGGAATTGTCAATTCAAATCCAATAGTAGAAGAGGTAGTAAAGGTATTAGAAGTAGTCGTAGAGGTTAGGATCAGAAGATATTATTCAAGAAGTTATGATTCAGTGAGATAAGTTTAGAAAGTCAAAACTAGAGGTGTTGAAGAACCCAGAAGATTACGATTTGGGAGAACACAAAGAATGGATGCACTTGCGCCATTGCGAACGATTTTGAGCCATGTCATTCAAGGTCTCTAGCCATCGATTATTATCGTCTCGCGGACCCCAACCAGGTAGTCGACAATTACCGACATGGCTAAGTCCACTCGTCAATGACTTCATGGGTTGCTGATATGTTTTGTTTTGGCCGCCGCTAACCTACTTCCAACCGACTCCTACATTTTGAGTGGGAAAACCGCATCCCGAACATGCTTGCATTGTTGCTTAGGGTAGTCAGAAGACTCTACATTTTGTGAGCGTCTTCACCAAGTAGGACTATGTCATCGGCATATTCTATGTCCATAAGCGAAGCTCCTGTTAAAAGGTCTACTCCTGAAAATTCAGACGAGGATAATGTTATATCTAAGAGCATGTCTATGATAAAATTAAACAAGAATGGAGAGAGTGGACATCCCTGACGGACACTACTTGAAGTGAAGAATTCCGTTGACAGTTCGCCATAAGCTCTCACGAATGGCATATGAACATACTTTTGGTCACGGGCTACCCATGAAACTGCATCTCCTGACTCTAATCCACTGTCTTGTAGAGATAAAGCCCTCCTAGTTAAAAATTTGAGGTCACCCTTTCAGAAAACGACATAGTTCGACTGACACACACTCAGGCAGTATTCCAGTTCACATGAAAAAAATTCATCAGTTTATGCAATGAATACATATTTAGATGCCCACTCCACACACAATGCACACTTGAAAAGAATACAATTGAAAAAAATTTCACTTCAAGTATAATTGATAAACTTGAAAACACACTACTGAGTTCTCTAATCGAAAAAAACAACCAAATTTTTAAAAACTGATTAAAATTCAAACAGAGTAGTAATACAAATTCTACAAAATGCAACTCATTGTCTATGTACACTTATTGATTTGTTTAAATAATTACTTGGCAACACACAACAGGATTACATGTGAAATATGATTATCGATATAAAAATGAAATACTATTATTATTATTATTATGATTATTACTGTTAGTAGTAGTAGTGGCAGTAGTAGTAGTAGCAGTAGTATGAGTAGTAGTAGTAGTAGTAGTAGTAGTAGTAGTAGTAGTAGTCGGAGTAGTAGTAATAGTATGGTGCGAGCTACTTATAAGTAGTATATGACGTGAGTGTCAACGTAATGTCTGGCACCAGAAGATGGGGGAAGATCAAGAAAGGAAGAGTTAGAAAACAATGGAATTTGTATGAAACGCATGAATAGTGACAATGGATTGATGTTTGGCAACAGGAACAGTCCAGTTCGATATGATGAAGTGATATTTTGCAAATGAACAATTTACGATATAGTGTTCCGATTTTACTGAGTAACTCTGTAATTTTCGATAAACACAGTTCGGTTACCCCACCTATGTTCTCGTTCACTACATTTGGTGTCGCTGCCTGCTCGAAAGAAGGAGCTCCCGTGGCCGAAGGAGTTGGAGGACAGAGATTTGCGGAGCTTATTGGAGGAGTTTGAGGCCACGGTGGAGCTGGTGGGTGTGAAGGGGCCCGGGTCGAAGTTTGCGGTGCTGGGGACGCTGCAGGGAGGTGAGGCGACGGCGGTGTGCGACAGCCTGGACGGTGCCGCCGGGAAGACGGTCGCCGGGCGGCTGATGACGGAGTTCGACGGCCCAGTGGACAGAAAGGAGGCGCCGCAGAGGTTCCGGTTGGCGCGGCTGTCGGCTGATGGTGACCTGTTGGTGCTTGCTGTGGAGCTCACCAGATTGCGCTGTGAGGAGTGAGGGGCACAGTTGTTGGCGTCGCAATTATTCGAGAGTGTGCCTGCCGCCGAGTCCCAGCATCGGGAACTGGTAAACGCTACACGTTGGATAGATGCCGTATCCATTCCAGACCAGCGCGCAAGAACGATGACCGAAGTGGCAATCCGGCATATTGTAGCGTGTCACGGAATACGGAAGGTGATATTAACTGACCAGGGGCCCTGTTTTGAAAGACTACGACGACAGCTTATTAAAAGGGGGGACGAGTGTGGTGTGAGCTACTTATAAGTAGTATATGACGCGAATGTAAACGTAATGTCCGGCAGTATAATATGGGGGAAGATCAAGAAAGGAAGAGTTAGAAAACAATGGATCTTTTGCAAATGAACAATTTACGATATGGTTTTCCGATTTTATTGAGTAACTCTGTAATTTTCGTTAAATACAATTCGGTTGCCCCACCTGTGTTCTCGTTCACTACAGTAGTAGTACGAAATTCACAGGAAAGCAAGACAAAGCTTTGTCTGATATATATATATATATATATATATATAACTAGACATTGAATATACATATACATGTTGATATTTTTCATTAAATATATATCAACAGATAGACAGACAGACAGACCTACTTATTATTTGATAATATCAGTGAGAAATTAACCTGATTCTTTTTTATTATTTATTTTAACTCTTTCTAGTTAATATTAATGTATATAGAGAGAGAATAGAAAAAATGAATAAGTTATTGCGTTAGTAGTTTATTTTAGTCACTTATTAGTAGAAATATGTTCAGTTGAAAAAAAGAAGTATAATAAATTGAATATCTTCTACTCTTTTGTTTATATGAACACTGTGATTAGGCAGATAAATGTGAAATTATAATGTAGCATCAATTCACGAAATCAAAGTGACTTTTTGTACTGAGAATGCATTACTTCTTCTCATATCATGAAATGGTCAATGTGAGAATACCAGTGAACACCTTGAAGCACTGAACGATCACGTCATACTACTAAGGGACTCATCAACAGTGTTCATACAGGCAAGGATCGAACCTAGGACTATTGGTCACGTGTCTCAACACCTAACATATTGACCACTGAGCCGGCATCCAACGGTGTTGATATTTCACATCAATTAGTGCACCATGATGATGATTGTCAAGCAACATCATAGACTGAATGAAGTTAGACAGCAACACTGTTGTATACCGACTCAGAGATCAAGAGGTTGAAAGTTTGAACGTGAAGCCGAAGGTTCTGGGGTTCCATTCTACCTTGAGGAGTATTGGATGTACACTGCCCAATAATCTCATACTAAGACGAAAGCGCTGTACAGTACTTTTAGGTTTTCAACGGTGGTCTAACATCAACCGATCCAGTCAGTCAGTAGTGTGCTGTTGCGGGCATGAGGGTGGATGTCACTTCCCGGCTGCCTACACCGTGGAAGAGTGTTTCTTGAGTAACCCAAAAAGGAAGGTAAATTAGTGTTGGTCTTAGAGACCTAGGAGCGTGACCGCAGAGCCCAACAGAAAACTGCTTGAGGCCGGTCACGCATGGCCTTTTTATGAGAAGTTTTTTGAGTATTAGCTCCGCTCTTGAAAGCCCTTAGTGGGCACCCTTACCGCCAGCGACGGAAAGGTAGGGTGAGGTGTGACATTTTTAGGGTCGACCTTTTCTAACTCCTTCTTTCCTTGTGAGATGGCAGCATCGCTGCAGATGCTGGTTGTCCGAGGGAAACACCTCACTGGAGTCACACTCCTCTACAGTCAGCAGAACGACTTCACCCTTAGACTTTGAGTAGCTAATTTTAGTCCGACTGTACTCCAATCGACCTGTCTAGCATGGTAGATACATAGAGAAAGGTGGTTGAGGAATATGAACTTTAAAAACAGAAAATCACATAGTATCCCATAGATAATCGACACCGGTAGTCAATAAGGAGCTAATTTATTTAAAACCACTCAAAATAAAAAAAAGGCAGTCACACAAACAGGCCATCAATATCAACTGAAACCTAGTATTCTACACAGATTTTTCAAGAAATATGCCCTTTTATGGTATGCACAAACTAGGAAATGACAATTATTTTTTACGCTTATCACTCTCTAATAGAACAAACAACCAAAAATCACATTGATAATTAGATTGAACACATTGAACACACTGGTCAGTAATCTACGGTTAACAATAAGTAAACGATGCCAAAATTCAGTTGTTTACTTAAGAAAAATTTGCAAAAGTCATCATCATCATCATCAACAGCAACAACGGAGAACTTTGCACGTAAGTATAGCAGTTCAAGTCCACATACCTTATCAGCACAGAGATATAAGTGTCGATTCAAATCCAATAGTAATAGAGGTAGTAAAAGTATTAGAACTAATCGGACAGGTTAGAATTCGAAGATATTATTCAAGAAGTATGATTTAGTGAGGTAAATTTTGGAAAGAGAAAGATAGAGGTGATGAGGAATTCAGAAGGTCAGAATTTCATAGAACACAAAGAATAAATGCACCTGCGCAATTGCAAACGGTTTTGAACCATATCATTCAAGGTCTCTAGCCGTTGGTTACCATTATCTCGTGGACCCCAATCAGGCAGCCTGCAGCTAGTGGTCAGTGACCTCTTGAAATTGTGCCATGTTATGATCCGCCAGCACCTAGCTTTCTTACAGCACACCCCTACATCACAAAGCACTGATCGTAGGGGTAGTCATGTCGTTCAAGGTCTCTAACCATCGATGACTTTCGTCTCGCGGACCTCAACCAGGTAGCCTACATCTATCAACATGACTCGGTCCACTTGTCAGTGACTTCATGGATTTCTGCCATGTTTTGGTCTCGCCACGCCTAGCATTCGTTCAAGCTATTCCTATATTGCAAAACATAGCTCATCGAGGCAGTCGGTGGTCAGGCATACGAAAACCAGTAACCTATGAATATCTTCTACTCTCACTGGCCATATTTCACAGCCATAAAGTAAGACGGAACGAACTACTGCACAGGACACTAATCCTTTAGTCAGCAAACGGATATCTCGTCTGCGCCATAAGTGACGCAGGTTGGCAAAAGCGAATCGAGCCTTCTGTATCCAAGCCGAGATTTCGTCAGTCACCTGGCCATCAGTACTGATGAGACTCCCAAGATAAATGAAGCGGTCTACACGCTCGACTACTTCACTCGTTATCACTTGTTCAGCTACCGATGCAACCTAGTGTTGAAACATCATTTTGCATTTCAAGAGCGAGAAAACCGCATCCCCAAACATGCTTGCATCGTCGCTCAGTGTAGTCAGAGGACTCTACATTTTGTCAGCATCTTCACTAAATACAACTATGTCATCGGCATATTCTAAGTCAGCAAGCAAGCCTCCTGGTAAAAAAAAAGGTCTACACTCCTGAAATTTCAGCAATATATATATATATATAGTCGGAGACAACAAAAGTCAGTCAACACAACAGCTTAGAAAATATAAGTATAAAACGTGTAAAAAAGATTTTTTTTTTTTAATCTAAAAAAACATACTTTCTATGTAGAATTAATGATAATTAATTGAACATCTAGTTATTTTAAATATACTAATTTATTGTTTAATTATAATTGAGTTTATAATTATCTCTATGCGTAATTATAAGACGATTAATGAATACAAATGAATGTTTCTATCTCCATCACTCTCTCTCTCTACGTCTCACTAGTCAGTATGTATAATTAAATTCAATCCCCTCTTAAAGAGATATGCAAGCGACAGGCATTAGTTCTCACGTAAAAAAACTGATGAACTATTCTATTTATTATTTAGTCTAAGTAATAATAATAATAATAATAATAATAATAATAATAATAATAGTAAGGTAAGGATTACTATTATTTTTAATATTATTATATCTATGAGAATAAATGTGAAATAGTTAAATCGGGGGAAGAAAATGATGCATTTTTTTCCTTTCTGATCAAATACACACACACACACAGGTATAAACAATAAACTGAATGACGACGTAAAACTATGTGGTATATATAGATGGGTGAAGAAAAAAGGTATCCCATTATTTCAGTAGTAGTGTAGTGAACGAGAACACAGGTGGGGCAACCGAATTGTATTTAACGAAAATTACACAGTTACTCAGTAAAATCGGAAAACCATATCGTAAATTGTTCAGTTGCAAAATATCAGTTCATCATATCGAACTGGACTGTTCCTGTTGCAAACAACATCAATCCATTGTCACTATTCATGCGTTTCATACAAATTCTATTGTGTTCTTCTAACTCTTCCTTTCTTGATCTTCCCCCCCTATCTTCTTCTGCCAGACATTACGTTGACACTCACGTCATATACTACTTATAAGTAGCTCACACCACAGTATTTATAAGTAATATATTTATATATATATATATATATATATATATATATATATATATATATATATATATATATGTATTCAACTAGAAACTATGGATTTTTATGATAAAGGAGGAAAAACCGGCATTTAGTTTGAATGAAACCAATTAAGAAAGTAGTTAATTGTTTGGCTTGATAAGTTAAGATGAATAAAACGGGAAAGAAAAACCAGTATACCAGTATAAACTTGAAATTATCAACGATGTGACTAATAACAATTCAAATTCGAACAGTACACAAACCGTTTTCAAAGCCTAGAAATGTAATGAAACTATTATGTTTGTGATATTTCAGATTTAAAGTGAAGCGGATGGTATAAGCAGTATGTCAATTGAAGGACATACTTACTTACACCTGTTAACCTTAATGAAGCATAGGCCGCAGACTAGAACAGCCCAATCTACTTAGTCCTGGGCCTGCCTTTTCAGTTCTGTTCAACTGTTGTTCATTTATCTCATAACTGTCTCCACTTTTCGGCGAAAAGTTTCTAGGCTTTCCTTTTTTCCTTTGACCTTGAGGGTTCCATGTGAGGGCTTGTCTTGTGAAGTATTTAGGTGCTTTCCACAATGTGTGTCCTATCCACTTCCACCGCTTCTTCCTGATTTCCTCCTCCATTGGAATCTGGTTTGTTCTCTCCCACAGTAAGTTGTTGCTGAGGTTGACTGGCCAACGAATCCGAAGTATTTTGCGTAGACAACTGTTAATAAACACTTGTATCTTTTGGATGATGCCTTTCGTAGTTCTCCATGTTTCCGCTCCATACAGTAGAACTGTCTTCACATTTGTATTGAAAATCATCATTTTGGTTTTGGTTGAAAGTTGTTTGGAGTTCCAGATATTTTTCAATTGTAGAAATACAACCCTTGCTTTGCCAATCCGCGCCCTCACATTTGCATCGGATCCACCTTGGTTGTCGATGATGCTGCCCAGATATGTAAAGGTGTTAACGTCCTCCATAGAATCTTCATTAAAAGTGATTTGGTTTCCAACTATTAAATTATACATTCAAACATCATGATTCATTTATAGTTTTTATTTCAATAATTCAATCATTTCACTAAGCTACATAATTTATACGTTAGCTTACAGTGAAGCTGACAGACAGACAGATACAACGCAGAACATCGTACGTAAGTACATCAGTTCAGGTTGCCATACCATGTCAGCACACAGACGTAATTGTCATTTCAAAACCAAGAGTGATAGAAATAATAGAAGGTATTCGCAGTAATGGAGAAGATTAGGGAGCGAAGATATAATTCGAAAAGTATAATTCAGTAAGATAAATTTAGAAGGAGAAAAGTAGAGACTATGAGGAATGCAGAAGCTTAGAATTTCGTAGAACACAAAGAGTGGATGCATCTGCGCCATTGCAAACGATTCTGAGCCATGTCATTCATTGTCTCTAACCATTGGTGACTATCGCCTCGCGGACCCCGACCACGTAGTCTACATCTACTAACATGACTCAGTCCACTAGTCAATTTTTTTTTACCTTAACAAAAGTAATGACAACGTAAGTGTTCAACTTCAAGAGAAATAACTAGTATATATTCATTCAGTGTAACTCACAGCAATCGAGTCCGAGTGTGTGTGTGTGTGCTTGTGTGTACTAACTATAAACTTTAAATCATAATCCTCATGTATGTGTGTGTGCGTGTAGATGTGCATGAATCCATGTAAAAGTACCATGCTATTTTAACTAAAACCGTTTCAAATTACACATTAAGAGATAAATCCTCTTGTCAATAATTAAATTAGTTATACCCTATATATATACATATATATTTGTGATCATTAAACTATAAAATAAACAATCTAACTAGTAATCTTTGAGATATTTTGTCATTATTCTACAAAGTCTATTCTAATATTCAGTCAGTCAGTCAGATGCAACGTAGAACTTCATACGTAAGTACATCAGTTCATGTTGCCATACCACATCAGCACAGAGATGTAATTGTCAATTCAAATCCAATAGTAATAGAGGTAGTAAAGGTATTAGAAGTAATCGGAGAGGTTAGGATTAGAAGATATTATTCAAGAAGTATGATTCAGTGAGAAAAGTTTAGAAAGTCAAAACTAGAGGTGTTGAAGAATCCAGAAGATTAGGATTTGAGAGAACACAAAGAATAAATGCACCGGCACCATTGCGAACGATTTTGAGCCATGTCATTCAAGGTCTCTAACCATCGATTATTATCATCTCGCGTACCCCAACCAGGTAGTCGACACCTACCGACATGACTCAATCCACTCGTCAATGACTTCATGGATTTGTGGCATGTTTTGGTTTGGCCACCCCTTATCTTTCTTCCAACCTATTCCTACACTAATAGTGATCTAACATTGATCCGATTCATGATTTTAAAGTAACATTTTAATGTTTCGTTCATTTATTCAGCGAATATTTTTTCTAAAAAAAAATTTATTTTCTAAATAACGCTTTTTTCTTCAATGGTATTTATCATTTTGAATATATAACAGGTCAAAAAAAAGACCGAACACATTAACAAGGCCATTTTCATTCTCCTCTACTCTCCAAATATGTAGATATATATATACATACATACAAACATACAAACATACATACATACATACAAACATACATACATACAAACATACATACATGTACGTATTTATTGTCGTTAAGAGACAAACAAACAAATAGGAACTAGATTAAAGCAAGTAATAGGGGGATAGAGTAGAGTAAGTGAGTGAGTGAGTGAGTGATTAAGATAGAGTGAGGAAAAGTCCGTTTCGTTAAAAGTGATCAATAAATCATTGAATTAATGAAACGAACAAACAAACAAACAAACAGACAAAAAAGTATCCTTTGACATTGATATATTCATTAGCATGATTAATTGCACAACTTTACAGCAATATTATTAGTATTATAATTTTTTCAAGAAAAATTGTACTGTTTATTTAAATGTGAATAGAAAAAAGAAAGAGGAATACAAGGTCACAATGTTGTTGATGTGGGCTTTTTTGTTTGTTTGAATACACTTATTAAAAATAATTGGACAAAGATTAGAAAAACAATAAATGAAGTTAAGTTGAGCGTGAAATACGAAGAATATCCTACAAGGAATGATTGGCTAAAACGCTGTTGGATGCCGGGCCCAGTGGTCCGATGGTTTAGCGTTCGCGCACAATACCGAAGGTTCCGGGTTCGAATCCTGCGAGGTGTACGAGTCGTGAATACGCACTGCTAATGTGTCCCATACCAGGATAAAACACTATTATCAATTAGAGTTATGGAGATGAATGTTTCTAGACATTTCTTGAAATCATCAGACAATCATTAGAAACCTGGAAACACTGAAAGGCAACCGTTTAGTTCTGGTATGGGACGTATCAGTGGTAGTGTGCATCCACAACTCTTGCATCTCGCAGGATTCGAACCCGGAACCTACGGTATTGTGCGCGAACGCCTAACCTTTGGACCACTTAGCCTATATCTAACGGTGTTAATGTCTAACTCTGATTGATCTATGGATTTTGCGCGACCTCATCCATTTGACTTTAGTAGTTACTGCCTACACCCGACAGGGTTGAACTCCATTGGTCACATCTTCTCACTAGAACTACGAGAATTTCCTCATGAAGCTAGTCACTACAAGTGAGCATATTTTACGATATTTTCAATTGGAGTTATGGAGATTAGTGTTTTTACACATTTTTTTTGAAATCATCAATCAATCATTGTTAGAAACTATTAGTCGAATCAGTAAACCTGCGTGTTTTATGTTCAATTGACAGCAGTCAAATATAACACATATAAGCAAGCATGAGAATAAGACAACTCCGCATGGAGCCCTTCTTAGGGGTTACTGCGGAATCCTTGGACAAAGGAGGAGTGTTGAGCATAGGGGGTTTAGAGATCGCATCTTGTAGAAATCCAACTTGCCTGAATAAACAAAACGCTAAACAGAAAACTAATTCGCTAGTTGGCGGTGGTCTATGCTTCTTCAAGTAGAGGTAGTAACAGGTGTAAGTAAGTAAAGGCAAATGAGAATAAGACAAAAATTGATTATTGAAACTGGAGGTTGTGATAGTGGTGTGATGTTTTTTTGAATGATACAATAAGATAAATGGTTAAGCTTATACTTACAGTTTTATTTTCGTGAAAATTAAAAGTCAATTTTAATGTTAATTCATTTATCAATCATATAAATTTATAGAATTAGTATTGAATTGAAATTTTCGTGTAACACTAGAATCTAAATAAGATTGAAACAGAGTTTGAATGTTGAATGTTTTAACCATGAAAAGTGATATCATTGTCAGATAAATGTAATATTATCAAGACAAACCCTCTCATGGATTTATCAATGGACGAGGGAAAGAGGAAGACCAGAGAAAACATTATGCCGAGGAAAATAAACAGCACTTCGACAGAACTGGAATCGAAGACTTAGAAGAGATTAGGTTGAAGAACGCAAGTTGGCAGCCTCTACTCCGTTTGCCGTAGGTAAGTAAGTAAGCAAGTAAGCAAGTAAGTAAGTAAGTAAGTAAGTAAGTAAGTAAGTAAGTAAGTAAGTAAGTAAGTAAGTAAGTAAGTAAGTAAGTAAGTAAGTAAGTAAGTAAGTAAGTAAGTAAGTAAGTAAGTAAGTAAGTAAGTAAGTAAGTAAGTAAGTAAGTAAGTAAGTAAGTAAGTAAGTAAGTAAGTAAGTAAGTAAGTAAGTAAGTAAGTAAGTAAGTAAGTAAGTAAGTAAGTAAGTAAGTAAGTAAGTAAGTAAGTAAGTAAGTAAGTAAGTAAGTAAGTAAGTAAGTAAGTAAGTAAGTAAGTAAGTAAGTAAGTAAGTAAGTAAGTAAGTAAGTAAGTAAGTAAGTAAGTAAGTAAGTAAGTAAGTAAGTAAGTAAGTAAGTAAGTAAGTAAGTAAGTAAGTAAGTAAGTAAGTAAGTAAGTAAGTAAGTAAGTAAGTAAGTAAGTAAGTAAGTAAGTAAGTAAGTAAGTAAGTAAGTAAGTAAGTAAGTAAGTAAGTAAGTAAGTAAGTAAGTAAGTAAGTAAGTAAGTAAGTAAGTAAGTAAGTAAGTAAGTAAGTAAGTAAGTAAGTAAGTAAGTAAGTAAGTAAGTAAGTAAGTAAGTAAGTAAGTAAGTAAGTAAGTAAGTAAGTAAGTAAGTAAGTAAGTAAGTAAGTAAGTAAGTAAGTAAGTAAGTAAGTAAGTAAGTAAGTAAGTAAGTAAGTAAGTAAGTAAGTAAGTAAGTAAGTAAGTAAGTAAGTAAGTAAGTAAGTAAGTAAGTAAGTAAGTAAGTAAGTAAGTAAGTAAGTAAGTAAGTAAGTAAGTAAGTAAGTAAGTAAGTAAGTAAGTAAGTAAGTAAGTAAGTAAGTAAGTAAGTAAGTAAGTAAGTAAGTAAGTAAGTAAGTAAGTAAGTAAGTAAGTAAGTAAGTAAGTAAGTAAGTAAGTAAGTAAGTAAGTAAGTAAGTAAGTAAGTAAGTAAGTAAGTAAGTAAGTAAGTAAGTAAGTAAGTAAGTAAGTAAGTAAGTAAGTAAGTAAGTAAGTAAGTAAGTAAGTAAGTAAGTAAGTAAGTAAGTAAGTAAGTAAGTAAGTAAGTAAGTAAGTAAGTAAGTAAGTAAGTAAGTAAGTAAGTAAGTAAGTAAGTAAGTAAGTAAGTAAGTAAGTAAGTAAGTAAGTAAGTAAGTAAGTAAGTAAGTAAGTAAGTAAGTAAGTAAGTAAGTAAGTAAGTAAGTAAGTAAGTAAGTAAGTAAGTAAGTAAGTAAGTAAGTAAGTAAGTAAGTAAGTAAGTAAGTAAGTAAGTAAGTAAGTAAGTAAGTAAGTAAGTAAGTAAGTAAGTAAGTAAGTAAGTAAGTAAGTAAGTAAGTAAGTAAGTAAGTAAGTAAGTAAGTAAGTAAGTAAGTAAGTAAGTAAGTAAGTAAGTAAGTAAGTAAGTAAGTAAGTAAGTAAGTAAGTAAGTAAGTAAGTAAGTAAGTAAGTAAGTAAGTAAGTAAGTAAGTAAGTAAGTAAGTAAGTAAGTAAGTAAGTAAGTAAGTAAGTAAGTAAGTAAGTAAGTAAGTAAGTAAGTAAGTAAGTAAGTAAGTAAGTAAGTAAGTAAGTAAGTAAGTAAGTAAGTAAGTAAGTAAGTAAGTAAGTAAGTAAGTAAGTAAGTAAGTAAGTAAGTAAGTAAGTAAGTAAGTAAGTAAGTAAGTAAGTAAGTAAGTAAGTAAGTAAGTAAGTAAGTAAGTAAGTAAGTAAGTAAGTAAGTAAGTAAGTAAGTAAGTAAGTAAGTAAGTAAGTAAGTAAGTAAGTAAGTAAGTAAGTAAGTAAGTAAGTAAGTAAGTAAGTAAGTAAGTAAGTAAGTAAGTAAGTAAGTAAGTAAGTAAGTAAGTAAGTAAGTAAGTAAGTAAGTAAGTAAGTAAGTAAGTAAGTAAGTAAGTAAGTAAGTAAGTAAGTAAGTAAGTAAGTAAGTAAGTAAGTAAGTAAGTAAGTAAGTAAGTAAGTAAGTAAGTAAGTAAGTAAGTAAGTAAGTAAGTAAGTAAGTAAGTAAGTAAGTAAGTAAGTAAGTAAGTAAGTAAGTAAGTAAGTAAGTAAGTAAGTAAGTAAGTAAGTAAGTAAGTAAGTAAGTAAGTAAGTAAGTAAGTAAGTAAGTAAGTAAGTAAGTAAGTAAGTAAGTAAGTAAGTAAGTAAGTAAGTAAGTAAGTAAGTAAGTAAGTAAGTAAGTAAGTAAGTAAGTAAGTAAGTAAGTAAGTAAGTAAGTAAGTAAGTAAGTAAATAACAAAACTAAGAAGTCTATCAAGAGATTTTTTGCATATCCCGTATCAACCCCACCCCATCACCCACCAACAGTTTAGCACTGCATAAATCGTTTATGTGAATGACAAGATGAATATATGCTGCATAGTACACGCACACACACAAACATCTATAATGTAATACTGAATATCCGATCATACAATAAATCACATATATGATTAATCTTTTCTCTATGTCAAATTAACAATAACAAATATTCATTTATATACGATGACATGGTAATGATTTCCCATTGAAATAGTATTTTAAGTAAACTAACTAACTAACTAACTAACTAACTATTTTTTTTGTTTTGAGGTCAGTATGTATTAAATGTTTATACAATAAAATAATTTTTATTTCATGAATTTATTAAATTTATTGACTTAGATAAAAATTTTAAAAATTTAATTATTTTTTAGTAAATAAATATATCCAAGTGTACCAGGAAAAAAAATATGAAAACGTTCATTGTAACATTTGGTTCAAATCAATGCAGCATGCGAGTTAGTTAGTTAGTTAGTTCAGTGTACAAAAACTGGAAGCACTGAAACAACGGCTGTTTCGCCCTGGTATGGGACTACATTCATCAGTGGTAGTGCGCATCCATGACTCTCGCTACTCGCCGGGGTTCGAACCCAGGACATTCGGTGTGGAGTGCGAAAACGCTTAACCTTTAATGTGATCACACTGGTGACTAGGTTAGTGAAGAAAACTCTTGAAGTTCTAGTGAGAAGCCATGACCAGTGGAGTTCTACTCTGTTTGATCGTGAAGCAGTGCGCATCGAAGTCAGTGGATGGGATTATTTAAGGCCGTGGATAGATTGAGGTTAGACACTGAAAGAGTTAGATGCCGGCTTACTAGTCTATAGAGTAGGTGTACGCACGCGCGCAAGATCGAAGGTCCAGGATTCGAATCCTGACTGTAATAGTTAATAGTAGCAGCAGTCGTCATCATGATTCATATTACCAATAGAAAGGCATCAAAATTACAAATGAACATAACAATTAAAACAAACTAACCTTTGATAACGGGATACTCATGATCAGAATAATTGCAGTGAGAAATTTTTCTTTGACCAAATCATTGAGTACTTGTTTACAACCCTTTTAAAATGAAATTTTTTTTAAAAAAAACGATTTTGTAATACAAATATTCAATTATTTATTACTAGTTCATATTTGAATATAAATACTTCATCTACAGAATCATTTTTTAGAGATTGTTAGACAAAATGTACTGCATCCCAACTTAACAATGCGCATCTTTACGCACGCTCTCTCTCTCTCTATCTCACACACACACACACACCTTTTTAGGACACTTTTAAAACATTATGTTGGGGATTTAACGATTTAATAGAAACGGAATATTTTTCATGAAAGAGTTATGGAGATAGTTGTTAACTACTGAAATCATGAATCAGTCATTGTTCGGTTAGGCGTACGTGTGCAACATTGAAGGTCCTGGGTTCGGAGTCTTGCGATTGGTAAGAGTTATGGATGTGTATTGCTGATGAGTAGTCTCACACCTGGACGAAACGGTCGTCTTACAGTGCTGCTGCTATCGACAATTCCTTTACAGTTTTGATTTTTTTTTAAAAAAACAAGTTTTTATGTTACTGTGAAAAAGATCTCTTATTTATGACTAGATGGATGGGATGTCATTAGAGAAGTACAACCTAGCTTGAAATATTTAAGGCAAACTGAAGAAAAAAAAATTAAAGCAAAACAAACGAACTACATTACGCTGAGGAATGTTAAGCAAACATGGAAAGAATGAACAGAAATTGGTAACAAATGGATAGGAGAGTAAGTGTATACGACAGAGTTAGTTGACGAATCATAGTCGGAGGCCTATGCCCTATAAATGGTAGAACAGGCGTAAGAAAAGCATATTAATTAAAAGGAATTAAATATATGGCGGTTGTTGAAACTTCATCAGTTGAGGTGGTTAGGACATGTATTACGTATGCCTAACTACCGACTGTCGCGACGAGATTTGTTTTGTGGTGTAGGAGTGAGTAGGTTGGAAGAAAGCTAAGGGCGACCAGACCGAAACATGGCACAAATACATCAAGTCACTGACAACTGGACTGTGTCGTGTCGGTAGATGTAGACTACTTGGTTGGGGTCCGTGAGACGAAAGTCATCAATGGTTAGAGACCTTGAACGACATGGCTCAGAATCGTTTGCAATGACACGGGTGCATCCACTCTTTGTGTTATCTCAAATCCTAATCTCCTGAATTCGTCAGCACCTCTACCTTTGTCTTTCTAACCTTATCTCACTGAATTATACTTCTCAAATTATATCTTTGCTCCTTAATCTTCTCCATTGTTGCTAATAATTCTACTATCACTATCACTGTTGGATTTGAACTGACAGTTACATCTCTGTGCCGACATGGTATGGCAACCTCTGAACTGATGTACTTATTATGTACGATGTTCCGCGTTGTATCCGTCTGTCTGTCTATCTGGTTGTTGAAAGAATTAATTGAACTAAACCACAATGATCACAGTTAAGATCGCAGTCCTTCAAAATGTTGCGTAGAACTTTTCAACAACATGAACAAATAATTTGTGTGTCTACTTTAATCGAATACAAAGAAAACAAATTAAGCCAATAATCGATTGTAAAACTATATTCAATAAGACTCCCGACCGAAGCTGCCTCCTTGACTTGGTGGTCGGGCTTGCCTATCGTGATGACCCAACCGAGCTATATTGGCTAGGACATATGTTCCAGAAGGTTCTACCATGCCAGGCAGGTCGATTGGAGAACGATCAGACTAAAAGCAGCTACTCAAAGTCTGAGGGCGAAGTCGTACTGCTGACTACTGCAGAGGGGTGTGACAGCAGTAAGGTGTTTCCCTCGGACAACCAGCATCTGCAGCGATGCTGCTTTCTCACAAGGAAGGAAGGATTAGAAAAGGTCGACCCTAAAAATGTCATACCTCACCCAACCTCACGGATTTCCGTCTCCTTGGGTAAGGGTGCCCACTAAGGGCTTTTAAGAACGGAGCTAATACTAAAAAAACCTTTCATAAAAAGGCCTCGCGTGACCGGCCTCAAGCAGTTGTCCCTTTGGCTCTGAGGTCACACTTCCACGTCTCTAAGACCAACACTAATCTATCTTTCTTTTCGGGTCCCTCAAGAAACAACCTTCCACGTTGTGGGCAGCCGGGAAGTGATAACCGCCCTCATACCCGCAACAGCACACGAGACCAAATTGTTCAAAATTCAATAAGACTAAACTGATCTCTATAGAAATTGATCAATGTCTTTCTTTGTATCATAGAACGCATATAATATTTGAATATGATTCATAAATTTAGCTGACACATTCTAGAGTTTCATGACCAAACAGCGAACTGTATTAGTAGTGTGGTGTGAACTACTTATAAGTAGTATATGACGTGAGTGTCAACGTAATGTCTGGCAGCAGCAGATGGGGGGAAGATCAAGAAAGGAAGAGTTAGAAGAACACAATGGAATTTGTATGAAACGCATGAACAGTGACATTGGATTGATGTTGTTTGCAACAGGAACAGTCCAGTTCGATATGATGAAGTGATATTTTGCAAATTAACGATTTACGATATGGTTTTCCGATTTTACTGAGTAACTCTGTAATTTTCGTTAAATACAATTCGGTTGCCCCACCGGTGTTCTCCTTCACTACAGTAGTATTCATTCATAGGATTATGTGTCTTTCCATTTTCACTATATTTTAGTGTACTAAAATAAATTGTTCATGCTATGGAACATGTAATGACTAGGTTACATCTCTCAAGGTTGTTTAATTAAAGCAGTGAAGTAGGTAGGGGGCATAGTCATGTCGAAAATTCAGTGAATGGTGTTGTAGTCTTCTACTAACTTTAACCAATCCTATTGATACTGTGTTATAATATTGTGCTTTCAAAGCAGTATCAATGGCATAGTGGATACTGTAATCAACTTACAACCATTAGGTTATATATATATATTCATATTACACTTGATCTATGAGATGGTGGAGAAAATTTGTAGCTAAGATGAATGATTGTGTTGGTGGTGGTGTTTCGTTCTCTGGGGCTGGATATTGTTTTGGTTGTGGAGCTTTCAACTGTTCTTCTGCCGAACACAACATCATCATCAGCACAAACTTCAGATGGAAGAAGTGAAGCATTCAAATTTCTCGACGTTTGACCTTTAGCTTGTTCTGCTACCTTTGATCTTGATTGGTGTGTTGTTGACCTTAAATCTGTCGTTGTTTGCAACACAAGCCAAACTAAGTACGTAAACCAATAAACGGATCATTCTATCATACATAAAAGACAGATGGGAGCATACAGCATGACTACTGAAAACATTTGGACACAAAAACCAACAGAATCACTTCAATCAATCCTATGTAGACCAAAAGACAAAATGGTAAAGGGAGAAAAGCCAAATATCATCTACAAAATAAATTTCTCAGACTGTGGAAAACACTACATAGGACAAAGTGGACGGCCTCTTCAGCTTCGTTTACGTGAACACCGGTTAGCAGTCAAACGCCACGACAATTCTTCGCTTATATCAATACACACCGACAATTATGGACATATAATCGATTAGGACAATGTGAAAATACTGGATAGGGGGAGAAAAAAGAATACTAGGGAATTTTTAGAGGCTTGGCACTCCTCAGGTCAATCAGCAGTTACCAAACACATCGACATTGACCCAACCAGTTAAAAAAAACATAAACAAACATCGGATCAAGAAACAGATCAAAAGGGAGATACAATAAAAAAAAAACAAAGGTGCAAACCACGACAGATTTAACGTCAACAGCAACCAATCAAGATCGAGGTTAGCAGAACAAGCTACAGGTCAAACGTGGAGAAATTCAAATGCTTCACTTCTGCTATCTGAAGTTTGTGCTGATGATGATGTTGTGTTCAGCAGATGAACAATGAAAGCTCTACAAACAAAACAACATCCAGACCCAGAGAACCAAACACCACCACAACACTTGACCTATCTTATTAACCTTATGCACTAGAACGTATGACTAACCATCAGAATACATGACTTAAATTGAAGCTTACTAAATAAATTTGTACATTTTAGGTAACTGCAAATGTAAAAATGGAAATAAACAATGGAATCACTATTCACAGTATGCAGTTCGATATTCAACAAGCTCTGAATTAAAGGTGAATCTTTTTAAAAAACAACAATACAAGTCAAAAAATATATATATACGTGTCATACCAGGTGTATTGTACAAGATGAAATTACAGTTCAACAATCAATTCCATTAGTAGACATGCGACCCACGAAAAGAACTAGCTACTCTCTCTCTCTCTCTCACTCTTGATATATATATGCACCTACAATATTTTGTCATAATAGAAAGTCAGTCAGTTGCAACGTAGAACTTCGTACGTATGTGTACATACGTTCATGTTGCCATACCACACTAGCACAGAAACACAAATGTCAAATCAAATCCCATTATGATTGAGATAGTAGAGGTATTAATGGTAATGAAGAAGACTAGGAGTTGAAGATATTATTCAAGATGTACAATTCAGTGAGATAAGGTTAGAAAGACAAAGGTAGAGGTGCTGACGAATCAAGAAGATTAGGATTTGAGAGAACACAACAAATGCGTGCACTTGCAAACGAATTTGAGTCATGTCGTTTAAGGTCTATAACCATTGGTGACTTTCCTCTCGAGGACCCCAACCGGATAGCCTCCATCTACCGACATGACTCAGTCCACTTGTCAGTGACTTCATGGATTTCTGCCATGTTTTGGTTTGACCGCCCCTAATTTTCTTCTAATCTAATACCACACCACAGAACATAGCTCGTCGAGGCAGTCGATCGCTAGGCATAAGTAACACATGTTCCAACCACCTAAACTGATGAAGTTTCACTACTTCATCTATTGATCTGACATCCTTACCTAGTACTCGCTTCCAAATGGCACCATTACTTATACGGTTGTCTCACGGTATACGAGCAATGCTTCTTAAACATCTATGATCGAATTACTAGTAACCTACGAACATCTTCTACTCTTAACCGCCGTGTTTCGCATCCATATGGGAGAACAGAGTGAACTGCTGCGCAATAGAAAGACAAAATGCCATACAGCACACATTACATATACACAAATGCTGGAAGCAAAAAATGCACACACGCACACACACACATACATACACATTCAGATTTGACCTACGGGAAAAAAAGAGAAGGCAAAGTAAGACAGATTTGATTTTTTTTCTTCTTTACTTTGATAATCTCTCTCTTGTCAAAAATAAAGTTGAAAGAACAGGAAAAGGGAAAGATAAATTTATGCCTTCTACCAATGTAATTAACACTATTTTCATATTGTATTGCCCCCCAACCCAAAAAAATAGTGTCAAAAAGGCCGAGAGAGAGAGAGAGAGAGAAATGCCCAAGGTCATTGAGTGAATAATTCATATACCTACCTATATATATATGAAATGTAGGGCAAGTTAGGAACTGACAAATGATTCATGCAAACAATAACTAACTTATCATTTGAATGAAGTAAGATATTATTCATTAAGCTATTGCTATATATATTTCGTTGTGTTTGAAAGAAACGGTTAGTATGGCTAACATGTATTATGAAACAGATTGAAGTGAAACTTGTCACTCTTAGGTTAGTAAGCGACAATGTAGCGTCTAATAGGAATCTGTAATCGAGCCAAAATTCTACAGTTCATTAAAGAAACACAAAAAGTGAAGAAATAATTGAGATTCAAAACACGATTTAGTTAGTCAGTCAGCTGCTCTACAACGTAGAACTTCGTATGTACATACATCAGTTCGAGTTGACACACCATATTGGTATAGAGAGAGAGAGCGAGAGGGATGGAATTGTCAATTCGAATCTAAGAGTAGTAGATGTAATAGAAGTATTAGCGGTAATGGAAAAGATTAGGGTTCGAAGATATTATTCAATAGGTATAATCTAGTGAAATAAATTTGAAAAGAGAAAAAAGGTCACGAGGAATTCAAAAGATTATAAATTTGAGCGAAGACAAGTGAACTGATGCTCAGTTAACCCATCCTTTGGTTAGCAGACGGATATCTCGCCTACGCCATAGGTGAGGCAAGTTGGTAAAAGCCAGTTGTGCCTGCTGTATCGTTGCTGAGATTTCGTTAGACACCAAGCCACTAGATGTTTAAGAAGCATTGCTCGTATACCCTGGGACACCCGAATAAGCAATGCTCTTATTAGGAAACGGGTGCTAGATAAGGATGGCAGATCATTAGATTAAGTATTGGAACTACTTCAGCTGAGGTGGTTGGGACATGTGTTACGTATGCCTAACCACCGACTGCCGCGACAAGCTATGTTTTGTGGTGTAGGAGTAGGTTGGAAGAAAGCTAGGGGCGGCCAGACCAAAACATGGCACAAATCCATGAAGTCACTGACAAGTGGACTGAGTCATGTCGGTAGTTGTCGACTACCTGGTTGGGGTCCGCGAGATGTTAGTAATCGATGGTTAGAGACCCTGAATGATATGGCTCAAAACCGTTTGCAATGGCGCAGGTGCATTCATTCTTTGTGTTCTCTCAAATCCTAAACTTTTTAATTCTTCATCACTTTTTGATGGCTATTCTCTTCTGAACAACATCATCAGCACGAACTTCAGATGATGTTGTTCAGAAGAACAATGAAAGCTCCACAACCAAAACAACCAGCTCAGAGAACAAAACACCTTCACAATCATCCACCTGAGCTACAAGTTTTCTCCACCATCTCAAATTCAACTTCTTGAATATTATCTCCAATCCTAACCTCTCCGACTACTTCCAATACTTTTACTACCTCTACTACAATGGGATTTGAATTGACAGTTACATCTCTGTGCTAATGTGATATGGCAACTTGACTTGATGCACGTACATACGAAGTTCTACGTTGCTATTGATTGTTTGATTGATTGATTGCGATGCATGTACATCCAACGAAAGACGAGTTGTAAATAGGACCAAATGCTCGTCTTAAATTCCACTACTAGTCACACATTCTATCGAATCTATAGTAAAACTTAGTCATAATAGCTATTATCAAGATAATCCGCCTAAGATGCCCATGTGCCAATTATGTATGATAAAAGTTTTAGTCAAAATATCAACTACAAGATAATCTAAACTATTTCAAATTGAATTAAAATTCGAACAATATACTATAGAATAAAAAAGTTAATCAGTCAATTAGTTATCATCAACAAATAGGTTGAAACAAGTGTTAGTCGGAACAATATGAATACAACAAGATAAATTAACTGAATTACATAATCATAGTATGAATGATAATGAAAAGTAAAAAAAAAACTGAATATCAGGGGAAATGATTTAAAATGACACAATGGATAGGTATGTAATAGCAAGGAATATTACAATCATGAAAGATATAGAGGGTGCGCAGGTATTTTTAGATCATCGCAAAAGTTATGCCATGCAATTAATCTTGAGAAAAACATTTACATAACTCATTACAAATAGTTAGTCAGTTAGTAAACATGTAGAACTTCGTACATACGTACGTATATCAGTTCCAGTTGCCGTACTACATTAGAACAGAGATGCAATGGTCAATTCCAATCCCATAATGGTAGACGTAGTAAGAAGTATTATTGCTTAAATATATCAAGATTTTCAATACAAATGTGAAGACAGTTCTACTGTATGGAGTGGAAACTTGGAGAACTATGAAAGCCATCATCCAGAAGATACAAGTT
>OX103973.1:40119741-40211619 GCA_944470395.2 Schistosoma turkestanicum | reverse complement strand
CCCTAAAAATGTCACACCTTACCCTACTTCACGGATTTCCGTCTCCGTCGGTAAGGGTGCCCAGTAGGGGCCTTTAAGAACGGAGCTAATCCTTAAAATACCTTTCATAAAAAGGCCTTACGTGACCGGCCTCAAGCAGTTGTCCCTTTGGCTTTGATGTCACACTTCCACGTCTCTAAGACCAACACTAATCTACCTTCTTTTTCAGGTTCCTCAAGAAACAACCTTCCACGTTGTGGGCAGCCGGGAAGTGACAACCGCTCTCATACCCGTAACAGCACACGAGATCAAATTGGTCAAAATCAAATGGCAACATCAACTTACTTACTTACGTACGTACGTACGTACGTACCAACATACATACATACGAACTTTTACGTTACAACTGACTAACTAATTGAAAGTTACAGTTTAAAAATATTATCAACAATAATAAACAATATCAGAAACGCTGAATCTTAAGTAAGAACTATACAAAACTAAGAAAATCAATCAATAGCAAATAGAATGAATGAATGAATGAATAATTGTACGAACATAATCTATTCTGAAAAAAAAACTGTCCACCTACACATATACTTGAACAATTAAATACAATTGAGTAGTATGAATCGAATAGAAAATCAACTACTCTGTTGGCTACTATATGACATGTTAGGAATATTACAAATTCTTTAATTTTGTCAAATGTGAGTGAATCTATTAAGAATGACCAGATGAATGAATTGATGAACAAGACAAGTTCAACTATTTATTGCACCACTACTATCTATAGTCGAAATCAAGTATTATTGACATGGCGATGAAAAAACATCAATGTGAAAATGTTGATTATTATTAGTAGGACATAGATGGTTTAGGGGCATGATTACGTTAGCAGCTGCATACATTGACTGGTTAATTCTAATCCAATCAGCGCTAGTCGATACTATGGAGAATATTCTAGAAGCTTATCATGTAAGCAAACTCTATGAAGAAACTAACGTTTTCCCAGTTTCGCCTTCCTTGTAGATTCGTATTTCCCTTTTAACCTTACTACCTTGTCCTCGTTTGAATTTTCAGGAGTGCAGACCGTTTAACAGGAGGCTCGCTTATTGACTTAGAATATGCCGATGATATTGTCCTACTTGGTGAAGACGCTGACAAAATGTAGAGTCTTCTGACTACCCTAAGCAACAATGCAAGCAAGCATGTTCGGGATGCGGTTCTCACCCTCGAAATGCAAAATGTTGCTTCAAGACTGGGTTTCATCGGCACCTGAACTAGTGATAGGGAGTGAAGTAGTCGAACGTCTAGACCGTTTCACTTATCTGGGGAGTCTCATCAGTGCTGATAGCCTGGTGACTGACGAAATCTCAGCTCGGATACAGAAGGCTTGAATGGCTTTTGCCAACCTGCGTCACTTATGACGTAGGCGAGATATCCGCTTGTTAACCAAAGGACGAGTGTACAGTGCAGCAGTTCGCTCCGTCCTACTGTACGGATGCGAAACATGGCCGTTAAGAGTAGAGGACTTTCGTAGGTTACTAGTCTTCGATCATCGATATCTCCGAAACATTGCTCGTGTATCCTGGGACGACCGAGTAAGCAATGCTATCGTTCGGAAACGAGTTCTAGGTAGGGATGGCAAATCAATAGATGAAGCATTTAGACTTCATCATTTGAAGTGGATGGGACATGTGTTACTTATGGCTAACCACCGACTGCCGTGACGAGCTATGTTTTGCAGTGTAGGAGCAGGTTGGAAGAAAGTTAGGGGCGGTCAAACCAAAACATGGCACAAATACATGAAGTCACTGACAATTGGACTGAGTCATGACTGAATTATACTTTACGATTCATATCTTCGCTCCCTAATCTTCTCCATTGCTGCTAATACTTCTGTTATCACTATCACTCTTAGATTTGAACTGACAGTTACATCTCTGTGCTGACGTGGTATGTCAACCTGAACTGATGTAATTATGTACGAAGTTCTGCATTGTATCTCTCTCTCTCTCTATTTAACCTTACTATTTGGAATATAATCTCTTACCTATTCAACCGTGTTCTGATTTTGGGACTTGTCAATGGGATCCGGTGTCTGAGAAATACTAAGCAATAGGAATTAGTTGGGTTTTACCAAGAGAGAGAGAGAGAACTATCACACTTATCCAACAAAAATGACAACTGCTATAACAAAAACAAACATGTGATCATCTCATAATTCTCGCATCATTTTTTTCTTTTTAGAAAAATAAGCTATCACTTACTATAGAATATGATGCAGATTTATTTGGACAATTTTGATGCTTTGGTATACAACAAGACGACGGAACAGTTAAACCTGGATAGTCATCCACTCCATTTATACCACAACAATGAAGCTGTAGAATGAAACAGAGAGAAACAACGTCCATAAAAGTAACAAAAAAAATGAATTGAACTTTTATAATCACGTCTATCTATAGGGGATTGGTTATTTAGTAGTGACCAATTTTTTATAGATTTGTCCAAATACTTTTTAACATTTCTATCAAGTTAAAATGTAGTGATTAGTTTCAGTCAGTTAGTCAGTCAGTCAGATGCAACGTAGAACTTCGTACGTAAGTACATCAGTTCATGTTGCCAGACCACATCAGCACAGAGAAGTAATTGTCGATTCAAATCCAATAGTAGAAGAGGTAGTAAGGGAATTAGAAGTAATCGGAGAGGTTAGGATTAGAAGATATTATTCAAGAGGTATGATTCAGTGAGAAAAGTTTAGAGAGTCGAAACTAGAGTTGTTGAAGAACCCAGAAGATTAGGATTTGAGAGAACACAAAGAATAAATGCACCGGCGCCATTGCGAACGATTTTGAGTCATGTCATTCAAGGTCTCTAACCATCGAGTATTGTCATCTCGCGGACTATTTTAAGATGATTCCAAATAGTCAACAGTAAACGCAATTCTGTGTCAATTAGCAATCATCAATAACATGTGCCTGTAACCAATCCATCAGGAGAATAATACTTCCAGTGGAATACGAACCTGTATCATCTAGTCTCAGTTTGAAACTATGTGAACTATGACTAACTTGCTGTAGAAATAAGAATGTGTTCCTTTAGTTATTTTGTATTAATACTAATCGAATTCTAGTGATCCATAGTTGATTTGAATGAAAAACTGGTTAAACATCATTCTCAATGTTCAATATTGGTTTTCATGGAAAACATGCAAGTTTAATCGATTCTATAATTAATTACACGTCAATTATCTATTTTAACATGTAGTACTTGGATTTAATAATTTTACGAATTAGATTTTTAGAGACACAAATGTGGTAGAGATAGTAGAAGTATTATTGGTAATGTAGAAGATTATGATTCAAGCGAAGATATGATTCAAGAAGTATGATCCAGTGCGATAATTTTAAGAAGAGAAGGATAGAAGTGATGAGGAGCTCAGCAGGTTAGAACTTGACAGAAGACATAGAGTGGGTGCATCTGCGCCATTGCAAACGGTTTTGAGCAATGTCGTTTAAGGTCTCTAACCATTGATTACTATCGTTTCGCAGACCTCAACCAGGTAGTTTACAACTACCAACATACTCAGTCCACTTGTCAGTGACTTCATGGATTTCTACCATGTTTTGGTTTGACCGCTCCTAGGTTTCTTCTAAACTACTTCCAACACCGTAAAACATAGCTCGACGAGGCAGTTGGTGGTTGGGCATACGTAATACATGTCTCACTCACCTTAACTGATGAAGTTTCACCACTTCACCAATTGATCTTCCACCCTTACCTAGTGCTCGATTCCTAACTATAGCATCGCCTACGCGGTTGATCCAGAATATACAAGCAATGATTCCAAGACATCTATAATAGAATACTAATGACCTATGAATGTCCTCTACTCTTACCGTCCATGTTTCGCATGCAGATAGTAGGACGGAACGAACTGCTGCACAGTAAACCCATTCTTTGGTTAGCAAACGGATATCTCGCATACGCCATAAGTGACGCAAGTTGGCAAAAACCAATCGAGTCTTCTGTATCCGTGCTGAGATTTTGTCAGTCACCAGGACATCAGCATTGATTACAATCCCGACAAAAGTAAAGGTGTCGACACGCCCAACTACTTCAGTTGTTAATGGTTAACTGTGAGTAATACAATATTGGTTTCCTCTTGTTGATTGCGTATAAAATGTGTTTACCGATTTACATATATCTGAGTCGAGATTCGGCAAAAATATTTAGAACATCAGCAGCACGATATGTGCTAACTTACAGTAGGTTATGACAAAATTGGGTTAGTATATTTGTTTCTGATGCTTTACAATTAAGATTTAAGAACTCCATATAATTTATGTTTTTACTTATCGTATCTGAGCGTTAGTTGTGTGCTTTTACTCTTTCACTCCTATATGAGAGAACTAAACTACTATGGTCTCCTTGTATGATAATATTTCAACCTAATCACTAAACAGTTATGTGGCAGTAGTCATAACAGGATGCCTAAAATGTCTGAAAAATATAAGCCTGATCTAGTTCAACTTTAATCTTTCATTATGAATTGGATTGACAATTCTGCGTAGCTATCATTCATCTAATGTCGTTCGTATTTAAGTGATTCAGGTTAGATATGGACACTGTTGAATGCGGGTCACTGGTCAAGACGTTAAGCGTTCGCACGCGAGACCGAAGGTCCTGGGTTCGATTCCGACTCTTGAGGGCATGGATGCGAAGTGTTGATGAGTCGCATTCTAGGACGAAATGGCTATAAAGTCCGTTCAGGTTTCCAATGGTAGCCTAGCACTGATCAGTTCAACTCAACAGTGGTATCGGAGTTTTGTAATTAAATAACTCAATTTTCGACCAGTGAGTTATAGGCTCAAAGCTCGCACCATCCGGTTCGCCTTGCATAGGCAAGAAGTATCATCAGACACCAGATAGACAATTCATTCAGTCAGTCGGCAACAACGTAGAACTTAGTACATACGGATGGACATCAGTTCAAGTTGCCGTACCACATTAGCACAGAGACGCAATAGGCAATCGAAATCCCTTAGTAGTAGAGGTAGTATAATTATTAGCAGTAATGGAGAAGATTGGGGTTCGAAGAAATCATTCAAGATATATAATCCAGTGGAATGAAATTAAAAAGATATAGGAAAAGTTCATGAGCTCATTTGAGACAGACCGACAGACAGACAGATACAACGCAGAACTCCGTACATAATTACATCAGTTCACGTTGCCATACCACGTCGACACAGAGATGTAACTGTCAGTTCAAATCCAAGAGTGATAGCAATAATAGAAGTATTAGCAGTGATGGAGAAGATTAGGGAGCGAAGATATGATTCGAAAAGTATAATCCAGTAAGATAAATTTAGAAGGAGAAAGGTAGAGATTATGAGGAATGCAGAAGCTTAGAATTTCATAGAACAAAAAGAGTGGATGCACCCGCGTCATTGCAAACGATTCTGAGCCATGACGTTCAAGGTCTCTAAAAATTGGTGACTTTCGTCTAGCGGACCACAACCAGATAGCCTATATCTTCCAACATGACTCAGTCCACTTGTCAGTGACTTCATGTATTTGTGCCATGTTTTGGTTTGGCCGCCCCTAGCTTTCTTCAAACCTACTCCTACACTGCAAAACATAGCTCGTCGCGGCAGTCGGTGGTTGGCCATACGTAACACATGATCGAATACTAGCAACCTATGAACAACTACTCTTAACGGCCATGTTTCGCATCCGTACAGTAGGACAGAGCGAACTTCTGCGCAGTACACTCGTCCTTTGGTTAACAAGCGGATATCTCGCCTACGTCATAAGTGATGCAAGTTGGCAAAAGCCATTCAAGCCTTCTGTATCCGTGCTGAGATTTCGTCAGTCACCAGACAGTCAGCACTGATGAGACTCCCCGGGTAAGTGAAGCGGTCTACAGGTTCGACTGCTTCACTCCCTATCACTAGTTCAGGTACCGATGAAATCCAAACTTGAAGCAAAATTAAGCACTTCGAGGGTGAGAACCGCATCCCGAACATGCTTGGATTGTTGCTTAGGGTGGTCAGAAGACTCTGCATTTTGTCAGCGTCTTCACCAAGTAGGACTATGTCATCGGCATATTCTAGGTCAGTAAGCGATTTTCCTGGTAGGTCAACCCATGAAAAATCTGACGAGCTTAACGTTAAATCTAAGAGGATGTCTACGACAAAGTTAAACAAGAATGGAGAAAGTGGACATCCCTGACGGACACCACTCGATGTAGAGAATTCAGATGACAGTTCGCCATAAGCTCTCACTCGATCAGTGGTGTTCGAGTAGAGTGCTTGTATAAGGTTATTGTATTTCTTTGGTACACCTTTCAATGACAGACACTGCCACAGAACCTCACGATCCACTGAGTCAAATGCCGCCTAAATTCCAGGAAGACAATTATTGTAGGACGCCTAAATGTGTGTCTGTGTTCCAGGACCTGTCGTAGTATGAAGATGTGGTCTATACAGCCACGTCCAGGTCGGAAACCAGTCTGGTTTTCTCGAGTTTGCTCTTCACGAGCTATCGTCAAGCGCTGAAGTATTATTGAGGCTAACAGTTTATAGAGGCTAACAGTTTAGAAACTATATTAGTTAGAATTATTCCCCTGTGATTGTCACAAGAAGACTTTTGTCCTTTCTTGTAGATTGGGACAATTAGCGACTGAGAAAAGTCAGATCGTATTACGTCCAGTTCCCAGATTCTACCTAAGATCTCAGTCAACCTAGCTGCTGAACCTGGACCACCATCCTTAAATATATCAGGGGTCAGTCTATCAGGACCTGCAGCTCGCCCTCGCTTCAGATTTCCTAACGCTTTCTCAACGTCATTAAGACTAGAGGGACTTAGGTCGATTTGCCATTCAGGATGACTGGAGATCGTGGGTAACCGAAGAGTGGCTCGTGGCCAGTTGAACTGGTCCCTAAAGTGTTCTGTCCATCGGTCCAATCTCCTGGATTGAGAATAAATGTTACAGCCATCCTTTCCTGAGATAGTCTCACTCACATTTGGTTTCCTGATACCGGTTTCTTTGATAAAGCGGAAAAGTTGTCTAGTGTTGCCTATCGCAGCCGCCTTTTCCATCGCTTTTGCTTTCACCACCCACCACTGTTCACAGTCGTTACGTAGGCTTTTTATAAGTCTGCGCCTAAGCTGACTACGCTCTTCATCATGCTCAGAGTCAGGTGGGATGCGTTTTCGAGCATCCATCAGTTCGGTAGATGCGACTGATATCCATGGCTTCATCCTAGCCTTATGGTTTACCTTGCCAGCAGATATCACTGCTGTTTCCACAGCCTTTTTGATATCATTCCAACCTACTCCTGGATGGGAATCGCTTACACGATTGCCTAATTCTGTTTCTTGTTGTTCCTGAAATATATTCTTCGCCCTAATATCTTTATGTAAAACCGCAAGTGGCTTTTCTACGGTGTCTTTTCAACGTCCAGTAAGCTTCAAACAAATACGCGCTCGCACTAGGGCATGATCTGAATCTAGACATGTGCTCCAGAACGAGCGACAGTTCTCTATCGAACCCCTCCATCGCTAGCTGATGGCGATGTGATCTAGTTGGGTTCAACGTTGAGACGACTTTGGTGGTCGCCAGTTCAAGAGATGCTTTTCCTTATGCCTAAAGTTAGTGTTTGCTAAGAATAGGCGGTTATCTGAGCATAGTTGCAACAGACGGTCGCCATTGTCTGTTCTGTCATTCGCTACACCATAACATCCACCAAGATGTCTTTCATTTTCACTCAGTCTACCTACTTGAGCATTGAAGTCACCAGCCATTATAACTATATCAGAGCGCTTAACTTTTTGGAGGAGGTTCGAAAGCTTTCTGTAAAACTCATCTTTTACATCGTCTTGACTGCAGTCAGTGGGGGCGTAAGCTGGTATGACGAACAGGCAACGACGAATGTCCCTATCCTTTCGAATCCTTACTGTCCCGTTTAGTCGGACGGCGCACAAACGATTGACTACAGGGATCCAGTCTAGGAGAGCTAGCTCTGCCCTATGACTCAATGCAATATCTACACCAGCGAGACTCCTGGAAGAAGCATCAGGGCTACCGGATACACGAAGGGTAAATCGAGTTGCTTCTTTATCTTGACATGGTGATGTCAAGTGAATGATGCTACTCGTATCCTGTATGCGCGTTTCCAAGACGCAGCACACATCGATGGCGCGAGATTCTGAAGTCCTAGCTAATGAAGCCTGTTGCCATATTCGACATAATATACGTACATTAAATGCTCCAACATGTTGTCTAGAGCGGGGTTTCAGGAGACCAGGAATGACGTTTCGTGAACTCGCATCGTTTGCATTAGATGTGCACTGCGATAGAGGAGTGTGAAAAGAGTTAGTCGTTGAGAGAAGAGAGGTATGTGTGGGTGTAGGAAGGATTTGATTTTGACCAATTTGGTCTCTCGTGCTGTTACGGGTATGAGAGCGGTTGTCACTTCCCGGCTGCCCACACCGTGGAAGGTTGTTTCTTGAGGAACCTGAAAAAGAAGGTAGATTAGTGTTGGTCTTAGAGGCCTGGAAGTGTGACCGCAGAGCCCAAGGGACAACTGCTTGAGGCCGGTCACGCACGGCCTGTTTATGAAAGGTTTTTAGAGTATTAGCTTCGCTCATAACAGTCCTTAGTGGGCACCCTTACCACCGGAGATTGAGATCCGTGATGTAGGGTGAGGTGTGACATTTTTAGGGTCGACCTTTTCTACCCCTTCCTTCCTTGTGAGAAGGCAGCATCACTGCAGATGCTGGTCGTCCGAGGGAAACACCTTACTGCTGTCACACCCCTCTACAGTCAGCAGTACGACTTCGCCCTCAGACTTCGAGTAGCTGCTTTTAGTCTGATCGTTCTCCAATCGACCTGCCTGGCATGGTGGAACCTTCAGGAACATATGTCCTAGCCAGCATAGCTCGGCTGGCTCATCACGATAGGCAAGACCGACCACCACGTCAGGGTAGCAGCTACGGTCGGGGAGCTCATTTCAACGAATAGATTTTTGTTTTGTTTGGCATTTCTGTTTTTTTTATCGTAAAATTTCAAAAAGTTGACCTCCTGACAAATTGATATGCATCGAATTAATTCCATGAGATTATTGACAAGGTAACATTTTATAAGCTAAATCTAAGTGATCATATCTACCGAAAAAGAATATTATATCATCATTTTCTATGCAGCAAGTTTGCTCCGTCATACTACATGGATGCAAAACATGGCCAGTCATAGTAGAAGATATTCGTAGATTACTGGTTTTCGATCATATGTGTCTCAGAAGCATCGCTCGTACATCCTGGGACAACCTGGTAAGCAATGCTGTCGTTAGGAAACGAGTGAGAATGGCAGATCAATAGATGAAGTAGTGAAACTTCATTAGTTGAAGGTGGTTTGGGACATGTGTTACGAATGCTCAATCACCGACTGCCTCGACGAGCTATGTTTTGCGATGTAGGAATAGGTTAGAAGAAATCTAAAGGCGGTCAAACCAAAACATGGCATAAATCCATGAAGTCAATAACAACTGGAATGAGCTCATGTTGGTAGATGTAGACAACCTTGGTTGGGAGGACCCACGAGACGATAGTAATCGATGGTTACAGATCCTGAATGACATGGCTCAAAACCGTTTGCAGTGAAGCATATGCATCCATTCGCTTTGTTCTCTCAAATCCTAATCTTCTGAATTCAGCATCACCTTTATGTTTGTCTTTTTAACTGTATTATTTTTCTAGATTCTACTTCTTGAATAATATCTCCGAACTCTAATCTCTCCGATTACTGCTAATACTTTTACTACGTCTACTACTATGTACGTACGTACGTACGAAGTTCTACGCGTTGTAACTGACTGATTGATTTTCTATGCATCAAAAATCACAAATAACATCAAAAATGTAGAATAAATTAGTTGTTTTTTTTTGTAAAAATTAAAAAACTTTCATCAATAAATAATAATAATTAATAATAATAGTGAATAAAAAAAATTTTTAAAAACCTACACTTCTTTGTATCCAATCACGATAAGAATCATTTTTTTCCATAGAATTCTCATCAATGGTATCATTTTTAAATTGCATAATAATATTTTCTAAAGCTTGAATAATTCGTTTTTCTGTCTAAATAGACATTGATAGAGAGAGAGAGAGAGGTTAACTCGTTAGTTAATTCCACTTACTTCAACTTTAAATACTAAACATAATGCTGCTGTGGCTAATTCCACACCGAACATAATTGTTAAACAAATAGAATAAGTTCCAAGTAAACAACACGATTCATGATATGCACCACAACAGCCAAAAATCGATACAACAATGGTCAATAAGCCTAGACCAATAAGAGCATAGAATAAATTTTGCATTTTATCCGCATGTCCAGAACGTGATACAGCGTTTTGAATTAATGAATCCACATAACAATAGATAGCAAAACATAAGATTGCTGCACCAATTAACTATAATGAATAATAATAATACATAAAGGAGAGAGAAAAGAATTCATCTTTAATACAAGAAAATTGCCAAAAAAAAAGACAACTTGTTTGATAATTAATTTTTGATAAGAATAATAGATGAAATGCTGAAACTTTATCATTTGAGGTGGTTGAGACATGTGTGTTGTTACGTATGCCTAATAACCACCGACTGCCTCGACGAGCGCTTTGTTTTGTAGTGTAAGAGTGAGTAGGTTGGAAGAAAGTTAGGGGTGGCCAAGCCAAAGCATGGCAGAAATCCACGAAGTCATTGACAAGTGGGCTGAGTCATGTCGGTAATTGTCGACTACCTGGTTGGGGTCCGCGAGACGAAAGTCACCGATGGTTAAAGACCGTGTACAACATGGCTCAAAATCATTTGCAATGGCGCAAACGTATTCATTCTATGTGTCCTTTCAAATCCTAATCTTCTGGATTCTTCAACACCTCTAGTTTTGACTTTCTACACTTTTCTCACTAAATCATACTTCTTGAATAATATCTTGTAATCCTAACCTCTCCGATTACTTCTAATACCTTTACTACCTCTTTTACTATTGGATTTGAATTGACAATTATATCTCTGTACTGATGTGGTATGGCAACATGAAATGATGTACTTACGTACGAAGTTCTACGTTGCATCGGACTGACTGACGGAGATAAATTAAACACAGGCTTAAACGATAGAATGATTGAAGAAATAGCCTTAAGCTTTATAATAATTTATTGATTATGACTCTTAAAAACCAACACATAAAAGCATTAATAACAAGAATTGTACAGCTTAGACAAAAATACTAAGATTTTTTCAAGTGAAACAGAGGGTTGTGTCATTAACTTCTAATTCTTACAATAAGGGGTTCCATCTTAGACAACTAACGACATGGAACAAATGTATACCGGTTCAAGTGATCACTTTGTATTACGAAACCGATCACTGATTGTCTAAGTCTACAAGAAAGGATAGAATTCCTCTTGTGAGTCACAGAGGAATCAATTTAACCATAGTATAGTATCTAAAATATTGGCCTCAATAATATTCAGACGCTTAAATAGAGCTCCTGAAGAGCTGACTAGAGAAAACCGGGCTGGTTTTCGACCTGGACGTGGATGTATAGAACAGACATTCACACTAAGTCAGGTCCTAGAACAAAGATATACGTTTAGACACCCCACAGTAGTAGTATTTTTCGACGTTAAGGAAGCATTTGACTCTGTCGATCATTAGGCTTTGTGGCAGTGTCCGTCATTAAAAGATGTACGAAAGAATTGCATTACCTTATAAAAGCTCTCTACTCGAACACTACCGGTCAAGTAAGGGAGCGAAATGTTATCAGAATTCTTTAATTTTTGTGGTTTCGGTCAGGGCTGTCCACTCACTCCACTCTTGTTAAACTTTGTCGTAGACATGCTTTTAGAGTTAACATTATCATCGCCTGATTTTTAAGGGGCGGACCTTTTACCACGAGACACGTTTGCTGACTTAGAGTACGCCGATGACATAGTTCTATTCGGTGAAGACGCTGACAAAATGCAGTCTTTTGACTACCCTAAGAAACAATACAAGCATGTTCGGGATGCGGTTATCACCCTCGAAATGCAAAATGTTGCTTCAAGATTGGGTTGCATCGGTACCTGAACTAGTGATAGGGAGTGATGTAGTCGAACGTGTAGACCGCTTCACTTATCTGGGGAGTCTCATCAGTGCTGATGGCCTGATGACTGACGAAACTACAGCACGGATACAGAAGGCTCGATCGGTTTTTACCAACTTGCGTCACTTACGGCGCAGGCGAGATATTCGTTTGCTAACCAAAGGACGAGTCTATTGAGCAGCAGTTCGCTTCGTCTTACAATATGCATGCGAAACATGGACGGTAAAAATTGAGGATATATGTAGGTTATTGGTATTTGATTATAGTTTTCTTTGAAGCATTGCTTATGTATCCTGGGACAACCGAGTAAGCAATGCTGTCGTTAGGAAACGGGTGCTAGGTAAGGATGGCAGACAATAGATGAAGTATTGAGACTATTCCAGTTGAGATAGCTGGGACATTTGTTACGAATGCCCAACCACCGACTGCCTCGACGAGCTGTGTTTTGCTGTGTCAGTGTAGGTTAGAAGAAACATACGGACGGTCAAACCAAAACATGGCACAAATAAATGAAGTCACTGACAAGTGGACTGAGAATGTTGGTAGGCTGCCTGGTTTGTGTTCACGGGACGAAAGGAACTGGTAGTTGCACACCTTGAACGACATTGCTCAGAATCATTTGCAATGGCATGGATGCATCCACTCTACGTCTTCTCTCAAATTCTAGCTTGCCGAATTCCCCATCACCTCAATATTCCTTTTTCTAAATTTATTTCACTAAATCATACTTCTTGAATAATATCTTTGAACCCTAATCATCGCCATTACTGGTTATCCTTCTACTATCTTTACTCCTATGGGTTGCGTCTCTGTGCTACTGCGGTCTGGCAACCTTGAACTAAATGGCTCAAAATCGTTTGCGATGGCGCAGGTGCACCCATTCTTTGAGCTCTCTCAAATCCTAATCTTCTGGATTCGTCAGCACCTCTACCTTTGTCTCTCTAACCTTATCTCACTGAATTATACTTCTTGAATAATATCTTCAAACCCTAGTCTTCTTCATTACCATTAATACCTCTACTATCTCAATCATAATGGGATTTGATTTGACATCTGCATTTTTGTGCTAATGTGGTATGGCAACATGAACTTATGTACATACGTACGAAGTTCTACGTTGCAACTGACTGACTGACTGAATCTGAAAAGTACTTTTTTGTGAGAAAAGTTTATGTAAGTTTTCTAATCTAATTTTCTATAGTTTAAACAGTAGCTAGTTGAAATAGTATATGATTTAGTTAGTCAGTATAAACGGAATTTTCCCTACTTAATTTCTATACTTTTCCTAAAGAAATTAGTCGTAATATATAACACTGGTCGAAGTTATACGCGTCATTTTAGATGCCGGCCTACACCATCGGAGTTACAAATAGCGCAAATACACACTTTAATTGAAGTGAAATAGGTGTAAAACTTCAATTTACGACCATTTGTTGATTATTTAAACAAATTTTTTGTTTGAAAAGACATTTAGATAGTTATGCACCACAAAAATCGACTAATTTGCATGTGGGTTGGTTTATTGTCTGGTTGCCCAAACCAAGGGAATTAGTTTTGTTCAGAAGCTTACTTTCTGAGACTTTCACCGACAGGTCTAAACCACACGTCAGTGTGGAGTGACGTCAGGAGATGCAGTCTCATGGTAGCTGTTGATTAACAACAGGTCTCATCGCCATTTGTCCCCTCAACGTCGTGAAGCCTATGCGCGCTTCTGGCTTGGAATCAGGGCTCTACAACACCCTAAATGGATCCTTCGTATCCAACGACCCAGTTTAAGCCTAAGCCAGACATTCGCTTTTAGTTTTTTCGATTTCGTAAACAACACCACAGCGGTGAGAATGCAGAGTAGAACTTAGCTGACGGTGGTTATACACGTGTGGTCGTATGAAAGCATTTGGAGTAATGGCGGACTCTTCCCACTCTCGTCCATACTAGGGCATTTTGGGGCAATTTCAGAAACTTTACAGTTTAATACAACGAACGAAGTATTATGGGACAGTTTCTAAGCCCACATACGCTGAGCGTGCAAATTATAAATATGATAATAAGTTTCTCTTCATTATGCTAGAAACAGATTGACGCAGTTAGCCACAATAGATACAGGCATACATTTACTAACAAAATCTTCAGATTTATTTACTTAAATTTTTATGACGATGACTTTTTTTCAAGGACTCAAAAAATTAATTTTCTCTTTGATTTCGTTCATTTTCAGGCTTTTGAATTATATAATGACTCGCCACTTTGGGGAATCGAAATTGAACGAGATGGAACAAATAGGAAGTGTTACATCACTCAACAAGAATTCAGTCTACGCATATCTGATGCATTTGACTGACGAGATTCTCTATGCCCAGTTAACAGATATAATATCTAGTTGTTCTGGATAAGATTTAAAAATAAACGCAATTAGAGATTTTTATAGCTTATTGAGAAGTGGTTTGTCATCTCAAAGATATCCGTAAGAATGAGAGGACCGAACAGCCACTACTATATGTATTTGTAACTCAACTTTTATGTACACTTATAGTAAGGCTTAAATAAAAGAAAGATAGTAGGAATGATAAATCACAATATAATGACTTTTATCGGTTGCTGTTGCCACTACTGACGAAGTTTAAATGTACACTACTCAATCTCTTAGTCAAGTATTCACATGAGAATAAGAAATATTAGCTTGTTGCTTGTACTGGAGTGAAGTGAAGACTACTTGGAGAATTGCACGATTGTAGATTGTATCCACAACACTGCAGTACATTTTATTGATTATAACTCGAAACCTGTAAAACAAGTAATAACACGAAGTGCATCGAATTTAGTTTGGACCTACACCAGAACTGTGCCATCTTCTTGAAAATCTTTATATTTTAAATCAAACATTATTCTCAACCTGTTAAATCTAGTGCTTGTGAACGTAAGTTATAAAAGTATATGATTATCGGGCCTAGCCACTGGAACAAATACCATTGGTTTTTACATCATCTTTATCCTGTACTTAGAACATATTTTGAACGCACCAATAGGAAATGTGTATATAAATGCATCGCCTGCTTGTATAAAGAAGTGATAATACATCCCCCAGTTTAATAACCGTAACAACTTCCCAGTAGTTCGCTATTTTTAAAGCAAGATATAGGTTTCATAAGTGCTTGGAAAGTTGTATTACAACTCAGGATATTTATAATTACATAAAGAGTGCAGAATGAAACTTCAGTCGTGGTTGAAACAACTACACACAGGATGAAAAACCAACACCATTTGGTTATTTAAACAATTGAGAAAACGTAACTAGCATCGAACATGTATTATATATTTATTTTTGTAAATGTAGCCCATAGATACTTACGAGAAATATTACATTAAACGTCATTAACGCAACGACGAGAAAAGTAGTACAACCTCGACCCATTTTCCCGCCGCTAAAGGTCGTGGAAGCGAAACGTATAGGTTAGCTGACGGCTTAGAAAAAGTAAGTAACACAACTGTAAATTTAAACGGTGAGTATTCGTGAAGTTAAATTTGTTTCGTTTTGTTTGTTTGATATGCCTGCATACTTTCACAAACCTTGAGCACATACAACTCTTAGACAAGAGTTTTCATGCAATTTTAGATTGTAGTTTCAGGATGGTTGGAAGATCGATGGGTGAGCTAAAGCCAGGTCAAATGTCTGCAAACGAAATGCTCAAGAAACCGTAGGCCTTTCGCCCTTCTAAAAATGAAGGCAGGAACCAGAATGCATGATGCCATGGGTACAATGAAACTTGACCAATTAGCACTCGAAGGTTACCACACCAAACGTACCTCCGTCACAACTAATCAAACTGCAGAACTATAGTCTAGTGCTCACTGAGAAGGTCAGTATTATTTACTTTAAGAAAGGAATGTGTAAGCGAGTTCAGTTTCCCGGTGCTGAGAGTAAAGTAGCTCGAAATAGTAAAGGCGTATCTAGAAGCAATGGATCACTAGTGCCTTCAGGCATGAACCTAAATATATAAAAATTGTAATAAAAATAATTTAAGCAGATCATAATGAAATACTGTCACGTATCTTCTTGAAGGAGCCCTGAGAAGTCACTGGAACGATAACAGGTGACAACGAATTCCAATATTCGACTACTCGTAGACAGTAGGTGTGCCTGCAGTCTATCTAGTTTCTGGGTTTTCTCTTTAAGTTATGTATTGAAATTGAGCTGTTATAAGCATTTTATGGGATTCTCATGTATGTTTAAAATGTTATCAGACATTAGCAGGTCATCTTTAGGATGCCTATACTCTAACGACTGAAGGTCCAGTAACTTGAAGTATTCTCAACAGGTTGAATTCGAGTCCTCGAACTGAGTTCTTGGTACGCCTTTGGATACGTTACGTTGTATTCATGCCTTTTTGGAATGAGAAAGTAGACACTATGTTTCCATACTCATACTCGCAACCTTTTAGAAAGAAGTACTTTTGAGGTTTCCCTAGATTTATATCGTGTGTATCTCACATACGTTAGTTTTATTGATTAGTTGTTTAAATAATTCTCTGACTCTTCAGGAAAGCCCGAAGACGCTATAAAGCAGGTCATAATAAATGCAGTATCGTTAGACAAAAATCCCTTGATCGGCTTTGCAATCAAGTGCCAATAGGCCTTAGGACTTTATGACAGCTGAAAATTACATGAGAATTCTATTAAGGGACAGAAAAGTAGATAGTAGAATACTTTGCCGTTTGTGGTTCTTCAAGCTTTCCCTGAATGTACGACAAACCCTCTCAGTTGGAGATCGCGACGTAGACTTGGATGACATCGCAAGCAAACCACCCAAGAAACCTACTGGCTACCTTCCTCCTCTTCTATTGAAAATGTGGCTGTATGAAACTGTTCATGTCAGTGACATGGTCTAAATGTGCTATCAGAAACTACTGTATTTAATTTAACTTCGATAATTTTTTCAGTAAATGTATATTATATCATTTTACATTATATTATTATATTAAGTAAACTGAGTCATGTTGATAGGTGTAGGCTACTTGGTTGGGGTCCCCGAGACTTAAGTCACCAGTGGTTGGAGAACTTCAACGACAATGCTCAAAATCCTTTGCACTTGCGCGGGTGCATTCATTCTTCGTGTTCTCTTAAATTCTAATCTTCAGAACTCCTTATCATATCTTTCTTTCTCTTTCTAAGGTTATATCATATATTCGAAACCTAATGTTCTCCATTAGCAGTAATTCTTCTACTATCGCTACCACTATTGGATTTCAACTGACAGTTGAGTCCCTGTACTAATGCGGTACGGCAACCGAAACTAATGTACTTATGTACGAAGTTCTGCGTTGTATCTCTCTGTCTTATAGGTGCTACTGAAATCCACAATTTCTCCCTAAAATTATGGTTTACCTTACTGGCATATATGACTGATATTTCCACAGCTTTTTGGATGTCATTCCAAGCTGCTTCAGAAAGGATGTCACTTACTGCCCACCTGATTTTCTAGCTGTTGCTGAAATATATTCTTAGCTATGCTATCAATAGTTTGAATCCTAAAGCTGTCCTTGGGCTGTCTTTTCTACGCCCAGTAATCCTCAAACAAATACGCGCTAGCTCTAGATCATGGTCTGAATCTAAACAAGTGCTCTAGAGTGAGCAATAATCGTCGATAGAGCCTCTCCACCGATGGTTGAAAGCAATGTTGTCTCTTTGGGTCGATCGTTGGGTTGGCTTTGGAGGTCTCCATGTCAAAGATGCTTTTCCTTACGCTTGAATTTAGTATGGTTATGTGGACATAACTGCAGCAGGAGGTGTCTTCCCTTTTCACTGGGTCTACTAACTTAGGCGTCAGAGTCACCAGCCATTATTACTACATCAGAGCGCTTAACTTTTTGATGAAGGTTGGAAAGGTTTCTGTGAAACTCATCTTTCATCTCATCCGAGCTTCAGTCAGTGAGACCGTATTCTGAGACAACATATTGTTAACTTTTATTACTCCTATCTTTTGAACCTCCGATGTTTACATTTATGGGGTCAGGGGGCTATGTTTTCACTCTCTGTATTCATTCTATTAATGAAAATCAATTAGGTTGTCTTGTTTTTAATCTACACCAGTTGTATATCGTGTGTTATCTCGCATAGACTACCCCTGCTATTGTATGGCGGATGTTTCTCCTCTGTCAAACTACCTCTCCTGACATCGTTTTCAGTACTTGTAGCTCATCACATCACGATTCAAACACCGTAATTTGCACCACTACTCACCTGACCTTACCAGGACACTGAAGCACGTAACGAGTAACCACGCATCGCAGAACGTCTCTCGAACGAATATACGATGCCATTCCATTATCATATGGTAATAATGGACATTTGCACATCCGTTATATGGAAGTATTTAGGTCACTCATACTTTCTCTTTCATTACTGATGATGTGAGGTCATTAGCATGCAAATATGGTTAGATAAGGACTGATTTGTAAGCTGTTATTTTTGCAGTCTCATTTCTACTAGTTAAGAAGGCTGGCTGGTCAGTTATTCCAACTTTCATTTAGCCTCGGAGCGGATGAATCTCAAACCATGTGTTGAGGTTACGAGTTCCACTCGTTGATGGTGCGATGGAAAGTTGAAAACCAGATAAAAAGTTCTTTGTTGTGGACCTGTGAACTTATTTTCATTGTCATTGAAAATTCACTGTTCTGGAAGACTAGAAAATGAAAGTACGTCAAATGCAAATATTCACGAGACTAACACTAAAGCAATTGGAATGAACACCCCCGTAGGTGGTAAGCAACGTTTCATCATACCTGCTTATGCAAGCGCGACAATGATAAAAGCACAAGAGTACGGCTAAGTTATTGCAATACAGATGTCCCAGTCTGATAAACAAGTTAAGAAATAGGGCTTAATCATACCAAATGTGAACAAACTCAAATGTATGTGTGGTACCACAATAGCTTTCTCCAGCAAACGAAGATACCAGTTTAAAACAATCAGTCCATTTTATAAATTTTGATAGAACAGTCAGAAGACGTGAATAATCTGACCTTTTATTATTCTTCTTATAAAATGCCTTAATAACTATATAAGTGACCAGATTGTTCGAAATATGTGGCGCAAATACAATAAATCTTTCAGATCAATAACTTCTCACTGTTCTATCAAAAAAGATAAAAGTGCCTTGGCTTACGAAAAAAATATTGAATTTAGCAAAACGGAAAATGTAGCGATTTTTGAAATTAAGGTGTAAGATAAGTAAATGAATTTTCTACTCAAATAGTTCACTCCGTTTCGAATAGGTGCAGTTTGGTACGCGCTGGCCCAGATCCGTAATAAAAACACAATAATTCTGGGAGAAAACGGTCCTATAATTCAGTAAAAATGAAATACAGACAACTACCAAACAATATTACACCTTCTATTTTCAATTTACCGCGGTGGGTATCTGTTTCTGGAAGAATAAGTGCCTCCAGTCCGTACTGTTGAAATATCAAATCCAAATATGGCTGTAGCCATATTAAATATCAAATTTAAACAACATATGTACAGTTCAGAAGCAAACATAAAAACTTAAATATAAGTACAAGATATAGTAATACTAACAATATACAATGATAAAATCTCAAAATGGAATCAAATAGAGAACCAAAATGTCAACAGAAAGAGTCAGTCATATCATAACACAAGTATATATATATATATGGAGGGATTTTCCAAAAAACAAAACATTCAAAATAGATTCTACACCGGCCCGCAAAATCCCTCCATGCAAAAAACAAGCCTTTTCTGACACTTCTTTTATGTTTTGTACTTGATGTAACGCCAAACCACTGTACTAATGACACCCGAACATTAGACCCCTCCGTTCAAAAATAAGAAGACGGAAGACGTTGGAGAACGCTTATTGTCAGAATCAAAAATATACAATCAAACATGAGTATTTATACAATTATATAAATGTCGTTAAATATTTTGAACATGAATCAAATAGTTCAACTCATTTGCCACATCAGTGACATCCAGGTTATTACCATTGTCATCATGATTCCGTTCTGTCAGACAAGTCTGAACACACCAGTGAAACTCTTCCTTTGTTGTGTTACCCATCTCGCTACATGAAAGAACAGAATTAGTGTCACTATTCGAAACCGATAAACTCACTTGTTGTTCTTCATGTTCCGTTTCAGAGACACAAGACAAATGCACGTCAATAGCATCGTTATCATGCAACACTGTAGACTTGCTGTTACCATCAGACGCTTCCTTCTCATCATCACTTGACTGACAGTCAACTGGAGTTGGAACAGTTACAGTTACACAACCTTGTGTATCTTCAATCAACTTAGCATTCGCGGCAGGGTCCGACGACGTCAAAACACTAGAAGGCTCGTTCGATGAAGTTGATCGACTAGTCGCTTTAGATGTATAGCTCACACTTTCTGTCTCTTTACTATCGCTGTCACTACTAAGATTCTGATGACTACTATTTCCATTGCTAGTCATAGCATCCGAAAGAGAACGAAGTTTACGCTTCTTAATAATAGTAGCATCATGTCGTTTCTTATGCTTCTTAGCTTGGGTAGCAGTATGTGAGCGTAACATACGATCATTTCGACGACGATGAGTGTCTTTCAACTTCCATCGATCACTCTTACTCGCAGGAGTATCAATGTTATCACTAGTAGCCGCAGCTGTACTAGTAGCAGTCACCTTCCCATGACATACAGTCGACTCATGTACAGATTCCAACTCTACTCGATCAAGATTACTTTCCTTACTAGGAATGCTCTTAACCAGTTCTATCTTATCACTGTTGGTAGTGCTCATCCCGAAGCTTGTAGTACAAGTCAATGATGGTAGAGTGCGACAGGTGGACAATTCCATGCTTGATTCCTCATGCTGCATATTCAAAACAACAGCATGTCCATCAAACCTAGATGACTCCTCATTGCACTTAGGGTACCGAATATTAGCCCTCACAGTACTGCCATCACTGTGGCTGACTCTATTGCCACCGACACCTACACTCTCCACGCTCAAACATCCAATTTCGTCTTGATCCGAAGTAGATTGCCAGACTCTGTGTGGATCGTTCTGAAACCGTCTAATGCCGTTTCCTTACTGTTTGGCTGTGTCTACCGACAGCCTAATGTACCAACAGGAGATCTAGCATTATTGTCAGAAGTATTCACATTTGTTTCATCCTTAGAATGTTAATTCCGATAAGGTGTACAAAAAAGATTGAGAGTAGGCTAGAGACCATTATTTACAATTAGCCATTAAACGTAGAGAGCCTAACATCACAAAAGGAGGGAGGGTGGTGTATCTGACCAGCATTCATGACGGTGGGGCGATAACCTCAATCTACCCATGTCTGTGTGTTAGAACATTTTGTTTGCTTACGGCTCCTTACGATATAGCAGGATGTAACAAATCAGTGATATTGATGCTACTTTTCCTTGGTAACCTCGTCTACAACCCATGTCTGTAACCTTGCACCGGTTTTTACTTCCTACCGAGAAATCCTATTACAAGCTGGCCTGGACAACTATACTAAAAAAGAGCTCATTCATAACTTCTTGAGCCTCCAAGTTAAAAATAAAAAGAATAAATAAAACCAAAAAATTATATCACTGATCCTCTTTATTATATTTTGTAACTCAACTTTATTACTAACAACTTGGTTCTTCTGAATTTCCTCGATTCTTTCGACTAACTTCCCATTAGTTATCTCACTACTAAATTGTCTTCATTGACCTACATAAGTGCAGGTGTTTAGTTTTTGTTATGATATTCCACTTCTTTCAATTATTCAATTATTCGCATTGTACATTCCATCTTTAAGAAAACAATGAATCTTGTGAAATGTTTCAGTAACTGTATACCGTATGAAAGAAATATGTTGCTAATCTTAACATTTTGATCTTGCCTGTAAATTGGCATGTCTTGTAACACGTTTGTTATTTGAGAATAAATTATTATTATTATTATTCCATGATTGATTAAAGTGATTTGATCATCGTCCTTCATTGATGTCATTGTGAATAAGGATAGTAATTCCCCCACATCAATACGTTAATGATCATATGATAAGAACTCTCGAAATATATTCATGTGATAAGTTGACACATGACCAAAATAACGATAAGATATTAAGATATTCGTGTGTGTATATAATCCCTTTACTAGCCTCGGTGCGTAATGTAGACTGGAGATCGAGATATTTGCGCCGTTTGTCGATTCGAGTTCAACGATCCCTTTGTTTCATACACTGAGTTCTAGAGCTACTTTTTCGTCGTAGTTCTGTTTTTTTAAATTGGACGTTCGGGCACGTCATTTCTGTGTAGTTACACTAAATTAAAGATCGGACTTATCAATTTACGTAGGTGTTTCTTATTCTAAGTCAAGGCTCCATAATTTTTGTGGACTGCGATATGTTCGCAGTCAGGTTCAGCAATTCTTGTAACCAGTGGTACAACTCCACATTTACGAGCAGTCGAATGTGTTACGACTTTAATCTACACTTCGGTTTACGTATGTCATACTTAGGCGAGCCCCGTTCACGTGACGGCCATGATAACACACCAAATACCGATCCGGTTGGATGAATTTATTTCAAGCAATCGTTCATGCAGACAAACAGGAGAACACTTAGGTTGAAAGCAAAGCGAAGTGGAGAATGCGAAAAGTTTATCTATGCGATTAGGCATGGCTCACTATTTGTAGTCGGACAAATTAAGCTACGCGTGTAATAAGCTTAGCAAGCAATGCATACATACTCGCCTTAAAAAACCAAGATATAAGCGATTGATAGACAAGGTTGAACTGTATTTGAATAGTGACTCTGATTAGAAAGGTTAATTAGTGTGTCTGAAAGTTAGTTTAAACCCTGTGAGCTCGATATAGAAGTACACGCACCACAAATTTAAGGCTAAGACTTCTTGGCCGTTCTTACCTATTGGTGCCAAACAATGGAGATTTGAGAAGACCTCCTCTTACTGGGTTAACATGAGATCTAGTCATACTTAGGCGGGCCCCGTTCACGTGACGGCCATGATAACACACCAAATACCGATCCGGTTGGATGAATTTATTTCAAGCAATCGTTCATGCAGACAAACAGGAGAACACTTAGGTTGAAAGCAAAGCGAAGTGGAGAATGCGAAAAGTTTATCTATGCGATTAGGCATGGCTCACTATTTGTGGTCGGACAAATTAAGCTACGCGTGTAATAAGCTTAGCAAGCAATGCATACATACTCGCCTTAAAAAACCAAGATATAAGCGATTGATAGACAAGGTTGAACTGTATTTGAATAGTGACTCTGATTAGAAAGGTTAATTAGTGTGTCTGAAAGTTAGTTTAAACCCTGTGAGCTCGATATAGAAGTACACGCACCACAAATTTAAGGCTAAGACTTCTTGGCCGTTCTTACCTATTGGTGCCAAACAATGGAGATTTGAGAAGACCTCCTCTTACTGGGTTAACATGAGATCTAGTGAAGTTAATTCGGAGTCGTTTCGACCTTTATTTTCAGAATTTCTCCATAATGTATGCATCGAACCTACTACTGAATTGCCTTCATGAACCTACATAAGTGCAGGTGTTTAGTTTTTGTTAAAAAAGTCTGAGTAAACATACTTTTGTTTTATCCATAAACGTATGTGCAAAGCCATTGTTCGGCTTTGAGCAAGAATATTTTCTGTTCCGCTCCTCGTCCCGTTTTCTTTATTCCACTCTTTTCAAAACCTTATTCCAATCCTCATATATTAGTCTGGATATTTGCAGTAGACTTGGTTACCCTACCCAAGAACATGTGAAATCATTAGCTGATGAATATCAACCAGACCTTTGTACATTTACCGCATCAATTCTTGTTATATGAAAACCTATCTCTACCATGAATCGTTTCTCAGTCCATAAGATGATTGTCGTAACGCAACCTTCGTAACTTGCGCCAATTATTCGCATTGTACATTCGATCATTAGGAATCCAATGAATCTCGTGAAATGTTTCGGTAACTGTATACCGTATGAAAGAAATATGTTGCTAATCTTAACATTTTGATCTTGCCTGTAAATTGGCATGTCTCTTGTAACACGTTTGTTATTTGAGAATAAATTATTATTATTATTACTCAAAGAAGCTACATCAGTAACAGCAACCGAAGAAACAGCACTACCTATAGTGATTCCAATTTCTTTAGCATCACGTTTATTATTCTAAACAAGTCATCCAAGGTTTCACGAGCGATTACATGCGATTGTCCGAAAAGCTGCCTTAAAATAGCCTTAGCCCTTTTATATCCCGCGTGGGGTTCCATTATAAGGCATCCTTCAATCGCATTTCTTGCCTTTCCCTTACAGTAATGAATTAAGTACAATAAACGCAGATTATCATCAATAACTCTAGGTTCTATAAATGTCTCAAATTGCTTGACGAACCTAAAGTAATCGCGGTGTTTACCATCGAAGAAGGGGAGTTCAATCTTTGGCAATTCTACGTTAACTACCGGTGTCGTAGACATCAAATCTTTCCCAGGTACCTTGTTCCTTAGTACATTCTAATGGTGACTTACAACAATAAGTACTAAGCATAATATCATCCTTACTAGAGAGTGAACCCATTAAACATGAAGTATCATAAGCAACTTGCCTTACGTTCCGGGATTCTTCATGGGCTTCATCCCTCTTCGTGTTTGATTTCTTTCGAGAACTCATGATCAATTGAAATTCAACGGAAAGGAAATAATAAAGATCAAATATAAAATTTCACCGGTAAATCTTCTTCGTCAATGAAAAATCCAAAAAGATCAAAAGATCGTTTTCCAAAATACAGTTTGAACAAAGCAAAAGATAAGTAATCCAAAAGTTCTTTTTTCCAGGAAGTTTGAAATTGTAAACGATGAAAATTCCAAGATCTGATATTGTTTGGACTGTAAATGAATTTTCTACTCAAATAGTTCACTCCGTTTCGAATAGGTGCAGTTTGGTACGCGCTGGCCCAGATCCGTAATAAAAACACAATAATTCTGGGAGAAAACGGTCCTATAATTCAGTAAAAATGGAATACAGACAACTACCAAACAATATTACACCTTCTATTTTCAATTTACCGCGGTGGGTATCTGTTTCTGGAAGAATAAGTGCCTCCAGTCCGTACTGTTGAAATATCAAATCCAAATATGGCTGTAGCCATATTAAATATCAAATTTAAACAACATATGTACAGTTCAGAAGCAAACATAAAAACTTAAATATAAGTACAAGATATAGTAATAATAACAATATACAATGATAAAATCTCAAAATGGAATCAAATAGAGAACCAAAATGTCAACAGAAAGAGTCAGTCATATCATAACACAAGTATATATATATATGGAGGGATTTTCCAAAAAACAAAACATTCAAAATAGATTCTACAAGATATATCTTTTGTGTAATTTATCACAAGTATGAATAATCTTGAGTTTGCATACGTCCGTGAGGCTAGATAAGATAATAAGTGAAGGTCTAAGGAATACGGTAATGCTTTCAGAAGTTTAAACACGTTGAGCCTGGACTATACGAGATAAGTGCGCATACACTACGAAGAGGAAAAAATTTGCATTCGAAAATTAGGAAAGTCGATTACATACAGTAGTGTTAACAGCAGTTCCAAGACTGTATCTCATGGCACTCCACTAAGCATAATTTCCTAGTTAGTCAACTTGCAGTTATCCATACTCTTTGTTCAGGTCCTAAAAGGAAGTCCTCTATTCACAAAAATAAATCGCCAACGATTCTGATATCCTCTGATCTAGACAACAGCTGGTTGTTTGCAACTTTGCAAGAAGGATTCCCAAACTCAGTGAAAGCTATATTAATAGTTAGCATTTATCCTTTTAAGGCGTATGAACCTTCACAAACTACTTGTAAGTTTTATATACCTGGATGATTACATTTAAAATCGTTTAACTCTTCAGAAATAAGTATGTCTTTATATAGATTGCAGGGCAACTGTAGACTAATCATTTCTAAACTCCTATTAAATACACTAGTTAGGCTTACTAGTGAGTAGTTCTCAAACCCTTATCTCGTATTTATTTTGAAGACAAGATATAATGTAGTGTAGTCTTGGTCCCCTGACCGTCTACCGCACGTTATATGGAGATCAGAATATGCGATATAGAAGTGTTTCATTTATTGTAACCATTGATAACATATTACGCCAGGAAGGAACGAACGTTGAGTTGTTTGCAAATCTGTGTGCTCTCAACAAAAAGTTCATAGGCAGCACCATGTTCCTACACAAACGCAGAAGCAGAGCGACGTGGACTTCATCGAGTGGCATTACACGGAACCTAATGGACAATATCCGCACCAATAAAAAGTTCAAGAGGATGATGGAGGACGTAAGAAGAAAGAAAGGAGCGGGCATAGCTTCAGACATAACTCACGCCAACAACAGTGTCGTATAACCCAGAGTCTGGAACATTGGCAATTTTATGTGAAGAATATTAGCCCTCAGTAATAGGCCAGTGTATCTTGTGTAGTATTTATCTAATTGTTAAACCTTTTAGTAAAAATACTGTAATTGATTTAACATTATGGTCGTGAATGTAAATAGGCGCACCTGAAGGAACAATTTATTATTTGAGAATAAATGATGATAATTATTACATGGTGGTGGCTAAAATGAAACTCAGACCTAAGAAGCAATGGAAGGGGCATAAAATTGCAAGCAAATATAGGATGTCAAAATAATGCTAATAATAGCAAAACCAAATTTAAAATTTGGTTCAGTCATATTCGGCCACGGAAGGGATAGTGGTGTCCTGATTTTCTTCTGAACACAAATTAGGGTTGAATGTACGAATTCTTTTGGCTTCTGCCATGTGTAGGAGACGGGATTAAACCCCGTCGGGAAATGATGTAGGTATACGATAGATCACTCAAAATGATCCAGATTTATCTACAGTATGACCACTATCAACCGGATGTCTCATGGAAAGTGCAGAGTAGTATCGGAGCTTACAAATTTCAAAGCAGCACCAACGGGCCACCCTATCGATTCTGACCGGCTAACAATTAAAGAGATCAACGTGTCCATCAGACAAATCAACAGAGGCGAACCAAAAAGACTGCACAAGGGAACTGGATGCTGGAGAACAATGAAGAAAAACTTCGAGAGCAGCAGGCTGAATTTCGTAAGGATACATCCCATTCCGACAAAATCACCTCACTACGGATCACTGTGGAGCAATCAGCTGGATGAGACTCATCACTTCACATCAAATTTAGGAAGTACGAGAAAGTATTCAACAGCTCGGGCTAGATAACACTCTGCAGGCTTCTTCGACACTAAGAAGTGCCTGTGTACATGATGGACATCGTAAGAAATTCCTATGATGGACTAAACTGAAAAATCGTGTACGGAAGACAGCTCACAGAGCCGCTCATTATGTGTGAATACTGGTGTCAGGCAATGCAGCTTACTCTCATCCTGGCTCTTTCTCCTTGTCACTGACTAGATTATGAAGACCACTACATCTTGGAAGCAGTGGATAGAGCGGATGGCTCGATACAGCAAGACGATCTGAACGTCATCGATGATTTAGTTCTTCTGTCCCACACACAACAGCATGTGCAGAAGACAATCAGAGCATCAGTGGCCCCTACAGCAATAGGACTCAGCATACATAAAGGTAATATCAAGACCCTCAAATGCAACACAACATTAACCTACCGAATCAAAATTGACGGAGAGGATCAAGAGGATGTAGTGATTTTTACGTGTCTGGGAACCATTACTGATGAAGAAGGTGGAACTGAAGCAAGTGTAAAGGTGCGGATTGGCAGAGCAAGTACAGCATTTTTTCGGTTGGAGAACGTCAGGAACTCAAAACAACTATCGACAGCAAAATCAGAATTTTCAAAACAATTTTGAAGACAGTTCTATTGTATGGGGCGGAAACTTGGGGAACTACGAAAGCTATCATCCAGAAGATACAAGTTTTTATAAACAGATTTTTTATGAAATACTTCGGATCTGTTGGCCAGATAATAACAGCTTCATTGGGAGAGAATAAACAAAATTTCGGCGAAGGTAGGAATCAGCGGTTAGAACACACATTGGTTACCCTACTCAAGAACATGTGAGATCATTAGCTGATGAATATCAACCAGACCTTTATACATTTACCGCATCAATTCTTGTTATATGAAAACCTATCTCTACCATGAATCGTTTCTCAGTCCATAAGATGATTGTCGTAACGCAACCTTCGTAACTTGCGCCAATTATTCGCATTGTACATTCGATCATTAGGAATCCAATGAATCTCGTGAAATGTTTCGGTAACTGTATACCGTATGAAAGAAATATGTTGCTAATCTTAACATTTTGATCTTGCCTGTAAATTGGCATGTCTCTTGTAACACGTTTGTTATTTGAGAATAAATTATTATTATTAATAAATCAACATAATTTCAAACATCTTGGTTCTTTTTAACCTCCACTCTTCATAAAATTATTTGCACAGACGATAGTATACTAGCGAATTCACCACATTAACGTACATAAGTGCGGGTGTAAAATTAGTGTTCTAATACAGAAAAAGAAAGGTGTAGGTAGTCACACCTTTGTTTCATCCAAAAATATTATCTGCTGCGTCATGACTCAGCTGTAAACAGGAATATTTTCTGTTTTGCTCCTAGCTTCTGTCTCTTCATTGCTCTTTTTCAGCACCTTATTCCACTCCTTAGATATTAGCCAACCAAATACTTGGTTAGTTACTTTATCTAGGAGCTTTTAAATTTATTATCTGACGAATTTTAACAAGATCTTTGAACATTTACCTCATATTAATTCGTTATCTTACTAGTGACTTGTCATCATTAAACTACATAAGTGCGGATTTACAGGTGTTGTTCTAATACAAAAAATACTATATGCTGAGCCATGACTCAGCCTTAACTAGGAATATTTTCTGTTCTGCTGCATTTGTCTTTTAAGAACCTTGTATTGAGACGAGTATGGATTGCCTAAGATCACCTTTACAGATCAATTACGTTCCCGTAACTAAATCTCCGTGAATCAAGGACAGAGGAGAAAAGTCAATCCATGAAAAGGAATATATTTGTAGGCGATTTCGTGGTATTGAAGGAATACCAAAATCGTGCCTGAAAAGAAGAGGATAAGTTGCAGAGAGCAGTGAGACCAAAATGGCAGCAGCACAAACTGAATATTTGCGCGTACAAAGTACAAATAAATAAAAAAGTTCAGTGAAACAATCACTGGTACAATTGGTTATGATATTGGACGTTTATATGAAACGGATCGCGTTCTCTCCATAAAAGTGAAACTACTATAACCTCATCATACTCCTGAAATATTAGCCTTGATCAATTTATCTAGGAGCCCGTCAAGGTATTATCTGACGATTCTCAACAAGAAGTTCGTTATCTATTTACCACAGCCATTCTTGCTATATGCAGAGATGGATTTGTCTTGTGGTGATTCTCAACCAGCAGCGGTTCGTCAAAACGTGACCGTCAAAGCTCGAGCCAACTATCTTGTTGCACATCACAGACTTTTAAACATTTTCTTTAATTTTATGTGAATAATTGTAGCCATCCAAATTTAGCCAATGTCTTTTGAAATACTTACGTAACTAAGCAAGCTTCTGCAGAAACTATGTTGGCAATTTCAACATATTGATCTTACATGTTAACTGGTCTGCCTCTCGTAACATTTTATTTGAGAATGAGTTATTATCATTATTGTAACATTCATATAATATACGCATAACCATAAGATGCCTTTGTCTGTTTGCCAGATACACTGAGGAATGCTTAAATAGAACGACGCTGATTGCGCCTTATATATTCTATTGCTTGGATACGTTTACTTACACGAATGCATGAAATACATGCAGTAATAAACTTTATTGTGTTCTCAAGGCCTTCGTATTTTAACTTTTGATAGGTAATTATCTTAAAGGGAACTGATTAATAGCTACAGTTTAACGTCATCATCCTCATCATTTGAATTACATATGAATATATTATCTTATTTTGCTTTTCTATTTCTCATCGCTTCAACTATTTTCTATAAATAGTAGACTATTCTGTAAGTGGTAAAAAGCTGTAGCCTTGCTTGTTTACTAAGCAATTACAATGTGGAATCTTTTAATGACAGAGAAGTTCCATTATTTCTCAAGATAGGAAGGATCACAGAAAGTTACTAAGGAGTCGTTTTCCTCTTAAATTTATTATCTAGGATTCATATGATAATCTTCTGTCCAAAATAATGATCCTATGATGCAATTACGTTACTCGTAAATGATAGTTAATCCAGTTCCATACTCCTGCCAACTACAAAATGCAAGGGCATGACTTCAAGAGATTACCTAGATATCGCTTTCTATATGATGACGAATCTTGAGGCTTCTTCAAAAGCATTGGATACCCTGATTATAGATTTATTTGGAACTGTTTTCAGTGTTGACTGAAGAGATAGATCCTTTACAGTCTGATACTCAATGGCCCCTAAGTGCGAGAAGAGCACAACTCTCCCTGAATGTGATCAAAATGAGTGACAAAGAAGGGGTTTAAACTAATGGACAAACCTTATTCAGTTCGCTTGAAAGCCTTAAATATGTACTTGGTGCCGCACAGCGAATTACATACAGTAATCTCACCAATTTACGATAAAGATCACTGTCCAACCGCCCATCAACAGATTTGAATTTACAAGTAGTCTGCGGCTCCCAAGTGGCATGATTTTAAGTCCAAAATACTGGTCATCATCAACCAGTGTCTTGACCTAGAACTGACGCTTACGCATACTTACGCCTGTTACTCCCAACGGAGCATAGGCCGCACACCAGCTTTCCCCAACCAACTCTCTGCTGGGCTTCCAGCTCCAGTTCTGTCCAATATTTGTTCATTCCTCTCATATCTTTCTCTATTTCTCGACGTAATGTGTTCCTTGGTCTTCCTCCTTTCGTAGTGTGTGTCCTATCCACTTCCACCGCTTCTTCCTGATGTCCTCCTCCACTGGAATCTGGTTTGTTCTCTCCCAATATAAGCTATTGCTGATGGTATCTGGTCAACGAATACGAAGTATTTTGCGTAGACAACTGTTCAAAAATACTTATATCTTCTGGATGATGGCTTTCGTAGTTGTCTAGGTTTCCGCTCCACACAGTAGAACTGTCTTGACATTTCTATTGAAAATCATGATTTTGGTTTTGGTTGAAAGTTGTTCGGAGTTCCAGATATTTCTCAACTGTAGAAATGCAGCCGTTTCTTCGCCAATCCACGCCCTCACATGTGCATCGGATCCACCTTGGTTTTCGATGATGCTGCTCAGATATGTAAAGGTGTTAACTTCCTCCAAGACATATCCATCAAGAGTGATTTGGCTGGTGCATGTTGTGTTGCATCGGAGAATTTCGCATTTTCCTTTATGTATGTTGAGACCTACTGCTACAGAGGCTGCTGCTACACTGGTCGTCTTCCTTTGCATTTGTTGTTGCGTGTGCGATAGAAGAACCAGGTCATCTGCGAAGTCCAGATCGTCCAGCTGCATCCTAGCTGTCCACTGAATACCGTGCTTCCGTCCAGACGTCGACGTCTTCATAATGTTGACGTTTTCATAATCTAGTCGATGACCAGGAGAAAGAGAAAGGGTGAGAGTAAGCAACATTGTCTGACACCGGTCTTCACCTCGAAAGAGTCTGTTAGCTGTCCTTCGTCTACGACTTTGCAGTTGAATCCATCATAAGTATTCCGTATGATGTTACCTATTTTCTCAGGCACACCGTAGTGTCGAAGAAACCTCCACAGTGTTTTCCTATCCACGCTATCGAATGCTTTCTCGTAGTCGATGAAGTTGATGTAGAGTGGTGAGTTCCATTCAACTGATTGTTCCAAAATGATCCATAATGTTGCGATTTGGTCAGTACACGATCGATCCTTACGAAATCCAGCCTGTTGATCCCGAAGTTGGGCGTCTACAAAGTCTTTAATTCTGTTTAACAATACCCCGTTGAAGACTTTGCCTGGTATTGAGAGAAAAGTGATGCCTGTGTAGTTCTCACACTTGCTGAGATCACTTTTCTTCGGTATTTTGATGAGGTATCCTTCTTTCCTATCTGATGGTACTTGTTCCTCATGCCAAATCTTGTTGAAGAGAATGTGAAATATATTTGCAGTTGCTTCCACGTCTGCTTTGATTGCCTCTGGTGGAATGTTGTCTGGTCCTGCTGCTTTGCCGCTCTTGATTTGTTTGATGGCCATACTGATCTCTTCAACTGTAGCTGCGCGAACATCTATTGGGAGGTCCGTAGATGCTGCTTCGATGTTGAGTGGGTTCAGTGGAGCTGGTCGATTTAGGAGTTCCTTAAAGTGCTCTACCTACCTGTTTCGCTGTTGTTCAGTGTTACTGATTACTTTGCCTTCCTTGCACTTCACTGGTCGTTCTGGTTTACGATGGTTTCCAGCAAGCTTCTTTGTTGTTTCGTACAGTTGTCTCAAGTTTCCGTCTCTTGCAGCCTTTTCCGCCGTCATTGCTAGATCTTCCACATATTTTCGTTTGTCAGCTCTGATGCTCTTCTTCACTTCCCTGTTAGCTTCTGTGTGTGCAGCTTGTGTGGTAACTTTCTCTGCTCTTGTTCGGCTGACACAGACTGCCGCCTTCTTGTTCCTCCTTTCTTCAATTTTCGCAAGAGTATCAACAGAGATCAATTCCTTCCCATAAGAATCGTCAAATCCTTTGGTGAGCATCTGTCGACGATTGACTGCAGCCTTTCGTAGAATTGATCTTTAACGTCGACATTGTAGTCATTGGTAGGTGCATAACATTGGATGACGTTCATTGTAATGTCCTCTTTCTTTGTTTCGAAGGATGCCTTAATGATCCTGGGTCCATGAGATTCCCATCCTATCAGTGCCTTTTGTGCTTGTTTGGACAGCATCAGTGCAACTCGTTGTGTATGTGAAGCATTTTCCTCTTCATGACCAGAGTATAACAGCAGTTCTCCTGAAGCTAGTCTCAGTTGTCCTACCTGTGTCCAATGTGTTTCACTGATGCCGAGCACCTCGAGGTTGTATCTTTTCATTTCTGCCGCAACTTGAAATAGTCTTCTAGTCTCCCACAATGTACGAACGTTCTATGTACCAAAAAGAATGGTTGCTCTGGTTGTCAGAAGAGGCATCGGCTCCGTGACTTCCGAGAGAACTCGGCTTTCATCAGGAGACGTCATAATTCTTCTTCTAACTGCCAGGGCATAGTTGAAATGGTTTGGATTGTTTTTTCTGGTTAGCGTTTTTTGGGCAAGTTAGATTTCGACGGAATGGGGTAGCCAACCCCATGTCCAACCCTCCTCCTTTATCCGGGCTTGGGACAGGTAGCAGCTCCTAAGGCTCTACTGGCGGAGTTAGAACTGGCGAGTCAGATTAAAAAATAATTAGCTCTTTAGACAGAGGAGAAGTTTCTCTGACAAGCCACTTGTAAATCCCTAGAACCAGACAAAGCACAGCTTTTGCCCACCGCAATTTGCGGCTTGGAATACTACGTTCCCAGTCTGAAGTTACCTGAAATCCATAACACTGATCGTGTTAATCACGAATTTTATAGGTTAGTATCGACCTTGCATTTCCTAATCCAGCTCTTTCGTGCTAGTGGTCGTTTTATTTGAATGCATCAGAAATGTTACGTACACTAGTGACCTAGAAATGCCACGTTCGAATATACCACGAGTGATGTTGAAGTCAAACCTCTGGTTCAATGGGGTTTGCTCACTTGTTTAGCCTTACGATTCTCAACTTGTTGTGTATAGAGTTGCACTATGCACATCCTTCTTTTGAACACAGCAAAAGAACTAGCTCTAGGCATTGGTTGAACCTCTTAAATGTAACTATGTCTAGCAGTGAGAAAAAGTTGCTTGCTAGCTCGGTTTCTGACATGTTTAGTTTTGCATATGATGGCTACCTTAAATATGGATTCCCACATGATGAACTGAACCCAATTGATTGTGTTGGTCGTGGCTATGATCACCAAAATCCTGACAATATAAATGTGAATGATGCTCTTGGTGACTATCTACTTACACTTGTAGACTCTCTTGATACGTTAGCAGTAAGTAATATATAATCATTCGCCTAGTCCGTAGATCATGGGCAAAACTGAGGATTTCAAGAATGCCGTTGGTTTAGTTATCAAACACCTTTCCTTTAATCAAAAAACAAGGGTGCAGGTTTTTGAAGCAACTATTAGGTAAGCTGTTAGTTGATTGTAATTTTCTAGAGTATTAGGAGGTCTTCTATCAGCGCATATAATCATTACTGATCCAAGTCAGTCATTCGGACATCTGCGACCACCAGAATATGATGACGAGTTATTGAATTTTGCACGTAACCTGGCAAACAGGATGCTAGATGCGCTTTACGTAAGTATTATACTTATTACTGTTAAAAGTGGCTTATTAACCTGATAGTACTAAAACCTCCCAGGGTTCTATTAAACGTTATCAAGTCAGATTAAGCTCTGATGTACTCAGTTCAACTCTATTGCGTCAGGATTTCTAGTTGATCTTATATGATAATGTACACTGTCTATCAATGTTTACATGTACGAAAGTATCCTATGCTTTCGATTGTGCAGTAGGTTACATTAGCCACTGGTTTATCCGAGTAAGCGATATTTTAAAAACAAGGCTAGTTCATTTTTAGAAATATTTGAGCGATCTTCATAATTAGAGGTTATCACTCGTAGTCGGTGGTTTTCATCTTAGCTTTCAAGTTAACTACAATAGGTTACTGCTTATTTTTAAAAATATTTTCGACGCTTTCCATAAACCAATCCAAGTTGCTGCTATACTCCGTTTGTTGAGATGTGGTAAAGAACGTGGCAGTAGTTGTGGTGATCGAGGTTAGAGACGGAAGATGTTACTGAAAAAAGATTAATGAGATAAGAGAAATCAAGGAGTTATGAAGCTTAGAATTCGGGGAAAGAATAAAAGTGGATGGGCTTTCGTCGTTGCAAACGATTATCAACCGTGCTATTCGGGGTTTTCAACTACTGTTTATGTTAATTATACTGACCCCAACCAAATAGTCTGCACCTGTTAACAGTACTAATTATCAATGTCTTCATGAACTTGCCCCATGTTTTCGTTTAGCCGCCTCTAGCTCTGTACCAGTCTATTCATAGACTAAACCCCATCTGCCATTGATGTACTCGGTGGGTGGGTGTAGGTAATATGCCTTCCACCACATCAGTTGACAAATTACTTCAGTCGATTCGCTTCACCGTATATCCCATCTCTAACACAGTAGGCATTTCCTAATCTGTGGTCCCAGAATATATGACCATTGTTTTGAAGACACGTATGATAGAATACTAGTAACATGCGAATATCCTTTCTGGGATGGGAAGCTAACCTGTAAGTAATTTCACTTATGGAATTCGCAATAGTATTCGAAGTTATAATAGAATTAGGTACTTACGATTTTGAAGATGCTGACGATTCAGTAAGATCACTGGAACACTACTGGTCGAGTCAGAGCTTATGAGGAACTGTCATCGGAACTGACTAATTCAAGTTTCTGAAATGTTAACCAAAACATCCAGCTCAGAGAACCAAACACTACCACCAAAATCATCCACCTGAGCTACAAATCTTCTCCACCATCTCAAAATGTTAGCCTCGATAATACTTAGACGTCGGACTGGAGCTTATGGAGAGCATACTCGCGAAAACCAGTCTGGTTTCATACGTGGACATGGATGTATAGACCAGATATTCACACTTCGACAGGTCATAGAACACGCACATTTTGGTGTCCGATAATAGTTGTCTTCCCTGACCTTAAAGCAGAATTTAACTCAGTCGGTCGTAAGGTTTGATGGAAGTGTCTGTCATTGGAAGGTGCACCAAAGAAATACATTAACCGTATACAAGCTATCTACTCGAACACTACTGGTTGAGTCAGAGCATGTGGCGAACTGTCATCAGCATTGATTATTTCAAATGATGTTCGTCAGGGCTGTCCACTTTCTCCAACCTTATTTTACTTTACTATGGATGTGCTTTTAGAAACGACACTTTCATCGTCTGACTTTTCAGGAGTTGAACTGTTACTGGGAGATCGACTTGTTGACTTAAAATGTGCCGATGACATAGTTTTACTTGGTGAAAACGCTAACAAAATGCAGTCTTCTGACCACTTTAAACAACAATGCAAGCATATTTGGGATGCAGTTCTCAATGGCGACATTGGTTTAAAGGAATCTACGCTTTTTGTTTAGTTACAATTAATTTTATATCAATGGAATGGGTGACCCGAGATTATTATTCTCGGTTGTTGATTGTTGGCTATTACATGTTCTATTCAAGTGAATCATGTGTTCTTGATCTGAATTGTGTTGAAGCATTGTAGGATAGTGCTGGCTGGGTATCTGGTGTATTGCGAATGAATTGTATACGCGGACAAATCGTCCACTGTTCGTTCTAAGCAGTTTAGTGACCTCTTACAGTGAAGGCAAAATACGAACCTTATTTCACCGTGTTTCTCACCTATAAATTCAAACAAAGCGGGCTTCAGTTCAGCTAAATGGGTCCTTTAGTTGATAGATGAATATTTCATCTACATTACAACTTGATTCAAGTTATCAGTAACCAACCGAGTCTTCTTTATCCGTGCTGAGATTTCGTCGGATATCAGACCATGTGAACTGATAGGATTCGCAAGATAAGTGTAGTAGTCGTTACGTTCAAATACCTCATTCTGTACCATTAATACATATGCCAACGTAGGCCATTCTTGAAGCAATCTTTTGCGTATGAAGCGAGATAATCACATTCCAAACCATGCAAACATGTCTGACATGCAACAGAACTATGCACATTTCTTTTTTCTAAATCTCAGTGTGATTTTGTTTTCCTGTGTTAAGAATACTTCACCGGAGCCAGCTCCTGTTAATTTTCTCGGATTCCTCACACACTTGTTGACCTTTTCGAAAATCGGATTCCGTTTTTTGTCACATTGAAACAATAGAATTACTAAGTGTATCTCACCTAGTTCAAATATGTATATTCGATTTCGGAACATACTTTTATTAATGACAACTAGTTATGCTATCTTGGTCTGCAGACTCCCGACCGTAGCTGCTACCTTGGCGTGGTGGTCGGGCTTGCCTATCGTGATGACCCAACCGAGCTATACTGGCTGGAACATATGTTCCTGCAGGTCCTACCATGCCAGGCTGGTCGATTGGAGAACGATGAGACTAAAAGCAGCTACTCAAGGTCTGAGGGCGAAGTCGTACTGCTGACTGTGATGGAGGGGTGTGACAGCAGTAAGGTGTTTCCCTCGGACAACCAGCATCTGCAGCGATGCTGCCTTCTCACAAGGAAGGAAGGGTTAGAAAAGGTCGGCCCTAAAAATGTCACACCTAACCTTACCTCATGGATTTCCGTCTCCTTGGGTAAGGGTGCCCACTAAGGGCCTTTAAGAACGGAGCTAATCCTCAAAATACCTTTCGTAAAAAGGCCGTGCGTGACCGGCCTCAAGCAGTTGTCCCATGGACTCTGCGGTCACGCAACCAGGTCTCCAAGACCAACACTAATCTATCTTCCTTTTCAGGTCTCTCAAGAAACAACCTTCCACGGTGTGGGCAGCCGGGAAGTGACAACCGTTCTCATACCCGCAACAACACGCGAGAACAAATTGGTCAAAATCAAATCCTTCTGCAGACGACAGTAGACTGAATAGGTTTTAAACCTAAAATGTAGTTATTCAAATTTCTAAGCTTTCATTATCTGTTCAATACTGGCATTGATTTTGGTAAAATTATCAAAACCATTGTATTGTGTGTATTCTCATTTCAGTTATATTACTGTTTCTAATGTTTTTTTCATGTTTCATCTTTTTAGGATACACCAACTGGTATACCTTATCCTCGATTTCATTTAAATTCTGGTCTTAAAGATAATACAACAACTGAAAATTGCCTTGCTGGTGCTGGTTCATTATTATTGGAATTTGGATCTTTGAGCGCATTACTAAATGATTCTAGTTATGCTTCAATAGCTCGTCGTATTGTTTTAAATTTATGGAAAAGACGATCAAGTGTTTCTGGACTATTCGGTAATTGTTAGCTCTCTATATTTGTTAGGGGTTTTATTGGTTTACTATTACCAGTTTATTTTGTTTATTATAAACATTTAGTGTAGTACATACAGATGAATAAAAAGTATTTTTAGTTGGTTTTCATTTCATTAGATTCCTCATTCGTTTTACTTATGTGTTTCATCAAACATATTGTCTTTTCAGGCAGAGTTTTGGAGGTTTGTTTTTTTTTACACATTTGAAATCATCAATCAATGATTGTTAGACCACCATTAGAAACCTGGAAGCAGCACTGGAAGACGGCTGTTTCATCCTGGTATGTGACTTGTCAGCAGTGCGCATCTACGACTTCTGCACCTCGCAGGATTCGAACCCGGGACCTTCGGTATTGTGTGCGAACGCCTAACCAATCAGAGTTAGACATTAACACCGTTGGATGCCGGCCCAGTGGTCCGATGGTTAGGCGTCCGCGCACAATACCGAAGGTCCCAGGTTCGAATCCTGCGAGGTGCAGGAGTCGTGGATGCGCACTGCTGACGAGTCACATACCAGGATGAAACAGCCGTCTTCCAGTGCTTCCAGGTTTTTGATGGTGGTCTAACAATGACTGATGATTTGAAGCATATTGTCGTTTCTACGGTATGGAAGTTGGAGTAGTTGATTATTAGCATAGCTTACGGATATATATATATACCAGAGTTGAATGTTTCACTAATTTGTTCTGTACGAAAGAAGTCCTCTGTTTTTACCGTGCAATATGTTCTTGTGTTATTCTCTGAATAATCAACTTATTCAGAAAATGCTAGGGAGAGATTTACTTCTCCAGTGATTGGAAGATTATAAATAAAGTAACTATCATCAATTTAAATTACAGTGATTACTTGCTATGAATTATCGACACTATAATCATATTAAATTTGTGTTTTCATATCGTCGTTGACCATAGTGAACTGGTGGTTTAAACACTTAAAGCACCCAAAATTTCAATGAATAGATTTTAGGTTGGAACTTTACTCTGTTTGCTTCAGTTTCAATAGCCAGTTAGTACCACTAGTCTTCACATAAATAAGAGATGTTATGGGGTGTGGGAAGGAATTGATTGTGACCAGCTTGATCTCGTCTGCTGGCACGGGTATGAGGGCGCATGTCACTTGCCAGCTGCCCACACTGTGGGTGTTTCTTGAGGAACCTGAAAAGGACGTTGGTCTTAACGACCTGGAAGCGTGACCACAGAGCCCAAAGAACAACTACTTAAGGCTGTCACGTACGTCCTTTTTATGAAAGGTTTTTAGAGTATTAGCTCCGCTCTTAAAGGCCCTTAGTGGGCACCCTTACCACCGGAGACGGAAATCCGTTAGGTCGGGTGAGGTGTGACATTTTTAGGTCGACCTTTGCAAACCCTTCTTTCATTGCGAGAAGGCAGCATCTCTGCAGATGCTGGTTGTCCGAGGGAAACACCTTACTGCTGTCACACTCCTCTGCAGTTAGCAGTACGACTTCGCCCTCAGACCTTGAGTAGCTGCTTTTAGTCTCATCGTTCTCCAATCGACCAGCCTGGCATGGTAGAACCTTCAGGAACAGATGCAGGCTACGTGGTTGGGGTCCGCGAGATGAAAGTAACCGATGGCTCAAAATCGTTTGCAATGGCGCAAGTGCATCCACTCTTTGTGTTCTCTCGAATTCTAACCTTATGAATTCCTCATCACCTCTACCTTTCTCTTTCTAAGTTTTTTTTTCACCGAATTATACTTCTTGAATAAGATCTTCGAACCCTAATCTTCTTCCGTTCTGCTAATACTACCACTATGGGACTTGAACTGACAATTGCTTCTCTGTGCTAATGCAGTATGACAACCTAAACTGATGTACCTATGCACGAAGTTTTACATTGTAACTGACTGACTCACCTGACTAAAGTGTGTTTTGAAAGTCGATTACAAAAACCTACGCTTACTAAATGAATTACATTACGCGTCTGTACTATCATAACAGTAAAACAATGTATATACTAACTACATCATTGCGTAGGTTAATACTGTCATTCGATCATCATTGATCGGTTCTGAATTTTTACCTACTGAGTAAGTACCACTAAATCAATTATTAATAGGCTAAAAAAAACTACTCATTACAACAAAACGCACATCGTGCGATCAAGACAAGCCCTCACATGGAACCCTTAAGGTGAAAGGAAAATAGGAAGGCCAAGGAACACATTGCGTTGAGAAATAGAGAAAGACATGTTGAAGAATGAACAAGAACTGGAAAGAGAAGCCCAGGATAGAGTTGGTTAGAGAAAACTGGTGGGCGGCGTATGCTCCATTGGGGGGTGACAGGCGTAAGTAAGTAAGTAAGTAAGTACAGTCAGACAGTTGCAACGTAGAACTTCGTACGTAAGTACATCAGTTCATGTCGCCATACCACATCAGCACAGAGATATAATTGTCAATTCAAATCCAATAGTAGAAGAGGTAGTAAGGGTATTAGGAGTAATTGGAGAGGTTAGGGTTAGAAGATATTATTCAAGAAGTATGATTCAGTGAGATAAGGTTAGATAGTCGAAGCTAGAGTTGTTGAAGAATCCAGAAGATTAGGGTTTGAGAGAACACAAAGAATAAATGCACCGGCGCCATTGCGAACGATTTTCAGCCATGTCATTCAAGGTCTCTAACCATCGATTATTATCATCTCGCGGACTCCAACCAGGTAGTCGACAACTACCGACATGGCTAAGTCCACTCGTCAATGGTTTCATGGATTTGTGCCATGTTTTGGTCTGGCCGCCCCTAACTTTCTTCCAACCTATTCCTACACTACAAAACAGAGCTCGACGAGGCAGTCGGTGGTTAGGCATACGCAACACATGTCCCAACCACCTCAACTGATGAAGTTTCAATACTTCATCTATTGATCTGCCATTCTTACCTAGTGCCCGTTTCCTAATAACAGCATTGCTCACTCGGGTGTCCGACGATATACGAGCAATGCTTCGAAGACACCTATGATTGAAAACAAATAACCTACGAATATCTTCTACTCTCACTGGCCATGTTTCACAGCCATAAAGTAAGACGGAGCGAACTACTGCACAGTACACTCGTCCTTTAGTTAGCAAACGGATATCTCGCCTACGCCATAAGTGACGCAGGTTGGCAAAAGCCAATCGAGCCTTTTGTATCTGTGCTGAGATTTCGTCAGTCACCAGGCCATCCTGCATTAAACTGTTAGCTTACTATCCTATCTCTGCTGACTGGCGGTAACCATTTGTGTTTCACTGCATATATATAATACATGCTGTGCATTGTAATTATTCTCACTTTTTTCTTTTGCATTTCCTCATTATTGTATTTTTTTTTAATCATTTCACAAACAGGTTCAACAATCGATGTGGATTCAGGTGAATGGATAAATCGAATGAGCGGTCTTGGTGCTGGACAAGATTCATTTTTTGAATATTTACATAAAGTAAGTTAAGCATTTTAAGCTTTTATTATTGATCTTTGTTTGTTGATGAAGGAATACTAGGATCCAAGATCTAAAGCGATAAGTGAAGAGTGTATATATTCGTCTGTGCTATTGTAATGATAATTCCTATGTCTTCAACTATTGATTCGTCGACGCCTTTTCTAAATGGCCGGAAATCAGCCCCGTTATGCCGCCCACTACAACTAAGACTATAAAGCTCCTTTCTGAAATTTTCTCACGAAACGGCATACCAGATGTGATCGTATCCGACAATGGCTCTCAATTCACCTCTTCCCAATTCCAGAATTTCTGTCAACGGCTTGCCATTGAACACTTACGCTCGCCACCACACCACCCGCAATCGAATGGGCAGGCGGAAAGGTTTGTGGATACGTTTAAAAGAGCACTGCTTAAGTCAAAAGGGGAGGGGACGCCAGCCGATTTCTTGTACGTCTATCGGACAACACCAAATGAATTGTTACCGGAGCAAAGGTCCCCAGCAGAAATCCTGATGGGAAGAAGATTGAAAACGATCTATAGCCTGATGCATCCGACTAATGCACCCTCATCAGTAGAGTCAAAGCAGCAAAGACAATCCGCTTACGAAGTAGGATGCCCTGTGTTTGCCCGCGACTACAGAACGAACCATGGTCCTTGGGCAGAAGCGAGAGTGGTCAGAAGAGTTGGTCGAGTTATGTACGAAGTAGAGGTAGGAGGTGATAAATGGTCACGTCATCGAAATCAGATACGCAGACGGCTAGCCCCAGATCGCCCATCAAGAGCAGAAAGCCTTCCCCTTGACATCTTGCCTGATACCTTCAACCTACCGAGAGCCCCGCCACGAGAAGAAACTCAGCAGCAAGCTGTTCTTCGTTCCCGAAGGTATCCCCTCAGACAGCGACGAACAATAGTCAAGATGCAAATCGACCCCACGAGCATACGCTATTAAAAAGGGGAGGAGTGTTGGGGATGTTAGATCCCCAAAATTCGCTTGATAATGCCGTATTTTGGTTTTTACGTTTCGCCAGCATGGGCTGATCAGATGACCTTGAGATTTCAATTCCCACCAGCAAAATCCATGGCTGTGATTGGCTGCAGTGTATTTTAGTATGCTATTTTCTTAACTGTCTCAAGGACGTTCCTATGTTGTATAAATAAACGAGAGTTGTATGCTTGATTGTACTGTGATTGCTGGGTGTTTGTAGAATATACTTCTACGCTTACAAAGCCTTCTATTTCGACTTTGGGTATTCAAGGTAGCCTCCCTGGAAGCTGGTAAAAGTCTCGTTCGCGTTTATCGACTAAGGTAAACTCGTAATAGCCTCAAGCATATTAAGTGACGAACTTATCAAAAATGTTGCTTAATTAAATGAACCGTTTTTTCTAAGGAAATATAAATATTTACAATAGTAAAATAACTTTTACACATCGTTCATCATTGAATATATATTTTAGACATTAACACTGTTGGATGCCGATTCAGTGGTACAGTGATTAGGTATTCACATGTGAGACCGAAGATCTTGTGCTCGATTGTCGCTAGCAGAATCATGGTTGTGAACTGCTGATGAGTCGTATGCTAGCGGAAAATGGCCATTCAGTGCTTCCAGGTTTTTAATAATGGAACTTAACAATATCTCGTGTGCTTTTGCGGGTATACGAGATTAGGTTACTAGTATTCGATCATAGATGTTTAAGAAGCATTGCTCGTATATCGTGGGACAGCCGAGTAAGCAATGCTGTCGTTAGGAATCGAGTACTAGGTAAGGATGGCAGATCAATAGATGAAATGGTGAAACTTCATCAGTTGAGGTGGTTGGGACATGTGTTACGTATGCCTAACCACCGACTGCCCCGACGAGCTATGTTTTGTAGTGTAGGAATAGGTCGGAAGAAAGTTAGGGGCGGGCAGACCAAAACATGGTAGAAATCCATGAAGTCACTGACAAGTGGACTGAGTTTTGTTGGTAGATGTAGACTACCTGGTTGGGGTCCGCGAGACGAAAGTCATCAATGGTTAGAGACCTTAAACGACATGGCTCAAAATCGTTTGCAATGGCGCAGGTGCATCCACTCTTTGAGCTCTCTCGAATCCTAATCTTCTGGATTCGTCAGCACCTTAACCTTTGTCTTTCTAACCTTATCTCATTGAATTATATTTCTTGAATAATATCTTCGAACCCTAGTCTTCTTCATTAACATTAATACCTCCACTATCTTTATCACTATGGGATATGATTTGACATTTGCGTATGGTATGGCGACATGAACTGATGTACATACGTACGAAGTTCTACGTTGCAACTGACTGACTGACTGAACAATATCTAGAACCATTTGCCGTCTAATAAAATAGATTTTCACTCGCAGGAAATCATAAAAATCTCATTATAATGATATTTTTTGTCATTAATTGTGAGAGGATTGTAAACTGTTTGAGTATTGAGATATGTGTTTTGTTTCAATGCCTGGGTTACTTAGTTAATGTTGAACCCTTAGGTTCTGCCTTTATTTCAGTTTGATTTGGATAATCAAGTACCATTGCTATCATTCGTTTAAATAGTGGTGACCCAAAATTCACTTACCCATTATTTATGTGTAATAAATGAGCTACAAAACCGCCACCAATAAAAATATTTCCAGATGAATTGATTATTCACAAATGATTGAAAGTATCAATTGTGGTTGTATATCACATGATTCTCTGTTTTTTCAGGTTCACATTTATTTTTTACCGTCATTTTTTTTTTGACACGATAAGGTTGTCTTTTTTTGGCAAATATCACATCAGTTAGTGTATTGATGACAGTAGATAAGCTGTAAAAATTAGGGTGACAGAATGTGTATGCAAGACTGTTTTCTTTCGACTGTAATTGTTACCTTGACGTGGTGGTCGGTCTTGCCTATCGTGATGACTGACTGAACTAAGCTATATTGGCTGGAACATATGTTCCTGAAGGTTCTACCATACCGGGCAAGTTGATTGGAGAATGATGAGACTAAGGGCAGCAACTCAAGATCTTAGGGCGAAGTCGTACTGCTGACTGCAGAGGGGTGTGATAACAGTAAGTTGTTTCCCTCTGTTACGCCTGCACTTAAACACGTCATTTTGATATGCTTGAACTATTACGAGTTTGCCTTAGTCGGAAAACTAGAGCGAGGATCGAAGATCCGGCGATACGATTTGCTAATCTTAACCGAGTGTCCCAACTCCTATTGAATGAAAGAAGGAGACTTGATATAAAGTAGAACCTGTATTCTACAAGCTTCCAGAAAGTACGAGGTACGAGTTCAGAAGAGGCTAAGTATCCGGGTCCGGGTCATAAAACTTTACAGATAATGCGTATTTATACATTTTGGTCGAATAGGAAACAGCATCGAAGTCTGTGACATTGACAGTTAAGTCGACTAATAGGAAACAACATTTGAAGTGACATTAACAGTCACGACGACCAGTAAGAAACAACATTGGAGTACATGACATTGATATCTAGGACGACCATTATAATTGACCAGTAGGAATTAACCAATAGGAATTGACCAATAAAATTCTCTTAGGATATTGGATGAATATCTTAACACCCTCGGACAACCAGCATCTGCAGCGATGCTGCCTTCTAGTAATGAAAGGAAGGGGTTAGAAAAGGTCGACCCTAAAAATGTCACACCTCAACTCACCTCACCTCATGGATTTCCATCTCCGGTGGTAAGGCCTTTTAAAAAGAGCGGAGCTAATACTCTGAAAACCTCTCATAAAAAAATCCCATGCCTCAAGCAATTGTCGTTTGGGTACTGCGGTCATGACCCCAGGTCTCCAAGACCAACACTAATCTATCATCCTTCACCCGCTTTCATACCCCTTACCACCAGCGCAAGAGATCGAATTGGTCACAATTAAATATCCTAAAATTTCTTTCTAAGTTAATTAAAACAATTTTATTCAATCATCTTCAATTATATGATGACAATGGTGTAACTCTTTACCATTCATTTAAGATTATATTATACAATTTCATATTCTCTGAATTCAAATCAATAATTCATCATATTTCTTATTGTTTTCTTTTCTGTTTTTTTAAAAAAAATAAATCTATTTAGTCTTATATTCTATTTGGTGATAATGTATTAGGACAAATGTTCTATGAAGCATTAGATAGTATAAAATATCATTTACGAACTGGTCGATCACAATGTTTAACTGGTAATGGTACACCACCAATCTATTGGAATGTTGATATGTATACTGGTAATAAAATCAATCATTGGATAGATACATTACAATCGGCTTGGTCTGGTGTATTAGTAAGTTTCATATATATATTTTTTCTCTCTCTCTCATTTTTTATTTATTTGCTTTGTCAAAACAGGTGCGCTCCAACTGAACTGACATTAATGCATGTCTTATTGTGGTTGGTGATGGTGGGGTGTTTGGTTCTCTGAGCTGGATGTTGTTTTGGTTAGTGTTGTGTCATCAATAAAAAGAAAAAACAACAGCAGGAATAAGTGTAGAAACTCCAACAAGACATAAGGCAAACCATTGTACTACCACTACTAACTTGACAGAAGAGAGACAACAACCAACTAACAGAGTACAACAACGAAAATACATTAGTGTTGGTCTTAGAGACCTGGTTGCGTGACCTCAGAGCCCAAGGGATAACTGCTTGAGGCCGGTCACGCACGGTCTTTTTATGAAACGTTTTTTGCGGATTAGCTCCGTTCTTAAAGGCCCTTAGTGGGCACCCTTACCCAAGGAGACGGAAATCCACGAGGTAAGGTTAGGTGTGACATTTTTAGGGTCGACCTTTTCTAACCCTTCCTTTCATTGAGAGAAGGCAGCATCGCTGAAGATGCTGGCTGTCCAAGGGAAACACTTTACTGCTGTCACACCCCTCCATCACAGTCAGCAGTACGACTTCGCCCTCAGACCTTGAGTAGCTGCTTTTAGTCTGATCGTTCTCCAATCGACCAGCCTGGCATGGTAGGACCTGCAGGAACATATGTCTTAGCCAGTATAGCTCGGTTGGGTCATCACGATAGGCAAGCCCGACCACCACGTCAATGTAGCAGCTACGGTCGGTTGGCTTTTGCCAACCTGCGTCACTTATGGCGTAGGCGAAATATCCGTTTGCTGACTAAAGGACGAGTGTACTGCGCAGTAGTTCGCTCCGTCTTACTTTATGGCTGTGAAACATGGCCAGTGAGAGTAGATGATATTCGTAGGTTACTGGTTTTCGATCATTGGTGTCTTCGAAGCATTGATCGTATATCGTGGGACACCCGAGTGAGCAATGCTGTTATTAGGAATCGGGTGCTAGGTAAGAATGGCAGGTCAATAGGATGAAGTGGTGAAACTTCATCAGTTGAGGTGGTTGGAACATGTATTGCGTATGCCCAACAACCGACTGCCTCGTTGAGCTTTGTTTTGTAGTGTAGGAATAGGTTGGAAGAAAGTTAGGGGTGGCCAAACCAAAACATGGCAGAAATCTATGAAATCATTGACGAGTGGACTTAGCCATGTCGGTAGTTGTCGACTACCTGGTTGGAGTCCGCGAGATGATAATAATCGATGGTTAGAAACCCTGAATAACATGGCTCAAAATCGTTCGCAATGGCGCCGGTGCATTTATTCTTTGTGTTCTCTCAAATCCTAATCTTCTGGGTTCTTCAACAACTCTAGTTTTGACTATCTAAACTTTTCTCATCAAATCATACTTCGTGAATAATATCTTCTAATTCTAACCTCTCCGATTACTTCCAATACCCTTACTACCTCTTCTACTATTGGATTGGAATTGACAATTATATCTCTGTGCTGATGTGGTATGGCGACATGAACTGATGTACATACGTACGAAGTTTTACGTTGCATCTGACTGATATAGTTTTATTGAAGCATTTATGAGACATTGTCAAATTTTCATTTTTGATAAACTGGATAAAATAACCTTTGACTTTCAACTGACTTGTAGATAATTCATAAGACAAACTTTTTCTCAACATATTGGTGACACCTTAACTTAGGTGTTAGGAAAGGAGGTACTAGGTAAGGATGGTTGATCAGTAAATGTTCATCCGTTGAGGTGGTTGGGATATGTGTTATGAGTGCGCAACCACCGACTGTCTCGATCGGCAACGATGCCTGCCCGGTATTTGTGTATGGCTGTGAGAAAGTTAGGTGAGAGGGGGGCCAAACCAAAACATGGTAGAAATGCATGAAGTCACTGACAAGTTGATTGAGCTATGTTAGTACATGTAGACTGCGAGACAACAGTAACCGATAGAGACTTTGAATGACATAACTCGACATTGTTTGCAATAGGGCAGGTGTATTATCCATTGTTTGTGTTCGCCGAAATTCTAATCTGAATACTTGATGACCTCTCTCTCTCCTGAAATTTCGTTCATTCGATTATACTTCTTGAATAATAATAATAATAATAATAATAATATCTTCCAACTTTCATCTTTCCAATTACTTGCGCATAACTATGGGATTTGTTGAATTGACGATTTCATCTCTCTATGTTATTTGAACCGATGTATGTATGCACGTACAAACTTCTATATATTGTAGCTGACTAACTATAATCTATTGCATATTTGAATAATCAAAAAAAATTAAACACTAGTCAACTGATCTCGAATTGATTTTGATTAACAGAAGTATTCATAATATCAAGTTGTAATTTGACCAGTGCTTATTTACTTTTGAATAACTCATAGTTGAATGTTGAACGTTGTTAATAACTCTCCGTTTATTATTATTATTATTATTATTATTATTATTATTATTATTATTAATCTAGGTTCTGCATGGGGATTTAAATGAAGCAATATGTCATCATGCTATACATTATTTTATTTGGAAAATTTATAATCTACCACCAGAACGTTATAATATTGTTACAGAGAAACCAGAATTATATTTTTATCCATTACGTCCAGAATTTGTTGAATCAACTTATTTTTTGTATAGAGCAACAAAACATCCATTTTATTTACATGTTGGCAAAGATATTTTAAATGATATCAATAAATATACCAAGTCGAAGTAAGATTTTCATGTATATATATATATATATATATATATATATATATATATATATATATATATATATATATATAAAGAGCATCAAAGTCTGTGATATTGGCAGTTCAGGACGACCAATAGGAAAGAACACTTGAAATGACATTGACAGTCCGGATGACCAATCAGAGACAACATTGAAGTATTTGACTTTGACAGTTAAAACGACCATAATTTTGACCAATAGAAATCGACCAATAAGATTACACTTCTAAAAATAGTATTCTTAGGATATTTGGTGAATATCCTAACATATATATATATATATATATATATATATATATATATATATATATATATACATTATAATTCTCTCTTTACTCCAACCCAGCTATTTCTAGTGCTTAGTATTCTCGGTCACCAATGCACTCGAGACGTTCTCTTGAAATCAGAACACAGTTGAACAGGAAATAGAGATTATATTCCAATAACAAGGCTATATGGAAGACAGAAGTGCCAAAGGAAAAAAAGATGTTAGTGCGAAGATTCAAAGAATATTCCCTCAGTATTGGCTTGTGTTGATTGGATGCGAAAGACCCAATCAACGTGCAGCAACGCAATCATGCTTTAATCCAATCTATGTCCCACTAACTATATATATAATAAATAAACTGTTTGTTACACGACCATAACTCTGGCCTTTGAATGACAGTAAAACTTTTGATACTACTGGGACTGAATTGAAATTGAAAATCGTTCCTCTATCCCACAATCCATATGTACAATAATTGTACTACCTGTACCACTAATACGGGATTTGGATTGACTGGTATGCACAGAAAGCTCTCATATGGGTTAATAAGTGGATATTCTCTGCCAGAGAATTCCTACTCACTCCTTGGTGGTCCTCTCGTGGTGAGATGTTGTTTACGGAATCAAAAGAACGAATAGCGATTGTGCGTCATTTTAACCGCTTTGGCGGTTATAGATAATCTACTTATGATAGTTGGAAAACTCTTGTTCCAAACTAATGCAGCACATGGACTGTAGGATCCAGATGAAATAATGAAACTGAATCTCCTATCATTATTTCACTGCCTTGTGAATTAAACCTCTAGTTTAAAGGCTCAGTGAGTGCGACCTTCCAGGAAAACGACTTAGTTCGGCAGTATCACGACACACTCACTAATTCATTGATTTGTGTGCTCTTTGGTACCAATAATAATGCTTTTGACTATAAAACTCCTTTCTTAACACTTATTCATTCTGTAGGATTCTTTTTTCTTTTTTTTTCTTTTTTTTTTCCCGACCGAAGCTGCTACCTTGACGTGGTGGTCGGGCTTGCCTATCGTGATGACCCATCATAGATGTTTAAGAAGCATTGCTCGTATATCGTGGGACAGCCGAGTAAGCAATGCTGTCGTTAGGAAACGAGTACTAGGTAAGGATGGCAGATCAATCGATGAAATGGTGAAACTTCATCAGTTGAGGTGGTTGGGACATGTGTTACGTATGCCTAACCACCGACTGCCTCGACGAGCTATGTTTTGTGGTGTAGGAGTAGGTTGGAAGAAAGCTAGGGGCGGCCAGACCAAAACATGGCAGAAATCCATGAAGTCACTGACAAGTGGACTGAGTCATGTTGGTAGATGTAGACTACCTGGTTGGGGTCCGCGAGACGAAAGTCATCAATGGTTAGAGACCTTGAACGACATGGCTCAAAATCGTTTGCAATGGCGCAGGTGCATCCACTCTTTGAGCTCTCTCAAATCCTAATCTTCTGGATTAGCCAGCACCTCTACCTTTGTCTTTCTAACCTTATCTCACTGAATTATATTTTTTGAATAATATCTTAAACCCTAGTCTTCTTTATTATAACATTATTACCTCCACTATCTTTATCACTATGGGATTTGATTTGACATTTGCGTCTCTGTGCTAATAATGTGGTATGGCAACATGAACTTATGTACATACGTACGAAGTTCTACGTTGCAACTGACTGACTGAGGATTCTTTTTATTTCGAACGACAAACTCTGATATCTGATGATGTATGAACTGATTTGTTGAATACATCACATATAAGCAGCGTATAAACGAATTTGATTGCTTCTTCTATCACTGCTCTACTGCCATGCTAATTAGGCCATCGGATCTATGGGTTTTTCACCTAAGAAAACTGATACAAGTCTATGTTCCTGTAATAGACAACTTAACACTTGAACTGACGACTGGTCAATCAATCAATAGCAAGGTAGAACTTCCTACGTACGTACATCATTTTATGGTGCCATACCACATGAGCATAGAGATGTAATTGTCAATTCAAATCCCGTTGTAGTAGAGATAGTAAAAGTATTAGCAGTAGTCGGACAGGTTAGGATTGGAGATATTATTCTAGAAGTAGAATCTAGAGAAATAGACTTATAAAGTTAAAGATAAAGTGATGAAGAATTAAAAAGTTTAGGATTTGAAAGAACAACGAAAATGAAAGCAACCTGCGCCATTGCAAACGATTTTGAACCATGTCATTCAGGTTCTCTAACCATGGATTACTATGATCTCGCGGACCCCAACTAGTTAGTCGACACCTACCGACATGACTCAGTCCACTTATTAGTGACTTCATGCATTTCTACCATGTTTTAGTCAGGCCGCCCCTTAGCTTTCTTCCAACCTATTCCTACACCGCAAAATATAGCTTGACGAGGCAGTCGGTGGTTAGGCATACGTAGCACATTTCCCAACCATCTCAACCGATGAAGTTTCAATATTTCATCTATTCATGTACCGTTCCCACCTAATACTCTTTTCCTAACGTTAGCATTCTTTACTCGTTTGTCTCAGGAAACACGAGCAATGCTTCTAAGACATCTATGGTCAAATACTTGTAACCTACGAATATCTTCTACTCTTATCGGTCATGTTTCGCAACCATACACGAGAACGAAGCGATCTGCTGCGTAGTACACTCGTCCTTTGCTTAGCAAACAATTATCTCTTTTACGCCAACAGTGACGCAAGTTGACAAAAGCCAATCGAACCTTCTATATCCGTGCTGAGATTTTTTTTCAATCACCAGGCCATTTAGCACTGATGACACTTCTCAGATACATGATGTGTGTTTTGTCAAGCGGTCTACACGCTCGACTACTTCACACTTTCTATCACTACTACCAGTTCAAGTGCCGATGCTGCAATCCAATGCATTTCTCGATGGTGATGACAACCGCATCCTGAACATGCTTGCATTGACGCTTCAAGGTGGTTCAACAACAACTGACTTGTATTCAACTTGAATTGAGTGAGCATCCATTGTCAGTTGAACTTTGTCAAACTTAATCACAACACAGTAATTTATTTTTTTTTACGCTTATATTTTTCAATTTTTTTTTCAGATGTGGATTTGCAACTATTCATAATGTAGTGGATAAATCTAAAGAAGATCGTATGGAAAGTTTTTTTCTAAGTGAAACATTAAAGTATTTATATTTAGTAAGTTCAATATTTATTAACAGAGAATTAATGAAGTTAGTTAGTTAGTTAGTTACTTACTTACGCCTGTTACCCCCAATGGAGTATAGGCCGCCCACCAGTTTTCTCCAACCAACTCTGTCCTGGGCTTCGCTCTCCAGTTCTGTCCAATGTTTGCTCATTCTTCTCATATCTTTCTCTATTTCTCGGTGTAATGTATTCTTTGGCCTTCCTCTTTTCCTTTTGTCTTAAGGGTTCCATGTGAGGGCTTGTCTCGTGACGCAGTTAGGTGCTTTTCGTAGTGTATGTCCTAGCCACTTCCACCGCTTCTTCCTGATTTCGTCCTCCACTGGAATCTGGTTTGTTCTCTCCCACAGTTCGTTGTTGCTGATGGTGTCTGGCCAACGAATCCGAAGTATTTTGCGTAGACAACTGTTAATCAACACTTATATCTTCTGGATGATGGCTTTGGTAGTTCTTAAAGTTTCGGCTCCATAATTCAGAACTGTCTTGACATTTGTATTGAAAATGCTGATTTTGGTTTTGGTTGAAAGTTGTTTGGAGTTCCAGATATTTTTCAATTGTAGAAATGCAGCCCTTGCTTTGCCAATCCGTGCCCTCACATCTGCATCGGATCCACCATGGTTGTCGATGATGCTGCCCAGATATGTAAAGGTGTTAACGTCCTCCAAGGCATCTCCATCAAGAGTGATTTGGTTGGTGCATGTTGTGTTGCATCGGAGGATTTTGCTTTTTCCTTTATGTATGTTGAGACCTGCTGCTACACTGGTCGTCTTCTCTTGCATTTGTTGTTGCGTTTGCGATAGAAGAGGCAGGTCATCTGCGAAGTCCAGATTGTCCGGCTGCGTCCTAACTGTCCAGCTGATACCGTGCTTCCCGGTATTCACTCACTTTCAGTTAGTTAGTTTTAGCTAGTTAATTAATTCATTGTAAGGGTCATTGAAAAAGATTCCTATTCGAATATGTGTGTAGAGTAGAGTGTAGAGTAACGCCAAATATCGATTGTATGTTAATTAGGGAATCAGATCAGGTGGTAACGTGTTTGTCGACATATGGAGAGTGTGGACAGAGTAATTGATTAGTTGTTGTCATTTTTTCACAGCTGTGTTAAATTCGTCAGTCAGTCAGTCAGTCAGTTGCAACGTAGAACTTCGTACGTAAGTACATCAGTTCATGTCGCCATACCACATCAGTACACAGATATAATTGTCAATTCCAATCCAATAGTAGAAGAGGTAGTAAGGGTATTAGGAGTAATCGGAGAGGTTAGAATTAGAAGATATTATTCAAGAAGTATGATTCAGTGAGATAAGTTTAGATAGTCAAAACTAGAGTTGTTGAAGAACCCAGAAGATTAGGATTTGAGAGAACACAAAGAATAAATGCACCGGCGCCATTGCGAACGATTTTGAGCCATGTTATTCAGGGTTTCTAACCATCGATTATTATCATCTCGCGGACTCCAACCAGGTAGTCGACAACTACCGACATGGCTAAGTCCACTCGTCAATGATTTCATAGATTTCTGCCATGTTTTGGTTTGGCCGCCCCTAACTTTCTTCCAACCTATTCCTACACTACAAAACAAAGCTCGAAGAGGTAGTCGGTTGTTGGGCATACGCAACACATGTCCCAACCACCTCAACTGATGAAGTTTCAATACTTCATCTATTGATCTGCCATTCTTACCTAGCACCCTTTTCCTAATAACAGCATTGCTCACTCGGGTGTCCGACGATATACGAGCAATGCTTCGAAGACACCTATGATCGAAAACCAGTAACCTACGAATATCTTCTACTCTCACTGGCCATGTTTCACAGCCATAAAGTAAGACGGAGCGAACTACTGCTCAGTACTAAATTCGTAGTACGGCTCCTAACTTGAATGGCCAGTAAATCGATCGGTTTTTTTTTTGAGCTGGACGTTTGCAGTAGTCATTTCGTTACAACGTAGAATTCGGCATGTATGTTACACCAGTTCAAGTGGTCATATTACATTAGTACAGACAGATGGAATTGTTAGTTGTAATCTCATGGTACTAGAGTTTATAGCAGTATTAGCGTTAATCGAAAAGATTAAGGCCGGAAGTTGTCATTCGAGAAGTATATTCCAGTGAAATAAATTTAAAAATGGAAAAATGTCATGAGGTATTCAGAACATTTTAGAGTTTGAGATAAGACAATGAATGAATGCATATGCGTCATTGAAAACGATTTTGAGCCATATCATTCAAAGTCTCTAACTATCGGTTACTGTTGTCTCGCATACCTCAAACTAACAGTCTACATCTACTAACATGGCTTCATGGATTTGTGTCATGTTTGGGTTGGGCGCTTCTAGCTTTCTTTCAACCCTAACCCCTACAGAATAAAACATCGCTTGTCGAGGTAGTAGGGTTGTTGGGCATTCGTAACACATGTCCCAACCACCTCAACTGGTGAAGTTTCAATACGCCACATATCGATTTACGGTCCTTAGCTAGTACTTGCCTCCTAACACCTAAGTGAAGGTGTCGCCAATACGTTGAAAAATGTTGGTCTTTTAAATTATCTACGAATCGGTCAAGAGTAAAGGGTTATTGTTTCCAGTTTGTCAACAATCAAAGTTAACAGTATATCATTGTATAATTAAGCTGTACCAAACACTGAACAAATTGTTATATTAGAAAATTATGATTCACACTCACAGCTTCTAGCTAGTGTATGATTAATATTCGGTTGAAGTCGTTGTATGTCATTTTAATTTGTCAATCTTTACTTACAGAATCTTTTCATAGTAAATAAGTTGTTTGATTTCTCAAAGTATCAATTTTTATTCGTTCAAATTGTTATTTTTGTTGTTCAAAATATCTGTGAAATTTGTCAAAACCTACAATCTTAAGTTGCATAATTTTAATATTCTATCGTTTCATACGTTCACTGTCTCAAATTCAACATGTCACCAATCATCTAAACAGTGAACCGGTTATAGAGTAGTAGCACAACAAAGCGCTTATACATGTATATTGACAAGTTATCAATTCATTCTCATTTACAGAGGATTATCTCTGTAGGTCATGGATTGGAAATAATCACTATATGTATTGATGTGAATGGTCCAATTGGGTGTCAGGTAGTAGTTGTGTGGTTGCACCACACGATAGTGCTTTACTGTTTACGTTACCACTTAGGCGGCAGTGTCTGGTTCTGCTGAAAACTACTGTTAAATTACCTTTGTCAGTTGTCAATGTTAGACCATCATTGGAAACCTGGAAGCACTGGATAACCATTTCGTCCTACTGTAGTGAATGAGAACACAGGTGGGGCAACCGAATTGTATTTAACGAAAATTACAGAGTTACCACTCAGTAAAATCGGAAAACCATATCGTAAATCGTTCATTTGCAAAAGATCAGTTCATCCTATGGAACTGGACTGTTCCTGTTGCCAAACATCAATCCATTGTCACTATTCATGCGTTTCATACAAATTCCATTGTTTTCTAACTCTTCCTTTCTTGATCTTCCCCCATCTGCTGCTGCCAGACATTACGTTGACACTCACGTTATATACTACTTATAAGTAGTTCGCACCACAGCACCACACTACTATAGGACTCATCAGCAATGCGCATCCACGACCCTTTCTGGTGGGAATCGAACGCAGTACATTCAGTCTGACATACGAACGCTTAACGTTGTTAAGCTGGTAATGTCTGTCTACTTTTGATCAATCCACGGGACCGTGCAACCCTCATCCATTGTCTTGCGCAGCTAAAACTGCCCCACACCTGAAATGGTCATTGAACTCTACTGGTTGCACTATTTTCTACTAGGACAACCACGAAGAGTTGCTTCTCCGAAGCTGGTCATTGTTTGAGTACATGATTCTCATCCTGTCAATTCCATTCATAATTCATTGTTTCTTATGATTGATTTTTACCCTTTCTTTCTCCTAGTTATTTGATGAATCTAATCCTGTCAATGTGAATGAATATGATTATGTATTCAGTACACAAGCACATTTATTTCCAATCAAACAAATTCAAAATCTATTGAAAAATCTTCATTTCAATCCATTTTTACTTGATAATAATCATTCTCAGGGTTTAAAATTTATGAAAAATAGTTCTGTAAGTATTGAATTGTTTTCACCGAATTTCTTCCGAATTCTTGAATTCTTCTAAGTCTTATTATTATTATTATTATTATTGTTCGCAGCTTTATAATTGAACCAATGATCATTGAAATTAGTCAACAACCTAGAGCTTATAACTATTTACTTGCCTACTACTTACGACTATTATCTCCGCCTCTAATGAAGCATAGGCCGCTCGCTGACTAGCATACTCCAACCTACTCTATCTATCCTCAGCCTTAAAACTTATACTATATGTATGCATTGATTCAAGTTACCGCACACACACATATAAACACACACACACACCAACATTGGAACATAAAGATAAACGCAGCAATACAAATTCTAAAGTGATAGTACAAATGATTAGATCAGTCAACTGCAACGTGGAACTTTGTACGTATGTACATACATCAGTGTTCATATTGTCATACCAGATTACCACACACAAACAGATGGAATTGTTATTTCATATCTCATAATGGTTTAAGTAGTAGAAGTATGAACAGTAATCAGAAAGATTGAAATTCGAAGATATTATTTCATAAGAAGTATAATTCAGTGAAATAAATTTCAAAAGAGAAAGACCAATGTTACAGCGAATTGAAAAGACTAGAATTTAAGAGAACACCTAAAGTGGATGCACATGCACCATAATCTTTAAACATCGATTATTATTATTATTATTTCGCGAACTCCAATCAGGTAGTACTACTATACCTACTAACATGGCTAACTCCTGTTGTCAGTAATTTGATGGATTTGTGCCATGTTATGGTTTGGCCGCACCTAGCTTTCTTCCACGGAACATCAGTCAGTTGCAACGTAGAACTTCATACATACGTACATCAGTTCCAGTTGCCATATTACATTAGCACAAAGACGCAATCTTTTTTTTCGTTGTGGCTGATTCTAGTCCACGTATCCGGTTTTAAACATCTGAACATAATGTCAATCAGTCATATTGTGGTGAATGCTACTCACAAGATGGCATTTGTGTAGTATGCAGTGGAGCGAGAGAGAGGAGTGTCTGGAGATTTAAATGCATAGGGCGACTAAAGTTTAAATAAAGATATGAAAAGAGATGAAAGAAGGCGGACAATAACCTTCCAGTGTTGCAAATAGATATTTTGTAAATAAACGGTGTCTTCGCCAAATATTTGAAAGTTAAAAACTAGATTGTTCTTGACAATCTGAAAGGTTGACTACAAAGCTCAAGGATGAGTGATTAAGAACCTTTTTTTTGTGAATATCTGTTGATGATCTAACTTCTCACCTGTAAGAAGTTATCTCAAGAGACAGAAATCCATGGGCTTAAGTGAGTTATGATATTGTGACAGTAGGCGTGTTGTTAATAGATACTATCATTACTTATTCTGATTTTCTTCGGGAAACACCGCTGTACCGTCATATTCCAGTACAATCAGTCAATTTTTTTTTGTTACACACTGTTACACACCTCTGCAGTCGTCAGTACGACTTCGTCGTGAGATCTTGAATTGCTGCTTTTAATCTCACCGTTCTCCACTCGACCTGCCTGCCTAAAGAAATATATGTTCCAGCCAATATAATTCGGTTGGTTGGATCATTACGATAGTCAGACCTGATCACCACGTCTAGGTAGTAGCTGCCGGTCGGGACTCTAGTACAACAGTAGTATGATTTCAATCTCAAAGTTTAAGTTTCTGTTTTTATTTTCTGTCCTGTCGAACTTGTTCAATAGAGGAGCCTACCAAAACACACATTCCAATCAATGTTTTTTAGTTCAATTACGTGATTACTGTGAATTTTTTTTTATGAAACTTTGCTATTACTTTTCTTCTTCTTCTATCTAGTGTTCCAATGTTAAATTGACCTCTGTTCAATATCCAATGAATGATGATGTTTGGAGAGCAACAGGCGTGTATGTCAATGCAAAATTTGCTTATGTTACCGAATAATATCAAACTGTGATTAATAATAACAATAATAATAATCATTGTTTTGTTGAAATTTTCTTTGACCAAAATACTTCCTTTTTTTTCTCTCTCTCATCTTTTGTAAGAATTACAAAAAAAATATTTTTGTGTTTGCAAATCATGTTTTTTGTTTGTATGTGAATTCATTAAAACATGAAAATAACTATTTTTTTATATACATATATATATATACTACTGGGTATGTACTACTTATTAATTTGCCAATTATTATTATTACTATTTTTGCTAGTTACTGATTTGATGATTGTATTCAGGGGATTGTTCTCACTTTTTTTTTTCTATATATTAAAGAATGTATTTATCAAATTAGTGATGAATAATATTTAAGGGTTTTCTTTTTTGTTTAATTTTCATATAGTACTGTTAATAATATGACTTTTTGGATGATAAAAACAGTGTTTATATACTTTCTCTCCAATGCTCTGTTACGACTGAGAATAGAAACAGTCTACTTTCCTAATTGAAATGATCTCATGTGTACAAAAGTGTGCGTGTGTGTGTGTGTGGTGGGATATTGTTAAGGAAGGTGAGAGGATGAAAAGCGAATGTGTAGGGTGCTTAAACCGAGTTGATGGATATGGATAGTTTACGTAAGGGAATTGAGATATCCTGATTCCAAATCATAGCTCCAGGATTCTGATGAAATAAATGGTGTACGTACCTAGTATTTGTAACCAGCCATCATGAAACTGCATCTCCTAACGTTACTTGTGGATTAGACTTGTAGGTTGAAGGCTAGGAAATTGACCCTCTTAGAAAACGATCCGGTTCGATTTGGCTAATCCAACCGGTATCTCTACGCACTTACTAATTCGATAATTTGTAGGACGCATAAATAGTTAGGTGTTTTTTTGGTATCAATAATTATATACTTCAATGAATAAGGATATTCGCTCTCTTTATGCATTGCTGTGTGTATCTGTAAATAATAAAAGTAGGCGACATGTTACAATATCATTGCATTTTGTATTAGATTGTAAAAAATTCTTGTTAGTGTTGCATATCACAAGGAAAATTGTGTAATTCATTCTATCCAACACCATCAGCGTCTAGTTTTGTTTTTAAGAGAGATAGACCTTATCAAAATATATATTATCTTCGCGTGACTACATTCTCAACTGCTTTTCTCAATTTACCTTTGACTTACGCTATCTTTGCTTTGCCAGTCCATGTTTTCACGTCTGCATCAGATCCACCCTCATCATCAATAATGCCGCCCTGATATGTAAAAGTTGTTACATCCTCTAAGACGTCTCCGTCAATTGTGATTTGATCGGTGAATGTTGTGTTGTATCGGAGGATTTAACTCTTTCCTTTATGTATGTTTGTTATGTTCACCACTAAGTGTGCTTGAATCCCAAGCTGAAGAAATAATGGCTTTGTAAGCGTAGAAAGTATATTCTACAAACACCCAGCAACCACAGCACAATCAAGCATACAACTATCGTTTATTTGTACATCATAGAAACGTCCTTGGAACAGTTACGAAAATAGCACACTAAAATACACAGCAACCAATCACAGCCATGGATCTTCCTGGTGCGAAATGAAATCTCAAGGTTAGCTGATCAGCCTATGCTCGCAAAAGTGAAAACCAAAATAAGGCATTTATCAAGCGACTTTTGGGGATCTAACATCCTCAACAATGTTGAGCCTTGTTGCTGCAACACTGATCGTCTTCTTTTGCAGATAGACGAATTAGATCATCCGCAAAATTTGGATCGTCCAGCTGCATCCTAGCAATTCACTGTATCTCCTGCCTGCCCTCAAATCATCAAGATAAAGAGAAACGGTGAGAGTAAGTAACCTTGCCTGACACCGGCCATACCTACGAATGAGTGTTTGAACTGTTCTCCATGTACAAGTCCGTACGACATTGACTATCTTCTTAGGCAGACCTCCATAAAATCACCTTGCCCACGCTATCGAGTGCTTTCTCTTAGTCAATGAAGTTGACGTAGATTGGTAAATTCTATTCAGTCGATTGTTCTTCAAGGATCCGTACTGTAACGATTTGGTCGGCACATAATCGATTCTTACGGAGTCCAGCCTGTTGATCTTGAAGTTGAGCGTCTACTAAGTTCTTCATTCTGTTGAACAAAACTCTGTTGAAGACTTTCCTTGGTACTGAAATAAAAATTTAATTTACTTCGGCCTCGTGACTTCTGAGGGAACTCGGCTCTCATCGTGAGACTTCATAACTCTTCTAAATAAAGACTTTCTAACTCCCATGCCAGAGTTTAAAATGGTTTGAGTTATTATTTCTTGTTAGCTTTTTTAGCCAGTTAGTTTTCTACGGGTGGGGTCGCCGATGTCAAGCCCAAAGCTTCTCCTTTATCTAGGCTCAGGATCGGAAGTAGCCCCGGAGGGTCACCATTAAGCCTCTGACAAATGGACTGAGCAACGTTGGTGGGTGTAGACTACCTGGTCGTGGTCTGCGGGACGATAGTAACCGATGGTTAGTGACCTTGAGTGACATGGCTCTAAACCATTTGCAATGAAGCAGGTGAATCCATCATTTGTCTTCTCTCGAATCCTAATCTTCTGAACTCAGCATACTCCCTATCTGTCCCTTTCGAAATTTATTTCACTGGGTTATAATCCTTGAATAATATCTCTGAATTATAATCTTCCCCATTGCCACTAATACGTTTACCACCTCTACTAATATGGGATTCGATTTGACAATTCCATTTCTGTACTAATGTGGTATGATAACTTGAACTGATATACGTACATACGAAGTTCTCCGCTTTAACTGACTGACTGACGAATGTTATATAAGAAGTCAAATATGAATTCGGTTGGATGAATTCATTTCACATAGGCAGACATGAGAATAAACAGCGTGCAAGCAAAGCGAAATGAAATGGAGAATGCGAGTGAGCTAACTCCATGTAATGAGGTATGACTAAGTATTTATGGACAGACAAATTAGCCTGGATATGTGATAAGTAGTAATTGGCAAGATTGGAAGACATGTAAACAATAACTGGAGAAGAAGAGATTAGTTAGTTTATACAAAGGTTTTGGACATGCTCTATGGACTCAATATATAAGTACACGCATTCCTGATTACTTTTCGAAGTATTACAACTTTCAAAACTATGTTACGTTAATTTGACCTTGTAAAAAGTGATTAGCTTAGTGCAACATAGATTGGATTAAAGCATGATTACGTTGCTGCACACTGATTGGCTCTTTCGTATCCACCATTCAGCGCTAATCGATGCTGAGTGAACATTATAGAATCCTCCCATGTAAAAACTATAAATACACTAACGTCTTTTTCCTTTAAACCTTCTGACTTCCGTCTAACCTTATAAATGCAATATCATCTATTTCCTGTTCAACCGTGCTCAGATTTGGGAGAAAGTCTTGTGTAAATTGCTGTCTGAGGGTAGTCAACATTAGGAACAGCTGAGTTGTAATAAAGAGAAAATTATGATATATATATTTATATATAGGATGTTAAATTTATATTTTGAATTAGATCAGGACTCTTACTTGGAGTACACTAACTGCTACATCTAGTTTGTAAGTGTTTTTCGCACAATGCTCCATATAAGTTATTGCTATACCAAATGACTTGGTTAAATAAGTTAATCAAAATGCTTAATCAAATTAAATATGAACGAACTCAAATGTATATGGAGACACTAGACTCATTCACATGACTGATATGGCACATAAATCCATACTTTATAAGATAATATAATGATAAGCTTAGAAAGTAGGGTAAAGTCTCGCTCACTTATAACCAAGGAAACCTATGCATGATTATGCTACACCCTCAGCGGAGTATGGGTCACCGACCAGAATTCTCAAAACTACACCCTCGTGGGCTTCAGTTCGTTCATGTGTTCTTCAGAAAAATGAAATCAAGTTTCACATAAGCTGTCTCTCACAATAATCGAACGTTCCATGTACCTAAAAGAATGGTTGCTCTGGTTGTTAGAAGAGGCATCAAGAAAATCAATCGTATTTAACAAGAGTTTTTCAATACACACTAACTGACTGAGTACTAATCGCATTGTTAATAACACTGTCAAGTACATTCCATGATGCTTTGATCAACTTCCTAAAATCAATATTTTATCCTAATTTACATGAAGAAACAATATTCTTTATTAAAATCAAAATGTAATTGTAAATTATTGTCAGTAGTTATTTTATTTTATTTGTATTGCAAAACAATGCACTAAAATACATTTTTGGAAAATGAAAATAGATTAACTTAAGGTCAATTATACACTACATATACAATGAGAATTAATCGATCATGTTAGTTCTGCTTCAATCAACTACAGGTAAATATTACCTTGACATAATTTTCGGTGAGTTAATTTTCTACGGGATATGGTCGCTAACCCCTTTTATCTGACCCTACTTCTTTTAACTGGGTTTGTGACCGGCAGTAGATCTAGGGAGGCTTTAGATGAAGTTCTCAATTTTTGAAAAGATTCAGTGTTGTATGTTCTTAGTGACTTGAAAGTGTGACTACATAAGTATGTACATACACACATATATATATAACCCAAAGAACAACTGCTTGAGACTAGTCATGTAAGACCTTCTACAAAGAGGATTTTTGTTGTGTTAACTTCATAATTGTACTGTCTTATCATAATTGAGAACTTAAATCTGTGTAATAAAATAAGATTTAGCATTTTTAGAGTCAACTGTTTCATTGACATTAAAGATGTTGATTGTTTGAAATAAAAAACACCTGAAAACCGTTATACTTCTAGTACAATAATTAGTACAACATAACCCGAAAAACTTAAATTTCTGTTTTTATTCTTAGCATTCTTCTATTTGAAGAGGTAGAACCTAAAGAAATCAGTTTTCTAATCAATAAACCTAACTAAACTGAAGTCCCAACCTTATCCTGTAGAAAATTAACTCACCGAAAATTATGTCAAGGTAATATTTACCTGTAGTTGATTGAAGCAGAACTAACATGATCGATCAATTCTCAATGTATATGTAGAGTATAATTGACCTTAAGTTAATCGATTTTCGTTTTCCAAAATGTATTTTAGTGCATTGTTTTGCAATACAAATAAAATAAAATAACTACTGACAATAATTTACAATTACATTTTGATTTTAATAAAGAATATTGTTTCTTCATGTAAATTAGGATAAAATATTGATTTTAGGAAGTTGATCAAAGCATCATCGAATGTACTTGACAGTGTTATTAACAGTGCGATTAATACTCAGTCAGTTAGTGTGTATTGAAAAAACTCTTGTTAAATACGATTGATTTTCTCGATTCTAGTGTGAAACTATGACTAGTGAAGTTCACTTATGTTTTTGAAGTAAGTTAGGTGCCCAACAATGCAATTGAAATGGATTTGAAATATTAAAAGAGTCTGTATCCACTCACTGGTTCGAAGATGATTACGTATTCACAGCACAACGTCTATATATATATATATATATATATATATATATATATATATATATATATATATATATATATATATATGCTGAGTTCACTTTCTGGAAGATTGTGAATGAGCATTTCTAAGGAATGCTATACTATGGTGAAATGGCGGTTCAGAGCTTTCTCATATTCAGTAGTTACATAGTTGAAATCAAGCATTGACGTTAACTCTAACATTCCACAATGTTGATAAATTTTTTGTGGTAGGAAAGACCATTTATACAAGTATGAAAAGTATATCACATCGTTATATTCGCACTGAGGTGAATGAGGTTTTTGGTGGCCTCCATATCTGATTCCAGTTTAGACGAACAAATGAATATTCTGTGAAATAAATCTCTCCTTCAATTTTCAGATGGTGTAGAAAGCGTTTAGCTGAGGTGGATGAATTTGATGTAAGTTCGTTTGTATGATCTGGGTGTTCTTCTGAACACAACATCATTCACATAAACTTCCAGTAGAAGAAATTTATTCGAGTTTCTCAACGTGTACGACTTGTATCTCGTTCGGTCAATCATGATCCTGATTTCTGTTTGTCATAGTTAGGTGAATTCCGTGTGTCCGACAGTTGTAGTAGGAAACCAAATACGTATTCGGTTGGTTGAGCTTATTTCATGGAACCGGTCACACAGACGGACATGAGAAAATAAAAGCTGCAAATAAATCGCAATGATGGATGAGTATGAATCAATTCAATAGGATGAGTTGTGTCCAAGTATTTATAGTGAGATAAAATTGAACTAGACATGTGATAAGCGAAGTAAGTAAGTATTGCACGCATGTATTCCACTAAAAGTAAGCAAGATAAAGGCGAATGAATAATTGACAAAGTCCAAAATTGTGTGGATATTGACTCAAGATGACTGAATTAGTGAATTTGTGCAAAGAGCTGGCACAAATCCTATAACCTCGACAAATCAATACATACACTACCGACACAACTTAACAGTACCAAAGAATGGTAGCCGCGAATATTTACTAAAAGCACAACTGTAACCAATCAAAAATAAGATTACTAAAATAACTGAATGTTTCAATAATATTTATGTCAACGGCAGTTTATACAAATCACGTATTAGTATCAAACAACGTCTTGTAAAAAAATTTAAGAATTTTTTAACTGACTGTTCAACAAATTACAATACTGATGATATTTGATTTGAATCACTTCTCGACGGTCAGTAGTTCATGATGAACGATTATTAGGCATGGATTGACAAAGCAAGGAGACTATTTCTTCAATTGAAGAACATCTGGAATTTCGAACAACTATCAACCAACACTAAAATCAGAATTTTCAATACAAATGTCAAAACAGTTCTACTGTACACGTCAGAAACTTGGCAAATCACGAAAGCCATTATCCATACACATACAAGTGTTTATTAACCGTTGTCTACATAAAAATACGTCGGATCCGTTAGTCAGACGTAATTGTTAACAATCTACTGCAGGAGAGAACAAACCAGATTCCAATGTACAAATAATTGCATAAAATGTACTCATCCAACTGAATCCAAATTTAGCTTCATATAACCGCCATCGGTCATTACAGGGTTCTCGTGAGTATGAAATATGGAAATTAAAGGGAAGAGATACATCATTCAAGACGTTATGGTTCTCCGAAATTACAGTCCTATTTCGTGTTGCCAAAAATTACAATGAAGTATGAATTTTCTCAGTTATTTGACGGTCAGTGAAATGTCATTTTACAGATTCATCCAGTATCAAAATAGATCATTTCAACTAAATCATTGTCCTTAATTGAGATGTTAAATATTGTTCGTTCTAACCCATGAATGGACTGAACTGTCTTGTAATCTTTGACAGTTCATGAGAAACTTGAGTTATTTCGCAACAGAACACATAAACTCTCTTTTCGTTAATTCACTAAATGTATGCTATTAAGGACTGTTCTGAAAAATTTTTCTCAGGGAAAGCTTTTCGTAATTAATTTTCATAGGGATTTGGGATCGAAATCGTCGATCTGTACAATAATCCATAGATTCTATTACATCCGGCAGATTAGATATCGGGGTACATTTAGCTGGTGAGCCCTAAATTTGACGAAACGTGCTTCTTAGATTCTTCTCCGTTGCTAGCCATATTCTAGGTATTTATTAATATGACCTTTATGTTCTTTATTGCTTAGCCACTATCTGTTAAGTGAACAAATATCTCTTATTTTTTTCTAACCTGTACATTACTTTCATCCTCTAACCTCTTCGTCATAATGTACCCTTCTGTTGGTGTTTAAATTATCAGACTGCTTTCCATCTATAGACTAATAGTTTTATCAAACAATTATAAACTACAGATTTACAGCAAACATAATTAAGAATTCACCAAATAGAATGATCTTCTTCACTGAAATGGCTTCACTTGTTAATAATTACTAATATTATTGGTTTATCTCTTATGAATAATGCTTCTTCTGATATGAATTCAGATATCTTAAAAGAAAATTTAAATTCATCAGTATCTTCTAATTTTAAACTGTTATAATCTCTCTTTCTGAGTAGTTTGATCCGGTGAAATCAATCCATGTAGCTTTGTGTATATGTTTGTGTGGGAATACTGTGCCTTCGATGATCGGTTTGTTGAAGGCAAATAGGTTTGCAAATCTCTCAGATACACTGAGGAATGTACCAAACTTTGTAAAAAGCCCTCACTTGGAACCCTCATGGTCGAAGGAAAAGAGGAAGGCGAAGAAAGAGAAATTACGCTGCGAAAGGGAGGTAGACAATGAGAAGAATAATCAATCTGAATGTTGGTTAGATTCAAAGTCAATTTTTCGGCTATAAGTGCTTAATAAGCTTTATTAGGGAACAAATAAAAACTCCTGAGTGAATTATGCTTTAGTCAGAAGTGGATTGTTAGATATAAGTAAAAGAAATAAATCGACATGGCTGTCGTCCATTGTAGATTGACATACGCATTAAGAATGGAAATTGTTTAATCATCATGATATCACATGCTGAATAAGCTTAAAAGGAAGTTGACCACTTCACATAACTTGGGAATCGCATCAGTCCTGATGGCCTTGTATGTGACGAAGTCTCAGCACGGATGAAGAAAGATCGATGAGTATTTGCCGACCTATGTCACTTATGGCTTAGGCAAGATATCCATCTACATCTACGTGTTTACTGCGCAGCAGTTCGCTCCATCCAACATTATGGCTATGAAACATGGCCAGTAAGAGTAGATGATATTCGTAGGTTACTAGTTTTCAACCACAGATGTGTTCGAAGCATTGCTCGTATATCGTGGATCCACCTAATAGGCAACACTGTTGTTAGGAAACGGATACTAGGTAAGGATGGCAAATTAGTTGATGAAGTAGCGAATCTTGAGTTGGTTGGGAAATGTGTTATTTATGCCCAACTATCGACTGCCAAATCAGAACACGGCACAAATCCATTAGGTCACTGACAATTGGACTAAGTCATGTTGGTAGGTGCAGACTACTAAGTTCAAGTCCGCCAAATGATAGCAAACGATTTTACAGACCTTGAACATGGCTCAAGATTGTTTGAACGGCGCAGGCGCATCTACTCTTTGTGTGCTCTTAAATTCTTATGCCCTGAATTTCCGGTCACTATCTTTCTTTCTTTTTAGAATTTATTTCACTGGATTACTATACTTCTTAAATAATTTCTTCGAAACCTAATTTTCTCTATCACAGATAAATAATACTTCTAGTACCTCTACTGCTATGGGATTTAAATTGACAATTCGATCTGTATGTGTGGTGATGTGGTATGGCAATTGGAACTGATGTACGTAACTACGGGGTTCTGCGTTGTAGTTCACCGACCGATTGTAATAAATTCATAGTTTATACAATACCTGTTTAACAACCTCCTTGGGTACATCCCTAACAGTCAAACATTTCTAGTCAGCTTTCTTTTCACAAATCTATCAAGAATTTTGCAGAAATTTGTTTCAAGTTTTTCGTTTCTTTATGAAACAATGAGAAAGTGATCACAATTAACAGTGTTTCAGGCTTGATTTCTGTGTCTTAAACAATATTGTTCAAGTTCACATTTTGTCTTTTCCTATGGTTTTTAAAAATTATTCTTACTTATAATTATTCTTTTCGGCAAAGTAAAGACAAGATTTATACAACTGAACAACATCTGGAACTCAAAACAACTATCAATCAACACTAAAGTCACAATTTTTAATACAAATGTCAAGACAGTTCTACTGTATGGAGTGGAAACTTCGAGAACCACGAAAGGCATCATCCAGAAGAAACAAGTATTTATTAACAGTTATCTACACAAAATAATTCGGATTCGCTGGTCAGACGCCATCAGCCAAAACATTGTGGGAGAGAACAAACCAGATTCCATCAGAGGAAGAAATCAGGAAGATGCGCTGGAAGTGGATGCCACAAACATTGAGGGAAGTACCCAACTGCGTCACACAACAAGCCCTCACTTGGAATCCTCAAGGTCAAAGGAAAAATTTTACGCTCAGAAATGGAGACTGAATCAATTTACACTTTGCTATTTCATAATACACTTTAGATTATTTAAGATGACCATTGTGAAAATGAGAACAACACAGATAATAAGCGAACAATATTGTTGTTTTCAATTAGATCGTCAACATCAGGCTTTACTTTCCAATCCCGACCGTAGCTGCTACCTAGATGTGGTGGTTGGTCTTGCCAATCATGATGACTCAACCGAGCTATACTGGCTGGAATGTATGTTCCTGGAGGTTATACCATGCAACGCAGGTCGATTGGAGAACAATCAGACTGAAAGCAGCTACTCAAGGTCTGAGGGCGAAGTCGTACTGCTGACTGCAGAGGGGTGTGACAGCAGTAAGGTGTTTCCCTCGGACAACCAGCATCTGCAGTGATGCTGCTTTCTCACAAGGAAGGAAGTGTTAGAAAGGGTCGACCCTAAAAATGTCACACCTCACCCGACCTAACGGATTTCCGTCTCCGGTGGTAAGGGTGCCACTAAGGGCTTTTAAGAGCGGAGCTAATACTCAAAAAACCTTTCATCGAAAGGCCTCAAGCAGTTGTCCCCTGGGCTCTGCGGTCACACTTCCAGGTCTCTAAGACCAACACTGATCTACCTTCCTTTTCAGGTCCCTCAAGAAACAACCTTCCCCGGTGTGGGCAGCCGGGAAGTGACAACCGCCCTCATACTTGTAACAGCACGAGAGACCAAATCGGTCTCTTTGTCTTACTCTCCAATATACATCAGTATTTATAATAAAAATGTTAGAACCAATCAAGGCAATTTGATTCAATAATAACTAACTCCACCTGGAGCCCTTCTAGGGTTATTGCCAATCCAAAACCCGGTAAAAATAAGAGGGTTTGGGCATGCGGGTCACTCACTCCAGAATGCTAGTTGGCGGCCTATGATGCCTTAAGGAAGTAAATCATGTTAAATAACAAGAAATACAATGGCACCATTTAAATATTATTAACTTTGTTGAGGAGAGTATTTCTTGTTTACACTTTGAAACACAAGTGTAACAAATTATACTTGACATTAGAAATAAATCATATGACACAGTCAAATATACATCATCATATATGACACTTACGTTTGAGTTTCAGTTTTCAGTTTTCTCTTTTGTAACCAACGTTGACTGGCTGAAGCAGATTTTTTCACATCTGAACAAGCGCCCATACGTTTGATGCTACGTAGAACTGTTTCACATGGTTGTAAATAAGATAACAGTTCTTTGTACAATGTAAGTTTCTCTTCTTTACTCAACACTTTACCGCCTAGTTCATCACTTATTGATGTATCTTTCAGTGTATTTTGTTCTTGATATTTTTTAACTTCTAACCAATTAATATCTTCTAACCAATGATCACGAGTATCAATTTGCTTTATATAATAGGCAAACAAGCACAATCATTATGAATGATTTCTTTACTAACCTTTTTGAAAATAAAAGTGCCAGTCGAATCGAAATGTCCATCTTCTTCCAATTCTTCTTTCATGTTAAATGGTGTAATTTTAACTTCATCATCATATTCTAAAGTTGTGGCTTCTTGACCTTGTAGAATAATTATTACAGTAAACAAAACAATCCAATACCATCTAGATCTGTTTCATACAATCGAAAACAATCTTTATCGTTGTAATCTTCTTCATCGCTATCCAAAGATGGTTTTGATAATTTTAAAGGTTTCGATAACTCTTCACTAGTGATCTTATTTTTAGCTAGAAAGTTGAACAAATATGACATACCACACCTAAGCCAGAACGTTTCGACATGTGAATAACCAACTGAGTACGACTGTAATTTTAAAAAAAAAAGAATATCAACAAAAGTTCATCATCAATAGCAACGTAGAACTTTGCACGTACGTACAGCAGTGCAAGTTGCCATACCATATTATCACAGAGATATAAGTGTTAATTCAAATCCCATAGTAATAGAGGTAGTAAAAGTATTAGAAGTAATCGCAGAGATTAGGGTTCAAAGATTTTATTCAAGAAGTATAATTCAGTGAGAAAACTTTAGAAAGAGAAAGATAGAGGCGATGTGGAATCTCACCTACACCAGGTGAGATCAAATTGATCATTTTACTCGGATCTTGTATGCGCGTTTCGGAGACGCAACATACATCGGTCACACGGGATTCCACAGTTCTAGCTAATAAAGCATGTTGCCCTATTTGGCATAGGGTCCGAACATTAAAATCTCCTATACGTAATTTAGTACGGGGTTTCAAGAGACCAGGAATAATGTTTCGTGAGCTCATACCGTTTGCTTCAGTGGCGTGAGGTGATAAGCGATCGAAAGAAGGGTTGGTCGAGGAGATAAAAGAGTTACTAAGAGGTGTAGAAAGGATTTGATTGTGACCAATTTGTTCTTGTGTGCTTTTATGGGCATGAAGGCGGATGTTACAACAAAAGTTAGAACATAATGTGCCCAGTTTGCGTGTGTGGTAGTTTTATAGTCTACAAAAACACAAGATGAGGAACACATAGATGAGGAATAGTTTGTTGCACAGCATATCGACCGCATTTCAATATGTAAATATCATAGAATCCTAAGGGAGAATACCTGATCTGCAACCAAATATTTTGAAGCTTACTATTCTTGAAGTACACCATTATGATAAATATTTATGAGAAGCTGATTTAACAATATAACTCCGCCAGTAGAACCTTCCGGGCTACTGCCGGTCCCAAGCCCGGGTAAAGGAGGAGGGTTGGACATGGGGTTGGCGACCCCATTCCGTCAAAAACTAACTTGCCAAAAAAACGCTAACCAGAAAAAATAATTCAAACCATTTTAACTCTGCCGTGGGAGTTGGAGGAAGAAATATGACGTCTCCTGATGAAAGCCGAGTTCCCTCGGAAGTCACGGGGCCGATGCCTCTTCTGACAACCAGAGCAACCATTTTTTTAGGTACATGGAACGTTCGAACATTGTGGGAGACTGAAAGACTATTTCAAGTTGCGGCAGAAATGAAAAGATACAACCTCGAGGTGCTCGGCTTCAGTGAAACGCATTGGACACAGGTAGGACAACTGAGACTAGCTTCAGAGGAACTGCTGTTATACTCTGGTCATGAAGAGGAAAATGCTTCACATACACAAGGAGTTGCACTGATGCTGTCCAAACAAGCACAAAAGGCACTGATAGGATTGAAATTTCATGGACCCTGGATCAATTAGGCATCCTTCATAACGAAGAAAGCGGACATAACAATGAACGTCGGCCAATGCTATGCACCTACCAATGACTACAATGACGATGATAAACATCAATTCTACTAAAGGCTGCAGTCAATCGTCGACAGATGCTCATCAAAGGATTTGACCTTTCTGATGGGAGACCTAAACGGCAAGGTTGGCATGGACAACACTGGATATGAAGACATCATGGGACGACATGGACTGGGAGAAAGGAACGAAAACGGTGAGAGATTTGCAAACCTATGTGCCTTCAACAAACTGATCCTCGGTGGCACAATATTCCCATACAAGCGCAAACATAAAGCTACATGGATTTCTCCGGATCACGCTGCTCAAAGCCAAATTGACCAAATTTGTAGGGAAGGGATCAAAGAGGCAATCACTTTAACATGTCAGGAGGTCCTGGGTCTTAAGATGCACCACTACAAGGAATGAATGTCTGTTGGTACTCTTGCAAAAATTGAAGAAAGGAGGAACAAGAAGGCGGCAATCAATGTCAGCCTAACAGGAGCAGAGAACGTTAAGGCACAAGCTGCATACATACACAGAAGCAAACAGGGAAGTGAAGAAGAGCATCAAAGCTGACAAACTAAAATATGTGGACGATCTAGCAATGACAGCGAAAAAAGCTGCAAGAAAAGGAAACTCTAGATGATTGTACTAAAAACAAAGAAGCTTGCTGAAAACCATCGTAAACCAAAACGACCAGTGAAGAGCAAGGAAGGCAAAGTAATCAGCAACACTGAAGAACAGCGAAACAGGTGGGTGGAGCACTTTAAGGAACTCTTGAATCGACCAGCTCCACTTAACCCACCCAACATCCAAGCAGCATCTACGGACCTCCCGATAGATGTTCGCGCACTACTGTTGAAGAGAAAAGTATGGACATCAGACACATCAAGAGCGGCAAAAGCAGCAGGACCAGACAACATTCCAGCATAGGCAATCACAGCAGACGTGGAAGCAACTGCAAAAATATTTAACATCCTCTTCAAGAAGATTTGGGATGAGGAACAAGTACCATCAAATTGGAAAGAAGGATACCTCATCAAAATACCAAAGAAAAGCAATCTCGGTAAGTGTGGGAACGTCAGAGGAATCACTCTTCTCTTAATACCAGAAAGTCTTCAACATAGTGTTGTTAAATAGAATTAAGGAATTCGTAGACGCCCACTTCGGAATCAACAGGCTGGATTTCGTAGGGATCGATCGTGTACTGACCAAATTGCTACATTACGGATCATTGTGGAACAATCAATTGAATGGAACTCACCACTCTACATCAACTTCATCGACTGCGAGAAAGCATTCGATAGCGTGGACAGGGAAACACTGTGGAGGCTTCTTCGACACTACGGTGTGCCTGAGAAAATAGTTAACATCATACGGAATACTTATGATGGATTCAACTGCAAAATCGTAAACGAAGGACAGCTAACAGACTCTTTCGAGGTGAAGAACGGTGTGAGGCGAGGTTTCTTACTCCCACCGTTTCTCTTTCTCCTGGTCATCAATCGACTGGATTATGAAGACGTCAACTTCTGGAGGGAAGCACTGTATCAACTGGACAGTTAGGACGCAGCTGGACGATTCGGACTTCGCAGATGACCTGCCTCTTCTATCGCACACACAACAACAAATGCAAGAGAAGACGACCAGTGTAGCAGCAGCCTCTGCAGCAGTAGGTCTCAACATACATCAAGGAAAAAGCAAAATTCTCCGATGCAACACAACATGCACCAAACAAATCACTTTTGATGAAGATTCTATGGAGGACGTTAACACCTTTGCATATTTGGGCAGCATCATGGACAACGAAGGTGGATCCGATGCAAATGTGAGGGTGCGGATTGGCAAAGCGAAGGTTGTATTTCTACAATTGAAAAATATCTGGAACTCCAAACAAATATCAATCAACACCAAAATCAGGATTTCCAGTACAAATGTCAAGACAGTTCTACTATATAGAGTGGAAACTTGGAGAACTACGAAAGGCATCATCCAGAGGATACAAGTATTTGTAAACAGTTGTCTTCGCAAAATACTTCGGATTTGTTCGCCAGACACTATCAGCAACAACCTTCTGTGGGAGAGAATAAACCAGATCCCAGTGGAGGAGAAAATCAGGAAGAAGCACTGGTAGTGGATAGGACATTGCGAAAAGAACCGAGCTGCGTCACAAGACAAGCTCTCACATAGAACCCTCAAGGTCAAAGCAAAAGAGGAAAGTCAAGGGACAGAATACGCCGAGAAGTAGAGAAAGACATGAGAAGAATGAACAGAAACTGGAAAGGGAAGCACAGGACAGAGTTGGTTGGAGGAAACTGGTTGGTGGCGTATGTTCCATTGCAGGTAACAGGCGTAAGTAAGTAAGGCCCAACAATATTAGTCAAAGTAATTAACTTTCTCCAGTTTTGGTACCTGAGAAATAATATCCCAGCCTACTCATAAATTCAATAATTTCTGTGTCGCATCAATAGTTAAGTGCTGTTTTGTATTGTAATGTTTATGTGTTTAAATGAAATAAATAATTTATTCATTGTTACGACAAAATGCTTGCCTGTCCAGATATACTGAAGAGATTGGATTGAGTTAAACTATAAAAGCTTTAGCTTCAAACTCTACCTAACAGTTTACTTGATAATGTTTTGAGAGAGGACTAATACGTTTCGTAAGATATTGGAAAAATAATTGTTAGTGGGATATAGATGGAATTAAAGCACGACTACGTTGCTGCGCGCTGACTTGCTAAATTCCTATACAATCAGCGCCTGATCGAAGCTTGGAGAACAGGATTGAAAATTCTCGTATTATTAGCTGCACGCTGATTGGTTAAGTCTAATCCAGCCGATCACTTGAATTTTCTTCCAGAAGCTTTCTCATGTAAAGGCTATAAATAGACTGGCGTTGTGTTTATTTTTGCCTTCTTTGCTTTTTTTGCCTTGGCTTTCGCCATCACCTCCGGCTTCTTATTCCTTGCTATTTTGGAATATAATCTTTCCTGTTCAACCGTGTTTTGATTTGGGTTACTTGTCCAGTGTTTTGTGTCAAGAATACTAAGCAATAAGATTTAGCTAGAGAATATCTAACCAAGCGTTACAACAGTGGCGACGGAGAAAAAGGAAAAAAACTTTCAAGATGCCTATTTCAGATGATCAGCTTAACCGAATACTACAACAACAGCAAGCACAATTAGATGCACAAATGCGGTTGTTGGAGACCCTAACTCAACAGCTCAACATCCAGTGTTCGAGTCCACATACTATTTTAAATACGTCTTGTGAAGCAGTGGCTAACAGCATACCAGAATTCGTCTATAATCCTGAATGTGGAAATACTTTTCTGACGTGGTTCAAACGTTGGGAAGATACATTTAGAATTGAATTCGGTAAACAAGATGATGCATGGAAGACTCGATTGCTGCTCCGTAAGTTGGGAAGTAATGAGTATGCACGTTACGCTGACCACATACTACCGAAGTTACCTCGAGAGCTCAGTTTTGAGGAGACAGTAACTCAGCTGTCAGATATTTTCAGCGAATCATCATCATTGTTTAGTATTAGATATCATTGTCTAAATCTGGTGAAACACGAAGATGATGAATATGCGGTTCTTGCAGACGTCGTCAACAGAGAATGTGAACGGTTCAAGTTACGCTCGTTGGCAGTAGACCAGTTTAAATGCTTAATATTCATCAAAGCTCTTCAGTCACCGCAAGATGCTGAAATCAGAACTAGACTTTTGATTCGAATGGACCAAGACCCGAATGTTACACTCAAAACGTTGATAGATGAGTGTAAACGTCTACAAAGTATCAAACACGACAACATTTTGGTCGAACAGGTAAATCCGAATTTAACCAGCAGTAGTGTCAATGGTATTACTAGGTTAAAAGTACGGAAGCCGAAAACATTTTGCAACAAACCAACGACGGCATGTTGGTTATGTGGTGATTGGCACTACGTACGGTTTTGTCCATTTAAAAAACATAAATGTCAGATTTGCAATAAACGTGGAAATAAAGAAGGCCATTGCCAACCAAATCGTACGTCTCAGCCCAAGAAGAAGCACAAACGTACTCGACATATGGTGAAATCAGACGAGTCTAAATCACTTTCTCTCGTAGCTGCTTTCCAAACAGACTATGACGTTCGGAGAACGGTGCATCAGCTCGTTTTCAAATCGACATGGCATCAGATATCACCTTAATGTCTAGAGAAACGTACAACTTGCTGGGAAAACCACCAATGAAGCCATCTAAGAAAACAGCTAAAAGCTTTCAGGTGGTGTGTTAAAACTGGTTGGTGAGATGCAGTGTGAATTTTCCTTCAACGGAAAAAAATGTACAGGAATATGCTATCTGACAGAACGGCTAAACCTTGATCTTCTTGGTCTAGATATGCTAGAAAAACTGGGAATAATAATGGATGTACCCATTAGCAGTGTCTGCAAAATATCGTTTTCATCATTGAATAGCCCTTAGAATACTAACCCGCTAAAAAACAATAACAAGAAAAAACAATTCAAACCATTTAAAATCCACCATGGGAGTTAGAACGTCTTTATTTAGAAGTGTTATGACGTCGCATGATGAGAGCCGAGTTTATTCGGAAGTCACGACGCTGATGCCCCTTCTGACAACCAGAACCCTTCCACAGTGCGGGAGGCCGCCAAGTAATATCCGCCCCCATACACTTAAAAGCTGATGATGGCCTGGTGACTGACGAAATCTCAGCTCGATTGGCTTTTGCCAACTTGCGTTGCTTACGGCGTAGGTGAGGTATCCGTCTAACAACCAAACGATGAGTGTAATGTGCGGCAGTCCACTCTGTCCTACTTTATGGCTGTGAAACATGACCACCAAGAGTAGAGTATATTCGTAGGTTAATGGTATGCGATTATAGACGTCTTCGAAGCATTGCTCGTTTATCCCAAGAAAACCGAGTAAGCAATACTGTTAGGATACGGGTACTAGGTAAGGATCACAGATCATTTGACGAAGTAACGAATCTTCATCAGTTGAGGTGGTTGGGACATGTGTTGCATATGTCTAACCACTGACTACCTCGTTGAGCTAAGTTTTGCTGTGTAGGAAAAGGTTGGAAGAAATCTAAAGGCGACCAAGCCAAAATATGGCGCAAAGCCATGAAGTCACTGACAAATAGATTGATGAATGTTGGTAGGCGTCGACTACCTGGTTGGGGTGATAGTAATCGATGGTTAGAGACCCTGAATGACATGGCTCAAAATCGTTTGGAGTGGCGCAGACGCATTTATTCTTTGTGTTCCTGAACATTTTGATTCCTCATCACCTTTTTCTTTCAGGTATGTTTCACCACATTCTACTTCATGAATAATATCGTCAAACCCCAATTTTTCCGATTACTGCTAATACTTAACTATCTCGACTACTATGGGATTTGAAGTGACAATCAAGTCTCTGTGCTTATGTGGAATGGCAACTTGGAATGATTTACGTACGTACGAAGATCTGCGTCGCAACTGACTGACTGAGTCAACGAGTTAATCACTTGGCAGCAGTCCATGTACCGAAAAGCTAGACGATCAAAACGTCGGATTTAAGAGCATATCAATGATTAAGTTTATTAAGGTTGGAGTAAGTGGACAAATCTGTTAAACACTACTTGAGGTAATCAATTCGGTTTGTCATAAGCTCTCACTCGAACAGTAGTGTACGCGTAGAGATCATGTGCAAGGTTGATGTTCTTTTTCTGTACACCTACCAATGACAGAAACAGCCACAGAACCTCACAATCAACAGGGTCAAATAATCAAACGTCACAACAAAGAATACGACTAAAGATTTGGGTAGTTTTTGACTAATCACACTTAAAAGTAATCTACACAGTTGTTTGAGTAATTACTCTGAATATAATAAATGAAGTCCACACATTATTATAACAGGTTAATATGTCTGGGGTTGTACTACCTCGTAATAATTCAAGCTAGAATATGTTGTACGATTCACACAAATAGGACAATAAACTGCATGAAATGAATCCGTCCAAAGGGGTAAAACACTATTCTCATCCTATTTTCAGTCACGGTGTATTTATCGAGTATGCAGATTGTCTTAATCAACGAACATAGACCCGACCTGTGATAAGCTGTGAGAGGATTCCGTGTCTGAGATTTAAGTGATAGGGGTAGGAAAAGGAGCAACAGAGTCAATATGAGTGGTCAAAATGTTGCCTGACAGCAGCCTACAATAATTCCTTCTAGATGTTGGCCTGTACATGCTGCCGTGAAACATCGTCTTAACTAACCATAAACCTACCTAAAGCATCCGACTTTGCCCTGTGAAAGTGATTATGTTAGCAGTCTTACATTTACACTACAGGCCTTGTCGGATGAGAGCACACTGGGATGTAAAAACAAAACAAAAAGAACCCACCTGTCGCAACGTAACGCAATGGTACAAAATAATCCCAGGAACTCAATATCCAATACCCAATATCGTTTTCACGAGTGAGTACAAAACAATTGGTTTCTTTGAGCTCCATTCTTGATCCATCGGTACGGTCTCAACCGCACTAATTTTAGTCGGTTAGCAGTTGTCTGTGAGTCTGTATGTGCAGTGATTTGAATGAGTACGTTTGTTTGAGGAAAGTAGGGTTTCTAGATACCAACAGCTTTCACATTACTAGGCTTGAGATCAGTTAGTTGCATTGAGGGGAATAATAATTTTAAAAGTCTGCCGCTAATAATAATAAGACTTCAGCTCTAAGTCTATGAATAGATATCTACGTGATCTGATGAGATGGAAATAGTAACAACTAACAGATCTCAAGACATGCACCAGGCACAGATGGTCCACGAGGAAGATGACAATCATGAGGTGAGTGCGTGGTAGCCTACTTAATTGAAGAATATCTGGAAGTGAAAACGATTATCAAACAACATCAAAGTCACAATTTTTAGTACAAAAATCAAGATATTACTACTGTAGGTGGCGGAAACTCGGAGAAATACAAAAGCCATCATCCAGAAGAAAGAAGTATTTATTAACAGTTATGTACACAAAATACTTCGGATTCGCTGGTCAGACGCTATCAGTTAAAACATTCTGTGGGAGAGAACAAACCAGATTCCAGCACAAGAATGAATCAGGAAGCTGCGCTGGAAGTGGATAGCGCATGCACTGAAGAAAGCACCCACCTGCGTCACGAAACAAGCCCTCACTTGGAATCCTCAAGGTTAACAGAAAAGTGGCAGACACACTACTCTGGGAAGAGTAGACAGACATTGAAAGAATGAACAAAATTTGCATACACCTGGAGAGGGAGGGGTAGGACAGAGGAAGTTCGAGGATGCCGGTCAGTGGCCCATGCTCCATTGGGGGTCACAGACGTAAGTAAGTAAGTAAGTAATATGAGTACATTTTTATGAAGTCTTCTTAACGCTGTTAACTGAGAGGTCTGTAGTCACCTCGGCAAGAAGGGCATTACAAGCAAAGGGATATGATAGTGTAGTGCGTCCACATATATTTCAGTTTGCTTACATCTAACTTGGTTAAGCCTTTTCGAATAATTTACTTGACCAAGCCATTTGCGTAACAACAACTTATATGTACCATTCGTTCTTATTATTATTGGTTTGTATGAGCTCACATGACGTGTCTCACTTGTCATTTGACCTTGTCAATCATTCGTCGCTTTTATTCACATGTGTGTGTACACACCTATCATCTCGTTGATCACATGTCTGTCTTATTTTTGTCTGACTATATATTCTTAGTCATGCTCTATCTCTAGGAGTCGGCTTAACAGACTCCTCCAATTCACGTCGCCTCGTTCGTTCTACTCACTGCTTCCTCGCATCGCTTTGTAGTGTTTCCCAAATAAACGTATTCATCACTACGAGTTCACCTCCTGATATATAACCGTCAGATTCTACTTCGTAACGATTATCTAGACGAGCTAATTACCGAGCTTAAGAACACGTAGTAAATCGACACACCACAATTGGTGAGCCTGACGTCGAAATTGGCCACCACAAAGGTGATACATTGAGAAGGTGTTTACGCTGAGATGATTCAGAGTGATTATTATATTGTACGCCCTTATCAGATCACCTATGATTCTGCTGTAACTCAGAGAGAAGAATCCCAACTGCTAGAGTCTATAAATTTTGGTTTCGATCTTCGCCTCAGTCAACCACTTTGTTGCTCGTTTCTTCACTCGATCCAACAGATTTATGTCTCTATTACGAATAGTGAGCACCACAACGTTGTGAACCTCAATGAGTGGGTGAGTGGCGAGTTCTATTCAATTGATTATTCCACAGTGATTCGCAGTGTTGCGATTAGGTTGATGCACGATCGATCCTAACGAAATCCAGCCTATCGATCTCGAAGTTGAGCGTTTATGAAGTCTTTCTTTCTGTTTAACAATACCCTGCTGGAGACTTTGCCTGTCAGTGAGACAGGAGTGATGTCTCTTTATGTAGGCTGGATTTCATTACGTTCGATAGTGTACCTACCAAATCGCAACATTACGGATCACTGTGGAGTAGTCAGTTGAACAGACCCCAGCACTGTTCATCAGTTTCTCTGACTACGTGAAAGAATTCGATAATGTGGACACGACATATCTGAGCAGGCATCTTCTACACTATGAGTGGCGCTGAGAAGAAAAGCAACATCATACAGGATTCTTATGACGAATCAAACTGTCGAATCGTGCATGGCGGACGATTATCGCCAACGTTTACTACGGCCTTTCTTCGGAAAACTGAAAAGTCAACCAATTCAGTAGAAACCCCGCAATGGCTTACAGGAGCTCCAGCATCTGCAGCAGTTCTCAACGCACATAATAGCGAAAGCATTTTTACAATCTAACAACATCTGGAACTCAAAACAAATATCAACCAACACCAGAGCCATAATTTTCAATACGAAAGTCAATAGAGTTTTGATGTATAGTGCAAACACTTGAGGAGCTTCTTAAGTAATAACACATAGCACAAAAGTAATTATTAACAGTTTTTCATGTAAAATAATTTGTGTCTGTTGACCAGACACCATTTCGTTAACCTTCTGCTTTCTAGTAGAAAACGGATTTCGTTGCACTAGCGAATCACGAAGGCACGCTGAAAATGTAGAGGACAAGAACTGCTGAATGAATTTTACGGCTTCTCCAAACACTACCTCACTTGGAACAATCGAAACCATATTACAGTGTGAAACGAAGTATACAATCTTTCCGAGAAATTGCCAAAAATGCACTTCACTGAGTCTCTATAATTCTTCCTACCTGCAACTATCTAGTTTAGTCAGATAGTTAGTCATGGCGACAGCCATATGGATTTGTTCCTCTTTTGATTGGATCGCTTACTTTAACTGAAATTGTGCATTTTGTTTGTGAATTCGAGCACTTTTACTAAATTAGAAACACTCTTTCGTATAAAGCAACCAAGTATTATCTGTCGAACGAAAGTGATCTATCAATGAGGGATAATATATCAATAATTTGAATAATTGAAAAATGGTGGCGTGAAAGCTGCGGCAATATTGTATATATGATGATGTATATTTATATTTATGATAAATATTAGAACTGTTCTTTACTAAAATCACTTGTTTTGACTTTATACTAGGCAACACGCGTATCCAAACTACCTGGACAAATATTCCCCAATCCACACCACAGCTCACTTTCCACAGCTCTAAACAATACCAATAGATGGAATTCGTTTGGTTAGGGTCGTCTGCAGAAGATGAAGTGAGTATATTCAATGGTGAATACGGACGAGTTTAGCAAAAGACTAAAAAATTAAATGTAACACTTCAATAATATGCTGAATATAGCTGAATTCTACCTGAACCGCCTGTATGGCTACTGCCGGTCCTAAGGTGGTATATATCAGGAGAATTGGGCATGTGATTGGTGACCGTATCCTGTGAAAAATCTCTAATTCGCTAAAAATCAGCTAACCAGGAAACATTCAACTCATGAAGTTACACGATCAAAGCCGTGATCAAGCTTTCTTCACGCGACTGACGTTCGTCCTGACACCTGTAGCATCTATTCTTCTAAGTACATGGATGGTTCGAACATTGAGAGGGAGCCTTAAACTATTTCCAATTACTGCAGGGATGAAAAGATACAGAAGTAGGTTTTTGGTAGTATATCACTGCATTTATAGAATATAATTATTTTGGAGGACACAAGATACCCTGAAAATTAGTAAAGCTAACTATTCATGATGATTGTCATATGATTTCGTGTGAATCTATTGTTCTAAATAGTTATCAAATTGATAAATTTTTCACTACCTATTCGATAAATATTATTATTCAATTGGAGGATGAAATTGCAATACTTATCCAGTTACTTGTGCCCAAATTTCGAAGTAGCAGCCGACCCTTCCGAGCATCATCTTGGTTGGCGAAATCATATTTAATTAAATCTTCATAACGCCAGAACCACATGTCAAAAGTAACATTTGCATCAGGATCATAATGAAATTCAGCTATTCCATTTGCGATGCCGTCGACCGATGGGGCTGTGGTTGCATTAGATGAGCTGGGCTGTGTGGAAGGGGAATCTTCATGTCTGTCAACATCTGCATCAGTTTCAGCTGCTGCTCAAGTAATAATTCAAGTTTGGCAGGATCCATATATCCATATATTCATATATCCTGGTGGGAATTGAAATCTCAAGGTCATCTGATCAGCCCATGCCGGCCAAATGTGAAAACCAAAAAACGGCATTATCAAGTGAATTTTCGGGATCTAACATTCCCAACAAGACATAATAAAGTCAGTCAATTCGTTGTCAGACACTTCCTTCTAATCATCACTTGACTGACAGTCAACCGAAGTAAGAACACTTACAGTTACACAATCTTGCGTATCCTCAACCAACTTAGCATTCGAGGCAGGGTCCGATGACGTCAAAACACTAGAAAGCTCGTTCGATGAAGTTGATCGACTGGTCACTATAGATGGATTGCTCACACTTTCTGTCTCTTTACTATCGCTGTCACTGCTAAGATTCTGATGACTACTATTTCCATTGCTAGTCATAGCATCCGAAAGAGAACGAAGTTTAGGCTTCTTAATAATAGTAGCATCATGTCGTTTCTTAGCTTGGGTAGCAGTATGTGAGCGTGACGTACGATCATTTCGACGACGATGTGTGTCTTTCAACTTCCATCGATCACTAATACTCGCAGGAGTATCATCAATCCTATTATTATTAGTAGCCGCAGCTGTACAGTCAGCAGGAGACTTCCCATGACATCCATTCGACTCATGTGAAAAGAAATAGATGGGTGGTTTCATGAAACATCCATTCGGGTTAATTGGAGAGGATTGCAGATTTGACTTTCGATTCCTGAATGTAAACGATGTCTGCAAGAGGTATGCGGCACACGGTTTTACATCGGCATCAGATACGTCCTGCTCGTCAGTGATGGCGTCAAGATATGGAGACAATTTTATGTTCTCCGGTGCATATCCACCAAGTGAGATTTAGTTGCTCCATGTTGTATTGTATCGTTGAAATTGAGGTAGAGTGGCGAGTTCTATTCAATTGATTATTCCACAGTGATTCGCAGTGTTGCAATTAGGTTGATGCACGATCGATCTTAACGAAATCCAGCCTATCGATCTCGAAGTTGAGCGTTTATGAAGTCTTTCTTTCTGTTTAACAATACCCTGCTGGAGACTTTGCCTGTCAGTGAGACAGGAGTGATGTCTCTTTATGTAGGCTGGATTTCATTACGTTCGATAGTGTACCTACCAAATCGCAACATTACGGATCACTGTGGAGTAGTCAGTTGAACAGACCCCAGCACTGTTCATCAGTTTCTCTGACTACGTGAAAGAATTCGATAATGTGGACACGACATATCTGAGCAGGCATCTTCTACACTATGAGGGGCGCTGAGAAGAAAAGCAACATTATACACGATTCTTATGACGAATCAAACTGTCGAATCGTGCATGGCGGACGATTATCGCCAACGTTTACTACGGCCTTTCTTCGGAAAACTGAAAAGTCAACCAATTCAGTAAAAACCCCGCAATGGCTTACAGGAGCTCCAGTATCTGCAGCAGTTCTCAACGCACATAATAGCGAAAGCATTTTTACAATCTAACAACATCTGGAACTCAAAACAAATATCAACCAACACCAGAGCCATAATTTTCAATACGAAAGTCAATAGAGTTTTGATGTATAGTGCAAAAACTTGAGGAGCATCTTAAGTAATAACACATGGCACAAAAGTAATTATTAACAGTTTTTCATGTAAAATAATTTGTGTCTGTTGACCAGACATCATTTCGTTAACCTTCTGCTTTCTAGTAGAAAACGGATTTCGTTGCACTAGCGAATCACGAAGGCACGCTGAAAATGTACAGGACAAGAATTGCTGAATGAATTTTACTGCTTCCCCAAACACTACCTCACTTGGAACCATCGAAATCATATTACAGTGTGAAACGAAGTATACAATCTTTCCGAGAAATTGCCAAAAATGCACTTCACTGAGTCTCTATAATTCTTCCTAACTGCAATTATCTAGTTTAGTCCGATAGTTAGTCATGGCGACAGCCATATGGATTTGTTCCTCTTTTGATTGGATTGCTTACTTTAACTGAAATTGTGCATTTTGTTTGTGAATTCGAGCACTTTTCCTGAATAAGAAACACTCTGTGTTATAAAGCAACCAAGTGTTATCTCTAGAACGAACTTAAATTATCAAAGAGGGATAATATATCAATAATTTGAATAATTGAAAAATGGTGGCGTGAAAGCTGCGGCAATATTGTATATATGATGATGTATATTTATATTTATGATAAATATTAGAACTGTTCTTTACTAAAATCACTTGTTTTGACTTTATACTAGGCAACACGCGTATCCAAACTACCTGGACAAATATTCCCCAATCCACACCACAGCTCACTTTCCACAGCTCTAAACAATACCAATAGATGGAATTCGTTTGGTTAGGGTCGGCTGCAGAAGATGAAGTGAGTAAATTCAATGGTGAATACGGACGAGTTTAGCAAAAGACAGAAACATTAAATGTAACACTTCAATAATATGCTGAATATAGCTGAATTCTACCTGAACCGCCTGCAGGGCTACTGCCGGTCCTAAGGTGGTATATATCAGGAGAATTGGGCATGTGATTGGTGACCGTATCCTGTGAAAAATCTCTAATTCGCTAAAAATCAGCTAACCAGGAAACATTCAACTCATGAAGTTACACGATCAAAGCCGTGATCAAGCTTTCTTCACGCGACTGACGTTCGTCCTGACACCTGTAGCATCTATTCTTCTAAGTACATGGATGGTTCGAACATTGAGAGGGAGCCTTAAACTATTTCAAATTACTGCAGGGATGAAAAGATACAGAAGTAGGTTTTTGGTAGTATATCACTGCATTTATAGAATATAATTATTTTGGAGGACACAAGATACCCTGAAAATTAGTAAAGCTAACTATTCATGATGATTGTCATATGATTTCGTGTGAATCTATTGTTCTAAATAGTTATCAAATTGATAAATTGTTCACTACCAATTCAATAAATATTATTAATATACGTATTCAGCATCATCGATTTATTTTGTTTAAAATAGTCACCTATTTTCGTGAATGTTTCAAGGTAATGCACTTATAAATAGTTCATAATTATTACTAGTGAAAATAGTCTTATGGCACTATAGGTCAATGCGTGATCCACATAAAGTCTGACAAAATGCCAGTCGCATTTTAATGTTCTTTCGAATTGTCAATAAATTATATATATCCAACATATTTCATTATTTTATTAATATTATTATTAGTTATTTCATTTCTCTCTTACAGAATGCCTTTCAAATGGAATACGGTATGTGAGCAGCTTATAAGTCTAGTATATAATAATGTTCAAATCATGAAACGATAATATTTCATTTCAGTTTCAGTGTCGTCAGCGTTTTAGTGTATCTGTTAAGAAGGAAGTGAATTCCTTATTGAGAATTTCATAGAATTCAGTTAACTCGTCGTGGTATAATATTATGGAATTTTTATAACATCAGAAAGATTACTGGAAATATTAATGAGTTTCGAGATGTAGTTTAGATCTCTAGTTACTGATTCCGTTTATATGATCTGAGAAAAATAAAAACTGATAAAATTTGCTGAAATTTCACGAACCATTCGTCAACTTGGAAAAAGAATTCGAGTGAAATCGCTCACACACATCCAAACTAAAAACCATCCGTCATCAAGTTTGTTCAATGTGTAACTGCAACGCACATCAACACTCACAAAAACAAAATTGTCATATTTATAAAAAACTGCAATGCATATCCAATTCATATCATTATATAAATGTCTCTGTCATATTTGGAGATGAATTGCATTGAATTGCCAAACACCAGAGTGAAGAACATTACCACGTTCACTAATTAGAAAACAAAGGTCATCAGAAGTATGTGTTTGCTAATTGCACTCTGAGATTATTTACAACATTATCACTTTTGTTATTAAAAACAAATATTTCTCAAAAATCGATATATTATTCAGTAGAAAAGAAATAGATGGGTGGTTTTATGAAATATCCATTCGGGTTAATTGGAGAGGATTGCAGATTTGACTTTCGATTCCTGAATGTACACAATGTCTGCAAGAGGTATGCGGCACACGGTTTTACATCGGCATCAGATACGTCCTGCTCGTCAGTGATGGCGTCTAGATATGGAGACAATTTTATGTTCTCCAGTGCATATCCACCAAGTGAGATTTAGTTGCTCCATGTTGTGTTGTATCGTTGAAATTGAGGTAGAGTGGCGAGTTCTATTCAATTGATTATTCCACAGTGATTCGCAGTGTTGCGATTAGGTTGATGCACGATCGATCCTAACGAAATCCAGCCTATCGATCTCGAAGTTGAGCGTTTATGAAGTCTTTCTTTCTGTTTAACAATACCCTGCTGGAGACTTTGCCTGTCAGTGAGACAGGAGTGATGTCTCTTTATGTAGGCTGGATTTCATTACGTTCGATAGTGTACCTACCAAATCGCAACATTACGGATCACTGTGGAGTAGTCAGTTGAACAGACCCCAGCACTGTTCATCAGTTTCTCTGACTACGGGAAAGAATTCGATAATGTGGACACGACATATCTGAGCAGGCATCTTCTACACTATGAGGGGCGCTGAGAAGAAAAGCAACATTATACAGGATTCTTATGACGAATCAAACTGTAGAATCGTGCATGGCGGACGATTATCGCCAACGTTTACTACGGCCTTTCTTCGGAAAACTGAAAAGTCAACCAATTAAGTAAAAACCCCGCAATGGTTTATTCACTGATTCATTTGTTTACAAACGATGGTTTAAAGGATTATAATTATTATTATATTAATGAAACAGTTATCACAATAATAATAATAATAATCATAATAATAATAATCATTATCATAATGATAATAATAGTAGTGTGGAGCATCATTCATTTAATTTGTTGAAGAATAGTTACTTATAATCGTGAATGTGTCACGCTGGTGCACTCATATTAGCTGATATTCATTACTGAAAATAGTCTCACTGACCTTCAGGTCAGTGCGTCATCCATACATAATATGTGAAATACAATGCAAAGATACCACTGAAACGGATTCGATCGTAAATTTAAATAGTGTATCTATTAAATATTTGAGCATCTCACTTGTTAATGAATTTCTTTCTCCTTTCTCGTAAGCAAGCTACGTTTCGTTTAAATCCAGTGCATTATGTCAATCAATCTGTCTAGTATATAATTATGTTCAAATTATGAAGCGATAATATTTCAGTGCAGTTTCAGTGAGGTTAATGCTTTTCGTCTGAGAGTGTGTAGATTACAAATGAGGTGGATTTTGCATGGAAAATTTCATGTAAATCAGTACACCATTTACGACAGAAAATAATAATTATAATATTAATAATAATAATAATCATTTGAAATGATTATTATATTGGTAGTATAATTTGATTTATTATCGAATTCGCAGATGTCATTACGGATTCTCGTAATTTATATTATTTTTATTTGACCTGGAAATATGTCAATTTATGAAGTGAATATAATGTGGAAGAATTCAGTCGATTGTTTAGCTTTGCAAAGCATGCATCAAGTGTAAGACAAGTTTGTGAGTTGCTGAAACATCACTGCGTATTTCAGACAATTTTATCATATCCGAGGATGCAGAAAATACACTGATCCTCAACAAAGTGCCAATTCATGATCATCATCATCATTATCTCACGCAAAGGCACTCATATTAGCTGATATTCATTACTGAAAATTGTCTCACTGACCTTCAGGTCAATGCGTCATCCATACATAATATGTGAAATACAATGAAAAGATACGACTGAAACGGATTCGATCGTAAAGGAAAATAGTGTATCTATTAAATATTTCAGCATTTCACTTGTTATTGAATTTCTCCTTTCCAGTAAGCTAGCTAATTTTCGTTCCAATCCAATGCAGTATGTCAATCGATCTGTCTAGTATATAATTATGTTCAAATGATGATGCGATAATATTTGAGTGCAGTTTCATGGAGGTGATTATTTCTTGTCTTCGTAGATTACGCTGTTATTTTGTACCTTTTCATAGTTTGGATTTATTTAATTGTTATCAATTTTGAATTTTCGATATTTTTTCAATTCCTTTTATACTCAATTTATAAGTAACATTAGCAGCGTATATTTTTGTTTCAAGGTGAATATGGTGGTCGCTTTGTACAGTATATAAAACTAATATGATCCGAATCAATGTAGAATACTCTGTGCGTTTTACTGGTTGTGCTTAATTTGAAGTTGTGCACACCAATTTTTTATCTCAGTTCATTTTGAAAGAAAGGTCATATTTTCTATGGAATAGCTGTTCTGTTCTTCAGTCAGAATAAATGACTTTTTTCATGTACGATGTAAGAAGCACATATACATTCAAGTAAGAACAACTGAGTTATGGATGATTTTGTGACAAGTTCTACAGGTTTGTGTAATTTGATTGTCCGATATAGTGACAAACCAGTAGGAGCAACTAATGTGTACACCTACTAGGAGGGACATTTTCATTCAAATATGCGAATGAGAGCGAGGGAACACCTTATCAGTCTGTTTTAAACATAGAGGTAAACACTTCACTGCAATGTACTCTTATTTGACTTTGCGATAGATGGAGTCCTGCAGTCTGCCGCCTGTTGCAGCGAAATATTCATTTCAATATTTCTCCATTTATGTATTCTTCCCATTATTTTCTGAAATTTGTAACTAGATTACAACAACGTCTGATCATTTTGATACTGATTTTCCTTGAGTAAAAACGTCTATTCTTTTTAACTGTGATTATATGATTATTCAATTCGGCTCCAGATAATAAGAGACAATAATTAATATAGGAAATTATTTAAAGCACCGATCTCATGTTCAATAAAACTGAAACAAAAGAATTTATTCATTGGTTTAGTTGATGTCTCAAAAAATCCTAAAATTAATTAACAGTAAATAGGAAAACCATAGCTGGCTAAACAAATGTTCATTGAAATTCGTTTTCTGTTTATCGTTAATCAGAAACATTTTATCATACAGTCGATTTAGTCATTCATGTAGATTATTTCAACACAAATATCCACAGTTTTGTGTGTGTATACCAGGTTTCAAATTTGACTATTATTATTAAATATAAGCATAAATGTGGTCACCATGTATAGTGGACTGAAATTAGACTGTAACATCACTGAGCGTCAGGGATTCGCATGCGAGACCAAACAGCATAGGTTCGATTTCAACGAACATGAGTCACTTGTGAGTACTGCTGATTAGTACCATCTAGTGCTATTAGGTCTTTTTTTCATGATGGTTCTGATTCGATCATTATGTGATGAAGCTTTTGATGGTTTATCTATTTTAATCAAATATCTGATAAATTTTATTGAAAATAGAAAATACAAAATGAATTCATTCTTATCGGTTTCATATATACTCATCAATAACATTACAATTAGACACTGTCTTGGAGTAGCGAAGAGAGAGCCGCAATGTATGATCATAGCTGACAGATGTAATTGAATGGATGACCGAGCAATTATGGAAGAAGAGGCCGCAATAGAATGAAACATCAGTGAGATACATGATACAACGCAGCACTTGCCAGAAATTATCATAAACCAGAAAACACAATGAAATGCAAAGAAAGCAAAGCGATCACTAAGATTTAAGAACCACAAAATTGGTAGGTAGGAAACTTTGTCTCTCTAATCTAAAATCCTCAGCATCTATCTACCTAAGTAAGAAAGCTGTCTTAGCACAAATTGAAGAGGTAAACATGATCATCAAACAAAGCAAACATTGCAATGCAGTGGAACCAAACAAAGTTTCATTAGAGTTCCTGAAAGCAGATGTAGCAGTGATCGCATTGATAGCTGGCATTCTCATCAGCAAGACTAACATTGAAGTTCATGGAAATGTGTACAAGTAGAACAGACAGAAACGAAGGACATCCGATCAAGAAAACAAAGAAAAATGATCTCAGCACATGTGGTAAATACAGAGCCAATATGCTTCTCTCGAAACAAGGAATAGTCTTCAACAGAGTATGAATAAACCAAAGAGAAATTCAGTAGAATCTAGCTTCCTTATATTCAGGCTGCATTTAGTAGGAACCGAACTGTTACTAACTGGATCACGATATTACAGATCCATGTGGAATAATCTTTTGAAGATTTTAATCCTGTATTCCATACAAAACATTAAATAAGTAGTAGACGACCAGCAATCTTGCAGTCTAAGCTCTGAACGTACAACAACCAAATCACACACACTAACATATCTCAGCTGTATCAGCAGTGAGCAATGCAGATCTCATGAGAATGTGTAGACTGGAATCGGCAATGCAAGTACAGCATTTTTACATCTGAAAACAATTAACGAAAGACAAAATGCAGCGGACGACGATTTTGTTCTTGTATCAGAATCATCACCGTTTCACCTTCATGTAGGTGTTAAACAAAAGTTCGGCCCAACATGCAAACCCCTTAACTCTTATCCCTTTAGATGACATCCAGGGATGGTGATGTGTAAGTCCCGTTTATTTCCACGATATTATGCAGCGGTTCCGTATTGTCTTCGTGATTTCAGCTTCTCACACGCCATACATTTTCTTTCTTCCTATTGAACTTGTCAACCAATCAAACATATTTCGTTGTGCTAAACATTTTACAATTTTCACACCTTTGACACGCACTATTACACAAGTATATTTAGTACGAACTATCATGACCACCGGCGCATGGCAGTGATTTGGTTAGATGTATGTTTTTTGATGGCTGGATGAACAATATACTATAGTTCAGCATTGCTTATGAATACTACTCCAAATTTTGTTTGTTTAATTCTAAAAACTCACATGTCAATTTAGACTGACTGCATGACAGCAGACAACTAACACGCTTCGTAACAGTATGATGAGTCTCGATGCCAAAAATATTTCATTTTTAAAATCAATTTACTGCAATGCCCAATTTATTTTTCCTTCACAAGGTAAATTGTGTCGTTAAGATCAATATTTACGATCATTTTACTTCATGATAAATGAGTAAACGGAATGGAAATTTGCTTCAGTTTACAAACTTCAAAATTGTATGTGTTCAATATTTCAATCTACTATTGAATTCATGGATTTCTTCTCTGCTCCCTTTGGAAATGATCAATGTTTTGATAGTTAATTTTATTTTTCATGTTTCATTTGCGGTACAAACTCAGTAATGGAATGCGGAATCTTCACTTTTGCATCCAAAGGGGTTATCTTTAACGCATTCAATATCTTCCAGCCTCATCTCAGTCGTCGTTTGCTACATTTAAACCTAAATTGGAGATCCTAGAGTTGAGTGTCCTATTCAACGTTATTCACGTATTGTCGCGTCATAACCTGAGAAAGCCTCTGCAGCATTCTTCGTTTGATTATATCTTTCTGTCAACAAAAAGTAAGAAAAAATCTTCACCATGGTATGCCACTCAATCAACGCGGCTAGTTTTTTCAAGAGATTTTCTGAAATTAAGGAAGTTACATTCCCGTTATTGATAGGTACTTAAATAATAGTCAAATATGGATTCTCACTCCATAGAGCAGTTATGTTCTCCAATTCATTTATTTCCCTATGTATTCTGCACAGTAATGTACACAGTACTTTACTTTATTCATCTTCATTACTTTTTATCCACGTTCATAATTTAGAATCAAAACGTATTGGTTGTCAACGGTATCGTCAAGTATGAAGTTTTCGAATCATTCAGAACTATTACAGGAGTATACATTCAGATGTTAATTTGCGTCCTATCTTTTGTTGGCTAGTTCTGACAACACACTAAACTGTGA
>OX103973.1:40049717-40119674 GCA_944470395.2 Schistosoma turkestanicum | reverse complement strand
AACTTGAGCAGTGCTCTTTTAAACGTATCCACAAACCTTTCCGCCTGCCCATTCGATTGCGGGTGGTATGGTGGCGAGCGTAAGTGTTTAATAGCTAGCCGTTGACAGAAATTCTGGAATTGGGAAGAGGTGAATTGAGAGCCATTGTCGGATACGATCACATCTGGTATGCCATTCCGTGAGAAAATTTCAGTTAGGAGCTGTATAGTCTTAGTTGTAGTGGGCGGCATAACGGGGCTGATTTCCGGCTATTTAGAAAAGGCGTCGACGACAATTAAATACATAGTTCCATTTATTGGGCCAGCGAAGTCGACATGTATCCTGGACCAAGGATGCTCAGGTTTGGGCCATGAAACCGGCGGAATTTTGGCATTCATCTTTGCCGCCTGCTGACACCTCATGCATTTTTCAACCAACGCTGTGACATGTTGATCCATGTGAGGCCAGTATGCATAACTCCTGGCTATGGACTTCATTCGTTTAATCCCAGGATGACCAAGATGGAACTGTCTCAGCACTTTTGCACGAAGGGATTCTGGCACCACTACTCTTTCACCAAACATCAGACAATCGTTCACGATGCATAGTGACTCCCGCCGCTGATACAGTTGCTTCATGTCACCTTCAAACTTTTTCGACGGCCAACCGTTAGTGACATATTTCATCGTCATCTTGATGATGGGGTCGTTTCTAGAAGCATTTTGTATGTCTGTTGCAGACACCGGTAACGCGCGAACTGCGGTTGTCAGATAACATTCTGCGTGGTCTTCTGCTGACAGAGATGCGATCACCATGTTTTCCTCAGCCGCCACTTGATCATTAATGAGTCGTGACAAAGCGTCTGCTTGACCGAATTGTAGAGTGCGTCGATATTGGATTTCGAAATCATACCCCAAAAGTACCAAGGCCCATCGCTGAAGACGATTTGCAGAATGGGCTGGAATGCCAGACTTTGAACCAAATATTGCTAACAGAGGCTTGTGATCTGTGAGGAGCGTGAATCTTCGACCGTACAGAAACTTATGGAAACGGCGAACAGCAAACACAAGGGCAAGAGCTTCTTTCTCTATCTGGCTATACTTCTTTTCTGCTGGGGTTAGTGTACGGGATGCATGCATAACGGCTTTTTCTGACGCGTCTGGAAACTGATGTGAAATAACAGCGCCTAGGCCATATGCTGAAGCGTCTGCTGCTACGATGATCGGCATGGATGGATCGTAGTGTGTTAATAACAATTCCGAGCTAATTATAGACTTGAGTTTACCAAAAGCCGCGTCACACTCTTTAGTCCAGTTCCATGTGCTATGCTTCTGCAGTAGACAATTCAATGGAGCGCGAATATCATGCATCGAGGGAACAAAAGCTGAATAATAACTGATCAAACCGAGAAAAGATCGTAATTCGGAAACATTAGTGGGAGTAGGCATCAGTTTGATAGCTTGGATGTTTTCAGGATCCGGTCTGCGACCGTCGGCATCAAAGATAAATCCCAAATACTTTACCGACTGCAATAGAAACTGGCATTTTTCTGGGCGTAACCGGAAACCATTGTCACTGATGCGTTGTAGTACCAATGTCGTGCGTTCCCGTAGCTGTTCTAACGTCTTCGCAACAATCAAGATATCATCGAGATAAGCTGCAACCCCTGGGATATCTGACAGGATTGTATCCATTAGTTGTTGGAAGATAGACGGCGCAGTCTTAACTGAAACAAACCGCGATGAGTGTTGATAGTAAGCAGCTCTTTAGATGCTTCATCGACTTCCACTTGCAAATAAGCATCAGCTAGGTCAAGCTTTGCGAAGAACTTTCCCCCATTCAGCATAGTGAACAGATCTGCCGGGAGTGGCAGAGGATAATGATGCTGTTCTAGAGCTGCGTTGAGACCCGTAGAGAAGTCAGCACATATACGTATCGTGCCGTTGCCCTTCTTGGTAACGACTATAGGTGCTGCCCAACTGGAGTAAGAAACGGGAGTAATAACTCCTTGTCGTTGAAGGCGATCCAGCTCTTCATCTACTGTTGCTAATGTAGCATACGGTACAGGTCTCTTTGGACGAAAAGCAGGCTTAGCCCCATGTTTCAACCGAAGTGTTGCTTTCATAGCAGTGCACCGACCTAATCCAGGTTCAAAAATGGTTGAAAACTCTGTCATCAGCTTCTTCGTATACGCTTCTGGGTCATGTCGTTGTGATACCAGGTTGCATATGGTATTTAGCGCGACATCAGCCAATTTCAGCTGGTCGAACCAATCTAAACCAAGTAAATTTAGATCAGCTGGCGTTATATAGCATACCCCAGTAAACGATGAATCCCGGAAAGCAACTTTACATTCCAATTGTCCTAACAGACGAAGATAATTACCACATGCTGTACGAGGCTTTTGTGTTGTGTGCTGCAGGCTTGGGCTGCCCAATTTGGTCCAATTTTTGCGTGAGAGGATAGTGACATCAGATGCAGTATCTATTTGCATTCTACACAAATAACCGTTAATATTAAGAGTAATAAATCTCCTCTCACCTGGTGATGAACTTCGGCAGGAAGATATTAGGCTCAATGCATTGGTACTGGATCTAGGAACAGGCTTCTTAGCACTTCTGGATCGCTTTGGCTTTTTCTGTAGGCAAAAGCCATCTTTATGACCGATGACTTTACACTTCCTGCATCTATGCTGCCTAAATGGGCAGTTCCGTACATAGTGCCATGAACCGCAGTGCCAGCAAGCAGAAGGTGGATTCATTTTGGGTTTTTGGTCCGAATTGGAGCGAGGTGAACTGGGTGTAGCACGGGCAGACTTATAATGATTAGGTGGCTGCTGTACCAAATGAATTTCAGATCGGCTTGAACTACCACTCTGAACTATAGTCGAGTCTCGTTGTAGGTTAGTGAGACGTTGGTACTCATGAGCCATATCATTAAGCGTAAGCTTTGGATCTTGCTCCAACCGACTTAGTAGCCTTGTTCTAATGTCACTGAACTTACTCGACTGGAGGCTGCAGATGAGAATGAGGGCTTTGAACTGGTCTTCCGACAAAGACTTCAACCGAAAGCGTTCGCATTCACGGTTGACGATGCCCACGTGCGTAAGAAAATCATCATCTTCGTTCATAATAAGCTTCAAACATCGATAACGAGTATTAAATAGTGACGAGTTGTCTCCAAAGTGTTGGCTTAAAGTCTGAACAGTCTCAGAAAACGAACAATCTCGTGGGTTCGAATTCATTTGTTTCATTAACAGCTCCAACATACGTTCCTGGAACTGTTCATATCGTTTACCTCGACGTTCCAGTAAAGATTCTAACTGTTCAAGATTAATTGACATTGTGAATTGTAAGCCCCGTCGCCACTGATAAGTTCGGCACTTAGGATGCTTGAGGCTATTACGAGTTTACCTTAGTCGATAAACGCGAACGATACTTTTACCAGCTTCCAGGAAGGCTACCTTGAATCCAAACGGGAAAACAGAAGTCTTGGTAAGCGTAGAAAGTATATTCTACAAGCACCCAGCAATCCCAGTACAATCAAGCATACAACTCTCGTTTATTTATACAACATAACAACGTCCTTGAGACAGTTAAGAAAATAGCATACTAAAATACACAGCAGCCAATCACAGCCATTGATTTTGCTGGTGGGAATTGAAATCTCAAGGTCATTTGATCAGCCCCTGCTGGCGAAACAAAAAACCAAAATACGGCATTATCATGCGAATTTTGGGGATCTAACATCCCCAACAGAAGCCACTTTTGTAACTGCATTCAATTTGTTTTGACGCTCTTTAATTCCGTATGATATCAATGACATCATGAGTAGCAAATCGCGATTATTACTGAATTTCAGTACAGGTATTTTCTCATTAAGTCAATCTAGTCTGCTGAACAACGTGATCAACTTCAAATGATGAATGATATACGCACTCACAAGACCAAATAATCAATGCTCATTATGATTAACAGATTAAATCACCTATCATGACGTTTGACCAATAATATGAAAATGATTTCATTCAACCTTCACACTTTTATTGGATGTCTTTCACCATCGTATCAAAAAGATGCGTTGATCTTTTAACGTAGTTTATTTTCATTTGAACCGGAAAATGATGTGGGTATGGACTCGAAAATTTCTGTGAATGAGTAGAGAAAACATGTTTCCGTTTTTATGAAGTGCTATTAAAATGTAATATTCTTTGTATATATTTCAGGATATTTGTAGCATCTAAATTGTTGATACAGATTTGCTTGTTGGCTGTTATACATCCTTACATGTTCGAGTGTCAAGAGGTGTGCACAGACATTGGTAAATTCGAACGTAAGGAATACGCAAAGACCATCTTTGAAAACGGGACATATAGAAATGTAACTTATCCGAAAGATACTAATTTACATACACAGGTGGATTTCTATTATTATTCACAGAAAATCCGTCGTCAACAACCTCGTCCAGTCGTGGAAGGAAATTTAGTTCAACTGATTGAAGGCTCCGTGAGTTTCCTATATGTACTCATAAAGACATGTGTATATGACTAGGCACCAAAGTTTCCATTCTCGATTAAATATTATGGTATGAATTACGATTCAGTTGGTTTAGGAAATGGTGAGTTATATTCTGCAGCAACCAAATTCATTACTGAAATTTGATCTTCATATTATTTATTTCATTTAATAACTAAAACTTCACTTATTCAATTTTTCTATCATAACTCAGTTCAACTTGTGATAACTGAGCCTAGGAACAGCGGATCAGCTGTAGGAATAATAACTCCGATTTCAAATTACCAAACATTATTGAAAACAGAATTTTTGAGCACCAGTAAGTTCATCTTGAGTTACTTTTGCTACACATGTTTCACACATTTTAAGATTTATTATATTACTGGTTTTCAAACGGTGTTTTTTGATGTCATCATAAGCTTTGCTCTCGAGAAAATCAAGGCTACTCAATGAACATATAATGGCTGATGTAATGAAGTCAAATCAATGATATCTATTAGTGAACGTTGATGGATTAGTTCTAATACGAACGATATTTGTGCCGTCTTGTATATTTTTTGACAGAAAAGTCAAACACTATACATAAGTGTGCACACTCTGATCTTCTATATTTATTTCAGATGATGTGTTTGCCGTCAAATGGTATTTTCACGCTATTGCTGGTGACAAACGTAAGTAAACGTAAATGGTTATTTGAATGCATGAAAAATCATAAATTATACAAACTTTCACTCTCTATGACTACTCACAGTTTGCATATTCAATTCACTTTTTTAAAAACTGATAAAAGTGAGAAAGTGTGTGTTTGTATATATTAGAAAAATTATTGATCTATGAAACTGTCTGTTCGACCACATGGACACGGATTTATGAATTAGTTATTATAAACAAACGTCACCTACGTTTCATAAGTGTTTAACGAATCACTGATGTGAGACATAAAATTCAATAATTGCAATGAGCTTCAGAGTGCAGTTTTCGAACAGCCTCTTCAGCACACACAGCGGGTCAATGTAAGGCATTTGATGTTATCATAGCTAATTATATTGGCCTTGATTGTCTTTCGCTTTCATTGAAATTCATTCTCTTATTGTCTATCTCGATATTTTTTTATCTCTTTTAAGTTTGCTTCATTATCCTGTGCTTATCTCTGAACCTTTCAATGTTTGATAAACTGAATGGTTGTTGATGTGGTTGTTAGTTGTTCATTGTCATGAGTGCAAGTGTTCGAAGGTTCTTTAATGTCCAAACCTGAGTAGCTCCATAGTCGTCTACATGGAGAACAAGATCTAAAACTCACTATATTTGTTCAATTCAGACAGAATTTCGTTTAAACATATTGAAAACACTTCAGTGAAAATAAATCAATATAGCTGATAGAATATGTTCGAAACAGAACTGTGACAATGTGACACAAAACTGTCAGTAAATGAGCATGCGTGGAACGCCAGATTCGGAAAAAATTCTTGAGGGTGATTTACATACCGGAAATTTTCTTTTTACTTTTGTAGATATTTCTCAGGTTCAGATTTTGTTATATCCGGAAGGAAAGATTTCATTTTACTATGAAAACGTAAGCTGTGTGATAACTTGTAGAACTCTCACTTTGATTGCCTTGCTCAAGCTAAATCATGTACATCACTCATTTCTATCGAATGAGCAGAAAAACACTTTGAATGATGGAAAGAGCCCATGTGATATTATATCTGTTAAGCGTGTAGCACAGGTAATATGAATACTGAGAAATAAATGATATCAACTGAACACGTTTACAGGAACGGTTTTCAGAGGATTGATGATTGAAGTACACTGCGTATCCTCAGAGAAGTACTGCTGTTGTGTTCTCATTCGGAAACGAATACCGTGTACTGAGGTATCGACATGTCGATCAAACAGCGAAGTTGTTATGACTATTCGACGGAACTTTACAAATGTTATATGAGTGTGGACCAAATAAGAATGTCTTCCTATGTGAATTTTCACATCATACGAAATACGATGAAAGTTGGAAGACTGACACAATCCCGATTGTAGGTAGGAAAATACATTTCACTTCGAAGCACGTGGATAATAAACTAACAGTTCTTCAGCCAATTTTATCAACAGTTGATTGTTCAGGAAACTTCACTAAAGCTGGAGACAGAAGTAGAATGAATTTTTCACGAAAATCCATCAAAAGTATACTCAGGTTGCAGTTATGAATACCATGACGCCTGAGTGAATATCACTGTGGTCACCTGACTGATTGCACATAATGTCAATTACTTGTATATAGTATGCGTGGTTGACCGGCAACAGATCTCAATACGAACTTTGATATTTTTTTTCAGATACCTACTGGAGCTTGGAAAGATTTCCTTGGAGCAACATTGTCAGATTCATCTTGGTATGAACTAAAAACCAGTAAGAAGCACGATATGTAAAGTTGTACGTATGTTAAAAACGCACACAAGGACTTGATTAAGTACCACTTTACACAAAAGCCTCAGAGATAAGCAAAGTAGTATATTGTGCTATTGTTTGTTACTGGGAGCATAATACATAATGTTGTGTAGATGAATTATCTGCATTCCCCAGTCGTTCCCGGTGTGAAATAAAATTGATTTTTGGCATATTGAGCAAAATAATGAATGATTGTTTAATCATATTTGCACGTGTGTTACATGATTGTATTGTGAAGTGAAAATATAAATTATACTGCCTGAATATATAATCAGTTGTGACATCAGATCACGAAACAGTCTTTTCGAATCATGAAGTTCTCAACGAGTCGAATGAAGTGTTTCCAGTTTTGAAGAAATGTGATAATGCGACCACAATTCGAAATGTCTGGAAGAACAACTCTTCAACAGAATTTATGCGGACACCAAGTGACTGGTTTGCGAGACTGACATTTGTTATAAAAGGTGTTCATTTTTCATTCCCCAACGACATTATCAAGCTTAGTATCAGATCAAGCAATAAATGTATGTTTATAGGTAGGATTGAATCTGAGAAAATGCACAATGTGCTCGATAAAATGAAATATCTATTGTGTAAGATGTAGCATTCAGATTACTCGCTGTGAATAGATTAGTGGTTGTTTGCAACTTCAATTCGACATCATTTATTGCAATAATTCTGTTTGTAATATTATTCCTCAGATCATAGGTTTCCTTTTGTTCCATTAGGAACTTGCTTTCCAGATCTAGCAATTTACAGTCTCATCGATACTCCAGCATCATGGATAGCATCTGGCACGTTGGTTGAATTTGAACCAACGACACGTATGTTAACGTTACCTAATAAGTAATAATAACAATAATAATAGTGCATGTTGAATAAACATTTTATTTAAATGAATGATTTGATTTCTAATCATGAAATAGAATTTCCTCATTTAAGTTATGTAGAACAATCTTTATACATTTACATGCATGAAGATTTCCAGCGTATATTAAATTGATATGTATCATTACCAGTTCCGTTTTCGTTCTTTTTTGATTACAAATTGCATCAAATGTTTATTGAGCAGAATGCTTTATAGGTGATGGACGAAATGTCGTAAATTTCAATCAGGTTAATACTGCCCGACCGTAGCTGATACCTTGACGTGGTGGTCGAGCTTGCTTATCGTGATGACCCAACCGAGCTAGACTGGCTGGAACATATGTTCCTGGAGGTTCTATCATACTAGGCAGGTCGATTGGATAACGATTAGACTAAAAGCAGTTACTCAAGGTCTGAGGGCGAAGTCGTACTGAGGACTGCAGAGAAGTGTGACAGCAGTAGGGTGTTTCCATCGGTCAACCAGCACCTGCAGCGATGCTGACTTCTGACAAGGAGGGAAGGGTTAGAATACGTCGACCCTAAAAATGTCACACCTCAGCCGACCTCACAGATATCCGTCTCCGTTCGCATGGGTGCGCACTCACTGCTTTTAAGAGCGTAGCTAATCCTCTAAAAGCCTTTCAATAAGGGCCGTGTGTGACTGACCTCAAGCAGTTGTCCCTTGGGCTCTGCGGTCACGCACTCAGGTCTCAATGACCAACACTAATCTATCTTCCATATCATGTTCCTGGGAATTGACAGTCACCCTCATACCCGAGACCGAACTGATTCAAATCAAACCCTTCCTTCACCCACACACACCTTTCTTATCTGCACAACGACCTCTACTCACCGTTCCTTTTTCTCAATGCATCGCTAATGCAGATGATGCAATTTCACGAAACGCCATTCCTTGTAAATTGAAACCCCGTTCTAGACCACAATTTGGAGCGTTTAATGACTGCAGTTCAGACGACGTTAAAGATGGGTTTTACAGAAAGCATTTGGACCTCCTCCAAAAAGATGGGCTCTCTTATTTGAACAATGGCTGGTGACTTAATTGCTCAAGTAGGTAGACTAAGTGAAAATGTTATGGTGTCACGGCTGTAAGAATAGTCAATAGCGACCGTCTGTTGCAAGTATGAGCAGACAACCGCCTATACTTAGCAAACACTAACTTTAGGCATAAGGAAAATCATCTGTTTATCTGGTGATCTCTAAAGTCTTCTCAACGTTGGACTCAACTAGATCAGATCGCCATCAGCCACCGATAGAGGGGTTCAACAGAGGACAGTTGCTCGTTTTGTGGCACATGTTTATATTCAGATCATTCCCTAGTGTGAGCACGCATTTGTTTGGGGCTTACTGGGCGTAGGAAGGACAACGTAATAAAGCCTCTCATGGTTTTACATAGTGTTAATCAAACTAAGAAAATATTTCAGGAGCAACTAGAAAGAGAGTTCAGCAACCATGCAAGAGATTCTAATCTGGAAGCAGGTTGGAATGATATCAAGAAGGCTGTGTAAACATCAAAAGCGATGAAAAAGGCAGCGGCTATTGTCAACAACCGAGAGTTGTACCAACGTATCAAGGAAAGCGGTATAAGGAACCCAAATATGAGTGAGACTATTTCGGAAAATGATAGTCCTTTTATCCATTTTCCATGCAGGAGACTTGACCGATGTGCAGAACACTTCAAACATCAGTTCCACTGGCTTCGAGCCACACTTCGGTTACCCACGATCGCCAGTCGTCCTGAATGGCAAATCGACGTAAGCCCCCTAGACTTTACGAAGTTGAGAAAGCGTTGAGAAATCTGAAGCGAGGGCGATGGACTGACACCTGAAATATTTATGGATGGTAGTCGAGTCGTAGCAGCTAGGTTGACTGAGATCTTGGGTAGAGTCTGGCAACTGGATGTAATCACATCCGAATGGTCGCAATCACCGCTTTTCTCAATCTATGAGAAAGGACAAAAGTCTTCTTGTTACAATCACAGGTGAATAAGTTCAACTGATATAGTATCTAAAATATTGGCCCCAATCATACTTCGACGCTTAACGAAGGCTGATGAAGAGCAGACTATAGAAAACCAGGCTGGTTTTCGACCGTGCCGTGGTTGTATAGACCATATTTCCACACGACGACAGGCGGCCAACCTTTTCCTGCGGAAATCTTCGAAGTCATTGACAAGACATTGACTGAGGGAAAGACTGAGATTATTACTGGCTGTTATTGTAAGGACGTGAAAAATTCAGTGGCTGTTCTACTCAGCATATTTGACGTGAAAATTCTCCGAGTAATATACTCCACAATTCAAATAGCATGAATAATATTTTCGCTGCCTAATCACAATTGTATTAATTTCTTCATTTTCACAGAATTTTGTTCTATACAGCAGTCGCCTCAATCATGCTTAGCTGCAACAACATCCAATTTTACATGTTACTGGTGTCAGACAGTTGACAAATGTAGCAATGGTTACGATAGGTATGCTGCAATCTGGAAAGATAATGTTTGCTATAGTAACGTGAGTATCCATTCGACTAATCTGAGTATTTTCAAAAATGATATGTTCTACATAATGAAACCTTTTTTTCTTGCAGGGCAGTATATTATGACCATGAAACAGTACTGAACGATATTCACTCCATAATACTGAAATAAATAATTTGTATGTTGACGATATCCAAGCAGATAGGAATACATTGATGTCCATGAAAACAAGAGGCACTGAGTTAAAATGTTGTTCGAAATTTTCGCTTGAAAGAAATGAATTTCACATTCAACTTGATTCGATCATTTTTACATATGCCTTTATTTTCTATAATGAAGAGCGATCCGGTGGAATCTTGAATAACGCATCGACAATCAGATACAATTCAAATACTTCAGCATTCAATGCTCATTACTTTAATTTCTGTGACATGTGTATGCTGATTGAATTTGATCAATATGACCGTAGGTCATATTTAGGTTTACATTTCGATTGCGATTATGTAACCCGGTGAGGTGTATATCAGTGAACACACATTTTCACAATAAAGAGTTGATACACTGCTTGAAGAAATTCGCATATTGTCAATTAGTTTGTAGGTCTGTTCAAAGATATTCGGTCTACCTTGTTCGTTAAAATCACCGTCAACATAATAATTTTGTAGCCGTCGGTCGAACTACGTTCAGGCAGAAATGTTTTGGTTATGTAGCAGGGTCAGCAACTGAAATATACATGTTTTTACCTTCATATTATTTGATTCTCAAAGAAACTCACATGTTGATATTATGCAATCTATCGCATTTATCCAACAGAAAGAAATCCTAGCAAATCCAACTGGCAAATCTGGATGGTACCCGCATATTGTTATTCCAACCATCGGTTTGCTTGTCACTGTCAGCATCGTCTGCATCTTGGCGTTATGGATATACAGGAGAAAATCAAATGTAGGTTTGTTACTAGATTCCTTTTTATGATCACAGTTACCAATTAGACATTCTCGAACTCAGATAAACTGTCACTGTTGGTCTCATTACGGAAAATCAAATACTAAGCATGTGTTTTGCGGAAGATGCATTGAATACGTGATACTCCCACCTTCTTGTTCAATAAAGGAAACTGTATAGACGAATGACGAAGCGGTCTTTTTCCGGGACAATAAGTTGTATCACACAGATCGAACGTCAAGTTGAATCAAACGCAACTGCAACAGGATAACCTGTTCTAGAAATACGGTTTATATCGTCGTTCAACAATTCAGTAACAAATACGTTTCATTCACATGCAGAATGCTGTTAGGCGGTACAAAATATCATAACGATGGTTCTGGTGAAAACATACAGCAGTATTGTTAAAGTCACACCATCGTCAAATTCCTGACTGATTAAAGGGATTTAGGGCGGTAAACGTGTTGGATACGAAAACAATTTCCACTCATCACTACATTGCCTGTCTTATTTTTGTTTTCACGTATGTTTTAATTACTTTTAGAAAATCAATACGTAGGCGAATTCAATTGTATGCTAGTTCATTGGTACACTAAATAAATCATTGTGTCGACATACATCTGCATTTTGTCTATTTGAAAGCCAATTAATGTTATGCACGCTGTTCTTCTCATTCGCTAACTAATAACAAGTTACATCAGAGAAATGAAATCCAGTGCCGATAATTATAATTTTACTGACATTGTGTACTTTCCTAAAAAACAACCACCGTTGCACTCATCGCACGTTCCTTCGTTAAATTCATCTGTTGAACGTGATATCTTCTTACTTTGATATTTCAATGTTCATTTAACATTTTATTTATATTTGCTGTAACTGGAATTCATTTCTTTTGATCTTTCATCATCTATTCATGTTATTTTGTCTTATTGGAGCCATGTTTTGTAATAATATCTGTTTTTCAATATCTCTGCTATTGTAATCATTTACTGAAGCTATTTGTGTCAAAATATAGATCTGGTTATGAATCGACAGTTTTCTGGTGTAACGAAAATTGATATAAAGCATATATTCATTTTGCCTAAAGTGAACTCTGAAATTTCATCAAAAATGCTCCCGCTTTCACTGCTTTTCCATAATCAGTCAGAAAACTAATATAATGATGGAGTCTTCTAATTTGCCCCAACGCCAGCGCTTAAGTGGAAGCTGGATTGCGAGATTTAGATAATTTGATATTACGAAGACTGATTTAGTCAGCCGGTTGGTGAGGTACAACGTGAAACGTCGTACCTTCGTAAATCAGTTCAACTTGTCGTAACAAATAAGCACACAGACAATTGTCCATTCAGAAGTAGTAGCATTATGATCAGCAATCTCGGTGCTTTGCTCTACAAAATAATAATCAAAAAGTATAATATTATGACATATTATAAAAGGAGAAAAAAAATGTGTTGAGGAATTCGAAAGTTAAGACACTTAGAGAACGTTTACGTTGGAATCACTTGAAGTAACGCAAACTATCAAGTTTTCCCTCAACCCGCTACAACACCAAAAACTGTCGCTCGTCAATAATATCGGAGGTTGAGATTACGTAACACATGTCCGAATCAACTCACTTGACAAAAATTCAGTTCATGTGTTCATCTACCATCCCTGTTTGTCACTCGTGTGCTTAGATTGGCATCTCGTTCTGGAGCGAAAAGATAGGCAATGGAATGGTTTTTCTATTTGGTGACAAGAATAGCCCAACTACGCTTAATTTGACGCAATTCGGACTCATCAGCAGTTCTCATCCACGAATCCTGCGCCTCGCAGCATTCGAACACAGAACGTTCGGTAATGTGCGCGAACGCCTAATATCTGCACCACTGAGCCGGTATCTAACAGTGGTGATTTTGAACTTGATCCATTCAAGGAATTGAGCAAACTCGGTAGTTGCTATATTTACCCGAACATGTTGAGTTTCACCGTGTAAGTAAGAGATATCTTTAAAGGCGTATTGGTGAATGCCACCCTTTAACTATTGCCATTCTTTACTAAAATCGATCTGATTCCAACTATATTTTCATAATCCTTAATCAATCGCATCCATCAACACATGAATTTAAATAATTCTGAGTATTAATAATGAACGTGAATATAAGGCACAAGAATCTGAGAAACTTTTGATCGAGGAATGTTCATTTGATACTAAAATTATATCAATATGGTTACATACAATCCGTTCATTCTACCAACTATTATGAAAAAAAAACATTTTCGCTTGAAGAAATATCAATAGATCAGAATTGCGTTTGATAGTACAGAGCTCTTAATTTAGATTGATGTGTTCAGAATAATAATAAGGGCCAGATAATTTTCTACACTTCCTAAATAATATGTAACTGATTTTGTTGAAGTTGACAGAGATGTGGAATAGTAGTGGAACAATAGTCAAAACTCATGATTTTTACTAGGATTAATATAATCTTAATTAAACTATTTTCAAATTGTTTACAAGCAGGAATGTTGCTCAATAAAGTCGCAAATAATTCATCGAGATAAAAGTTCGGAGAAACGAGGAAACGCTCATCGTTTATATTCTACTTGTTTTCTCGTATTTCTAATATCATCACTTACGTCTTGAGATCAGTGCTTGACAGTGCTACGGAATAACAATCGGAAATAGTTCGCAACTTGAAGCGGAAATCAAGCACAGTTCATTGAGTGACTCGATTATATGGAAAACTAGATTAATACCATTTAGATATAATGAGAGACTTTCAAATCTACTTTGTTGTCAGTATCGAATTTGACACCGATGGAAAAGATCATTCTGATACTTTGATCTTTTCGCTCCGACTTGTGCCAAAACATCTATGCCGTTATGATTTCATCCGATACATTGAACATATTCATGATTAGATTCCGCTACCTGAAATCAATCCGCTCCAATATTTGAACATTAAATTGACAAGTACGCGCGTACATTTCACATATGCAATACAAAATATCACCACAGTAACGCCTAACCATTCTAATTTTATCGCTTGCACAACTGATATTAAGTCGGTGGCATCAATCATATTTCAAATTACAATTAACTACCAAACAATAATGTCGTTAGGTTATTACTTTTCCAAATTATTCATTCAACATTTTATCACAAAATAAAACAATAAGTATTCGAAACGATTCTTGTTTATTCCAAAACTGACAGTGAAACACACACAAACGAATGAACTTTGCAATTTATGTGATGTTGAATAGGGCTAAAACAAAGTTAGAAATCATCTCCTACTGAAAAGTTCAAGTTGTATTTGCAGATAAAACTGATGAGTAATTATCCCTCGATGAAAAACCTTTCTTGATCTGCCAACTGCGTTGAATCAACTTATCTCGCGGTTATATTAGAATATATTAACAACAAGTCGATATTATTGGTAAACTATTCTATGCTCGAACTAAATAGACAGAATAAATAAAATAATTAAACCAAATTCAATAGTATTTAGTAAGTCTATATGCTGGGCGAAATAGCTGCAATTCTGATGCAATTCCATGGAATGATCGATAGTAATTCTTCATGTAGTTGAGCGATTAGGTCGAGAAAACTAATAACGACATTGTGAAACATCATTACTTGTAAATAATCGTTTCGGGCAATAAAAATATACGAACCATATGACTGCAGATGGTGAATCTACGTTGTTACAATATATTCAGTCAGAATTACTGTGTCCAAGTTGCGCAGTGAAGTTCATTTTGACATTGAGGTAATTTCAATTATTTTGTGCTCTACAAAACACGACTCACATGTTTCAAAGTAATTTAGCTTTGGAAAATAATGTCTTTGAAAAGAATCCGGTGATAAATTCAAAAATTTGAAATGAACAGCCTAATGTTGAAGCATGATACTGGAAAAATAGATGTTCAGGTTTCCCGACAAATTCGAATCAGTGAAGTTAATTCTTTTACGTTTTCTATTCTCAGTGAAACTCTCTATCGTGAATGCTGAGCGGAGCAGTCACTGACACTTCGATCTCATTACGTCAATAATTAGTCGTGACGTGATCGTCATTTATCGTATTCAATACACTGAAATTTTACTCGCAGGACAACATTCATTGAGCTAAATATTTTACATGGAGAAATTTCAATTTAACTAAGCATAAACAAATACGTCAAGCGTGGTCAATCGTTAGTTACGTTTTAGTACTGGTTATGTCACTTTTTTACAAACTTGTAAGTTTAAAGCCAACTCACTTGATAGATTCAAACTTTTTTATGGAGTATCGGGTTGATTGAATTTTGAAAACCTTTTACCATCAGGATCTGATGAAAAAAATAGTGAACTGGTGATCTAGAGATTAATATAATAAAGTGAGTTGAAGTAATAATAATTTCTTATGGAAATAACAAACAATCAAGTCATTTATACTTGCTGATCGTATCTGGCCAACGAATACGAAGTATTTTGCGTAGACAACTGTTAATATACACTTGTATCTTCTGGATGATGACTTTCGTAGTTCTCCAAGTTTACGCTCCATACTGTAGAACTGTTTTGATATTTGTATTGAAAATCCTGATTTTGTTTTTAATCTAAAGTTGTTCAACTGTTTTTCAACTGTAGAAGTGCAGCCCTTGCTTTGTAAATCCACGCCCTCACATCTGCATCGGATTCACCTTTCTCGTCGATACTATTATTATTATCAGGTTTTATTATTTTTGATTCTTTTATTCTGTTTTATTCTGTTTCGGAATAAAAGAATTTTTTCTTGTAGAAAAAATTAGAGTGAGTAATTTTATTTCTAAACAATCTGATCATATGACCTTAAATGTTGGTCGATATACTGATTATTCTACAGTTTAAGGTTGCTTAACACATTCTTTATGATAAGAAGTACCTCATGGTGTTCACTAAAATCAATGAAATATTCTTATTTCACAAACTATTTTTGCAGAATTCACGTTACAATCATATTTGATGTGTTTACGTGGGTGAGAGTTTTCAAGTCACCTACACGCGCACAATGAGACAGGCGATGGGTCCACTGTATGAACATACATAACGATAGAGAACATCATCGTATAAGTCTTACTTGAAGGCATGTTGTTGCTGATTTCGAGGTCGTAGCATCGACCATATATGCAAGCACAATTAGAGACATCAGATGATATTCTGAATTGAATCATACCAATTTTCGCAACAGTGCAATAATCAAAAAATTAGTGAGGAATTATCACTAGGACAAGTTCAATGGTTTTTCAACCCACCTCTAGCCAGCCAAAGAGGTGGAGTTTGGGAAAGAATGATTTGGGTGTGTTCTTAAGCTCGGTTTATAAATCAGAAGATGAACTCGTATTGATAAATACGTTTATTCGAGGCACACCACAAAGCGAAGCGAATCGGAGAAGGCTAAGAGCCAACTCTCCGGATTACGATGCGAGCGAATGGGCGAAGCGAATAGGAGAAGGCTAAGAGCCAACTCAAATAGATAGAACATGACTAAGAATATATAGTCAGATAAAAATAAGACAGACATATGACAAGCGAAATAGGCATGCACACACATGAATGAAAGGGACGAATGATTGACAAGGTCAAAAGCAAGCGATACAAATCATGTGAGTTCATGGGAATATTGAGAGATCAACATTAAAGCGAAAAGGATGAGTAAGCGCGTAGTTGTAAACAATGCTCAGTCGTACAAGCTCATACAAACCAGATAATAAAAAATACCAATGTTACATATGAGTTGTTGCTATACAAATGGCTTGGTTAAATAAATCAATCGAAAGTGCCTAGCCAAGTTAGATGTAAGAGAACTGGAATATATGTGGAGGCAATACAATAGCCCTGTTACGGGAGAAACGAAGACATTTTGCTGATCAAAACCTTCATGTATAAATATCAATAATTTCACTGTTTTTGGGTACATTTGTTTTACTTAACTTGTGAACTTGTTTGAATTATTATTTGCGGACATTTTGGACTCCCGTTTCTCTTTGTTGTTCGTTTGCAGTTTTTTGCTCCAAGAGCTAATAAATTAGAAGGTAACTGTAATTATTATAATTATTGTGTTTAGAACGACATTGGTCGTCTATTTGTAATACAGTATTTTGGTCGAATTTGTGATTTGGAATAAACTTTGGTATCTACTTTGGAGTTTCGTTCTTGGTTTAGAAATTTGAGACCGTGAATTACAAATAGTCGACAACCGTGCTTCGTAAGATCAACGAGCAAAAAACTGGACGTAACAAAAGTTCTTCTAATTTAATTTCGTCATATATTGGATTTTTGGTCGTTTTGCTCCAGAGGTTCTTCAATTCAATTTTGATCGCTTGAAACTTTTGGAAATTTGGGTCCAAAAGTTCTTCTAATTTAAATTTGTCATAAACTGGATTCTTTGGTCGTTTGGCTCCAGAAGTTCTTCAATTCAAATTTGGTCGTTGGAAACTTTTGGAAATTTGGGTCCAAAGGTTCTTCTAACTTTTAATTTGGTCGTTGGATACTTTGGACAATTCAATTTTGGTTCTTTGGTTATATTTTGGATACTTTTGGACATTTTGTTATTATTGGCCGAATACGTTTGGATTAATTTCACATTTGCTTGGTAATCGATTTCGAATAAAAACATACAATGGAAACTAGAAGCAAAAGGCTGAAGGAGCAGGACGAAATTGATGGTAAATTTTCTAAAGCTGTTTGTGGTATGTCTGATGTTAATAATGATAAACGTGATGATATTAGTGTTAATAGTAAGTCTTCATCTCAGTTTAGTACTTCTAGATTGAAGTTAGATAAGGCATTAATTAAGAAGAAGAATTTGGAAAAGAGACTTGAGTTAGAAAAGCAGCTTAAAATGTTAGAGCTTCAAGAGGAAGTTGATATGGCTGAATTAGAATGTAAGGTCATGGAAAACGATATGGAAGTGACTAGTTATCTGCGTGCGAGACAGGGGGATTCTTCAAATGCATTTACACCTACCTCACACCCGGAATTTGAGAGAGTTGTTAACTGTATCAGAAAATTATACCCTCTTGAAGAAGGAGTATGTGACCCCGATGGTTTAGAACCCCTTGATGTGTATCCTAGTGAGAAGCCGGTTTGTGTAGCAGATAAGATGGGTTTTTTGAAGATGGAAAAGAAAGAAAAAGGCAAAAAGGGTAGTCATCAAGATGGATCCGAGATGTGTGATGGTAAAAGCCTCTTAACTGCTCGAAAATCAAGGAACGGTTATTTGGATTCGAGCAAACAGAGGTTAGTGAATAAGAACAAAGACGAAACAGGTTTGACTGTATGGAATAAAGCTTATGTTCGGAACCTTTCACGTAACGTAAATTATTTAACAGGACCTAGAGTTGATCCTAGGACAACAAGTGTATATAGTGACACAGCACTTCATGTTGCTGAGCAATCAGGATGTCTGCAGGCTACTATATCTAGTTCTATGGAGCATCATGATATTGAAGCGGAAGATAATAGCTGCTTAGCGCGTCCTGCTGATGTTTGTTTACGGTCAACGGATGGACGGTCGTATACTAGTCGAAGTAGTCATATCGACATTGATAGTGTGAGTGAAAGTGGTAGCGTAGCTTTGAAGCCTGCATGCCAACTATCTCGCAACTCGTCATTAACTGTGAATAGTCGGAACATCATTGTCGACAACAATAACGTCAAGGTGGAGGTGAAACCCCATGTATCTATTAATAGTGTAATTGATGTGAATAATAAACGAGATGGTAACGATAGTGGAATCATTATAGGTAGTGCTGTTTCGTCGGTTGACGCTGCTAATGTAGCTTCTTTGAGTACTTCGAATCAAGACGAAATTGGATGTTTGAGAGTGGAGAACGTAGGCGTCGGTGGCAATAGCTTTAGCTATAGTGATGGCAGTACTGAGAATGCTAACATTCGGTACCCTAGGTGCAATGAGGAGTCATCTAGGTTTAATGGACATGCTGTTGTTTTGAATATGCAGCATGAGGAATCAAGCATGGAATTGTCCACCTGTCGCACTTCACCATCATTGACTCGTACTACAGGTATCGGGATGAGCACTACCAACAGTGATAAGATAGAAGAGGTTAAGAGCATTCCTGGTAATGAAAGTATTGTTGATCGAGTAAAGTTGGATACTGTGTATGAGTCGACTGGTTATCATGAGAAGTGTATTGCTACTTGTACAGATGCGACTACCAATGATAATAGCATTGGTAGTACGGCGGGTAATAGTGATCTATGGAAGTTAAAGGACGCTCATCGTCGTCGAAATGATCGTACGTTACGCTTGCATACTGCCACCCAAGCTAAGAAGCATAAGAAACAACATGATGCTACTAATATTAAGAAGTGTAAACTTCGTTCTCTTTCGGATGCTATGACTAGCAATAGAAGTAGTAGTCATCAGAACCTTAGTAGTGACAGTGATAATAAGGAGATAGAAAGTGTCAGCAGTCCACTTATAGGGACTAGTTTATCAATTTCATCGAATGAGCCTCCTAGTGTTTCGACGTCATCGGACCTCGTCACGAATGTTAAGTTGATTGAAGATGCACAAGGTTGTGCAACTGTAACTGTTCCTATTCCGGTTGACTGTCAGTCGAGTGATGATGAGAAGAAAGTGTCTGATGGTAACAGCCAGTCTACAGTGTTGTGTGATGACGATGCTATTGATGAGCATATGTCTTGTGTCTCTGAAACGGATGCTAATGCTGACCGAATCGACGCGACTTGTCTGACAGAACGGAATCATGATGACGTTGATAATAATCTGGATGTCACTGATGTGACAACTGAGTTACCGACGATGACGAATACTGACCAAACCCCCTTTGTATCAGGAGATGGAAAGATAAATATTGATCCCACGTCATGCTACTTAAAGTCTTCTGGAGACGAGGAAACGTCAAAATCGGAGATCCTGCCCTTGCATATTGTCTATGGGTCAAGAACTTCTGTTGATAAGTCAGCATCACGGGCTTCATCGTATCTGCTGTTTGGAGCAATGGGTGGTGGATTAACGACTCATCCCCATGAGGTGGAAAGTAAATCTCTAAGAGGATATGACCAGCTTTACGACGTGTTGCACATGTTCGTGTGGGTTAATTGGGTAAGGTTTATACTACCGTTAGGTCATGCTACGATAGATAGGGGAATCAAGGGCCTGATGAGAAGGTATAGGTACCTAGTTAGCTTGATAGGTCATATCCATGTTGGAGGGCGGGTAGGCGTACTGCTGTAAGTCCTACTCGTTCTTCCGGTGTGGATTAGGGGATGAGAGTGAACCGTAAATTGAAGTGTTAGAAAGGGCTTGTTTTGCTAAGAGGGATATTGTGGGCCGGTGTAGAATTTATATTGAATGTTTGTTGTTGATTGCTTGTGATGCACATACTTGGATTGTTGTTATATATTTTTGTCGGTGAAAAGAACCAAGGTTCTTTTGGTCGGGAGTGTTACGGGAGAAACGAAGACATTTTGCTGATCAAAACCTTCATGTATAAATATCATTAATTTCACTGTTTTTGGGTACATTTGTTTTACTTAACTTGTGAACTTGTTTGAATTATTATTTGCGGACATTTTGGACTCCCGTTTCTCTTTGTTGTTCGTTTGCAGTTTTTTGCTCCAAGAGCTAATAAATTAGAAGGTAACTGTAATTATTATAATTATTGTGTTTAGAACGACATTGGTCGTCTATTTGTAATACAGTATTTTGGTCGAATTTGTGATTTGGAATAAACTTTGGTATCTACTTTGGAGTTTCGTTCTTGGTTTAGAAATTTGAGACCGTGAATTACAAATAGTCGACAACCGTGCTTCGTAAGATCAACGAGCAAAAAACTGGACGTAACAAGCCCCCTTCCAGCAAACAAGGATACGGAAGTGTCTGTGTTTGCGAAAAAAAATCAAAATAGTCGGAAAACATCAAAAGTTACGAAAATTATAAGTTACCTTGTCCGAGTACGTTCGTAAGTTCGCATAGTAACAGAAGATCAAAAATATATGGTAAGCAGTTATTAGCAAAAATAGTCGATTTCGAATAGAATACATTAGGAGCAGTTGTACGATACGAAAATGTAATACAAATGCTGCAAAATATTTAAAATCGTTTAGGCATGACAGTTAAGACGGAATTTGATAATCATATAGACATTACGGTAAGGCTCATCGATAAATCGAATGGCTGCAGATAGGTGAAGAAATTGCGGTCGAGATTATCGTGAAAAAATTTGGAGAATAAAGCTGCGTACATATGTGATGCATGGACAATAAATGCATATCGAGAACATAAGTTACTACCATTGAGTATATGACTCGAAACTTATGTGTATGATAGCGTTGCAAACCGTTGCCAGCGTTGGGGTAGTCGAAAAACATGCGAATATCAGCTTGCAGGAGGTTCGCTTGACTGCTTGGACTGCTGCTTCGTGTGCATGTGCGTAATATCATACCACCAATTTACTTAGCAGGCTGCAAGATTTTCGAGGTACAAGCAGCTGATGAGTACATAGAGGATATCTCCAATGCGATAGTCGTATAGCCACGGAAATATTAATGGACCATAATTGTCGTTGAGCCATTGCTTTGACAAGCGATTCGAAACATAATAATGCGATACGACAAAATAAATGAAACGAACTCACCTTGATCATGAACGTCGTTCGTGGTATCGAAAGAAGTAAAATAATTCCGTGAGTTACAAATGTCCTGCCATGACTACTATATTCGTAATGCGATTCGATTAGCGATTAGGATAATTCCATGATTGTCATAATATCATGATTAATCATAATAATGGTTCTTTTACATTATTACGATAATGATAGCGATAATTCGAGAAATATATTAATGCGACGAGTTAGTACATAATCGAAATGACGCTAAGATAATGTTTGATTCGTTCAGCTAATGCATTAGGTACGAGAGCTGCTTTGTCGCTGCATGGCGTCGGGATTTCCAGTTAGTGGTTCTGTTCGATTTGTCCTCAAAATTACCAGCTGGTTGGTTATATTCGCTTTGTCAACGGAATTGTCGAATTATGTAGTGTGCGATTTGGGCGTGTTCTTAAGCTCGGTTTATAAATCAGAAGATGAACTAGTATTGATAAATACGTTTATTCGAGGCACACCACAAAGCGAAGCGAATCGGAGAAGGCTAAGAGCCAACTCTTCGGATTACGATGCGAGCGAATGGGCGAAGCGAATAGGAGAAGGCTAAGAGCCAACTCAAATAGATAGAACATGACTAAGAATATATAGTCAGATAAAAATAAGACAGACATATGACAAGCGAAATAGGCATGCACACACATGAATGAAAGGGACGAATGATTGACAAGGTCAAAAGCAAGCGATACAAATCATGTGAGTTCATGGGAATATTGAGAGATCAACATTAAAGCGAAAAGGATGAGTAAGCGCGTAGTTGTAAACAATGCTCAGTCGTACAAGCTCATACAAACCAGATAATAAAAAATACCAATGTTACATATGAGTTGTTGCTATACAAATGGCTTGGTTAAATAAATCAATCGAAAGTGCCTAGCCAAGTTAGATGTAAGAGAACTGGAGTGTATGAGGAGGCACTACAGGTAGTACAGGATGCCAGCGACCGACTAGCCTTATCACCGAATAGCCTACTGTTATTGAGAGAATGTGACGGAATACCTGTGGAAGGAAGTATTAGTGACAAATTCCACAAACTTTGGAGGCAGGTAAATTATTTAGCCAATGTATTTTGGAAAAGGTGGTTAAAAGAGTATTTGCCGTCCTTACAAACTCGGCAAAAACAGCATCGCAATTTTCAGAAAGGAGACGTAGTTATTGTTGCCACAGATATTACTACTCGTGGAAAATGACCCTTAGGAATAGTAGAGGATTGTGAGACGGATATGGATGGAAAGGTCAGAACGGTAATTGTTCGTACTTCTAACGGGGTAGCGAGAAGAGACATACGAAAGGTGTGTCTCCTAGAAGGGTCCAACTAGATAGTTTATATCCATATTGAAAACGGGTAGGCGCACTGCTTTAAGTCCTATTCGTTATTTCGGTGTGGATTAGGGAATGAGAGTGAACTCTAACTTGAAGTGTCAGTAAGCGCTTGCTTTATGCATGGAGGGATTTTGCGGTCCGGTGTGGAATCTTTTTTGAATGTTTTGTTTTTTGGAAAATGCCTCCATGTATATATATATATATATATATTTGTGTTCTGATATGACTGACTCTTTCTGTTGACATTTTGATACTCTATTTGATTACATTTTGAGATTTTATCATTGTATATTGTTATTATTTCCATATTTTGTACTTATATTGAAGTTTATATGTTTGCTTCTGAACTGTACACATGTTGTTTAGATTTGATATATAATTTGGCTACAGCCATATTTGGATTTGATATCGTGGCAGTTATTACTAGTATCACTTATTCTTTTGGATTCAGATACTCATCAAAGTAATTTGGACTTGGAAGGTGTATTAATTGTCAAGTAACTGTTTGTATTTCCATTTTTATATAAAAGTAGACCGCTTTCTCCTAGAATTATTGTGTTTTGATATTAGACTAAGGGGTTAGCGCGTTCGACCTACACTTACTGGAATCAAAGTGAACTGCCAAGGTAAGAAATTCATCTACAATTACTTCTATTACCATGAATCTCAATAATCTCACCTTTCTTAACACTGATGATAGTGTTCGCGTCAGGACTTGTGATACATGTCGATGAGGGTGTAGTGCAACAAGTGGATAACTTTATACTCGATTCGTTCTGCTGGTTATTCAAAGCCACAATATGACTGATGCCATTGCCTCCGTCGAGAACATTCTTCACGTTCAAACATCCAACCTTATCATGAACTGAAGTACTGGATTAAACAACGCTAGTGACAATTGAGGAAAACCGTACAACTAACAGTGACTTCACAAACTTCACCGTCATTTTTGTTATTTACATTTATCACTTCGTCAACAGACGCATGAGGTTTCACATCGCCTCTATCATTGTCATTATCCACTGTCACATTTCGACACTGCACAACTGTTGACAAATTGCGAGCTTATTGGTATGCAAGTTCTGAATGTAAACGAATACTCACTCTGACACCACCAACACTGCAATAATGCTATGACTGCTTTGACTGCTTTGACCATCACCTTCTGACTGTGAGCGAACATCAGCTGTAATTGCAACGCTACTATTATCTTTTACTTCACTAATTTGATATCAGGTGGAACTGGACAAAACAGTCCTCAGACATACGGTAACAATATGAGTTGCCGTGTCACCGTTCACGCTTGATCGTATCTGATTCGCTCAATACAATTCAAACATTTTCATCTAGTTCGCTAACGTTCACTTCCTCATTTACCACTTGTTTGCTCTTAACGAAATCCCTATTCCTTAAACTCACAATTCGAGCTGTAAGAGAACGTCTACCACCACGTTTTTTCGGTCTTTATTCATACCTCACCGTTTTTCTTTCTTCGCTCACTGCTGTCTTCGAAATAACCACCTGGATACTCTACATAAGTGGCGAATAGTCTCACAAATTCACAATGCACACGGGGCTGTCCATCGAAATAATCAACTGAATATTCGGTAGATTGGGAACTTGGACAGGTGTTAAAGGCAGTACGTTCTTTCCATTAGAACTAAGAATTTTCGTGCCAGTGTCCAGTGCTTCCAGGTTTCTAATGGTTGTCTAACATTGATCGATTCATGGTTACAAATTAGGATTAACTGTTCAGGAAATTGAAGTGCGCGTCTTCCCCCCAGTTGAACTCCACAAAGAGTGTCCTTAGTAAATAGCCATCTATATGACGTCAATGTATCGTGTGAAATATTTCAGTAACTGTACACCGTTTTAAATTAAATGCTTTGCAAATATTACCATTTCGATCTTTCCTGTAAATTGACATGAATGTTGTAACATGTTTGTTATTTGAGAATAAATTACAGTAAATATTGTCTCATTCAATCATTTTTGTTTTGATAATGAACGAAATTTAGATATTACGTGCTATTCGGTGTATTGCATTATAAAAATTATATGTCATTTATAAATAATTACATCATTTACACAATGATCTGACATTGGACAACAACGCTTTTCGAATGAATGTGTGTTTAAGTATTTTGAATATCTAAATACTTCATTCATATCAGGTTACGAGAAAAGAATATTGTTTCGAAAAATCTACAAGAAAATCTTTTTGATCACTGAGGTAAATATACAAATTGTGCTTGCTGGCGATTTGATAGTTTTTAATAACTTTATGTAATAGACACTCACTTTACTTGCTCTTGTTACAGCTAATAGAGTACAGGCCATGAATCAAGATTGGCGTACCAACTCTAACTTTATTGGTCTCTTTTGGTTGTATCTAATTGCTTTTCATTCATTCCACGATTGCCTTCTATTTTCAAGGCAGTGTATTCCTTGATCTGCTCCTTTTCCTTCGACCTTACCGAAAATTGAAACAGGAGATATTTAATGATCATGATGTCTTTTCAGTGAAGAGATTATTACTATTATTATGATCATAACTACTACTGCAATCTAGCCAACGTTTGATGGTATATCAGGACGATTTTACCAACGAAGTAGAATTATACGCGATAAAATGTTGATAATAGTCTTACTGCATATCATGAATCCATATACTCATCTCTCAGTAAGTCTATCTATATACGTCTGGAGCCTTTTCAGTGTTCCTGCTAGTTCTCTTTCTGAATGGGGTTGAGGACTACGGAAGCTACCATACGCAACCAGCTGGTGTTTATTCACTTAGGGTCTTTCAGCAAGATAATGGCAGAAAAAACTGTGAAGGAGAGCATACAGTATTCCAGCGGAAGGAGAAATCAGGAGGAAGCGCTAGAAGTTGATAAAACACACATTTAGGCAATCACGAAGGTGCATTGTGAGACAAGCACTCAGTCGAAATTCTCACGGCCAAAAGTAAAGAGGAAGAGCAAATAACACAGTACACCGAGAAATGGAGGAACACTTATGATGGATTAAAGTGTAAAGTCGTTATCGGATGAGAGCTGACTCACTCTTTGGGGGTGCTGACCGGTGTCAGTCAATGATGCATACTCTCACTCTTTCTATTTCTCCCGATGATCAACCGGAATCTGAGGAGAGAAGCGCGATATACAATGAAAAGTAAGGTTGCACCTGGTGGATCTGGACTTCACAGATGAACTGACTCACCTATTGCACACGCAACAAAAACTGAAAGAGAAGATAACTTACTAATATTAGCCTCAGAAACAGCAGGTCTCAAACATACATAAAGTGATAAAGCGAAATTCTCCAATATAACACAACATGCGTCAATCAAATCGCTCTCGATGGAGATGCCTTGGAGGATGTTAACAACTCTAGACATCTAGGCAGCATCTACTACAAAGAAGGTGGATTTGATGCAGATGTGATGGCGTTGATCGGAAAAGTAAGGGCCACATTTCTACAATTGAAAAATATCTGGACCTTCAAACAAATATCAAACACAAAATTCGGAATTTTCGATGCGAATGTCAAGTCGAATCTACTTTATGTGGCAGAAACTTGTAGAACCACGATTAAATCCATCCAGATGGTAGAAGTTTTGATCAACAGCTGATTACGTAAAATGCTTCGTATTTGCTGACCAGACACGATCAGCAACAAACGAGGTTCATGCGTTGAATTTCTTTTGAAGTGACAAGTTTACGGTGCTTGATACAAATTGTGACCTCAACGAGCGTGTATGGAAGGTGCATTGTGCCTGGAGGTTCCGTAAATGTTCTATTCTGAATAAGGTTTTGTGTAAAGACAAACTAGTGAAAGAGAAAAAAGACGGGCAAACCAGTCGATGTTTTAAATGTACACAGGGCACTGCCAAACATTACGTGGTGAGTCAGATAATGCGTTGTTTAGTCGAGATGTCATTCATAATGATCAATTAAATTTAGGTGATATGTCCAACAGAATAAAGTGTATATTTGATTTGATACAATCGTGACTTTCTAAAGATTTTCATTCATAAAATAAAGTGAACCTAATGCTGCTCACTTTACTAAATATCAGTTAAACTGTGAAAAGTAGGCATGGTCTGCTCTATCAAACAATATGCTCTCCTTTGACCATGCACGCATCTTCAACATCAGTCAAGTCTTCTTAAAATTTTCATCAAAGTGGAAATGTTTTCGAATTTAGCTGGAAGTGAAGTGGATATCCAACCGGACTCTAAGGTGAACGGGGTTCTGAGTAGAAGCAAACTAGAGGGAGACAGAAATGACGAAACGTCACACTCGCGACCATGGAGAGCATTAGCTCGACATTTGTGAACACTATAATTATAAATGTGATTAATTACTTGTTGGTAACTACATCTCAGCATTATTCATTCAGTTTTGATAGACTCGTTTAGCGTAATAAACAGAGAAAAATTATTAAGTTGATCTATCGGAGAGCAATATTGTCGAACATTCACACGAATGTAACATTTCCATTTGTTTCTTGGTTTATCATAAAGCCGATATATTGAATCTTCATATTCCTCCCAATGTTGGATTTCTGCACACTTTAATATTTTTACGTCGTCACTCTAGTTGTCAACGTAACCGCAGTTATTTTGATCTCGTTCGCTTTTGATATGCTGGTAAACTGATTTGCTTGAAACTATTACGAGCTGAAAATACTCAATATGGTTGCGCAGAAAAATGATGCACTGACATCATGTGTTATTCTAATCCTTTGTCCAAGCTATAGCTAATTAAATCAAGAGGTCTTGAAACATCGTAGAATGTTGTTTTATACAAGCACTCAGAATATACGTGTTCAACAAGCACAAAGTCAAGTTTCTTTATACACGGTAGGAATGTCTTCGAGAGAGCGACGTATATAGTGTAGTGACATAAAACATCAACCAATGGCAGCCAATGAATTCCGTGTGTGAGATGTGGCCTGAAAACATATTTAGTCCAAAATGAAACACTCCACAGGTGATTTCTAAAAATCCAATGTCACCAATAATAATTCATCTTTTCGGTTTCGCTTGATCAAAGTAATATGATGTTACGATGCATGTAGGATGGAAGTAGGGCTGGTAATCCTAATGCAACTAGAAGCATTAGTGATACTGTTGTGAGTTATTGTATTATATTTGATAAACACGTCCATCATGTGAAACACTTTGAGAATGACCATGACACCTATAATGGATTTTCTACTCTTGCAGTTCAATCCGGCTCGAACAGTGTAGGTTCATACGCGTTCACCCAGTCAGGAACCTAAAGCACGATAATTGTGACAGAAGACTGTTCTATTTTAATAAATATGGAAATACAGACAATCACCGAAACGATATTACACATTCGAGTTTCCAATTAACACACTGCGTTCCGTTTCTGCGAGAATAAATGCTTGCAGTCCATTACTGCCTGGGTATCATATCCCAAAATGCCTGTAGCCATATTAAATATCACATTGAAACATCATATGTACAGTTCTGAAGGAAACATAAAAACTTCAATATAAGAACAAGATATAGAAGTAATAACAATGCACAATGATTTAATCTCAAAATGGAATGGAATTGAATGCCAAAATGTCAATAGAAAGAGTTAGTCATGTCATAACACAAATTTATATATATGGAAGGATTTTCCAAAAATCGAAACCATCAAAATTGAGTCTACAACACCTATTGGAAAAATATGTGAAAATTTCGGTAGTCATGTCACATGATGTGTTAGTTCTTTGCAAAATGTTAGTTTCTTCCTATCACGTTGAAATCATATTGTCACTGAGTGACATTTGTATCCAGCAACAATACTGAATTTAGGGTTTCACTGTACCTAGAAATGATATTACATAAATGACCAAACTATTACATTTGAATTTGTGCTATTGAAAACAGATTATTTATCTCCAATATTCATATTATTGAATATCAAAAGAGAAAACTGGTATGATTCAATTCAGAATATAGTCTGATGACTCAAATTGTGCTTGCACATATGGTCGATGCTACGACCTCGAAATCAGCAACAACATTCTTTCCAGTTAGACTTATAAGATGATGTTCTCTATCGATATGTTTGCTAATAGAGTGGACACATCGCCTGTCTCATTGTGCGCGTGTAGGTGACTTGAAAACTCTCACCCACGTACACAGATCAAATATGATTGTTACGTAAATTCATCAAAAATAGTTTGTGAAATAAGAATATTTCATTGATTTTAGTGAGCAACATCAAGTACTCCTTCTTTCAAAGAATGTATTCAGCAACCCTAAACTAAACAATAGACAGTATATTCACGAACAATTAAGGTCATAAGATCATATTGATAAGAAATAAAATTACTCACTCTCATTTTTTCTACAAGAAAAAATTTCTTTTGTTCCGGAACAGATATTGAAGGAATCAAAAATAATAAAACCTGATAATAATAGTAATGTGTGATATTCATTCAGGTTCAAATTGATTCATTCACTCATCATAATGTAAGTCTATTGTCTACTCAAATCTACCACTATACATTCACGTCAATATTCGCTGCTATCTTTCTTCACTGAATTTCTAGTTACGTTCATATCACATCATTCATGACTAAATTAAGTGCTTCGAAGTTATTGGAACACCTGTATCCAGTAAACATAAAAACACGCATGTGTTTGTCATAGTAAATGTTCTCCTGAAATGCCGAATCAATAATACACATCTTGTTTCATGATCTTTAACGAGTACCTTGACCATTATTGGTTGAGTTTCGACCATGTGATCTAGAAGTCGATGAGGATTATTCAGCCAATGATTAGCCAAATATGCTGCAAAACGTGTAATGTCGAAAAGATGTGAATTAGAGTCATGCAGGGTAATTATATCACATGAATGTTTGTTTTCAATCATATCAGCAAAATGGTTACACACTCTGTGATACATTTGATCTTTGATTTTGGATTCTCAGTTCAGTTCATGTTGAATGGAATTTCTGAATTTCTAGTTATGTTCATATCACATCAATATTGATATGAGTATATTTATATTTTTATATTCCAAATCGCTACATTGCGAATGGTTGTAGTGCAATCAATTGAATGAATTTCATCACTTTACTTCAGCTTCATCGACTACGATATATCATTCGATAGAATGGAGAGGAAAACTCTGTGGAGGCTATTTTGACACTACAGTGTGCCTGAGAAAATAGTTAACATCACATTGAATTCTTATGATGGATTCAACTGCAAAATCGTGCGCGGAGGACAGCTCACAGACTCTTTCGAGGTGAAGACCGGTGTCAGGCAAGATTTATTACTCTCACCCTTTTTCTTTCTTCTCGCGATTGAACAAATTATGAAGACATTGACATCTGGAGGTAATCACGGTAGTCAGTGGAAAGCTAGGATGCAGATGGACGATCTGGACTTCGCAGATGCCCTGGCTCTTCAAACGCACACGCAACAACGAATGCAAGAGTTGAGGTCCAGTGTAGAGGCAGTTTCTAAAGCAGTAGGTCCGAACATACATAGATAGAGTGTTTCACTGAGAATAGAAAACGTAAAAGAATTAACTTCACTAATTCGAATTTGTCGGGAAACCTGAACATCTATTTTTCCAGTATCATGCTTCAACATTAGGCTGTTCATTTCAAATTTATGAATTTATCACCGGACTTTTTTCAAAGACATTTTTTCCAAAGCTAAATTACCTTGAATCATGTGAGTCGTGCTCTGTAGAGCACGACTGGAGTGAATTTATTTCAGGTAGCGGAATCTAATCATGAATATGTTCAATGTATCGGATGAAATCATTACGGCATAGATGTATTGGCACAAGTCGCAGCAAAAAGATCAAAGTATCAGAATGATCTTTTCCATCGGTGTCAAATTCGATACTGACAACAAAGTAGATTTGACAGTCTCTCATTATATCTAAATGGTATTAATCTAGTTTTCCATGTTATCGAGTCACTCAATGAACTGTGCTTGATTTCCGCTTCAAATTGCGAACTATTTCCGATTGTTATTCCGCAGCATTGTCAAGCACTGATCTCAAGACGTAAGTGATGATATTAGAAATACGAGAAAACAAGTAGAATATAAACGATGAGCGTTTCCTCGTTTCTCCAGACTTTTATCTCGTTTTTTTATTTGCGACTTTATTGAGCAACATTCCTGCTTGTAAACAATTCGAAAATAATTTAACTAAGATCATATTAGTCCTACTAAAAATCATGAGTTTTGACTACTGATATTCCAAATTTCGGTCAACTTCAACACAATCAGTTACAAATTATTTAGGAACTGTAGAAAATTATCTGGCCCTTATTATTCTTCTGAACACATCATTCTAAATTAAGAGCTCTGTGCTATCAAACACAAGGCCTACAAACATGTTTGTCAACGTAACAGCTCATTTCACTCGTTTTCTAATGGTCACATTCAGAGAATCATCAACCAGATAAAACAAAACGTCAGTTAAATAGATTGAAGAGAATCATCACGGAACAGCCTTCCTTTATACAATTCCGATCTATTGATATTGCATTAGATGACAATATATTTTTTCATAATAGTTGTTAGGTGAGGACAGGTCTAAACGGTGTGTATACAACCATACTGATGCAATTTCAATATCGAGTGAACTTTCCTCGATTACCCTTTTCTCAGATTCTTGTGCCTTCTATTCACGTTCATTATTGATACTCAGAATTAGTTAAATTCATATGACGATGGGTGCGATTGATTAAGGATTATGAAAATATAGTTGGAATCAGATCGACTTTAGTAAAGAATAGCAACAGTTAAAGGGTGGCATTCACCAATACGCCTTTAAGGATATCTCTTAATTGCACAGTGAATCTCAACATGTTCGGATAAATATAGCAACTACCGAATTTGCTCAATTCCTTGAATGGACACCACCACAGTTAGATACCGGCTCAGTGATGCAGATATTAGGCGTTCGCGCACATTACGGAACGTTCTGTGTTTGAATGCTGCGAGGTGCAGGATTCGTGGATGAGAACTGCTGATGAGTCCTGATTGCGTCAAATTAGTCGCAGTTGGGCTATTCTTGTCATCAAATAAAAAAACCAATCTATTGCTTATCTGTTCGCTCCAATATGAGATGCCAATCCAAGCACACAACTAACAAACAGTGACGACAGATGAACAGATAGAGTATTGAATTTTCATCACGTGAGTTGGTTCGGACATGTGTTGATTAAGCTTATCCACCGAATTCCTTGACGAGCGATGTTTTTCAGTGTTGTAAGGGGTTTAGGAAAACCGTGAGCGTTTGCATCAGGTCGGAAATAGTACAACATTCAAGTTCTTGAAATTTTTTAACTTTTGAATTCCTCACCACATCTTTTTTTCTCATTTTATAATATTTCATAAACTTATACTTTTTGATTATTATCTTGTAACACGAGGCGCCGAGATTGCTGATCATAATGCTACTACTTCAACTGCAATTGGATCTGAAAGGACAACTGAGTGTGCGCCCATGTGTTATGACTAGTTGAACAGATTTACGAAGATACGACGTTTCACGTTGTAACTGACTAACCGAATAACTTAATCATTCTTCGTAATTTCAAATTACCTTAAGCTCGATATCCAGCCTTCACTAAAGCGATGGCATCAGGGAGAATTAGAAGATTTCATTATTACTTTAGTATTTTGACTGATTATGGAAAAGTAATGACAGCAGGAGCATCTTTGTAATAATTTCAAAATTGACTTTTACGAAAATGAACATGTTCCTTATATCAATTTAAGTTATACCAGAAAACTTCCAACAACCGCCAATTCATAACCAGATCTATATTTTGACACAAGTAGCTTCAGTAAATGATTACAATAATAGAGATAATAAAACAAAGACGTTATTACAAAACATTGCTCTGTGAAGACAAATTAACATGAATAGATGATGAAAGGTCAAAAGAAATGAACAACAGTTCAAGCAAATAAAAATAAAATGTTTAATGAGCATTGAAAAATCATAGTAAGAAGATATCGCTTTCACGAATCAACATGTGTAATGATTGCATTGGTGGTAGTTTGTTGAGAAAGTATACTGCAATTCATTTCATTTTGATGTAGCTTGTTATTAGAATGTGAACAAGAAGGACAGTGTGCATAACATGAATTGGCTTTTAAGTAGACAAAATCGCAGATATAAGTTGAAAAAATTATTTTTTTTATGTACCGGTGAACAATTGAATTCACCCATGTGCTCATTTTCTAAAATGAATAATAAAACATGCAATGTATTCATGAGTACAAATTGTTTTCGTATCCTACAAATTGACCACCCTAAATCTCTGTTAATCACTTAGGAATCGGAGGGAGTTATGACTTTGACAATACTGGTGAACGTTTTCACCGAAATCATCTTTGTGAAGTTTCCGATAGCCTAACAGCATTCTGCATGTGAATAAAACATATGGCTTATTGGAATGTTAAACGACAATATGCATCGCGTTTAATCGCAAAAATGTCAATTTATGTTTTTTCTGTTGAACATGTCATCCTGATACACTTGCGTTTGATTCGACTTGACGTTTGATCTATCTTATACACTTTGTTGTACCGGATAATTACGTGATTCTTCTAAACAAGTTCCTATATTGAACAAGAAGGTAAAAGTCTCATGTACTCAATGCATCTTCCTCAAAACACGCTTAATATTTGATTTTTTGAAATGAGTCCATAAGTGACTGCAATCTTTCTATTTTTCACAGAATTCACTAATTTCAAAATGATAACTACGATAATAAAAAGGAATCTAGTAACAAACCTACATTTGGTTTTTTTCTGTACATCCATAACGCCAAGATGCAGACAACGCTTACAATGAGGAACAAAACAACAATTGGAATAATAATATGCGGGTAACCTTTAGATTTTCCAGTTAGTTTTGCTGGGATTTCTTCCTGTTGGATAAATGCAATAGTTTGCATAATATCAACATGTGAGTAAATTTGTGAATAAAATAATATAAGGTATAAACATGAATATTTCAGTTGCTGACCTCTGTTACATAACCTAAACATTCATGGAAGACCGTAGTTCGACAGACGGCTTAAAAAGTAGTATGTTGACGTTGACGATGTTATGAACATTCAGTTCTGGAGTATTTGGACTACAGCTGATTGTCGATATGTCATTCAATATTCCAACGAATCGCTCCTCATTATTCAAACCGAAGTCATACATGAAGATGATCACACCAAAAATGTGATATTGGATTTATTCTAAGCAAGCATTTCGAAAATCACTACAACTCACTGCCTAATGTTTTCTAGACTATGGACGTACTCATATCTGCTGAGATATAGTCAACATATAAATTATTTATTTCAATGCTATGGAGTGAATATCGGTCAGTACTGATTCATAGTCAAAAATTACTGCCTCCCAAGTAGAATGCTTTCATTTTGTAGAATTTATCTCTTTTGAAAAAACTCAGATCAGTCAAATCGATACTCACATTATTATGGCAAACATTGTCTTTGTCGATCGCAGCATATCTGTCGTAACCATTGCTACATTTGTCAACAGTTTGACACCAGAAGCATGTGAAATTGGAGGTTGTTGCATTTATGCATGATTGATTCGATTGTTGTATTGAACAAAATTCTGTGAAAACGATGAAATGAATACAATTGGGATTAAACCGTAAAAAGATAATTCATATCATTGGAATTATTGAGAATATTACTCAGAGACGTTTCACATCGTGGATACGAAGTAGAACGGCCACTGAACATTCTACTTCCTTACACTCACAGTCAGTAATAACCTGATTGAAGTTTATGACATTTCGTCAATCGCTTTTATTATATCAATCTGATCAATAAACATTTGATGCAATTTGTATTCGGGTAAAAACGAAAACGGAGGGGTTAATGATGCATATCAATCTAATATACACTGGAAATGTACAGACATGAAAATGTATGAACATTGTCCTACATAACATAAGTGAGGAAATTCTATTTAATCCATCACAAAAGAAATCATTCATGTTTAATGAACATGCACTAATGATTACGTTAATGTTAACATACGTGTCGTCAGTTCAAACTGAACTAACGTGCTCGATACAATCCATGATGATGGAGTATATATACGACTGTAAGTTACTTGATCTGCAGAGCAATTATCTAATGGAACGAAAGAGAATTTGTGATCTGATGAAGAATATTACAAACAGAGTTGATGCAATAAATGATGTCAAATTCAAGTGCTACATTATACGCAATAGATATTTAATTCGATCGAACACATTTGCGCATTTTCTCAGATTCAGTGCTACAATCAAGATACTACCTTGAAACTTCCATTTATTGCTCGACCTGATACTAAGCTTGATAATGTCCTTGGTGAATGAAAAATGAACACCTTTTAGAACAAATATCAGTCTCGCAAACCAGTCTTTTGGTGTGCGCACAAATGTCTGTTGAAGAATGGTTCTTCCAGAAATTTCGAATTGTGATCACATTATCACATTTCATCAAAACACTTTATTCAACACGTCAAGAACTTCATCGTTCGATCTGTTTATTTCGTAATCTGATGTCAAAATTGATTACATATATTCAGTCAGTATGAATCTGTAATTTGCATTGACGCTCTACAGTACATTCACGTTACGCGTGCAAATAAGATTAAACTCTGATTCTTTATTTTGCTCAATATGCAAACTACCAATTTGATTTCACACCAGAAGCGAATACGGAATGCAGATATTTCATGTACAAAACAATATGAATTATGCTCCAGGTACTAATCAATGTTACGATATACTACTTTATTTATCTTTGAGGCTATTGTGTATGGTGATACTTTATCAAGCCTTTGTGTGTGTTTATAACATAATCACAACATTTCATAACGTGATACTTACAGGTTTTTAATTCATACCGAAATGAATCTGACATTATTGGTTTTTTATGATTTTGCCAAGCTCCAGATGGTATCTGAAAGAAAATATCAAAGTTGGGATTGATATCTGTTGTTTAAAGAACTGTCCGTTTATTGTCAACGTGCCTCGTAGTAAAATGTATTTTCCTACCTTCAATCGGGATTGTGTCAAGCGCAAACCTTTTACGTTTTCCACCAAACAATTTTACTCAGTCATACAACTTTTAGCATATTTCGTACGATTTGAATATTTGCATAAAAAGCCATTCTTATCTGGTTTACACTCATATCAATTTTAAATAATCTCCTCGAATAGTCTTGACAAATTGCCGTGGGAAGCAGTGTTCGATAGGTCCGGAAAAACTGTTAATGAACGATGCTGCAGTACACGGTATTTGTTTTCGAATGAAAACACAACAGCATCACTTCTCTTATGATACGCAATGTACTTTAATCATCGATGCTCTGTCAACAATACATGTGAACATGTTTAGTTGGTATCATCTATTTCTCAGTATTCATATTATTTGTGCTACACGCGAAACAAATATAATATCACGTGAGCTCTTTCTATCATTCAAAGTGTGCTTCAACGCCTACGATAGCAATGAGTGATGTGTAAGAACGAGCCTAACCAATGCAATCAAAGTTAGTGTTCTATGATTTATTACACAGCTTACGTTGCCATAGTAAACGGAAATCTTTCCATTTGGATATAACGAAATCTGAACCTGAGAAATACCTACAAAAGTAAGAAGAACGTTTATGGAATGTATATAACTATGAAGATATTTTAAGAATGTTGCATTGCTATGAGTCATGCCTCGATTACTTGAAATAGTTGATCCTGACCTATTGTGTGTGCTGATGATTTTATTCACAAGAACAAGGTAATTTCGACAACCACACTGTGCAGCTCATTGGAGTTAATGAAACGGTGCGTTGAACACTCATGACACGTGAATGACGTCTGTTTATATCAACCGTGATTATCAACTGTGATTAGTCACAGTGAGTGAAGGCTTATATGTATTACGAATTTTCACGCATTCAAATGACCGTTTACATTTACTTACGTTCATCATTAGCATAAATTTGAAAGACCCATTTGACGGAAAACACGTCCGCTGAAAGATCATATAGAAAATTATACCGTGTACACTTTGTGTATGTTTTTTCTGTCAACAAATATACAACACAACACAACAATCGTTCGTATTAGAACTAATCCTTCAACTTTCAATAATCAATAACATTGGTTTTACTTCATGACATCATTCATTTTATGTACATTGAGTAGCCACCACTTTTACTTACATTCTTTTTGGGAGATTAAAGAGTGTAATGACATCAGAAAACATATATTTTTATATTCCATCGTCTCTACTTTGAAAACCAGTAAAATAAGTCTTAAAATGAGTGAAACATATGTAATAAAAGTAACGCAGATGAACTCACTGGTGCTCAAAAATTCTGTTTTCAATAATGTTTCGTGATATAAAATCGGACTAATTACTCCTTCAACTAGTCCTTTGTTCCCAGGCTTATGAATAGATAGTTCACCTGAGTTAAAATAATGATAAGAAAATTGATTATGTGAAGTTCGAGTCATTTTAACGCATAAAATAATAAGATGATCAAATTTCAGGAATGAATTTGGTTGCTGCAGAATATAACTCACCATTTCCAACATCAAGTGAATCGTAACTCATACCATAATATTTAATCGGGAATAGGAAGTTTGGTGCCTAATAATATTCAAATGTATTTATAAGTATATGTAAGAAACTCACGGAGCCTTCAATCAGTTGAACGAAATTTCCGGACACGTCTGGACGTCGTTGTCTTCGATCGATAATCTGTGAATAATAATAATTATCCACCTGTATATGTGTATTAGCATCTATCTGATTAGTTACTTTTATGTATGACGTATTTTCAAAGATAGTCTTTGCGTATTCCTTACGTTTGAATTTACCAATGTCTGAGCACCTTTCTTGACACTCAAAGATGTATGGATGTATAACAACCAACAAGCAAATCTGTATCAACAATTTAGATGCTACAGTGATCCTGAAATATTGACAAAGAATATAACATTTTAATAGCAGTTCATAAAAACGGAAACATGTTTTCTCTACTCATTCACAGAAATTTTCAAGTCCACACTCACATCATTTTCCGGTTCAAATGAAAATAAACTACGTTAAAATTGTTTGTTAAGTTTAAAAATATTGAAAGATCAACGCGTATTTTTGATACGATGATAAAAGACATCCAATAAAAGCGTGAACGTCAATAAAATCATTTTCATATTATTGGTCAAACGTCATGGTAGGTGAAGGCGTCTTTTAATCATAATATGTATGGATTATTTGATATTGTGAGTGCGTATATCATTGTTCACCTGAAGTTGATCACGTTGTTCAGCAGACTACATTGACTAAATGAATAAATACCCGTACTGAAATTCATTCTCATAGCTATTTCATGCTCATGATGTTAATGATCTCATAATATCACTTGGAATTTCGGTTGTGTACAATTATTTCTGACTAAGTGAAATTAACTGTGAGAATAAAAACGTTGACTTGAAAGCAAATCATAGCAAACAGTTGTAGGCTAATCGATTACAGAATTCACTCCCAATGTTGTTAGATATTTTGTACTTCACACGACTGCACATAAAGTTTATATGATTTTGAAATTCATGAACTAAATGTTATTCAATTACTCAATGCATTTAGACAGAGTGACTACATGGCAAGTCGGAATTCATCAATCATTGAACTCATTTGCCAAAGATACGTTGATCAATTATCAACAATTTAGAATTACGATTATTTTCAGCCATGTCATCAAGCAGTAGTTAATCATGAAATATTATGAAACAAACTGACTCTGCCATTGTCTGAAGTTTTGTGCTCTTTAATTATGGAATCGTCATTTTTAAACAATATGAACTGGATCCAGTATCAGTAGTCATTTGAGAGTGGTTGTGTATGAAGGTTTATTAGGTGCCAGAAAATCTGAAGTATCTAGCGTAGACAACTGTTAATAAATACTTGCATCTTGTGGATGATAGCTTTGGTAGTTCTCTTCAAGTTTCCATCACATAAAGTACAACTATCTTGACGTTTGTATTGAAAATCGGGACTATGTTGTTGGTTTATAGTTGTTTTGAGTTGAAGTTATCGTTCAATTGTAGAAACGCAGTCCTCGATTTGCTGATCCGCGCCTTCACATCTGTATCAGATCCAACTTGTTTATCAATGAATAAGTGAGATTATAGGAACTCTGAATGTTCAGTCGTTTGTATGACTGAGTCTAATCATTAAATTGTTCTACCTACAGACTGTCTACACTAACATTGTCCCTCATAAATTTCATTAATTTGATAATATCAATAGATCATCAAAAAATAACCTGTCACATATATTCTAGGGGTAAATCTGACAGATCCCTATCATCGCAATTATTGCTTTGGTTGGTCTGTGCTCTCTGTTTCCTGACATAGTTCTATTTGGTGAATATGCTGACAAAATGCAGAGTCTTCTGAACACCCTAAGCAACAATGCAAGCGTGTTCGGGATGCGGGTTCTCACCCTCGAAATGCAAAATGTTGCTTCAAGATTGGATTCCATCTGCACCTGAACTAGTGATGGGGAGTGAAGTGGTCGAACGTGTAGACCGCTTCACTTATCTTGGAAGTCTCATCTGTTTTGATGGCCTGATGACTGACAAAATCTCAGCTCGGATACAGAAGTCTCGATTGACTTTTGCCAACCTGCGTCACTTATGGCGCAGGCGAGATATCCGCTTGCTAACCAAAGGACGAGTGTTCGGTTCATTAGTTCACTCCGTCTCACTTCATGGCTGCGAAACATGGCCGTTAAGAGTAGAGGACATTCGCAGGTTACTAGTCTTCGTTCATCGTTGTCTCATTAATGCTCATTGTTACGGGAGAAATGAAGACATTCGGCTGATTAAAACCTTTATATAAATATCATTAATTTCACGGTGATTTTTGGGTATATTTGTTTTACTTAACTTATGATTTTGTTTGATTTATTATTTTCGGACATTTTGGTTTCTGTTTGTCTTGGTTCGCTAATTGGGAGTTTTTGCTCCAGGAACCTATAAAATTGAAGGTATTTGTGGTTATTATAATTATTGTTGATAGAACGATATTTTGGTCGACTATATTGGAATCGAGAATAAACATTGGTACTTAATTTTGGAGTTTGGTTCTGTTGTTAATTTGGGTTCGTGAATTGCAAATAGATTGACATACTGTACTTCAATAACGGGAAGGAGCAAAACTTGGGCGTAACACTCATGTATCCTGCGACAACTGAGTAAGCAATGCTGTGATTAGTAAACGAGTTCTGGTTAGGCAGTCAGTCAGTTGCAACGTAGAACTACGTACGTAAGTACATCAGTTCATGTCGCCATACCACATCAGCACAGAGATATAATTGTCAATTCAAATCCAATAGTAGAAGAGGTAGTAAAGGTATTTTAGAAGTAATCGGAGAAGTTAGAATTATTATTCACGAAGTATGATTCAATGAGATAAGTTTAGACAGTAAAAACTAGAAGTGTTGAATAACCCAGAAGATTAGGATTTGAGAGAACACAAAGAATAAATGCACTGGCGCCATTGCGAACGATTTTGAGCCATGACATTCAAGGTCTCTAGCCATCGATTATTATCATCTCGCGGACCCCAACCAGGTAGTCGACAATTACCGACATGGCTAAGTCTACTCGTCAATGACTTCATGGATTTATGCCATGTTTTGGTCTGGCCGCCCCTAACTTTCTTCCAACCTACTCATACACTACAAAACAAAGCTCGACGAGGCAGTCGGTGGTTTGGCATACGCAACACATGTCCCAACCACCTCAACTGATGAAGTTTCACCACTTCATCGATTGATCTGCCATTCTTACCTAGCACCCGATTCCTAATAACAGCGTTGCTCACTCGGGTGTCCCACGATATACGAGCAATACTTCGAAGACACCTATGATCGAAAACCAATAACCGACGAGTATCTTCTACTCTCATTGGCCATGTTTCACAGCCATAAAGTAAGACGGAGCGAACTGCTGCGCAGTTAACTCGTCCTTTGGTCAGCAAACGGATATCTCGCCTGCGCCATAAGTGACGCAGGTTGGCAAAAGTCAATCGAGCCTTCTGTATCCGTGCTGAGATTTCGTCAGTCACCAGGCCATCGGCACTGATGAGACTCCCAAGATAAGTGAAGCGGTCTACACGTTCGACCACTTCACTCCCTATCACTAGTTCAGGTGCCGATGCAACCCAATTTTGAAGCAACATTTTGCATTTCGAGGGTGAGAACCCGCATCCCGAACACGCTTGCATTGTTGCTTAGGGTAGTCAGAAGACTCTGCATTTTGTCAGCGTCTTCAACAAGTAGGACAATGTCATCGGCATATTCTAAGTCAATAAGCGAGCCACCTGGTAAAAGGTCTACTCCTGAAAATTCAGACGAGGATAAGGTTATTTCTAGGAGCATGTCTATGATAAAATTAAACAAGAATGGAGAGAGTGGACATCCCTGACGGACACCACTTGAAGTAGAGAATTCCGGTGACAGTTCGCCATAAGCTCTCACTCGACCAGTGATGTTCGAGTAGAGAGCTTGTATAAGGTTAATGTACTTATTTGGTACACCTTTCAATGACAGACACTGCCACAGAACCTTACGATCAACAGAGTCAAATGCCGCCTTAAGGTCTAGGAAAATAACTATTGTAGGACGCCTAAATGTGTGTCTATGTTCCAGGACCTGTCTGAGTGTGAAGACGTGGTCTATACAGCCACGTCCAGGTCGAAAACCAGACTGGTTTTCTCGAGTCTGCTCTTCACGAGCTTTCGTTAAGCGTCGAAGTATTACTGAGGCCAATATTTTAGATACTATATTAGTTAGACTTATTCCTCTGTGATTGTCACAAGAAGACTTCTGTCCTTTCTTATAGATTGGGACAATCAGTGATTGAGACCAGTCGGATGGGATCGCGTCCAGTTCCCAGATTCTACCTAAGATCTCAGTCAATCTAGCTGCTAAAACTGGACCACCATCCTTAAATATCTCAGGGGTCAGTCTATCAGGACCTGCAGCTCGTCCTCGCTTCAGATTTCCTAACGCTTTTTCAACTTCATTAAGACTAGGCGGACTTACGTCGATTTGCCATTCAGGATGACTGGAGTTCGTGGGTAACTGAAGAGTGGCTCGAGGCCAGTTGAACTGATCCCTAAAGTGTTCTGCACATCGATCCAGTCTCCTGGATTGAGAATAAATAATAGTCCCGTCATTTTCTGAGATAGTCTCACTTACATTAGGATTCCTAATACCAGTTTCCTTGATAAGTCGGAAAAGTTGTCTACTGTTGCCGATCGCCGCTGCCTTTTCCATCGCTTTTGCTTTCGCCACCCACCACTGTTCGCGATCGTTACGTAGGCTTTCTATAAGTCTGCGCCTAAGTTGACTTCTTTCTTCATCATGTTCAGAGCCAGGTGGGATGAGTTTTCGGGCATCCATCAGATCGGTGGATGCTACTGAGATCCACGGTTGCATTCTAGCTTTATGGTCAACCTTACTAGCAGATATCACTGCTGTTTCCATAGCCTTTTTGATATCATTCCATCCTGCTTCCGGATGGGAATCGCTTAAATGGTCGCCTAACTGTCTTTCTAGTTGTTCCTGAAATATATTTTTCGCCTTATCATCATTAAGTGAAACCCTAAGAGGCTTTCTTACGGTGTCTTTCCTACGCCCAGTAAGCTTCAAACAAATACGCGCTCGCACTAGGGCATGATCTGAATCTAGACATGTGCTCCAGAACGAGCGACAGTCCTCTATAGAACCCCTCCATCGGTGGCTGATGGCGATGTGATCTAGTTGAGTCCAACGTTGAGACGACTTTGGAGGTCGCCAGGTCAACAGATGCTTTTCCTTATGCCTAAAGTTGGTGTTTTCTAAGAATAGGCGGTTGTCTGAGCATGCTTGCACCATTGTCTGTTCTCTGAGCCGCGACACCATAACATCCACCTAGGTGTCTCTCATTTTCACTCAGTCTACCTACTTGAGCATTAAAGTCACCAGCCATTATTACTAAATCAGAGCGCCTAACTTTTTGGAGGAGGTCCGAAAGCTTTCTGTAAAACTCATCCTTAACCTCGTCTGAACTGCATTCAGTGGGGGCATAGGCAGATACGATGAAGAGGCAACGGCGATTGTCCCTATCTTTCCGAGTCCTTACTGTCCCGTTTAGTCGGACAGCGCACAATCGACTATCTGTTGGGATCCAGTCAAAGAGAGATTGCTCTGCCCTACGACTCAATGTTATGCCTACGCCAGCAAGACCCCGGGAAGCAGCATCAGGGCTACCGGATACACGAAGAGTAAATCGAGCTGCTTCTTTATTTTGACATGTTGTGGCCAAGTGTGTGGCGCGACTCGGATCCTGTATGCGCGTTTCCGAGACGCAGCATACATCGATGGCACGAGATTCTAAAGTCCTAGCTAATGATGCCTGTTGCCCTATTTGACACAATGTCCGTACATTGAATGCTCCAACATGTAGTCTAGAGCGAGGTTTAAGGAGACCAGGAACGACGTTTCGCGAACTCGTATCGTCTGCATTAGCTGTGCACTGTGATGAATGAATGTGAGAAGAGTTAGTGGTGGAGATAAGAGAGGTACTAGGGGGTGTAGGAAGGATTTGATTTTGACCAATTTGGTCTCGCGTGCTGTTACGGGTATGAGGGCGGTTGTCACTTCCCGGCTGCCCACACCGTGGAAGGTTGTTTCTTGAGGAACCTGAAAAGGAAGATGGATTAGTGTTGGTGCGTGACCGCAGAGCCCAAGGGACAACTGTTTGAGGCCGGTCACGCACGGACTTTTTATGAAATGTTTTTTGAGGATTAGCTCCGTTCTTAAAGGCCCTTAGTGGGCACCCTTACCCAAGGAGACGGAAATCCGTGAGTTAGGGGAGGTGTGACATTTTTAGGGCCGACCTTTTCTAACCCTTCCTTCCTTGTGAGAAGGCAGCATCGCTGCAGATGCTGGTTGTCCGAGGGAAACACCTTACTGCTATCACACCCCTCTGCAGTCAGCAGTACGACTTCGCCCTCAAACCTTGGGTAGTTGCTTTTAGTCTCATCGTTCTCCAATCGACCTGCCTGGCATGGTAGGACCTGCAGGAACATGTGTTCCAGCCAGTATAGCTCGTTTGGGTCATCACGATAGGCAAGCCAGACCACCACGTCAAGGTAGCAGCTTCGGTCGGGTTCTGGTTAGGCATCGCAAACCAATTGATGAAGTAGTGAATCTTCATCAGTTGAGGTGGTTGGCACATGTATTACGAATCCGTAACCACTGACTCACTCAATGAGCTATGTTTTGTGGTGTAGGAGTAGGTTGGAAGAAAGTTAGGGGAGAGCAGACCAAAACATGGCAGCAATCTATGAATTCATTGACATTGAGTCACGTTCTTAGATGTAGGCTACGTGGTTGGGGTCCGCTAGATGATAATGATCGATGGTTAGAGATGTTGAACGACATCGCTCAGAATCGTATGAAGTGGCGCAGGTGCATCCACTCTTTGTGTTCTCTCAAACTCTAACCTTCTCAATTCCTCATAATCTGTACTTTTCTTCTTCTAAATTTATCTTACTGAATTATACTTCTCCAATCATATCTTCGCTCCCCGATCTTCTCCATTACTGCTAATACTTCTACTATCGCTATCACTGTTGGATTTGAACTGACAGTTGCGTCTGTGTGCTGATGGAGCATGGCAACCTGAACTGATGTACTTACGTACGACGTTCTGTGTTGTATCTGTCAATTCATTCAATGTTATATTTGGATAATCACATGATTTATTGTCTAACCACTTTTTACAGATTAACATAAATCCACGTAAAACCAAACGAACTGCACTGCATAAATCATCATCCATTGTCAATGATGTGAAATAATCGAAATTAAATGATTTCTTTTTTTCGATTTGTACTGACTTACTACTGATATTCACCACTAGTAGTAACAGGAATAAATATCATTATTTCCTATTTACTTCCATGAGAAAGAAAAAAGATATATTCCTTCATCTATTTTAACGTGTGTTCTTCTTTTGCTCTCTGATCTCATATCTTGAATTCTTATTGACAGTTTCACTTTTGAATTATTAACTTGTACGTATTGTATTCTGTTGAAAAGATTCGGTGCATTTAAATAATTTGGTACGTGATCAGGAAATGTACAGTAATTTTCTTTCTATAGTTCGGAGGAAATAAATTACATCGTTTGAAAATTGGTATTGTTCCTTTATTGTTTTCAATACTGAATATTTGTGTAAGGTGAGATATGAAAAAGGACGAATTGAAATCATGAATGATTCATTGTTTTAGAGCAGCAACATTAGAAACCTGGAAGCACTGAAAAGATGGTTGTTTCGTCCTGCTATGGGATATATTAGCAGTACGTGTGCACGATTCTTGCTACTCGCAGGAATCGAAACAGGGACCTTTGGTCTTACGCGTGAATGGCTAATCTCTGAAAAATTTGGCCGGAAACTAACGGTGTCATTGCAACGGTTGCAACGTACAAAAGGTGCTAAAGAGACATAGATTGAATTAAAGCACGACTACGGTGCTGATGGCTAAATTCCTATCCAATCAGCGCCTGATCGAAGCTTGGAGAACAGGATAGAGAATTCTCGTATTATTAGCTGTATGCTGATTGGTCAAATACAATCCAATCGATCACGTGAATTTTCTTCCAGAAGCTTTCTCATGTAAAGGCTATAAATAGACTGGCGTTGTATTTTTATTTTTGCCTTCTTGCCTCCTTGCTTTCTTTGCCTTGGCTTTCACCATTACCTCCGGCTTCTTATTCCTTGCTATTTTGTAAAATATAATCTTTCCTGTTCAACCGTGTTTTGATTTGTGTTACTTGTCCAGTGTTTTGTGTCAAGAATACTAAGCAATAAGATTTAGCCGGGAAATATCTTAAGCAAGCGTTACAGCAGTGGCGATGGAGAAAAAGGAAAAAAATTTCAAGATGCCTATTTCAGATGATCAGCTTAACCGAATACTACAACAACAGCAAGCACAATTAGATGCACAAATGCGGTTGTTGGAGACCGTAACTCAACAGCTCAACATCCAGTGTACGAGTCCACATACTATTTTAAATACGTCTTGTGACGCAGTGGCAAACAGCATACCAGAATTCATCTATAATTCTGAATGTGGAAATACTTTTCTGACGTGGTTCTAACGTTGGGAAGATACATTTAGAATTGAATTCGGTAAACAAGATGATGCATGGAAGACTGGATTGTTGTTCTGTAAGTTGAGAAGTAATGAGTATGCACGTTACGCTGACCACATACTACCGAAGTTACCTCGAGAGCTCAGTTTCGAGGAGACAGTAACTCAGCTGTCAAATATTTTCGGCGAATCATCATCATTGTTTAGTATTAGATATCATTGTCTAAATCTGATGAAACACGAAGATGATGACTATGCGGTTCTTGCAGACGTCGTCAACAGAGAATGTGAACGGTTCAAGTTACGCTCGTTGACGGAAGACCAATTTCAATGCTTAATATTCACCAAAGCTCTTCAATCACCGCAAGATGCTGAAATCAGAACTAGACTTTTGATTCGAATGCTCCAAGACCCGAACGTTACACTCAAAACGTTGACAGATGAGTGTAAACGACTAAAAAGTATCAAACACGACAACGTTTTGATCGAACAGGTAAATCCCAATTTAACCAGCAGTAGTGTCAATGCTATTACTAGGTTAAAAGTCCAGAAGCCGATAGCATCTCGTAACAAACCAACGACGGCATGTTGGTTATGTGGTGATTGGCACTACGTATGGTTTTGTCCATTTAAAAAACATAAATGTTAAATGTGCAGTAAACGTGGACATAAAGAAGGCCATTGTCAACCAAATCGTACGTCTCAGCCCAAGAAGAAGCACAAACGTACTCGACATGTGGTGAAATTAGCCGAATCTAAATCACTTTCTCTCGTAGCTGCTTTCCAAACAGACTATGATGTTAGAAGAAAGTATGTGACTATACAGATGAACGGTGCATCAGCTCGTTTTCAAATCGACACGGCATCAGATATCACCTTAATGTCTAGACAAACGTACAACGTGCTGGGAAAACCGCCAATGAAGCCATCTAAGAAAACAGCTAAAAGCGCTTCAGGTGGTGTGTTAAAACTGGTTGGTGAGATGCAGTGTGAATTTTCCTTCAACGAAAAAAATGTACAGGAATATGCTATCTGACAGAACGGCCAAACCTTGATCTTCTTGGTCTAGATATGCTAGAAAAACTGGCAATAATGGAAGTACCCATTAACAGTGTCTCCAAAATATCGTTTTCATCACTGAACACCCCGGTTCTAAATAAGTCCTCTACGGTTTCACGGGCTATTACATGTGACTACTCAAATAGCTGTTTTAAAATAGCCTTAGCTCTCTGATATCCCGCTTGCGGATCCATTATAAGACAGCCTTCAATCGCATTTTTTGCCCTTCCTTTACAGTAGTGAATTAAATATAATAAACGCAAATTGTCATCTTTTACTCTGGGTTCTATAAACGTCTCAAATTGCCTAATGAATCTAAAGTAGTCGCGAGGTCTGCCTTCGAAGAATGAGAGTTCAACCTTAGGTAGTTCTAAGACTACTATCGGTGTCCTAAGCATCTGATCCTTCTCTGGTACCTTAGAACTCTTACTTAAACTTTGTTCCTTAATGCCTGCCAAGGGTGACTTACAATAATAAGTATCAGACATAACATCATCACTAATAAAGTGATAACCCATTAAACAAGCATCAGCAACGATGTGCCTAGCATTTCGGGATCCTTCAAGCTCTTCCACTCTCTTCGTGGTTGTTTTCTTGCTGTGGCTCATTTTAAAGTGAAGTTCAACGGAAGATAAATAACAAATACAAAATATAGGAATTCCACAGGTAAGAAATATCCAAAATCAGAAAATCGTTTTCCAAAATACAGTTCGATCACAAAAAATACGATAAGTAATCCAAGGTTCTTCTTCCAAGAAGTTTAATATTATAAACGATTAAAATTCCAAATTCTTCTTTATTCTTCTTAATAATCAGACTGCAGTAGGCTTCGTTCCCCAAATTGTTAGACTGTAATTGGTCTTCTGATCAAAAGTCGAATCAAAATTCAGACTGTAGTAGGCTTCGTTTCCCAAATTGTTAGACTGTAATTGGTCTTCTGATCAAAAGTCGAATCAAAATTCAGACTGTAAATGGATTTTCTACCGTAGCAGTTCAAATTGTTTCCAGTAAGTGTAAATCGAACGCGCTATCTCACAACTCAATGTCAAAAACACAATAATTCTTGGAGAAAGCGGTCTATATTATATTAAAAATGGAAATACAAATCAATACCTGAATTTTGATGCACCTTCCAGGTCCCAATTACTCTCAGGAGTATCCGAGTTAGAAGGAATAAGTGATGTTAGATCCAACCGCCACAGTATCAATCCAAATATGGCTGTAGCCATATTAAAGATCAAATTTAAACAACTTATATACAGTTCAGAAGCAAACATAAAAACTTCAATATAAGTACAAAATATAGAAATAATAACAATATACAATGATAAAATCTCAAATTGGAATCAAATATAATACCAAAATGCCAACAGAAAGAGTCCGTCATGTCATAACAAAAATATATAAACATGGAGGGATTTTCCAAAACACAAAACATTCAAAAAAGATTCTACACTCTGTACCAAGATGAAAGCTCACTTACCATTGAAATCAGATGCGAAACCCATTTTTCGTCCTAGACGTCCTGTACCATATGCCACTCTTGAGCTAGTCGATCAGGAACTTAATCGCTTACAACAGGCTGGGGTAATCCAACCAGTCAACTACTCTTCATGGGCCGCACCGATCGTAGTGATTAAGAAAGCTAATGGAACTATACGCATTTGTGCCGATTTCTCAACTGATTTAAATGCTGCATTTGATGTGTATCAGTATCCGTTACCAGTTCCTGAAGATCTGTTTGCCAAGCTTAATGGTGGTACATGTTTCGCGAAAATAGACTTCTCCGATGCCTATCTACAAGTAGAACTAGATGAAGATAGTAGAGAGCTCCTGACTATTAACACCCATCGAGGGCTATTTCAATACACTCGTCTACCATTTGGCATCAAGACCGCAACGGCTATCTTTCAGCAAATAATGGATACGATGCTAACAGGTATACCTGGGACAGCAGCTTATCTAGATGATATCATAGTTATGGGTTCAAGTGACAGTGAACTGTCAGATCGACTACATCAAGTCCTTAACCGAGTGTTGGAGTATGGTTTCCAACTACGTGAAGAAAAGTGTATCTTCTTCATGCATTCGATCAAATACCTTAGTTTCATCTTAGATAAGAACGGTCGCCGACCAGACCCAGCCAACATCGAAGCCATTCAGAAGATGCCTGCACCAACTGATGTCTCTTCATTAAGATCTTTCTTGGGGTTAATCAGTCATTACAGCGCATTCCTGCCTGAAATGCATAGAGTGAGAGGTCCCTTGAATGAATTACTATCAAAAGATAAACCTTGGCAGTGGTCAGCAGAATGTAAAGCATCTTTCGATAAAGTCAAGTCGATGCTCAGCTCGAAGCTTCTTTTGACACACTTCGATCCCAGCTTGGGAATTGTTGTTGCATCTGACGCCTCTAGTTATGGAGTTGGAGCAGTAATATCTCGTGTGTTTCCGAATAAATCAGAGAAAACAATTGCCCATGCTGCTAGATCACTCACTCAGCCGAGCGAAATTACAGTCAAATTGAGAATAGATTACAGCGCTGGGCAACGATGCTCCTGAGTTATGATTTCAATATCAAGTATCAGTCGACAAATACCATCGGTCAAGCGGACGCTCTCTCTCGATTGATTGGAGTTCAGCATCCTGAACCAGAGGACATAATCATTGCCTCAACAGCAGTAGACCCAGAAATAAGGAGTGTAGTAGCAGATGCCATTCGAAACACTCCAGTCTCGTCAGAGTAAGTAAGAGAAGAAACTCTTCGAGACCCACTTCTACAAGAAGTTAGAAAGTTTCACCTGGAAGGTTGGCCTTCGAAAATCAACTCTTCAGAGCTTCAACAGTTTTACCAGCGTAGATTCTCTCTTTCAATCATCGACGACTGCCTGCTGTTTGCCGAACGAGTCATAATTCCAGCAGGCTGCACAGTCAGTAAATTACGTAAACTATTCAGTCGTTTCGGAGTCCCGGAATTGATAGTTACTGACAACGGGACACAGTTTACGTCCTCAGTCTTCTCGCAATTTTGCCGGCAGAACGGAATCTATCACGTCCAAAAACCTCCAGTCCATCCGCAATTAAATGGTGAAGTAGAACGCTTTGTGAGCACATTTAAAAATGCTCTAAAAAATCCAAAGGGGAGGGGACCACCGAAGAGATCTTAGAGAGGTTCCTGCTTATTTATCGCTCTACACCGAACCCAGAGACGATTGACGGAGTCTCACCTGCGGAAGCTCCACTTGGTAGAAAATTACGAACACATTTTGATGTCATCCGTCCTACACTAGCTCTTGAGCCTCAGCGAAACCTGTCGATGGAGAAGCAGTTCAATCGACACCATGGGGCAAAAAGACGATCGTTCACAGTGGGCCAGAAAGTACTTGCTATGGACTATCGTGGAAAACATCCTGCATGGACAGCTGGTCGGATTTTAAAAAAGAAAGGGAATGTGACTTATGAGGTGTCAGTTGGCTCAGAAGTTTGGGTACGTCATGCTAACCAACTGAAAGCAACTTCGATAGCCAGCAACGGGACTCGGCACCGAATACCCCTTGACCTTCTGCTGGACACCTTCGAAATCAAAACGCCTGGAACACACATGTCAGTTTCTGTGCAAGCAAAGAGTGACACAACTTCCTTTTTGCCTAGAAGATGGACTAATCGAAAGTACAAGCCAGTCACTCGGTTGCGGTTGGACCCTAGCACCAGATCCTACGAATCTTCTCAAAGGAGAGATGTTAGTGGGACATAGATGGAATTGAAGCACGACTATGTATTCTGTTGAAAAGATTCGGTGTATTTAAATAATTTGGTACGTGATCAGGAGATGTACAGTAATTTTCTTTCTATAGTTCGGAGGAAATAAATTACATCGTTTGAAAATTGGTATTGTTCCTTTATTGTTTTCAATACTGAATATTTGTGTAAGGTGAGATATGAAAAAGGACGAATTGAAATCATGAATGATTCATTGTTTTAGAGCAGCAACATTAGAAACCTGGAAGCACTGAAAAGATGGTTGTTTCGTCCTGCTATGGGATATATTAGCAGTACGTGTGCACGATTCTTGCTACTCGCAGGAATCGAAACAGGGACCTTTGGTCTTACGCGTGAATGGCTAATCTCTGAAAAATTTGGCCGGAAACTAACGGTGTCATTGCAACGGTTGCAACGTACAAAAGGTGCTAAAGAGACATAGATTGAATTAAAGCACGACTACGGTGCTGATGGCTAAATTCCTATCCAATCAGCGCCTGATCGAAGCTTGGAGAACAGGATAGAGAATTCTCGTATTATTAGCTGTATGCTGATTGGTCAAATACAATCCAATCGATCACGTGAATTTTCTTCCAGAAGCTTTCTCATGTAAAGGCTATAAATAGACTGGCGTTGTATTTTTATTTTTGCCTTCTTGCCTCCTTGCTTTCTTTGCCTTGGCTTTCACCATTACCTCCGGCTTCTTATTCCTTGCTATTTTGTAAAATATAATCTTTCCTGTTCAACCGTGTTTTGATTTGTGTTACTTGTCCAGTGTTTTGTGTCAAGAATACTAAGCAATAAGATTTAGCCGGGAAATATCTTAAGCAAGCGTTACAACACAAGGGAAATAGCCAAAGCCTTAGATACAACATAACATGTATACTTGATAGAGAGAATTTGGAAGATCTGGAAATCTTGGCATACGTGATCAGCGTCACTTGTAAACAAGGTGTATCTGATGCAGATGTACAGGCAAGGATTATGTTGGGGATGTTAGATCCCCAAAATTCGCTTGATCAATGCCTTATTTTGGTTTTCACGTTTGCCAGCATGGGCTGATCAATTTATCTTCAGATTTCAATTTCCACCAGGAAAACCCATAACTGTGATCGGCTGCTGTGTATTTTAGTGTGCTTTTTTCTTAACTGTCTCAAGGACGTTTCTATGTTGTATAAATAAACGAGAGTTGTGTGTTTGATTGTATTGTGATTGCTGGGTGTTTGTAGAATGTACTTTCTACGCTTACAAAGCCTTAATACTTCAGCCTCGGATTCAAGGTAGCCTACCTGGACGCTGGTAAAAGTCTCGTTCGCGTTTATCGACTAAGGTAAACTCGCAATAGCCTCAAGCATATTAAGTGACGAAACCTACAGTTTAGCAAAGCAAGTACAGTATTTTTACGATTGAAGAACATCTGAAACTCAAAACGACTGTCTGTCAAGTAAAACGGAATTCACAATTTTCAATATAAACGTCAAAACCGTCCTATTGTTTTGAGCAGAAACTTAGAGAACTATTAAAGCCATTAACTACAAGAAACATATGTTTATTATCAGCACTTTAATGATTTAGAGATATATACTTAATCAATTTGTATGTCTTAAGAGTTTTTGGGGTTCCATTTATGGTCATTACTAATAATTAGGATGGTAGTTACTTTAGAAAGAGTTTGACAAACCTTTTGATTTTGTAATTTATTTATGAAAAGTTTGAATTTCTTATTTTTGTGCATAATAAAATGCACCCCTTATTACCTTCTGCTTGTGTCTCCCGTTTCAGTCTGGCATGCTGTAAAACTTACAAGAACTTTTCTGGTACGGTATATATTATTATCGAATTGAATTGTTTGTTAATTCGTTAGGGTTAGTGCTACTTATGGATAACACATTTCTTCTTGCTGACTTTGGACTTCTCGCTCTAATTAGCTGGGTTGACCAGAGAGAATAGCTTAGCTGTCTTGTTCTCGTGTCACTGGTTTTATACGTTCCTGTTAGCCGATATCCAATCATATCTCTTTATTAGCAAATGTATAGCAGCTACTTACTGCTTATATCGTCCCAACACGAACATGATTACAAGCATAAATTGACGTTGACTTACAGTGGAATCCAGTCAACTGACTGAATAACACAGTGGCATTTGAAATGAAGGATAAGATGTTCGTGTTGCTGGGAGTGAACAGCAACTCTGAGATTGAGTTAAATTCAACTGATGAGACCACGTTGGACAAACATTAACGCCTAGGTTCCACTACTAGACTTTATCTATCTGTGTCACTGACTGCTTGACTGAGTTATGTTGGTAGATGTAGGCTTCGTGGTTGGGGTCCGTGAGACGAAAATCACCGATGGTTAGAGACCTTGAATGACATGGCTCAAAATCGTTTACAATGGCGCACAGGCATCCGCTCTTTGTGTTCTCCCTAATTCTAACCTTCTGAATTTCTCATCTCCTTCATCTTTCTCTTTCTAAATTATTTTAACGAATTATACTTCTCGAATCATATCTTCGCTCCCTAATCTTCTCCATTACTGCTAATACTTCTATTATTGCTATCACTCTTGGATTTGAACTGACAGTTGCGTTGTAGTGCCTCCACACATATTCCAGTTCGCTTACATCTAACTTGGTTAAGCCCTTTCGATTAATTTATTTAACCAAGCCATTTGTATAGCAACAACTCATATGTACCATTGGTATTTTTTATTATCTGGATTGTATGAGCTTGCACGACTGAGCATTGCTTACGCCTACGCGCTTACTCATCCTTTTCGCTTTAATGTTAATCTCTTAATATTCCCATGAGCTCACATGATTTGAATCTCTTGCTTTTGACCCTGTCAATCATTCGTCGCTTTTATTCATCTGTGTGCATACCTATTTCGCTTGTCACATGTCTGTCTTATTATTGTCTGACTGTATATTCTTAGTCATGCTCTATTTCTTTGAGTTGGCTCTTTGCCTTCTCCGACGCGCTTCGTCTGTCCATTTGCTTCCTTCGTTTTATTCACTGCTTCTCCGCTTCGCTTTGTGGTGTGTTCCGAATAAACGTATTCATCAACACGAGTTCATCTTCTGATTTATAAACCGAGCTTAAGAACACGCAATAAAACGGCACACTACAGCGTCTCTGTGCTAATACACAGTTCCACTTTGTAACTCACTAACTGACTGCTTAATAAAGCTTGTGATTTAATGAGAATTTCTCGGCAATCTATACACAGGATCCACGTGCTCTAAACTGAACTGATCATTTGAAGTCTTAAAAAATCAAAGAGGAAGATTCATACTACAAATATGAACAAACTTACTGCTAAAATTTTCACATGCTAATTAACAGTATTTCATTCAATCAATTTACCGGCTATATTGTAAATTATGAACTAAATTGGTGTGTTGGACCACTAAAAATTAAAAAAAAAGTACTACACGGCTGCTTTTTTTAGTTGACATTGAATCTATCTTTAAACGAGATTAGGTATCTTGAATTCTGTCGTATCTGGTGATGAAAATTCATTTTTGTCAAAGTATGATGTGATTTTCAGGGTATTTAAATGCAGTAACTACGAAGCTTTAATAATGGCTGCATTTCTACAGTTTAAAAATATCTGGAACTCCAAACAAATATTAGTCAACACCAAAATCAGGATTTTCAATACAAATGTCAAGACAGTTCTACTATATGTGGCGGAAACTTAGATACAAACCCTTCATCTAGAAGATACAAGTATTTCTGAACAATTGTCTTCGCAAAATACGTCGGATTCGTTTGCCAGACATGATCAGCAACAACGTACTGTGGGAGAAAACAAACCTGATTCCAGTGGAGGGGGAAATCAAGAAGAAGCGGTGTAGGTGGATAGGACACACACTATGAAAAGCACCTAACTGCGTCACAAGACAAGCCCTCACATGGAACCCTCAAGGCAAAAGGAAAAGCGGAAGGCCAAGCAACACATTACACCGAGAAATAGGGAAAGATATGAGAGGAATGAACAAACATTGGACAGAACTGGAAAGGGAAGCCTAGGACAGAGTTGGTTGGAGAAAAATGGTGCGTGGCCTATGCTCATTTGGGGGTAACAGGCGTCAGTAAATGAGTGTTATATTTTTATCGTTAGACTCATAACAAGTAAGTAAACGGATATAATATTGTCCACTATTCAACCGAAATCTTATTAGTTGTTTACTGGTGACTAAATATTTCAATGAACGATGACATCTTTGCCTATGATACTAAATAACCAAACTTTGAAGATGCAGAAGTAGATAGGTTTTCTGAACAATACAGAGTTACAACTTGGTGATGTGAGGCAAATAGTAAATGAAGATCCTACTGTGGTACCCAGTTTTCGACGTATTCTTAACCTTCGTAATTAGCTCGTCTAGACAATCGTTACTAACTAGCATCTGACCATGGAAGCGTGACCACGGAGCCCAAGGGACAACTTCTTCAGGCCGGTCACGCACGGCCTTGTTATGAGAGGATTGTTGAGTGTTAGCTCCGCTCTTGAAAGCCCTACTGGGCAATCCTTACCGACGGAGACGGAAATCCGTGCAACCAGTTGAGGTGTGACATTTTTAGAGTCGACCTTTTCTAACCCTTCCTTCCTTGTGAGAAGGCAGCATCGTTGCACATGCTGGTTGTCCGAGGGAAACACCTTACTGCTGTCACACCTCTGCAAAGTCAGCAGTATGACTTCGCCCTCAGACCTTGAGTAGCTGCTTTTAGTCACATCGTTCTCCGATCGACCTGCCTGGTATGGTAGAACCTTGAGGAACCTATGTTCTAGCCAAAATAGCTCGATTGGATCATGACGATAGGCAAACCCGACCACCACATCAAGGTAGCAGCTCTTGGATTTGAACTGACAGTTGCGCCTCTGTGCTTATATGGTATGGCAACCAAAACTGATTTACTTACGTACGAAGTTCCTGCGTTGTATCTGTCTGTCTGTCGGTAATCGAAAATAGGTTACTCGTATGATAGACGAAGTAAGCGGCACACACATCCACTCAAATGAAACACAATCAAGGTTGTAAATAACCGAATGGTTGACAATGTAGAAAGAATTATGAATAATGACTCCAGAATAAGGTATGAATTCATTTATTCAAAAGCTGAAACATGCGCTGTGAGCTCCCATTATATATTTCTTTTCTTGAAACGATATTCCACATTTTTAAAAATTTATTCTACTACTTATTATCCATTTAAGTAGTTTAAATTATTTCGTTTTATTTTTATTGACGAGAGTAATCATATATCAAATCTATAACTGTTATTACAATGCTAATTATGATCAATGAGAGAGATCAGTAGACGTATTGATTGATAACATTGAACAACTACATTATTAGTCCAATGAAATTCAATTAAAAACACATGGGCAATAAAAAAAACTCGCCTTTTAAAAATCATTTTTTTCAGGATTAATCTCATTCGTAGTGTGATGTATTTATTATTAATATTATTATTATTATTATTATTATTATTATTTTGATTATTATTTCTATAACCTTCATCAAGCAGATTAGTAGGGGAAGAAAAAAAATTGATTTCCCCAGAAAAATACGTTTACTTTTTATATGTTCACTTTAACCAATTATTTTGAAAAGTAAAAAGAATAAACCAATGAGAATTGAGAAAATTCTGATTAACCAATCAAATGACAGTTTGATTTTTAAGGTCAAAATAAACAGGCAAAATAATAAAGCCTTTCTGTGATATTATTAATTATATCTTGTACTAAATATAACAGGACGTTAAATACTCATTTCATAATAATGAATCGTAGACCATCAGGATTTTCTAAAATACCAACAATTGGAGCACGTTCAATATAAATTGCTATCGATGGTTCGGAACATTCTAAAAGAGCATTTGATTATTATTTAAAATGGTTACAACGACCAGATGATGCAGTGACTATTTATCATGCTGTAGAACCTGTTTCATTACCAACTATTTCATTATCAAATCCAATTAGTATACCAAGTGATGAATGGTCAAATATTGTACAGACAAATGTTAAACGTGTACGTCAATTAGAAAATGATTATAGTGCAGATTGTTTAACAAATAATTTAACATTTCAATTTTTATATGAATCTGTTGATCATATCGGGTCAGCAATTATTGAAAAAGCTGAAAAATATAATGTACGTTTAATTATTATTGGTAGTCGTGGTCTAGGTGCAATCAAACGTACAATTATGGGTAGTGTTAGTGATTATGTGGTACATCATGCAAATACAACTGTATGTGTTGTACCATGTATTGAAGAGATCACACAGAGTACAACAACATAATTCCATGGAAAAGATATATATTTATAATGTATACTTACGTAAGTATATGATTTGAAAAAATTCATAGTTTACTGAGTAATTCATTTGACATTTTTTTCTTTGTCATCAAAAATGTTGTTGTCTATTTTTTATGTAGAAGTAACAATTATTTAGATGTGGTTTGTATCATTTCTCTTCATTTGATTCTATTATTTTTCATTGTGTCTACTTCATATATTGTGTTATAATATTTTTTTGATTAATTTCCAAATACTACTTTTTTCCTTTATAAAGTAGTATATTTTTTTAAGGTAAAATGAACAAAAATGTAGATTAGTATTCATAATGGGAACACTTTAAATTTTTCAATATATTTTTGCCACTTCTTTATATATATATATATATATAAGAATGTTATCAATAAAAATTATAGCTTAGAAAAATTAATTAAAAAAAAAAACAAGAAGAAATTTGTGAAATTTTTAATCTTTTCTTTTTTGTCATTGCAATGTTCAATAAGACCTACTCTCTCTCTCTCTCTCTGTGTAAAAAAATTTAACTCCACTGTTTTCATAAATGAACAACAATCCATGAACTGATAGAATAGAGAAGATCTAATTTATCAATCAAATATTTAACGCCTAATCTTTAGAATTACATTTCTTAAAAACAAAAGTAGACTTTTGGCTGTTTATTCTTACAGATCTTTCAGGTCTTCAAAATATTTTGATTGAATCATATTTTCGAATCTGATATTCTGCTAGGCAAGATTACTTACTCTTACTGTAGGTTATTCACCATGAATGATTAGTTGAAATGAATTGACTAGTTCAACATTAAAGAATAATCAATCATATTGAAAACAGTGTTAAAGTTGTTAAGAAATGATTTTACTTCGAATGAGTGCTCATGTATCCCCTGGAACAACCGAATAAGCAATGCTATCATTAGGAAACGAGTTCTAGATAAGGATGGTAAATCAATAGATGAAGAATTGGAATTCCGTCAGTTGAAGTGGTTGGGACATGTGTTACGTATGGCTAACCACCGACTGCCTTGATGGGCTATGTTTTGTAGTGTAGGAGTAGGTTGAAAGAAAGCTAGAGGCGGCCAAACCAAAACATGGCAGAAATCCATGAAGTCACTGACAAGTGGACTGAGTCATGTCGGTAATTGTCGACTACCTGGTTGGGGTCCACGAGACGAAAGTCACCAATGGTTAGAGACCTTGAATGACATGGCTCAAAATCGTTTGCAATGGCGCAGGTGCATCCACTCTTTGTGTTCTCCCTAATTCTAACCTTCTGAATTCCTCATCATCTCTACCTTTCTCCTTCTAAATTTATCTTACTGAATTATACTTCTCGAATCATATCTTCGCTCCCTAATCTTCTCCATTGCTGCTAATACTTCTACTATCACTATCACTCTTGGATTTGAACTGATAGTTGCGTCTCCGTGATGATGGGGCATGGTAACCTAAACTGATGTACTTATGTACGAAGTTCTGTGTTGTATCTGTCTGTCTGACTTCGAATAAGTTCATTTGTAATCTTTTTAACACTGATAAATGTATGAATCTTACAATGATTCTATGCTCCCTTGAGTCAATTGATATCCATTGTTGATAAATGACAATTTATGAGAGATCGAAGAGCAAGATTTCTTGTTAGTTCCATACAAATAATTAACTTTGAACGATTATGATGATTTGGTCAATAGATAAGTGTAAGGAGGAGGTTTTATCAATCATTTACTTCCTTCTACCTAGAATCCTTAATGGAGTATGGGCCGCCGACCAGCATTCTCCAACTTACTCTGTCCAGAGCCTTCCTACTCAATTGTTTTTCATTCTTCTCATGTCTACCTCCACTTCTCGGTGTAATTGGTTCTTTGGCCTTCCTCTTTTCATTTGATATTGAGGGCTCCATGTTCACGCTTGCTTTGTGATGCATTTGAGTGCTTTTCTCACAGTTTATCCTATCCCCATATCTAGAGGCTTTCTCCTTATATCTTCCCTAACTGTAATCTGGTTTATTATCTCACATAGTAGGTTGTTGTTGATGATGTTTGGTCAATAAATCTGAAGTATCATGTGTCGACAACTGTTAATAAACAATTGTGTTGTTTAAATGATATCTTTTGCAGTTCTCCAAGATCCAATCAAGGTTTTTTGACGTTTATATTAGAAACTGTTAGTGTTGTTTTTAGCGAGTTAGTTTTCCACAGGATCGGCTTGTTAACCCCATGCCCAACCCTCTTCCTTTACCCTAGCTTCGTACCGACAGTAGCCTCACAGATGGCTGCAGGCGGAGTTTTGTGACTTTGAAGTTGGTTGGTAGTTGTTGGAATTGTAAATGTTCTTGCTTTTCAAATTCGTGCGTTTACATCTGCATCTGATCACTCCATTTCCATTAACCAGTTTCTACTACTACTACTACTATTACTGCTAATACTGCCAGGTCTTATACTTACTTACTTACTTACTTAATCCCGTTATCCCCAATGGAGGATAGGCCACCCTTCAGTTTTCTCCAACTACCTCTGTCCTGGGCTTCCGTCTCCAGTTCTGTCCAATGTTTGTTCATTCCTCTCACAACTTTCTCTATCTCTCGGCCTAATTTGTTTCTTGGCCATCCTCTTTTCCATTGACCTTTAGGGTTCAGAGTGAAGGCTTGTTTTGTGACGCAGTTAGGTGCTTTTCATAGTGTGTGTTCTATACAACTACACCGCTGTTTCCTGATTTCTTCCTCCACTGTAATCTGCTTTGTTTTCTCCCACAGTACGTTGTTGTTGATCGTGTCTGGCCAAAGAATACGAAATATTTTGCGAAGACAACTGTTAATAAACACTTGTATCTTCTGAATGATGGCTTTGGTAGTTCTCCATGTTTCCGCTCCATACAGTAGAACTGTCTTCACATTTCTATTGGAAATCCTGCTTTTGGTGTTGATTGATAGTTCTTTAGAGTTCCAGATATTTTTCAACTGTAGAAACGCAGCCCTTGCTTTGCCAATCCGTGCCCTCACATCTACATCGGATCCACCTTGGTTGTCGATGATGCTGCCCAGATATGTGAGGGTGTTAACGTCCTCCAAGGCATCTCCATCAAGAGTGATTTGATTGGTGCATGGTGTGTTGCATCGGGCCAGGTCTTATAGCGAACAAATTAACTGAAACATCTCTTTGTGATTTTGTAAGAATTTTCATTCAGTCTTATTTAATCTCTCATGATCATCGATCAGGTAGAATCGGTTATGTATTATGCTAAGATATGATTGTCAGCAACTCGATTGGAATTGAAGATGACGCGCTTGGAGAATAATACTTTGAATACTGTACTTCTCTAACTGAAGCTGGCGCTGCTGATAATGCTGTGCTGAGAAGACAGACAGATGCAATGCAAAACTTCGTACGTAAGTACATCAGTTCAGGTTGCCATACCACATCAGCACACAGACGCAACTGTCACTTCAAATCCAACAGTGATAGCAATAATAGAAGTATTAACAGTAATGGAGAAGATTAGAGAGAAAAGATATGATTCGAGAAGTATAATTCAGTGAAATAACTTTAAATTGAGAAATACAGAGATGATGAGGAATTCAGAAAATTAGAATTTGATAGAACACAAACAGTGGATACACTTGCGCCATTGCAAACGATTCTGAGCCATGTCGTTCAAGGTCTCTAAACATCGGTAACTTTCGTCTCACTGACCCAAACCACGTAGCCTACATCTACTGCTCAGAAGAACAAAGCAATGAAATCTTCACAATCAAAACATCCAGTTCAGAGAATGAAACTCTAGCACAATGATCATAATATTAACAATTATATATATTCTAAAAATCATATTTGCACAATTCATGTTAGTTCACCTACCTGATCAGCTCGGTATATAGATAGAAATGTTAAATATAAAAGATAGATGAATGATATTTGATTGTTTAAAATGTTCTAGTTCCGAAAAAAAAAACTGTTGAAACAGTATCTCCTCTTTCTCGCTATCAATTAGGAACATCCTGGGACTGTTTTCAACCGTGTACCAAAATATCGTTTCCACTGTCATAACAGATTAGTTATATTCATTCATTTAGAACTAGACAAAACAAAACTGAAAACAGACAGCACTGAACAGGAGACATAAAATCAATAATTATCACAAGAAGTCTCTATCGTGATTTTTTTGATACAAGTTTATTTATTTTGTGTGAATTTTTCGGCTTCAATATTCTTTCAAATTCAGTTCAATCTACAGAATATGTTGTTAGTATAAATTATCTGCAAGCAATCATGTTTTTCAACAGACTCAGTACAACAACACAATTAAACACGTTTCGAATTCTTATAATCTTTACTTGTGAATAGAGGATATACTTTCAACTGTAAGTACAATTAAGTCATTTTCTTTGGAGAGATAAACCAAAGGATGAAAATGATTTTATTTGACGAATAAATTGTGGTAAATTATTGCAGAGATTCGATGATTTACTGATAAAGTATTTTTTTCAACAGGAATTTATATTACGGGGTTGTGAAGATTCTTAAGTTTATTTTGAAACTATGAACCGATCAACGTTAGACCACTATTGAAAACCTGAAAGCACTGGACGGCCGTTTCGTCCTGCTATGGGCCTCCTCAGCATTGCGAATCCACGACCCCTGCACCCCGCAGGAGTCGAACCCGGGACCCTCAGCAATGTAGGCGAACGCCTAGCCATCGGACCCCTGAGCCGGCGTCTAACGGTATTGATTTCTAACTTGAGTCGTGGATATGCACTGCTGAGGAGTCCCATACCAGGACGAAAGAGGCCGTCCAATGCTTCCAGGTTTCTAATGGTGGTTTAACAGGAATTCAGTACAATTTTCAATAGTAAAAAACAAATATTATCAAACTCTTAGTAAGTAATAAATATATCAATGTAAATTAGGTATTTGATAGACGTTGAACAATTAAACTGAGACATTAATGATTTGATTTGATGAAGTTACGTAATCCTACTTTTAAGTTATCATCTATCCCATATGCTGACTAATTAAGCTGACCCAATCTAATCTACTAATCAACCTAACTTACATCGACATGGAGTAGTAACAGAACATCAATAATCATATTAATTAACGAGAGACTGAAATGTTTCATATACTGGGATCATGTTCTCCAGTAAGTATTATATACAACTATAAAATTTATAGTAAAGGCATCCTCATTCACGTGAGTTTCGGCACCTTAGTACATGTGATATCCATTTATAGAGAGTGTATTGACCGGAGTGTATACATGAGCTTGCCCCAGACCATATAGTCTAATGGTGTCTGCCGTACTAAATGTCAAATGGCTAGTCAAGACAACGTAGCAAAGAAATCATCCGTTGAAGATATACTCTTTCACGCTCATATCACAGTAAGTGTTGCTTGGAACCCTATGCATTGATTAAATCACTGTCTATGGCCACAAATCTGACTTTCTCCAGTGACGTTAGTCCTTACTATCCCGTGGAGCACTACGTGGAAGTACAAGTCGGACTTTGTCCCCTGAATCCAAATAATACTGGGTCATGACCCATGATGAATAGAACAAGAGTAATGATTAACACAGATCAATCCAAATTTTAAAAAAATGTTTGTGTTGGTATAGGGTTCTCCTCAGTCGTCTAGCAGTTGGTGTGTCATTACACAAAGATGACCTATGAATTACTTACTACACAACTAGGACAAGAGAACTGATACTCTCTCTACGACTGATAATTTAACTCAATACTAACCTACCCTAACCAAGATAGAAGAACATGAAGACCAATGACCACTGGCTCGAAATCGGTATTCCATTTCAGACGTCTATTACATATATACATAAAAGACCGAACCATATCACATGAAAAACGGAAATTATCATCTATAAATGTGATAGTTTATAGGTTAAAAGGGAAGTTTATAATAAGAGGAATGTAATATAAGCCTGACGATCAAGTTACTTCATAATTTTACAATATGATGCCTTATACTTTCTTACTCACTTAAACCTATTAACCCTAATGGAGCAGAGTCTGACTACCGGCATTCTCTAAACCTACTCTGTCCTGGAACTTCCTTTCCAATTCTATCCAACTGCTGTGCATTCTTTTCATGTCTGCTTCTAATTCTTGACACAGTGTGTTCCTTGATCCAATTCTTTCCTATCGGCCTTCAATATTCTAAGTAAGGACTTGCCTTGTTGATGATGCACTTGGGTGATTTTCACAATCAGTGTCCTATCCATCTCCGACAGTTTTTCCTAATTTCTTCCTCAACTAGAAGTTGATTTGTTCTCTCCCACAATAGGTTCCTATTGGTGGTGTCTAGCCAATGGACAACCGTTAATAAACACTTATATTTTGTCCATGATAGCTTCCTTAGTTCTCCATGTTTCTACTACATACAGTAGAACTGTTTCAACGTTTGTATTGAATAGTCTGAGTTTAGTTTTAGTTGAAAGACAGTTGTTTTCAGTGGCAGATATCCTTCAACAATCGTACAATTATGGATTATTTAACATGTGTAAAATTATGAAGAAAGAATTCGATGTAAGCCTTTCAATGAGATAGCGTTAGAAAAAGATACTTTGAAATAAGTAGCGAATGTGTAAAGTTCCATTCTTTAATTCAACTAACTTAGGTGCACAGACTAATTTAGGTGATCATATCTACCGAAGATTAGCAGTTAACAAGTGTACAGACACAACTCCGTCTGATGCCCCTCTAAGGCTACCCCAATAAAGGAGGAGGGTTGAGCAACAGGTTAGTGACACCATTCCATAGAAATCTAACCAGCAAAAAATAATTTAAATCTTTTAAAATGAAACATGCATCACAACACTCATGCTCACACTTGTATTCACTCTGAAATCCTAAATCGTTATTCCATAAACTAGGAAGTCCAAATAATCACTGATGTCTTTAAAAAATATCCTTATTAACATTATAAGTTTGAATTATCCTTTTTTACTAATAGTCTGAAATGAATAATCATTTGAAAACTTGGTGAAGTGTTGGGGATTTTAGATCCCCGAAACTCGCTTGATAAATGCCTTATTTTGGATTTCACGTTTGCGAGCATGGGCTGATCAGTTGACCTTGAGATTTCATTTCCCACCAGGAAAATCCATGTCTGTGATTGGGTGCTGTGTATTTTAGTGTGCTATTTTCGTAACTGTCCCAAGGACGTTTCTATGATGTATAAATAAACGAGACTTGTGTGCTTGATTGTATTGTGTGATTGCTGGGTGTTTGTAGAATATACCTTTCTACGTTTACAACGTCTTCTATCTTCAACTTGGGATTCAAGGTAGCCTATCTGGACTCTGGTTCATTGTCTCGTTCGCGTTAATCGACTACGACTGAAATCGTAATAGCTACAAGCATACCTAGTGACGAACATAACAAACTCACAGAACGATATTTCACCATGGCAATTAAGTCCTATTATCAAATCCTATGATGATAATCACTTCTTCACTAGTGACTAACTTCATGGGGAAATTTTTAAAGTTTTTGTTAGATACGGAGACTAATGCAGTTCAATTTTATCGAGTGTAAAGCACTTACCCGCCAAAAGTCGTTCAATATCTTGGATCAATTCAAGTTACACATTAACACCGATTGCTAGGGACTCAATGATCTAGAGACTAAGCTTTCATTCTGAAAAGTCCAATTACAACATAACTGAACCAACCATTTCGATTAGGTGTGACACACAAACCAACAGAATCACTTCAATCAACCCTATGTTGAGTAGACCAAAGGACAAAATGACAAAGGAAGAAAAACCAAATATCATCTACACAATGAACAACTGCTCAGACTGTGAAAAACATTACATCCAACATAGTGGACGTCCTCTTCAACTTCGTCTGTGTGAACTCCAATTAGCAGTCAAACGCCATGATATTATAAATATATATCCGATTGGAACAATGTTAAAATACTGGATAGCGGCCGTACAAACAATACTAGAGATTTTTTTTAGAAGCTTGACACCTAAGATCAATCAGCAATCCACATACACATCGACATTGACCCAATTTATTAACCAATCAGAAAAATCATAGGCAAACGTAGAATCAAGCAACTGATCAATAAGGGATAGACATGTATGTTGAATATTGTTTGGTTAAATGTGTCAACACTTGAATTCACTTGATTACGATTATGTAATCTGCGTAGTGTGACGACATTATAAAGATCTTGTAAAATCATTGTAAGAATAAGTTGTATTGTTATTTAAAACAAATTAAAATTATTATAAATAAATACAATGAAACTTATTTGTTTTAATTGATAATTTGTCATGATTTGAATAAGTGAACTCCGCCTGGAAATCCTCTGTGGCTAGTGTTGGTTCCAAACCCGGATCAAGAAGAAGGATTGGGAATGTGGTTAGTGATCGTATACCGTAGAAAACGAACTCGCTCAAAATAAAACGCATTATTAACACAATTATTATTACTGTTGTTAATTAATGGTTGCTCTGGTTGTTAACTGCGCTTATAACCCTTCAAGGGTTATTTCCGGTTCCAAGCCCAAAGAAAAATGTTAATAAAGGTGTTGTTTCAACTAAACAGACACCCAACTTCAAGATCAACAGGCTGGATCCCGTTAGGATTAGTCAAATACCGATGAAATCGCGAAAACACGGATCATTGTGTAACAATCAAAGGAACAGAACTCAACACTATACATCAACCTCCCTGACTAGGAGAAAGTATTTCATAGAATAAACAGCAGGACACTATGGAAGCTTCATCGACACTACGGTACACCTGAAAAGATAGTCAACATCATACGGAATTCTTACGATGGACTTAACTTCAAAATTGTGAATGGAGGGCAGCTTACAGATTTACTGCCAGCGAAGACCGATGTCAGACCAGGTTGTTTATTCTGTGGTTGACTGGGCTACAAAGATATTAATATCTAAGGAGGTGCATGGAATACAGCGGACAGCCCAGTTTTGTGCTGGAAGATTTGGACTTCGCAGATGATCTAGCTCTTCTCTGCCGCATATAATAACAACTGCTGATGAGGACGGATAGCCCAGCAGGGAAGTAGGTCTCAATACACACAACCCGAAAAAGCAAGACAAATATATTCAACTCAACATCAAACAAGCTAGCCATACATGATGGAGAAGCTTTGAGAGAGGCGGAAACTTTTATGTACCTAGTCAGTATCATTAGTAAACAAGGGTGACACGGAAAAACAAAGCAAAGACAACATTTCTACAAATGAATAACATCTGGAACTTGAAACAGCTGTCAGTCAACCGAAACCAATGTTAGAATTATCAACACGTACGTCACAATCATTCAAATGTATAGAGAGGGAACCTGCAGGACTACAAAGCTACTATCCAAAAGATACATGAATTGATTAACAGTTACCTACTCAAGACATTACGTATCTGTTGACCAAATACCCTCAGAAACAACCAACTGGGGTTGAGAATAAAACAGATTACATCAGAGGAAGAAATTAAGTATTAACGCTGGAGGTTGATAGGACATACATCGTGGAAACCAACCAAGTGAGTCAAAAGGCAAACCTTAACTTGGAATCCTGAAAGCCGAAGGAAAAACTGTCGACTAAGGAACACACTGGGTTGAGACTTGGAAGTAGACATGAGAAAAATGTGCAGCAATAGAATAAATAGGACTGGAAAGGAAGGTCCAGCATGGAGTAAGTTGAAAAATTCAGGTCGTCAGACTACTCTCCTTTAAGGACAACAAGCGTAAGTAAGCATCAGTTCATTATTATTATTTATAATTCTGCTGTTGATATTTTTTGGACTAAATTTCGACCAGTTTTAAATTAACATCTGTTCAAATTACTTATTATTATCTAACAGTCAATTGATTTGGTCAGAATTTTAACTAAAAAAAAAATTCTCTTCTTAAGTTCTCTTTTTAATTATCAATTTGCATGCAGTCAGTCAGTCTACTATGGATGTAAACAGTAATAAAAATATAACCTTGAGTTATTTCGATCGATTAAATGGAAAAATAGGTAAGTTTATTAAAATGAGTTTGAAAATTTCCTAGTTGATATGAAAACAACTGATATTGCCTAAATATTGTTCTAATCTAATGGTTGGTTTAATAAATTCAGTCAGTCAGTCATTCAGTCAGATGCAACGTAGAACTTCGTACGTAAGTACATCGGTTCATGATGCCATACCACATCAGCACACAGAAATGGAATTGTCAATTCAAATACAATAGTAGAAGAGGTAGTAAAGGTATTAGAAGTAATCGGAGAGGTTAGGATTGAGAAGATATTATTCAAGAAGTATGATTCAGTGAGATAAGTTTGGAAAGTCGAAACTAGAGGTGTTGAAGAGTCCAGAAGATTAGGATTTGAGAGAACACAAAGAATAGATGCACCGGCGCCATTACAAACGGTTTTGAGCAATGTCACACAAGGTCTCTGACCATTGGTGACTATCGTCTCGCGGACCCCAACCAGGTAGTTTACATCTACCAACATGACTCAGTCGACTTTCCAATGACATCGTGGATTTCTGCCATGTTTTGGTTTGGCCCCCCCTAACTTTCTTTCAACCTGTTCCTATACTACAAAACAAAGCTCGTCGTCGTTGAATAAATTCACTGTCCCGTAACTAGTTTTGTGAAGAAATTTGCCGAAATTCTAATAGGCTGTTGTGATCGGTGGAGGATGATCCGTGTCGGATGTGAGGCAATTTTTCACTGAAGATGACGATAAATGGTTGGTCAATATCTTGGATTGGCAGAGGATATACACATTAACATCGTTGAATGCTGGCTCGGTAGTCTATAAGTTAAGTGTTCATGAATGAGACTAAAGTTCCTGGCTTCGAATGTCTCCGAATGTGAAGTCATGCTAGCTAGGGAGTCCCATACTAAGAGAGAATGACCAACTAGTTTTCTCAGGTTTCTACCGTCAGTTTAGGTATGATCAGTATGTGATTCGAACTGTGTAGATTTGCATTGTTATAAACTATGATACTTCAACTCAGTGACTGAATCTAATCTCAGTCAATTATCACCCAAGCTGTCATAATGCCTCAGCAGTAAGAATCAATGTGATCAATTCTTAAATTTTTCCCTCAGAATGACAAATCACTAATCATCGTTATCACATGTACTCCAAACATGTTGTATACATTGAATAATATAGGCCAAACCGGAAGCGATTGATGTTATCAACTAACGAGACATCTTGATTTGACCGCCCTCTTAGATCTTTTCCAACTTACCTTCATATCAGTTTGTGTTGGCCAGTTTAATTAATTAACTCGTCTAGACAATCGTTACTAACTAGAATCTGACGGTTTATAAATCAGAAGGTGAACTCGAAGTGTTGAATACGTTTATTTTTGACACAAACCACAAATAGAACAGCAAACTACAAGCGCTAAAAGATAAAATCGTCATGCGAGCGCCGGAAAACAAGCAAGTGAGCGAATAGGCGAAGGAACTGATGAAGCGATGTGGAGAAAGCTAGTGAGCCAACTCCCAGAGATAAAGCATGGCTAAGTGATGCAAATTACCTGTGCTCACTAGTGACTAGCTTCGTGAAGAATCTTCTCCGAGTTCTAGTAGGAAGACGTGACCAGTGAAGTTCAACCTGTTCGGGCGTAGAGAGTAACTACCAAAGACTGTGTATGAGGTTGCGCAACTCCACAAATTGATCAAGTTAGACATTAACACCGTTAGATACCGGCTCAGTGGTCCGATTGTTGGTGGTCCGCGCACAATACCGAACGGTCCCGGGTTCGAATCCTGCGAGGTGCAGGAGTCGTGGATGCGCACTGCCACTGATGAGTCCCATACCAGGACGAAACGGCTGTCTTTCAGTGCTTCCAGGTTTCTAATGGTGGTCTAACATTGATCGATTCATGGTTTCAAAAAATGTGTAACTTAACAATCTTCACAACAACCCTGCAATGCAAATATATAGTCAGACAAATATAAGACAGACATGTGATCAACGAGATAGGCATGCACACATATGAATAAAAGCGACGAATGATTGACAAGGTCAAATGACAAGTGGGACACGTCACGTGAGCTCATACAAACCAGACAATAATAAGAACGAATGGTACAACATATAAATTGTTGAAATACAAATGACTTGGTTAAAAAATTAATCGAAAGAGCTTCTTAACCAAATTAAATGTAAGCGAACTGGAATATATGTGGAGGCACTAGAAGTTGATATTCCCTGTCCAGGTAAGTGATTATTAGGAGTGTATCACGTATGTCCACAGTACATCAACCAATGAAGGTGAACCGTCAGTTGGTAAAGATTTAATATACTGTCAACTTTCAGGAGCCTATCAGTCGATCT
>OX103973.1:40024069-40049219 GCA_944470395.2 Schistosoma turkestanicum | reverse complement strand
CTCTCCCACATTACGTTGTTGCTGATGGTGTCTGGCCAACGAATCCGAAGTATTTCGCGTAGACAACTGTTAATGAATACTTGTATCTTCTGGATGATGGCTCTGGTAGCTCTCCAAGTTGTCGTTTGTGCTGACAGACATGAGAACGAAAAGCATAGTGAAAAGTAAACTGAAGCCAAGTGGAGTTGACTCACTCTCCTTCTATACTTCGCTTGTATACTTATGTCTATCCAACAGAATCCGTATTTGGCTCCTTATTGCCGTCGTCAAACAAACTCACTTCGCCTAAGTATGATTGATTTACAGAAATAGAAGGAAAGATTTATTTCTTAGTATATTTGACTTTTTATCCAAACAGGATCACGAGCCACTAAAGGAGTGTACCCTAATTCGAGTTAGACGCAGCCACTGAAAAGTAACATACTGTTGAGGATGTTAGATCCCCAGAACTCTCTTGATAAAGGTCCTAATTTTACGATTTTATGTTTTCGAGCATGGTCTGATCAGTTGACCTCGAGATTTCATTTCCAACCAGCAGCAAAATCTATGGCTGTGATTGACTGCCGTGTATTTTATTGTGCTGCTTTCTTAACTGTCTCAAGGCCGTTCCTATGATGTATAAATAAACGAGAGTTGTATGCTTGATTGTATTGTGCGATTGCTAGGTGTTTGTAGAATATACCTTTCTACGCTTACCAAGACTTCTGTTTTACAATTTGGGATTCAAGATAGCCTATCTGGACGCGCTGGTTCGCGTTTTATCGACTAAGGTGAACTCGTATTCGCTTCAAGCGTACACCTAGTGACGAACATAACACATACAGATGTATAATATTTAACCAAAATATCCAAACACACTTCATTAATCAGACAGAAAAAAACATAGTTGAAAACAGAGCTGACCTAGAATAATAATAATCACAAGAAAAAAAATATTGATTTCCATTTGATTTTCATTCTTGTCAAACTACTACTTACAATTGTCAGTAGTACATGAAAAATTGCACTAACCCCTAAACATGGATAACTTCATAAAAAAACAAATTGAAAACTTAAACAAACAATCTAACTGACTAAAAATTTTTTGATGATATCCATCTTATCAAGACATACAAATATGCATATTTAATAAATAGGTCAATGTAAGGATAAGATTATTGAAAATTGAACAGAAAGAAGCAGAGAGTTAAGGAAACGATGAACTAATATGATTATTAGTACTATCGATCATCTACAATTCTGTTTTTTTTCAAAATTTGAAAATTTACATAAATTTTTTTTTGAAAAATTGTATGAATAGAAAAATTATTTTTTTATAAATCTGAAAATGAAAATGATCATTTGAAAGTGTTTTCAATGATGATTGGTCAACTGTTTTTTTAGTTGCTTGCTTACGTTAAGCTGGAAGTGTTACGCCTGCACGTAAACACGTCAACTTGATATGCTTGAACTATTACGAGTTTACCGTAGTCGGAAAACGAGAGCCAGGATCCGGTGACACGACATGTTACTCAAATCCGATTATTACAACCCCCATATTTAGTTAAAATAAGAAGACTTGAATGTGTAGTAGAACCTGTATTCAACAAGCATCCAGAAAGTAAGAGGTCCAAGCCTAAAGGAGAATCAAGATCCCGGACTAAGGATCCGATTCCGGGTCCGGGTCATAGAACGTTACAGAGAATGCGTATTTATACATTTTGGTCGAATGAGAAACAGCATCGAATTCTGTGATATTGACAGTTAAGACGACCAATAGGAAGTAGCATTTGAAGTGATATTGATAGTCAGGACAACCAATAAGTGGCAACATTGAAGTATTTGACTTTGACAGTTATAATGACCATAATTTTGACCAATAGAAATCGACCAATAGGATTTGACCAATAATTCTCTAAGGATATTGGATGAATATCCTAACAGGAAGTAGTAGGGATTCATCGATTTGAGAATAGTCTACAATCTGACTCCAGTTTGGATGAATCATTCAATGAATATGGTATGCAATAAATCTTTCTGTCAATTTTTTGTGAGACAGCAGTAATAAGAAGTCAGACATAGATTTAGTTGGATGAGTTTACCTGTTGGGGACGTTAGATCTCCAGAACTCACTTGATAAAGGTCGTAATTTTGGATTTTGTGGTTCCGAGCATGGACTGATCAGTCGACCATGAGATTACATTTCCCACTCGGAAAATCCTTGACGGTTATTGGTTGATGTGTTTTTTAGTATGCTATTTTTGTGGCTCTCCTAGAGACGTTTCTATGATATATACATAAACTTAATTCGTATGCTTGTCAACCTCAACACTTTCTAGGCCTTATCAAGACTTCTTCTTCTACTTAGTGTGGCCTTGAGACGCTCGGACTAGAGTAGCCTATAGTATCACTGGAGCATTGTCTTCGGTCTCGTTTACCGACTAAGGTGAACTCGTAATAGTTTCAAGCATATCAGTCTGACGAGTATATCATTACCTTAGACAATTATTCATGCAGACAAATATGAGAATACTAGGTGTAAAAGCAAAGTGAAGTGAAGCGTAGATGGTGAGTGGCCCGACTCAATGCGATAAGACATAATTGAGTATTGATCAACTAAAATAAGCTAGACATGTGACATTCCGGCTCAATCAAGACTTATCGAGAGAATAACTGACAAGGTCAAAAGACATGTGAATAATAACTTGAGACATATGGAATAATTCATTTGTTCAAACGCTGGGAACAGCCTTGTGGGCTTGACATACCAATACACAAACACACACACACACTACGCATTCATTTAGAAATAAAGCAAAATAACTTTATCAGATAGACAGACAGACAGATACAATGCAGAACATCGTACGTACGTACATCAGTTCAGGTTGCCATACAACATCAGCACAGAGACGCAACTGTCAGTTCAAATGCAATAGTGGTAGCGATAGTAGAAGTATTAGCAGTAATGGAGAAGATTAGGGTTCGAAGATATGATTCGAGAAGTATAATTCAGTGAGATAAATTTCGAAAGAGAATGATAGAGATGATGAGGAATGCAGAAGCTTAGAATTTCATCGAACACAAAGAGTGTATTCACCTGCACCATTCCAAACGATTTTGAGCCATGTCGTTCAAGGTCTCTAACCGTCGGTGACTATCATCTCGTGGACCCCAACCAGGTAGCCTACATCTACTAACACGACTCAGTCCTTCTGTCAGTGACTTCATGGATTAGTGCCATGTTTTGGTTTGGCCACCCCTACCTTTCTTCCAACCTACTCCAATGATGACATAACGTTGATCAATTCATGATTTCAATGAAACTCACTTATTAATAACAATGCTTTTCATTATAGAGCTGTTAAGATTGTCGAGTTTCATTGAAACCATGAATCGATCATTGTTAAACCAGCATTATAAAAATGTGCTCACTAATGACTAGCTCTGTAAAAGTAATTTCTCCAAGTTTTAATGAGAAGCCGTGATTAGTAGAGTTTATCACTGTCGGGTTTGGATGTGAGGTAGAGCAATAACCTCAGATTGATTAAAGCTGGACATTAACACCGTTGGATGTTGGCTCATTGATCTGTAGGTTAGGCGTTCGCGCACGAAACTGAATACCCTTGGTTCGATTCCCGTAAGCGAAGATCATGGATGTGCACTACTGATGAGTCTCATACTAGGACTAGACAGCTGCCTAGTGTTCCGAGGTTTCTAATAGTAATCTAACAATGACTGACTTATGGTTTAAGTGAAATTCAACAGTCTTCACAACTCTTTAATGAATTATCGATCTCTAGAATTTGACGTAAGTTTTCAGAATAATTAGAGTCAAATCAAGGACATGCGTTTTACTCTACTTTAGATACACATACTGAGATTCAATCGAATGATTACTGTTAACAGCAATACTAAGTTTCAAATATACTCAGCTAACAAAGACAAGATAAGTATCTTGATTTGTACTGAGAGACACAGTTTAACTGTCTTTTCATTTACTCAATAATCTGAGTTTTTGATTGGGTGTGACATTTATTTAGTGTTATACAATTATATTACTTATAAGTAGTTTATTGATCTGATCGAAATACTTTTCCATTTGATCTGTCCACATAGACAGAGAAAATTTATTGATTTTCCCTGTGAATAAATTTAAATGGAGGTGGAAACAACAAACGTGACACAAACTAAAATGAATTCTGTTTTATTTCATGGTTTCTAATCAACTGATTACTTAAATAACCTCCATTTGTGTACCTGATGAACTACTTAAACTGACAGAACAGAAAGAAGCATTAGTGTTCGCATCAATGAGAATATTTCCCAAAAATTCAGATGGAGGAATAAAGACGCCTTCAAAAATTCAGATTGCTCATCATCTACCTGAGGTAGAGATTTTGAAATCGTTCAAAAGACAAGTGAGTATCTTTGAAAATATTGCGTTTGGCCGAAGCAATCACTATTAAAAAAGATGTAAAAACTAGATTTATGTTGTCACTCTTACTTTAACCCCCGGGATGACTTGTGTTTCGTGAAAATTATTTTTTAGTTTACAAATTTTAAACAATCAATGTTACTTACTTAAGTGTTTCAGTTTTGTATGAGATTCACTGACTTCTTTTTATCTTATAAGTAATCGCCTTTTTTGTTATTAGTATTGTGGTGCGCGCTACTTATAAGTAGTATATGACGTGAATGTCAACGTAATGTCTGGCAGCAGAAGATGGGGGGAAGATCAAGAAAGGAAGAGTGGTGGGAACACAATGGAATTTGTATGAAATAGCATGAATAGTGACAATGGATTGATGTTTTGCAACAAGAACAGTCCAGTTCTATATGATGAACTGATATTTTGCAAATGAACAATTTACGATATGGTTTTCCGATTTTACTGAGTAACTCTGTAATTTTCGTTAAATACAATTCGGTCGCCCTCACCTGTGTTCTCCTTCACTACAGTATTATTCTTTACTTCGAGAGTTTTTCATCAAAATATCGCATCATTTGGATACGTTTTATGGTTCTTTCGGCTGGAGATAAACTCCACTGTTGTTTACCATTCTAACATTGTATCAATCACGAATTACGATAATTCTAAATGAATTGACAACATGGAGTTTGGTACCCAATCATCATAGTGTATTTGAAGTATGTACACTAATTTGCATGATGAATAATACTGTTATTCAGGTAATGGATAGATCAATATTAGGACACCATTTGAAACTTGGGATCACTGGACGGCTGTTTCGTCTCAATGTGATATTCATCAGCAGTGCCCATCTACAACCTCGCAATCGGGAATCAAACGTACAACTTTACATCTCGCGCTCAAACCTTCAATCCCTTGAACACGGAGTAAATATCTGATGCCTAGCTTCAATCAATCCACAACAGTGTGGAACTATTATTCATTAAATACGGTAACAACCACACACGCGATACGATTAGATGTTGCCACTGTTGAACGAGAACTCAGTGGTCTAGAGTTTGAGCGTCTTCGCTCATGAGACCGATGACTATGTGTTCTACTATTCCAGCGATTAAATATTGACAAAGTGACACTGCGCCTTATAAAATCATGTCAATTATCAATCTCTTTTCTTCATTTTCAAGTGATTTTTTCATTTCAAGTTTTTTAAATTTCCTCTGTCTATTTTTAATCTACTCTAGTTTTAAATTAATCATTGTTAACAAATCATTTTCAAGGGTTTTTGTGAATTTTCCTGTGGTTCACATAAAGAATTGATACAGTGAGCCAATCAGAAGTGGCCAATTAAGAAGGTCATTTGATGAGTATCAGAAAATGTCCAACATATCACTGGCTTACTTTTCTAAGGATTTGAAATATATATGTAAACATAAAGACGAATATGTGTACATAAGGGTTCAGTAGCCAATAGACTTTCTACTCTGCTCCTACCTTCTCACTCATGTAGCCAGGTTGGGGGACTAGCACGTATTACGATCAGATCGCGGACAGTGCACCCCCTAACAAGGACCATAAGTGATCAGTTACCAACTCTATGATTATACCGAGACAATCCACTAAAAATGCACATATCACAAGTGATACTCATCAGTCACAGTCCTAGACGTTCATATTCCACCGCAATACAAAGATCATTGGTTATCTAGACTCAAAAGATAATTGGATCATGTGTTGAGTAATGAAGAAACAGCCATTTGAGTTCGAATCCCCAAAAATGAATACCAACTCTGAGATACAGGTACAATTGGCTGATGAGTTCCAAATTAGACGAAACGAGTATTCTGGACCCTACAGTTATCCATTATCTAACTGTGTTTAAAATAATTACCATTGTTTACTGTTGAGCCGAAAAGAGAATCGAACTATAAAGCGTTCTGTTTATAGAAAGCCAACGTGGACTGGATAGTATCTAAATTTCAGCAGAATTTGTCCACCGCAATATAAACGATGTCTGGTAAAATGCCTCTTCAAAAGGGCTCAAAGGATTTGCACCACGGATACATTTGACGACGATGCGAAATTCTTAACTGAAGCATTGATTTCAAATGGCTATCCGCCTAGAGTTCATCAATAGGTGTAGAGATCAGTTAAGACAAAAGCAAGTTTTTCATTCTTCTGAGAAGAAAAAGGTTTATACATCACTTTACCATTTAGAGGTGAAGCAAATGGTATAATAATAAGACAGAGACTAAAAGCAGCTATAGAGAAAACATACAACGCTGTTAAACTGATTATTATTGAAAAAAGACTAAGTCCATGATTTCACATAGACCTAAACGTTGCTCGAATGATGAATACATCACATCCCATTGTATTTATCAATTTACCTGTTTGTGTGGACACACATACATAGGGAGGAGTAATCGGACTTTGCAATCAAGGGTTATGGGGAACATGTACTTAAGTGACTTCAAAATCAGTTAAGGTCAGATGAGCCGATTAGCGTTGGAAATAGAAAACCATGTTCATCGATCGCAAAACACATAATTGAGACAGAGCGCATAAGATTGACATCAAGACAACCTTCAAAACATTGCTCTGAAATGTTGAAGGACACGAATTTTGAGGTTTCTCAAGGCCTTGGCAGTTCGAAACAATTTGTCATAACCTTGAATTTACCTTGATAATCTTTAAGCTTAAGGTAATGTGACAATTTTCCTACCCCTTCTTATTCTTTTCATATTACGTTAATTTTCTCTCGCCTTCATTTACAATGATCACCTTATGTCTACTATTTGAACTTTTATTTAATTGACCTTTTATTCATCTTCATATGAAATGCCTTGACAAGTGTGTATATGGTAAGGCGTTCGCCTACGATGCCGAAGGTCCCGGGTTCGAATCCTGCGAGGAGCAGGAGTCATGGATGCCCACTGCCACTGATGAGTCCCATACCAGGACGAAATGGCCACTGTCCAGTGCTTCCAGGTTTCTAATGGTGGTCTAACAATGACTGATTGATGATTTCAAATGTGTAAAAACGCAAACCTCCAAAACTCTGCCCCAAAAGTGTGTATATGTGTGATCAGATTGTTCGAAATGTATGAGCCGCAAATACATCACAACATTTTTCAGATCAATTACGTTTTCTCACTGTGTTCTATCAAAATTTATCAAAAAGGGACTAATTGTTTTACAAACTACAAACAGCAGGAAGAGAATTATGAATTCCTACTGAGAAGACTGAGGCAGGCGCGGAAGATCCTATTATGCTAATTTACACTCTTACTCAATTATAAACGAAAACATTACATTGAATACATTTTATTTGCACACCATCTTTGAGTCGTGACTTCAAACACTGCATCCTTCTTCCATTACTGCTGTTCATTCTTTTACTTCCTGTTGGTACTCCATTTACTTCTTGCTTTTGCTCCATTTGCTTTCCGTTTTCCTCTTCTGACCGTGCAACATCTTCTTTCACTTCCCTTCTTATACTACTTATATCGTTCGTATAAGTAGCACACACCACACTACTATGATAATTTTTATTATTATTATTATTATTCTACTTCTAATTTTCTTGTTATGTACATTTAAAAATAGCTGTCACTTGTTTCCTGCATTCAACACTGACTTAAAAAAAATTGTTCAATGTGTATTTATGTAAAAGGTAACCAAAATGTCAATTAAATTCAATATTATTTTCTAAAAACTAATTAAATAAAATTCTTATTCAATAATTTTAATTTTGTAAAATTTTCACAGGAAAAAAAAATCAGTATTTTCTAAGAAATTTTTACGAGAACATTCAATGTTCAATATTGAAAGTTTTTGTTTTATTACCGTTCCCTTTTTTTCTTACTTTAATTTTCAATAATTTAAATCACTATTTTCCCTGGTTAACAAAAGAAAAAATATTTTTGTGAATTGGATTACGACATCTCACCTATTTTCATTTTCTCTTGTATTTTGTGGTAAAAAGTGGAATTCAGGAAATAGATTTCGTTTTAATTTCGGGACTAATCAGTTAATTATACCTGAATGCCACGATTAGCTACAATCCGATTTGTAATCTACTACTTATGACCGAACAATGATATGATTACTTACTTACTTACTTGCTTACGCATGTTACCCCCAATGGAGCATAGGCCGCTCACCAGTTTTCTCCAACCAACTCTGTCCTGGGCTTCCCTCTCCAGTTCTGTCCAATGTTTGTTCATTACTCTCATGTCTTTCTCTATTTCTCGGCGTAATGTGTTCCTTGGCCTTCTTCTTTTCCTTTTGCTTTGAGGGTTCCATGTGAGGGCTTGTCTCGTGACGCAGTTAGGTGCTTTTCGTAGTGTTTGTCCTATCCACTTCCACCGCTTCTTCCTAATTTCTGGTTAGTTTTTTTTTAGCAAGTTAGTTTTTGACGGCATGGGGTCGCCAACCCCATGTCCAACCCTCCTCCTTTACCCGAGCTTAGGACCGGCACTAGACCCGAAGGTTCTACTGGCGGGGTCAACAGTGATATGATGGAGATTCGATAAAGAACTCACATCCTAATATCAATATCTAAACTGACGAGTTCAAGTTCTGAATATTAGCACTACAATACTAACAATACACCACTTACTCTTGGTGGAGCATAGGCTGCCGGCTAGTATTCTCCAACCTACTCTGTCCTGGACTTCCCTTTCTAGTTCTGTCTAATCGCTGTTCATTCTTCTCATGTTTGCCTCCATTTTTCAACGTAATGTGTTCTTTGACCATGTGGATTCGAGTTGAGGGTTTAGATTGTGACGCAGTTGGATGCTTTCCTCAATGTGTGTCCTATCCACTTCCAGCGCTTCTTCCTGATTTCCTCCTCCACTGGAATCTGGTTTGTTCTTTCATACAGGGAGTTGTTGCTGATAGTGTCTGGCCAACGAATCCAAAGTATTTTGCGTTGAAAACTGTTCATAAATACTTGTATCTTCTGGATGATGGCTTTTGTAGTTCGCCAAACCCAGTTGAATGAAAATCATTTCCATTCGACGATCATTTATATCACAAACCGGACATTGAACAGAAAACAACTCATGAGATGATCCACAAGACCTATGGAAAGAGAAGACCAGTACTACCGGAAAATGAGGTTGTTATTCACCCTTCAACAAAAAATCACACAACATCTCCTTTAACCAAGATAAATTCATTTTAAACAGAATTAATTAAAACGCATGTATTGCTTTCTGAGCTAAGATTATGTGTAGTATGAAGGCGCGGAGCGGCCAACTGAGGGCTGTATTTCTACAACTAAGCAACATCTTGAAGTCAAAACAATTATCAACCAACAACAAACTCAAAATTTTCGATATAAATGTCAGCACAGTTCTCTTGTATTGGAGAACCATGAAAGCCATCATCCACAAGATGCAAGTGTTTATTAACAATTTTCTACGCAAAATACTTCAGATTCGTTGGCCAGACACTATCAGTAATGACCTACTGTGGGAAAGAATAAACCAGATTCCATTGGAGGAAGAAATCAAAAAGAAGAGCTGGAGGAGGATAGGGGACACATTGCGAAAGTTACCCACCTGCGTCACAAAACAAGCTCTCACTTGTGATCTTCAAAGTCAAAGGAAAATAGGAAGGTCAAGGAACAAATGACGCTGAGAAATGAAGACAGACATGAGAAGAATAAACAAAAGTTGTACAGAACTGGAAACGTGGCCTTAGTACAGAGTAGGTTGGAGAACACTGGTCGGCTGCCTTTGCTCTGTTAGGAGTAACAGGCAAGAGCAACTAAGCAATATATTGTTTCTTAGACTAAAATGGAAATTACCTAATATTAATATAAAGTATGCTGTAAAAAATAAATGTTATACCGCGAAATAAAATGAATTTCATGCTGAACTGAATTCATACGAAATTTCAAAACGCTGACTCATATTTATTTTCCCACATCTTAAGACATCTTAGAGTTAACGATGAACTGTTCCTTATCATAATCGTTAAGATCTTTATATATGGTTGGTTGATTGGTTGTATAGTCGTGATTTAAATTCTTTATTGGATTTCCATTTTCTTCCTCATTGGATATTCCTATCAGTAGTATTTTCTTCCGTCACAAATTCTCCTAATTTTGGTCACTTCCAAAGTTTATTGAATTGTCATTTCATGTTATATGTAACTTTGTATGAGTTCGTTTTTCCGGATAAATAAAAGGACGGTTGAATATGGGGTTAGCGACCTCATCCTATAGAAATCCAACTCTGTAAAAAAACGCTAACTAGAAAAATTGATTCTCTGGTTGGCGGCCTATGCTCTATTCGGGAATGACAAGTGTAAGCAAGTAAGTAATGTTCATCCTGATCTGGAACTGTTGTCCTGCAGTGCCATACCACTTCATAAAGAGAAATGAAAACGTATAGCTTTCGTACAGCCCATGGAGCTTCTGTGAGCCTTTGAACATGTCCATGTTCACATGACCTTCGACCTTATCAGTTATTCAGTTTTAACCTTAGTAGTTGTTACTTGAGTGAATGGGTTTATGCTTACTTATCGAATCATCTCATGTTTAGCTTATTTTTTTCTCCGACCATAAATACTAAGTCATGCCTTATCGCATTGAGTTGACCTACTCGTCTTCTTCATTTTTCGCTTCACGTTACTTAACTAATACGCTATTTATATTCTCAATGTCTGTCTGCATGAATGTTGTGCATCAGTCAGTCAGACGCATCGTAGAACTTCGTACGTAAAAACATCAATTCATGTCGCCATACCACACCAGCACACAGATGTAATTGTCAATTCAAATCCAATAGTAGAAGAAGTAGTAAAAGTATTAGAAGTAATCGGAGAGGTGAGAATTAGAAGATATTATTAAAGAAGTAGGTACCGTGAGCAAAGTTTAGAAAGTCAAAACTAGAGGTGTGGAAGAATCCAAAAGATTTGGATTTGAGAGAACACTCGGAATAAATGCACCGGCACCATTGCGAACGATTTCGAGCCATGTCATTCAAGGTCTCTAACAATCGATTATTATCATCTCGCGGACCCCAACCAGGTAGTCGACAACTACCGACATGACTCAGTCCACTTGTCAATGACTTCATGGATTTCTGCCATGTTTTGGTCTGGCCACCCCTAACTTTCTTCCAACCTACTCCTACACTACAAAACAAAGCTCTTCGAGGCAGTCGGTGGTTAGGCATACGCAACACATGTCCCAACCACCTCAACTGATGCAGGTTCATTACTTCATCTATTGATCTGCCATTCTTACTTAGCACCAGTTTCCTAATAACAGCGTTGCTCATTCGGGTGTCCCACGATATACGAGCAATGCTTCTAAGACAAACTATGATCGAAAACCAATAACCTACAAATATCTTCTACTCTCACTGGCCATGCTGAATGTTAAGCATGAAATAAACTCATCCAATTGAATTCATATTTAGACTTTTTATTACTACTGTCACATAAACACCAATTCATCTAAATATTAATTGCCGGAAATCGAAAAAAATTAACAATTGATATCTCATTGTTTCGGGATTGAATCATTCATTCAAATTAGAATCAGTTCACTAGTCGTAAAAGTTAGATTACGTATATACATATACTAACCTGACATGGATACATTGTTCATTGTTGTATTGCTTAGTGTACAACAATTATTTATTGGGATGTAATTTGTAATTTGTACTTTCAATCAAAAACTTGAATACATTAATATCAGGAAATGTATCATTCATTAATTAAGATTAAAAACGATTCATAAGCTTCATTGAACAAATCGATAATCTGTCAACATTTAACTTCATGGGATTTTAATAAAACCTGTAGGGTTCGCCAGTAGGTGTACGCTTGAAGCTATTACGAGTTCACTTTAGTCGATAAACACGAAAGAGACAATGAACCAGCGTCCAGGTAGGCTACCTTGAATCCCCAAAGCGAGTAAAAAGAGTTTTGTAAGCGTAGAAGCTTTATTGTACAAACACCCAACAAGCACAATACAATCAAGCATACAACTCTCGTTTATTTATACAACATAGAAACGTCCTTTGGACAGTTACGAAAATAGCACACTAAAATACACAGTAGCCAATCACACAGCCATGGATTTTCCTGGTGGGAAATGAAATCTCACAGTCAACTGACCAGCCCATGCTCGCAAACGTGAAATCCAAAATAAGGCATTTAACAAGCGAGTTCTGGGGATCTAACATCCCCAAAAAAATCAAAAAGAAACAAGGGAAGGGAAAACGGGAAAACATCTCAACGCGAATACAAGATACAGTGAAACAGTTTGGATGCAACCTGATGAGTTGGAATTTTTTCTAGATGATCTAACTATTGAAGGTTTTGTTTGTGAAAATCCCTCCTGTGTATACATTTTTCATTTGTCCTTATTGATCCCTTCAGTTGTACATTTTGTTAATCTGTTCGATTTCATTTTTGATATGGTACTATTTGTATTTTTATCATAGTTTCTATCTCATCTGCCTTTACTGAGTTTCTATGTATCTTTCTGAACTGATACTTTGTCATGGCGACAGCCATATTGATTTGTTCCTCTTTTGATTGTGTTGCTTGCCTTGACTGGAATTGTGCATTTTGATTGTGAATTGAAGCATTCTTCCAGAATAGGAAACACTCTGTGTTATAAATCAACCAAATATTATCTGTCGAACTAATCCGATCTATCCAGAAGGGATAGAATATCATTTATTTGTTGCTGTTGATTTGTGATTAGTTGAACAATTGTTGGTGGAATAGCTGAATGGTAATATTTGTTTAAGTAATGATGTGAATTTATATTTATGATGAATATTAGAATCGTTATTTACCCAAATCAGTTATTTTGCTTTTAAAAAAATTGGGCAATAGCGCGTATCTAAACTACATAGACAGTTATTGTACAGTGCAAACCTCAGTTTGAATTCTACAACTATTCCACACACACACACACACACAACAACAACAACAAATGCAAATGAAGACGGGCAGTGCAACAATAACCTCTTCTGTAATAGAGATCTCAATTTAAACAAGGGAAAATGCAAGATGTTGAGATACGATATAAAATAGAATAACGAATTTTGCTTGGAGGAAATTAATGTTAATGAGATTATTTCTTTTTCAATGTAAGTTATTGTTAGCATATTCATCAGGTATCCTAAGATAATTGTTTGTAAGTCTAATTCTATTGGTCAATTCCTATTGGTCATCCTAAATGCTAATGTCCTAGACTTCAAATGTTGTTTCTTATTCGACCTAACTGTATAAATACGCATTATCTGTAACATTTTATGACCCGGATCCTCTAGTCCATTATCCTTATCTTCTTCTGGACTCGGGCCTCGTACTTTCTAGATGCTTGTAGAATACATGTTCTACTTCATATCAAATCTTCTTCCTTTACTCAACGGGGGTTTGGGACTCTCGGTTTAGAGTAGCCTGTTGTGTCGCCGGATCATCGATCCTCGCTCTCGTTTTCCGACAAAGGTAAACTCGTAATTGTTCAAGCATATCGAATTGACGTATTTACGTCAGTTATCAACTGTCGTGAAGTAATAAGCTACAACTGATAAACATTCAAACGATATAACTATCTTACTGAGGCGATGAAAAGGTTATGACATTTTCTGTTTGAATGTACATGTCAAGTCGTCAGATCTACTTAAAAGTGTTGTACACTGCTTGCTAGGTGTTTTTAAATACAATTGTGATATTCACAATGTGTCACTTTGATTTTTTTTTGAGACAAAACTTATAGAGATGCCTTTCTTCCAATCCTACCTACTTACTTCCACAAATACATGTCAATGCGTAAACACATTTGGAATCGATCTCCTAAAAGCAGTGAACTTCATTTCTGACTGATTTCAAGAAATAGATCCGCTCTCATACACAAAAGATAAGTCTATCGCTGGAATCGTGGAATACTTATGTCGGTCCAAATAAAACTTTACTGATTGAAGATATGTAATAAAACACATTTTTGTGATGGTGTTTCGTTCTCTGAGCTTAATGTTTTGTTTGTGAAGCTTTCATTGTTCTGTTGAACGGGAACACCACCACAATCATCCAGTTGAGCTACAGAATTTTCTCCACCAAATAAAAACACATTTTCATTTATAATAATATCAGTAATGTAAAATCAGGCCGTCTTGAAACTGTTAAGAAGCCTTGAAATATATATATATATATATATATATATATATATATATATATACGTTATGATGTACGGGTTCCGAGATCCAATCGTGAGATGTGTTAACCTATAAACTGACTACTTGAGCGAGAAGTCAAGAACAGATTTGATACGTTTATTTGACCACCTAATCAAACGTACAAATATATATATATATATATATATATATATATATATATACATTTTACTTAAAAAAAATAAGTCATTTCCTCATCCATGATACGTATTCATATTTTAAGAAACATTTTCTGATTACTATCAAATGGCCTTCGCATTTGGTCACTTTTAATAAGTTCACTGTAACACAACGAACAACCATGGAAATCGTAAGTTTACTGCGCATTCCCTCTGCTCGTTAGTTAATTTGAACTCATTTGTGATATCTACATTGTGTCCTCTACACACCAAAAGTCTGGTGAATACTTTACTTCCTTTCGGGTACAATTTACAAGGGGATATATTTGAAGAACCTTATATTCTATTCATCCTTTGTGCTTACTTCCAAAATGACATATAAATTCATAATCGCATTTAGTAATGATCTCAGAAGGATGGTGTTTAACTTTTGATTGGTCATAAAAGACCACCTTATATTATAGGCAGAAAATATTTGACCTGCAGGGAAGTTTCTGTTCAGAGTTGCTCTGATTCATTCAGCACTCTCGTTTGAAGTTTCTTCACTCGTAAATAAACAATTTATTTGAAGACTAGTTGATTTTTGTGTGGTTAAGAGTTGTTTGTTCGAGATTTCCCTTGAACATTTATTCTGACCTTTCAAATGTGTAACTTACTAATCTTCACAACCCCGTAATGCAATTGCATGTGTTGACTAGTGCCTAGCTACAGGAGGAATTTTCTGCGAGTTCTAGTGGAAATTTGTGACCAGTAAAGTCAAACCTGTTCAGGCTTAAACAGTAACTACCGAAGATTGTGTATGAGGTCGCGCAACTCCGTGAATTGATGAAGTTAGACATTAACACCGTTAGATGCCAGCCAAGTGGTCCGATGGTTACGCGTTCGCCTACAATGCCGAAGGCCCCGGGTTCGAATCCTGCGAGGAGCAGGAGTCGTGGGTGCGCACTGTCACTGATGAGTCCCATACCAGGACGGAACGGCCACTGTCCAGTGTTTCTTCCAGGTTTCTAATGGTGTTCTAACAATGATTGATTGATGATTTCAAATGTGTAAAAACACAAACCTCCAAACCTCTGCCCCAAAATATTGTAACAGTGCTCACTAGTGACTAACTTCGTGAGCAAATTCTCGGGGTTCTAGTTGCGAGGACGTGACCAATGGAGTTCAACCCTGTCGGGTGTAGACAGTAACCACCAAAGAAAAGTGGTGAGGTCAATCAGAGTTAGACATTAACACCGTTGGATACCGGCCCAGTGGTCCGACGGTTTGGCGTTCACGCACAATACCGCACAATAACCGTGTTCGAATCCTGCGAGGAGTAGGAGTCGTGGATGCGCACTGTCACTAATGAGTCCCATACCAGGACGAAACGGCCCTTGTCCAGTGCTTCCACATTTCTAATGGTGGTCTATAACAATGATTGATTGATGATTTCAAATGTACAATCGATTTTACTTATTAGTAAAATTTACAATAAAGTAGTTTTATTTCTTTTTTGAGAGGAAAAGGGATGAAATAGACAGTTTATTCCTGCATCAATCAAATATCCATCTAATCAGATAAAATGAAATTGATCCTGAAAAAAAATAATTTGATTTAAAATAAATTTCATTGAATTTGTTATTCTGTGAATAAATTTTGGTGAAAATTTCAAAATTTAATCAAAGTTAATTTCATTGAAACCATGAGTTTGATCAATATTAGGCTGTTGTTAGACAGAAACCTGTCAGCATTAGACGACCGTTTTGTCCTATAGTATGGGACTCATCATCAGTGTGCATCCGAGATCGCCCTCAAGGTCTGAGAGCGAAGTCTTACTGCTCACTGCAGAGGGGTGTGATAGCAGTAAGGTGTTTCCCTCGGACAACCAGCATCTGCAGCGATGCTGCCTTCTCACAAGGAAGGAAGGGTTAGAAAATGTCGATCCTAAAAATGTCACACCTCACCCTACCTCACGGATTTCTGTCTCCGTCGGTAAGGGTGCCCACTAGGGGCTCTCAAGAGCGAAGCTAATACTCGAAAAACCTTTCATAAAAAGGCCGTGCTTAACCGGCCTCATGCAGTTGTCTCTTGGGCTCTGCTGTCACGCTCTCAGGTCTCTAAGACCAACACTAATCTATCTTCCTTTTCAGGTTCCTCAAGAAACAACCTTCCACGGTGTGGGTAGGCGGAAAGTGACAACCGTCCTCATACCTGTACAAGCACACGAGACCTAATTGGTCAAAATCATATCCGAGATCGCCGGTCCTATGCGTGGGGACGGTTGACTTGTTGATCACTGAGTCAGCATCCAACTGTGTGAATATCAATTTCTAGTCATTCCGCGATATTGCACAACCTCATTCATTGTCTTTAGTGGGGATAGCTTCACAGTCGACACGGTTGAGCTCTACTAGTCACGAGAAATTACCTCACACAGCTAGCCAATAGCGAGTATATGATAATGTTCATGACAGAGTTAACAATAAGAGGAATCAATATATATGACTTCACAGTAAAAGAATTCTTTAGAATAACTAATCTAAGCTTTGTTGTTTCAAAGAAATAATGGTATTTCAAAGTAATTTATTTCTAAGCAATCTGAGTTTCTTTTATTTAATTTAATGTAAGCTCTATGTATATTGTAGAAGAATATTGGAATGTGTTCAACCACGTATGTGTTGTACAAGTTTAGATCTCAATTAGATATTCTAGAGAGAACAGTTCTATCCAATGGTATAAACTTGTGGAGGAATGGAAAACTCAAATAAACTGTGCTGTGGGCATCTAAGCAAAATTTACGATTAATCCTGCAATTATTCACAAACGATTGCTCAAAGTTCCTACTTGCTTTTTTCCGAATTCAAAACACTCAAATCATTATTCCTAGCCGATATTTACACGTATAAGCGAAGCATTAAGAATTATATAGAATCTAAAGGCATGATAAGTTAGTTGGAGAAAACTGGTGGGCGACTCATGCTCCGTTGGGGGTAACAGGCGTAAGTAAGTAAGTAAGTAAGTTAGTAGGTGAAGGCATGATAACTAGCCTCTAGCAGGTTTTTGTCGATAAATTCACAGTATCTCATATAGCCGCCGACCAGTAATCCCCAACCTACTCTATCCTGGGCTTCCTTTTCCAGTTCTGTCCAATTTTTGTACATTCTTCTTATATCTTTCTCTATCCGGAAAGAATAATAGCTATAAATGCTTACCCACAAATCAAACGCAAAATCTCTACATGAAATAACAGCTTGGTTGACATAAAACATGAATATTATGCGGTCCTTTACGTATGGAATCTTAGGTAAGTTAGTACTCTTGAAGTATGTGAAGTGAAACAGATGTCCAGTGCTCTCATATTCTCAGCTCGGATACAGAAAGCTCGACTGGCTTTTGACAACCTGCGTCACTTATGGCGTAGGCGTGATATCCGTTCGTTAACCAAAGGAAGAGTGTACTGTGCAGCAGTTCGCTCCGTTCTCCTATATGGATGCGAAACATGGTCGGTAAGAGTAGAAGATGTTCGTAGGTTACTATTATTCGATCAAAGACGTTTAAGAAGCATTGCTCGTATATCGTGGGACAACCGAATAAGCAATGCTGTCGTTAGGAAATGAGTACTAGGTAAGGATGACAGATCAACAGATGAAGTACTGAAAATTCATCAGTTGAGGTGGTTGGGACATGCGTTACGTATGCCTAACTACCGACTGTCTCGACGAGCTATGTTTTGTGGTATAGGAATAGGTTGGAAGAAAGTTAGGGGTGGCCAAACCAAAACATGGCAGAAATCCATGAAATCATTGACGAATGGACTTAGTCATGTCGGTAATTGTCGACTACCTGGTTGGTGTCCGCGAGACGAAAGTCATCAATGGTTAGAGACCTTGAACGACATGGCTCAAAATCGTTTGCAATGGCGCAAGTACATCTATTCATTGTGCTCTCTGAAATCCTAATCTTCTGGATTCGTCAGCACCCCTACCTTTGTCTTTCTAAACTTATCTCACTGAATTATACTTATTGAATAATATCTTCAAACCCCAGTCTTCGTCATTACCATTAATACCTCTACTATCTTTATCACTATGGGATTTGATTTGACTTCTGCGTCTCTATGCTCATGTGGTATGGCAACCTGAATTTATGTACATACTTACGAAGTTCTTACGTTACAACTGACTGACTGTGCTCTCGTATAAATCTATGTCAGTTATCTAATGAGACTGTTATCTAATAAGACCATTCTTAATCTCAAATAACGAGATCCAACAAAATGAGGTTGTTTACTACATAGCAAAGTTTATTTCCAGTGATTAACCAACATTTGAGATAATGAAAATATCACAACAAATATGGACAAAGAAAGTCAGAAAAAATGAGCAATAAATTATTTATCTACTATTAAGTAGTATAAAATATTACGCTAAATAAATAGCTTTGATTCTATTATACGCATAGTTTATCAATTCGTAACTCGTTTCTGTTTACACTCAAACAATAAACATTCAATCAACAAGTATAAACAGACGAAAAATAAAATCTTTACGAACAATTTTTTGAATGAATGAAAACACCTGTAATTGATTGAAATCAGTTGGCGCCAAAATTAATCTAAATAATAATAATAATAAATAATATTTATTATTATTGATGTAATTCGTTTCATGAATGAATTTGCATGAAATCGCGGGGAGAAAAAACACAATTGATCGTTGAATCATCAATAAACAAATAAAAATCAATTTATTTGATTCTGTAAATTCTTGCCTTCATTTCAAATGAAATAATGATTTTTTGGTAATAATCATAAGTGAAATGTTGTAGAATGTTGTCATCTTTTAATTTAATTCTCATGTGAAAACAATAGAAATGAGTTTTGGGGCACAGTCTTGGACAATGGCCGTTTCGTCCTGGTATGGGACTCATCAGTGACAGTGCACATTCACTACTCCTGTACCTCGCAGGATTCGATCCCATGGCCTTCGGTATAGTGCGTGAACGCTTAACCATCAGACCCTTAAGCCGGCAGTAATCCCCTACCTACTCTGTCTTGGTTTTCCCTATCCAGTTCTGTCCAATTTTTGTTCATTCTTCTTATGTCTTTCTCTATCCGGAAAGAAAAATCTTTATTTAAAATAACACCTTGTTTGACATAAAACATGAATATTTTCCCGTTCTTTACGTATGGCATATTAGGTAAGTTAGTACTCTTGAAGTATTTGAAGTGAAACAGATGTCCAGTGCTCTCATATTCTCAGCTCGGATGCAGAAAGCTCGACTGGCTTTTGCCAATTTTCGCCGTTTATGTCGTAGGCGAGAGATCCGTTCGTTAACAAAAGAACGGTTGTACTGCGCGTCAGTTCGCTCCGTTCTCCTATATGGATGTGAAAAATGGCCGTTAAGAGTAGAAGATGTTCGTAGGTTACTAGTATTAGATCATAGATGTTTAAGAAGCATTGCTCGTGTATCCTGGGACAACCGATTAGGCAATTCTGTCGTTAGGAAACGAGTTCTAGGTAAGAATGGCAGATCAATAGATGAAGTACTGAAAATTCATCAGTTGAGGTGGTTGGGACATGTGTTACGTATGCCTAACCACTGACTGCCTCGACGAGCTATGTTCTGTGGTATAGGAGTAGGTTGGAAGAAAGTTAGGGACGGCCAAACCAAAACATGGCACAAATCCATGAAGTCACTGACTATTGGACTGAGTCATGTTGGTAGATGAAGACTACCTGGTTGCGATCCGCGAGACGAAAGTCATCAATGGTTAGAGACCTTGAACGACATGGCTCAGAATCGTTTGCAATGGCGCAAGTGCATCTGTTCTTTGAGCGCTCTCAAATCCTAATCTTCTGGAATCATCAGCACTTCTACCTTTGTCTTTCTAAACTTATCTCACTGAATTATACTTCTTGAATAATATCTTCAAACCCTAGTCTTCTTCATTACCAATAATACCCCTACTATCTTTATCAGTATGTGATTTGATTTGAAAATTGCGTCTCTGTGCTAATATGGTATGGCAATCTGAACTTATGTACATGCGTACGAAGTTCTACGTCAACTGACTGACTGTGCTCTCATATAAATCGATGTCAGTCCACCGGAATGATATCTAATAAGACCATTCGTAATCCCTTTTAACAAGATGTAACGAAATGAGGTTGTTTACTACATAGCAAAGTTTATTTCCAGTGATTAATCAACCTTTGAGATAATGAAAATATCACAACAAATACAGACAAAGGAAATCAGAAAAAATGAGGTATAAATTATTTAACTACTAACAAGTAGTATGAAATATTACGCTAAATAAATATCTTCGATTATATTATCTACATAGTTTATCAATTCGTAACTCGTTTCTGTTTACACTCAAACAATAAACATTCAATCAACAAGTATAAACAGACGAAAAATAAAATCTTTACGAACAATTTTTGAATGAATAAAAACACCTATAATTGATTGAAATCAGTTGGCGCCAAAATTAATCTAAATAATAATAATAATAAATAATATTTATTATTATTGATGTAATTCGTTTCATGAATGAATTTGCATGAAATCGGGGGGAGAAAAAATACAATTGGTCGTTGAATCATCAATAAAGAAATAAAAATCAATTTATTTGATTCTGTAAATTCTTGCCTTCATTTCAAATAGAATAATGATTTTTTGGTAATAATCATAAGTGAAATATAAAGTTTATTACGGTGTAGAATGTTGTCATATTTTAATTTAATTCTCATGTGAAAACAGTAGAAATGAGTTTTGGGGCAGAGTTTTGGACAGTGGCCGTTTCGTCCTGGTATGGGACTCATCAGTGACAGTGCGCATTCACTATTCCTGTACCTCGCAGGATTCGATCCCATGGCCTTCGGTATAGTGCGTGAACGCTTAACCATCAGACCCTTAAGCCGGCATCCAACGGTGTTAATGTCTAACTCTGATTGATCTAGGGATTTTGCGCCACCTCACTCATTTGTATTTGGTAGTTACTACCTACACCCGACAGTGTTGAACTCCATTGGTCACGTCTTCTCATCACTAGAACTCCGAGATTTGCTCACGAAGCTAGACACTAGTGAGCAGTGTTACGATATTTTGGGGCAGAGTTTTGGATGTTTTTTGTGTTTTTACACATTTGAAATCACCAACCAATCATTGTTAGACCACCATTAAAAACCTGGAAGAAGCACTAGACAATGGCCGTTTCGTCCTGGTATGGGACTCATCAGTGACAGTGCGCATCCACGAAATGAGTTTAGAAAAAACAGTTCACATTGGATACCATATCAATTTTAAATCCTAGTAAAGGAGAAACGAATATTTAATCTTGTTGGTGTGATAGATACTACTTGTAAGGTGACTTATTAGTACTAGTATGCAACAGAATGTCATGTACAAGTAATAACCGGAAGAAAGAGTATCGATTATGAATGTATATCGCAATCGAAGTATTTTGAATAGTAAATAGATCTGAGAATAATTTGATTTTCTTTTTTCAAAATAAAAGTCTGAAGATCAGATTATCAGTAAACAGTGTCTTACTGAAATTAACTTCTAAATATTCTGGGTTTTGTGGTTGCGTTCAGTTCGAAGTTAAGCTCACCACTGTAGTGTGGCATGTAATTGGACTCCGATTTATGCGAACGTTTGAGTATGTGATGCAAAAAATCTTCACTTCTCTGTCCATATATCCTGCTTGGGCTAACCCCGCTTGTGCTTCAACGGTAGAAATTAGGTTGAGAAATATCGTAACAGTGCTGACTAGTGACTAGCTTCGTGAGGAAATTCTCGTAGTTCTAGTTGAGAAGACGTGACTAATGGAGTTCAACCCTGTCGGGTGCAGTAGGCAGTAGTTACCAAAGACAAATGGGTAAGGTGGCGCAAAATTCCGTAGATCAATCAGAGGTAGACATTAACACCGTTGGATCCCGGCTCAGTGGGGTCCGATGTTTAGGCGTTCGCGCACAATACCGAAGGTCCCGGATTCGAATCCTGCGAGGAGCAGGAGTCATGGATGCGCACTGCTGATGAGTCCCATATCAGGACGAAACAGCCACTGTCTAGTGCTTCCAGGTTTCTAATGCTGGTCTAACAACCAGATTGATTGATGATTTCAAATGTGTAAAAACGCAAAACTTCCAAAAGTCTGCCCAAGAAATAAGAAACCCAAATAGGGTTTTTTTGGATGAACATGAAAAAAAGTACCATCAAAGATAGGCGAATTGGAGGAGAGTGAGCTTTTAGCATCTCACATATATCTCGTACTTTTATGAACGTTGAGCTTGTATGCTCCTGTACACTTGGGCATTACTTACCACTTACATATATAGTTATTTGACTAGCTTTATCGATTAACAGTTTGAATAATTCGATGTCAATATCGACTATACATATTCGAATTAAATCCGATATTTGTATCGATCATAAAAAATTATTTGAATAATAAAGAAATTGTGGCAACGACTCGTGGTGTTCTCTCATAGTGATCATCACAAAATGAAGAGATATACGGGAAATCGAAGATAACGAAAGTCCAACGCCACAATAAGCTAACTTCATGCGACAAGTATTGACTAAGTATCTCTAGTTAGACAAAGCAAGCCAGACATGAGATGAGTGAAGTAAGCATGCACACACATACAAATACACTCAACTAAAACCAACCAAAATAGAAACGAATAATTGTCAAAGTCAAAAGATGAGTAAACAAGAGTAAACCAAAACAGAAAAGGCTAATTAGATTATCTGAAAGTTAAGACAAACCCTGCGGGCTCAACATATCTGTATACACATTACACTGGTCTTAACGTCTTTGTTAATTACACTGAAATGCTTGTAAATTGTTGTCAGTTTTCAATGGTAATCACGTTCAAATAATTTGCATTGAAGTATGCGAATTCCCAAGTGAATATCTTCAACATGAAATTAGCAAATGTGTACAACAAAAACATACGTGAATCATCAGATGAAATCAGAAATAAATTCAAACTATTCTACTCAAATTGTCATTCTTTTTAAAAGATGATCAAGGGAATTGTGGGTATTAAAATTTTACAACAAAAAATGCTTTCCTTAACAATAATTTGAATCTGTTGGGGATGTTAGATCGCCAGAACTCACTTGATAAATGCCTTATTTTGGATTTCACGTTCGCGAGCATGGACTGATCAGCTGACCTTGAGATTTCATTTCCCACCAGCAGCAAAATCCATGGCTGTGATTGGCTGCTGTGTATTTTAGTGTGCTATTTTCGTAACTGTCCCAAGGACATTTCTATGATGTATAGATAAACGGAAGTTGTATGCTTGATTGTACTGTGATTGCTGGGTGTTTGTAGAATATACTTTCTACGCTTACGAAGCCTTCTGTTTCACAGTTTGGGATTCAAGGTAGCCTATCTGGACTCTGGTTGATTGTCTTGTTCGCGTTTGTCGACTAAGCTTCAAGCGTACCTAGTGGTAGTATGTTGCAATATATTAAGTGAAGTGTGAACATTGCCGTTGTGAGTCGATCATTGTTATAGACTACCATTTGAAACCTAGAATGGCTCTACGGTCATCTTATCCTACTATGCAACTCATCAGAAGAGTGAATCGACGACCACAACAGTCAGGAATCGAACTCAAGGCCCTTGTCCTCTCCAGAACACTTAGCCGGCATCCAATGGTGTTATAGTATCTAACCTCAATCCATCTACGACCACACGTCTGTTGCTGTTGAGTCCTATACTTAAATGAACCAGTCCTCCTTCTAGTGGTGGTCTACCATTGATCAGTTTATGATTTCAAAGGATATCGATTCCTGATCTGGTAATTTGTAACTACCGGTCATTATTTGTGAACTTGAGCTATCTCCAATCCTTATTAAGTTCACGCACAATACCGAAGGTCCCGGGTTCGAATCCTGCGAGGTGCAGGAATCGTGGGTGCGCATTGTCACTGATGAGTCCCATACCAGGACGAAATGGCCACTGTCCAGTGTTTTTCTTCCAGGATTTCTAATGGTGGTCTAACAATGATTGATTGACGATTTCAAATGCGTAAAAAATCACAAACCTCCAAAATTCTGCCCGAAAATGTAATGTAATTATTAGTGAAGAATTCTGATTCAATTATTTACACAACGTTTGTGTTGTATGCTTACACAGTTCAACCCGCTCAGAAGTACCCGAGACCGGTCCTCATCTCCGTTCTAGAAATATCTTCCCCCACAGCGGCAAACAACAGTCCAGATCCAAATAAACCGTTGTGTGTCGCTTCAATTTTTTCAGAGGAAGATGTTAGAATATTCATCCAATATCCTAAGAGAATTATTGGTTTATTCCTATTGGTTAATTCTTACTGGTCAATTTTATGGTCGTCTAGATATCAATGTCACGTGCTCCAATGTTTTGTTTCTTATTGTTG
>OX103973.1:40007257-40023834 GCA_944470395.2 Schistosoma turkestanicum | reverse complement strand
ACGGTCACTCCCCCAGGTTGTTAAGATCAACACTAATCTACCTTGCTTTTCAGCTTCCTCAAGAAACACCCTTCAACGTTGTGGGCAGCCAGGAAGTGACAACCGCCCTCATACTCCTGATTAAAACAATCTTATAGGTGATATTGCATAATGAAAATAAATCGATCAACTGCAGTTTATGGAAATAAATTATTTCAATTCGAAAAGAAAAACACAACTTAAACATGAGTTTTAATATGCAAAACATCTAGAATGATTATGCTAGGCAAAATTAACAAATCACACGATAATGTCACAATTGAATCAACCATGTTTGATTAACAATACATTGAAGAAAAAAAATCAATGTCAGTTTGAGTTTTGTAAACAGATGCAAATGTCAGGTTACATTTCACAAAAACTTGTATTTGTTATGTTTTGTATGAATTAAATTTAATTGTTTACTGAATCGGAGCATTTCATGTAGGATATTTGGGAAATTGAAAAATGTTTTCGATTATCAACCGAGCATGCATAGCGCAAAGCTTATCCAAGTAGAAACAGCAGAAATGAAGTAGGCTTTAAAGCTATACAGGGAAAATTGCATTCTATGTTTTGATCAATCTCATTATGTTAATTATTTGCAGAGCATAAAATACTTTGAATGGATGGACAATGTGCATTTTACGCATACACTATACAGTTCTAGTGATGTTATTCAGTGGTGAAAACTGACCAATGTAAATAACGATATTATCCTGTTCATAGAAATCATGAAAATTAGAGTTCATTTGCGGAAATGTTGTCTAAGGTTTTAGGTAATCAAAAAATGACAATTAATCAGATACATCAAAAATAGATGATTTGCGGCTACTATTGGAACCCAGCACAAGAGTTTCGACCTGGTAGGAACTTACCCATCTATAGTTATGGAGATTGTGATTTATGACTGAACTCATAAATCAACCTTCGCTAGACCACCGTTAGAAATCTAGAAGCACTGGACGGCCATTTCGTCTTGATATGGGACTCATCAGTAGTGCTCAACCACGACCACTGTGACTCGCAAGATTCGAACCTAGGACCTTCGGTCTTGCATGTGAACGCTTAACCACTGGACCACTGGACCAGCATCCAGTGGAGTTAATGTCTAACTATGATCAATCTAGGGATTTAGGCATTAACGCCAGTGTTTCCAGGTCGCCAATAAAGGTCTAACAATGATTGATTCATGATTTCAACTGTATGTGCTTGCATCGCAGAATTGATGTTCACTCCTGAACTGCAGTTATAAACAAGACGAAGTGCACTTGTTGTATACCAATGTTGGCCACAATCACTACAGTCTATGTAAACTTGTGTCATAATGTTTACATCGAAGCAATTTGTACAGGCAATCTACATGCTAACTAACCAAAACTGACCCAATTTCTGTCACAAAATATCGATAACTGTATAAACCTAAATCATTTCAAATCTAGGTAAATAAGATCATTTTAATATTCACCTGAAAAATTAATTTATGTTCTAAAAAAATTTTTTTATTGAATTACAGAAAAAACATCATAGGATATTTGACAAATTGGTCAAAAGGTCAAATGTAAATAAATATATGTATAGCAAAATTTATACAAAACTGTTTTTTAGTGTCACGCTTATTGTTAAATGACTTGTATCATGCCTAATTATTTTCAACTGTATGTTACATTCTTCATGAGCTGACCTCAGTTGGAGTATCAGCGAAAACTAGAAAGCAGTGAATATCTATTTGGGATTCTCACCCATCCACACCTGACCGCTGAAGGAGTTCTATATCATGGTGAGACATCCACTCAGTCAGTCAGTCAGTCAGTTGCAACGTAGAACTTCGTACGTATGTACATAAGTTCATGTTGCCATACCACATTAGCACACAGACGCAAATGTCAAATCAAATCCCATAATGATAAAGATAGTAGAGGTATTAATGGTAACGATGAAGACTAGTGTTTGAAGATATTATTCAAGAAGTACTATTCAGTGAGATAAGGTTAGAAAGACAAAGGTAGAGGTGCTGACTGTGTGTGTGTCTGTGTTTCAGGACCTGTTGTAGTGTGAAGATGTGGTCCAGGTCAAAACCAGCCTGGTTTTCTCGAGTCTGCTCTTCACGAGTTCTAGTTAGACGTCTAAGTATAATCGAGGCTAACAATTTAGAAACTATTTTAGTTCGACTTATTCTCCTGTGATTGTCACAAGAGGACTTCTGTCCTTTCTTGTAGATTGGGACAATTAGCGACTGAGAACAGTCAGATGGGATTACGTCCAGTTCCCAGATTCTACCTAAGATCTCGGTCAGTCTAACTGTTAAAACTGGACCACCATCCTTAAACATCTCAGGGGTAAGCCTATCAGGACCTACTTTTCTACCTCTCTTTAGATTTCCTATAGCTTTCTCAACTCCACGTAGACTGGGAGGACTTAAATCGATTGGCCATTCAGGATGACTGGGGATCGTGGGCAACCGAAGTGTGGCTCGAGGCCAGTTGAACTGATCCCTAAAGTGTTCTGCCCATCGGTCCGATCTCCTGGATTGAGAATGGATAATAAGACCATCCTTTTCCCAGACAGTCTCACTCACATTCGGGTTCCTAATACCGGTTTCTTTAATAAGTCGGAAAAGTTGTCTAGTATTGTCTATCGCCGCTGCCTTTTCCATCGCTTTTGCTTTCGCCACCCACCACTGTTCGCGATCGTTAGGCTTCTTATCAGTCTGCACCTAAGCTGACTACGCTCTTTATCATGTTCAGAGTCATGTGACATCCATTCATTCCTTCTAAGTTTTTAATAGCATTTTAGCTAAGATGAATACATACGAATTTATAAACAGTTACATAATGATGGTAAGAAAACTTCCATGGTTTTCGAACACGTCGTGGTTTCCAGTTTAATATCGATTCCTGAAAGTTTACGAATGTTGCTTTTGCTCCTTCAGGGAGGATGTTCACTGTTTGCTCGAACACGTTTTCAGTGAACTAAAAGAAATGATAAATAACACAAAAACTATCTCACCCAATCGAACGCAGTCTATATTTACCAAACATGCATTATTATTCTGCCGAATGTTTACTTTTTATCAGACACTCTAATCATAGGAGAGAATGTTACATTAACCTTGAGTTTCACTAATGACCACTTCTGCGTTATCTAATTGCAGTGTATTAAAAAAATTTAAACTAGACACTTGATCGAATCGATTGAAGCGAAATGCATGAAACAAAATTTCTGCGTTAAAAATGTTAGGGACGCTAGATCGCCAGAACTCGCTTGATAAATGCCTTATTTTGGATTTCACGTTTGCCAGCATGGGCTGATCAGTTGACCTTGAGTTTTCAATTCCCACCATGGAAAATCCATGGCCGTGATTGACTGCTGTGTATTTTAGTGTTCTATTTTTGTGACTGTACCAAGTACATTTCTATGATGTATAAATAAACAAGAGTTGTGAGCTTGATTGCATTGTACTTGCTGGGCGTCTGTAGAATATACTCTCTACGCTTATCAAGGTAAACTACCTGGACGCTGGTAATTGTCTCATTCGCGTCTATAGACTAAGGTGAACTCGTGATAACTTCAAGCGTACCTACTGACGAACCTAACAAAAAATAAGAGCAGGTAATGTAACTTTAGTAACGTTCTGTTGCGTCATCCCTTCCTCATGTATTGATCGCATAATTTCGTTTCTAATTTACTAATCTCAACTCTCATCATTCTCAATTAATCTAATCTTGATTATTTCGTGACAGAACTATCTAAAGTTTATCTAATCATTAGTTCTGAATTCTGGAAAGTTCCGTCTCACACTTAATATACCTGTAATATGTTTTTATGAACTTAATAACTTTAATGAAAACTCACTATACACAAATCCTTCTTTAATCAGCTTCGTATTTAAAGTATGTCAATGTCCATGATAATTTTGATCTGAAAATCTTATTGAATGTAAGCAGTTGATGATAAGAAACTAATGCAGTAAAATGAATTGACGTTATATATATATATTCTGTACCAAACTTTGTTGTTGCTCGCTTCGAAATAATCAAGGGAACTATATACGTATGAAATAAAGATCACCATGTTCATTGCTACTATTGTTTTTGCGTACTTTAGATTGCATCTAGAATCGCTTTTCAGAAGATGCTTTCAGTTGGTGTGAACGTTTCCTTGAAATTTTTCGAAAGCATGTTTTTATCCTATGGAATGAGTTTATTTTTAAACAATGAAGAACGTCTTGTTGTTTGGGATGTTGATTTCTGTTGAGATGCTTGACTGTTGTAGATCGAAACATCTTACGAGCTAACCGCCAAAACTGACTACTTGGACAGAAGGGGGAAAAAGTGTATTTGGCTACCGAACAACATGTACGGTTACCCATCTATTCATTTGAATTATCCTAGCCCCTTAGAAAATGAAACAGTTACTTAAACAGTGATATATATTGGTCATGTTGGACAATTCTGATATTCATCAAATAGCCTTCATATTTGAATCGAGTTTGGATGGTTTTAATTATAAGGTTTCCGTTGTTATTCCAGACATCATCAGCGCCTATTACGCGTAAACGTTTTCTGATTCTTTGGTATAACTTTAAATTCCTTTCATGAAGAGATATCTGCATTAACAGCAAAATAATTATAGTTTTTTGGCAATAGCCGAATGACTAAGAATTTTTATTTCTGGAATTTCGTGAATGGCACAAGTTTACATGGTAAAAAGAAAACAAGACATAATATTTTAAGTACGATCAAAATCATAATCAATTTGAACCCTAGATAGTGGGGAAAATTTGTAGCTCAGGTAGATGATTATGGTAGAGTTTCGTTCTGTGAGCTGGATGTTGTTTTGGTTCTGCAGCTTTGATTGTTCTTCTGCTGAACAGAATAACATCATCAGCAGAAACTTGAGATAGAAGTAAATTTTTCGAATTTCTCCATGTGTATAACCGTAGCTTGTTCTGTTAACTTCGATCTTGATTGGTTGCTATTGTCCATAACCCAGTTGATGTTTGCACCTTTATTTTGATTGTATCCCCGTTTGATCTGTTCCTTGATCCCAGGTGTGCCTATGATATTTCTGATCGGTTCATAAACTGGGTTAGTGGTTCGAAATTTTCAATTTTATATTATTTTTCAACCAAGGTGATTCTGTATAAGTCTTTAAAATATTGTTTGTGTATATAAAGGTAGAAAAGATAAGAAAGAATATGTTTACGATCCAAACCGAGGTTTGTACTGAGGAATGACTGTTCAGGTATATTAGATACGAGCCTTGCCTAGTTTAAAACCGAAACATGTGATTTTGGGTAAATAATCGTTCTAATATTCATCATAAATATAAATATACATCATTACTTAAACAAATATTACCACTCAAGTAGTCCACCAACAATTGTTCAATTATTCAAATCAACAGCAACAGATAACTGATATTCTATCCCTCCTGGATAGATCAGATTCGTTCGACAGATAATATTTGGTTGCTTTATAACACAAAGTGTTTCCTATTCTGGAAGAGTGCTTCAATTTACAATCAAAATGCACAATTCCAGTCAATACAAGCAATCCAATCAAGGGAGACACAAATCACCATGACTAAGTATCATCTTAAACAACATAAATGCATTTCAGCAGCAAACGTAGAAACTCAGTGAAGGCAAATGAAATAGAAACTATAATATAATACAGATATTATCATTTCAAAAATGGAATCAAACAGATTAACAAAATGTACAACTGAAATAATCAATACGGACAAATGACATGGAGGGATTTTCACAAACAAAGCCTTCAAAAATTGATCTTACAAATGTAATTTGTGACAAAAAGTAGTGGAGTAAAAAAATTATTTAAGAAAATTGTGTAGATAATGAATTGAGTTAAGCTGAATGTATAATCAGGTCCTCTTTTCTGTTGGAGGCAGAACGATTTCGCTTCATATGAAATGTTTCGGCTACTTATCTCTCTCTATTATTTTGATATTTTTTGATATCAGTTTGATGGTCGTTGTAGTTAGCATGTATTGTGATTGCTGATTTAATAATTTGCAATTTTTCTAGTTCGACAGGATTCGTAGGTCTGTCTGTATAGCTTAAACTTTATTTGTCCCAAGTAAAGAGAGATTTCACTAGAAGACTTTACAATATACATCACATCACAATCGACACAGCCTAGATTGTGGACACTGTCTTTTGTGAATATGCATTATTCTGTTCAGTGTGATGATTAACCACAGTCATTTGTGAATATCTAGTCACTTTCTCGTTATAATAATTAACAGCATAGTTAACGAATAGTTCATGATTTTTACAAAAAAATGTTAAAAATTATGTTCACCTTTGAATATTAACGTAAATGTTATATTTAATACAGATCTTGAATGCGTTGAGAGGTGCAGCCTCAATCGCTTATTCGAGTAACGAGTTTCGTTCGTTGACGATTCGATATGACAGATGACAGTTAGCTAACAAGTAATTTGTTTTGGGATTCTGAACCTTTTTACAGTGTCTTGTGATAATAGGAAATTATTTATAAGTAATTTAAAATTAACCGTATATAAAATGCTAATCATAAAAAGTGTTTGGAGATAGTCATTAGAAGCCTTAGACCTTCGTTTCTTACTATTTAGCACTAATTCACAAGGTTCATTTGTAATCTTGAAGTAAATGATGCTCTTTAGTTTCCTAACAACTACTTCTAGTCACTTTAAGCTGAACACAGTAAATTGTAGTGTGTGTGTGTTTGCCTAATTTCACAGTGTATTTGATCATTTGAAAGATCGGGATCAGATCCTTGGGCCACTATTACATGTAACGTCTAGTCACTGATATCCATGTTATTACTTGATTGACAGAATTCGATCAACATTCAAATGGACATGTGTTAGGGGCGTTAGATCTCCAGAAATAATTTGAAAAAAAAGTGTCCTAATTTGAGATTTTTTATGTTTTCGCGCATAAATTGCCTAGTTGACCTTCAGTTTACATTTCCCACTCGGTAAATCTTTGACTGTTATTAGTTGATAGATTATTTTCTGACCATATAAAGATTGAACATTGAATTCTATTGGCAGTTGAATTCCTGTTTATTGAATTAAACGCAATAAAATATTTTGTCGCTACTAATCATGCTGATGATTTTACAAAATGAAATAATATTTTTTTTTGAAAAAATAGATTTATTTGTTCATTTAATTATGAACAAGTTGATTTACATAATTAAAATAATAATAATAATAATAATAATAATAATAATAATAATAATTGTGTCATGCATGATTACAAAATGTTAATATTTCAAGTTATGTAGTGAAATACTTAAACATAATAAAATATGTCAAACACTCATTCGACCGTTCAGATAATAAAATCATCAATTGACAATGAAATAGAATGATGAGTGAAAGCAAAAATGATTAAAATGTTCAAATTAAAACTTGATGTTTTAACTGTGTTTTATTGCTCTCTAAATGAAAAACTGAAAAAAATGTAGGATGATTTCATTTGTTATTAACTTTTCAACGAAAATCGATACTGGTTCGCAGCTGTACGCATGAACAAAGGGCAGTATTCTTGCAATTGGAGAATATGTGGAGCTCATAAAAAATTATCAAATATCAACACACTTCTAGTGTATGAAGAGGAAACTTGAAGAACTAGGAAATCTATCATCCACAGGATATATGTGTTCGCTAACAGTTCCCTACGAAGATACAACTGATCTGTTTACCGGGCACTATCAGCACCTAACCTATTGTGGAGGAAGAGATCAGAAAGAAGGGTTAGAATTGGATAAGAAGCACATTGAGTAAAGAAACTAACTGCGTCACAATACAAGCCCTCACTTGGTATCTTCAAGGCAAAAGGAGCAACATATTACGCCAAGAATCGGAGACAGACATGAAAAATATGAACGTTAACCTCTCAGAAGTGGAAGGAAGGCCGAGTACTGTGTAAGCTGTATAAATCTGGTTGGCGGCTTACACCCCATTAGTGTTAACAGGCGTATGTAAGTACAAATTGAGTGCATTACATGAGTTTTATTCTATTTGGAACTGGTTAGCCTCATGAAGGTGCAAATTAGTGTTGGTCGGAAAAACTAACTTTTTCTTCAAACGCTAAGAGCGTTATATATTGAGCTAGTAGATAGTGATAGTCTCTAGTCTGTTCACCGAAGACGAACTGTATTATTTATTGATCTGTAAGTGTATGAATTTACTCGGCTTCAGGAGCTGGTGGCTATGTGAACTCGAAATCTTCACGAAAGTTACCAGTTTTGAGCTTCGCTGTGAACATCATCAGCTGACAAGTTCTAATTAGACAGAATCTAACATCATGAACTACAATTCTGACATCAACCAACTTTTACTTAATTACTTATGATCTGATGCAAATATCAGTAGGATTAGTTTAGAATGTACAAAAATATGGTGTAAAATCACAAGCATGTTGACGATTAAATCATATTTTTCAACTGTTTACTAAAATTCACTCAGTTTAAATTGCCTCAATTATGAGGATTGATTGAATAATCAATAATTTTTTCATTACATCGTTCAATCAACGCTTGGACCAATCACCTGTTACATATAATTTTCATTGTCAACACATCCCTACCCATTTAATTTTAACTGCTCTTATGTTCATTTCGTTTTTACGTGATGTTCTGTTTGGCTTTAAGAGTCAATTTCAACTTTGTTAACTGAAGTATATCAATATTTTAGTAGTTCATTTTAGCCACATCAATATTTGTGACTTTTTAGTCAATAAAAAGATTTGTTTGGATAATACGATGAGAAGATGGTTATCAGAATTGTATGATATAATTGTGTAATACATTTCAAGCGATCTGGTCACGCATACACCTTGGTAAAAAGTTAAATATGAAAAATAGAAATTGTCAACTAGACATGGATCCATCATTGTTAGACTACCGTTAAAAACCTGGAAACAATAGACGGCCGTTTCATCCTGATATGGGATTCATCAGCACTGCGCATCTACGATTCCTTCTACTAGCAGGATTCGGATCCAAGGCTTTCAATCTGGTGCGCGGACGTGAAACAAGGTACCTTAACGGTGAAAACAAATTATTTTTGAAAACATGAAGGGTGTCATATAGTCCAGGCTTCGATGAACCTTAGTATTTGCCCTTTAATAATTTTCAGTAACACTAAAAACTCTGACTTAATACCAATTTTATAATCAACTCAATGTTCCCCAAGGGAAGATGTATTTTGTCCATCCTATGATCGCATTTAACCATTGAAATTCTTTTTAGTTTTATAGCCATTTAGGTGTCTATTCACCCGAACTTACTTATAGATCAGGATTGCTGCTCCCTACGTATGTTTTTCTGTATAAACTTGTATACTGATAAACGCAGTGAGATGTGACATGCTGTTTGCGTTTGTATTAAACTACCGATCATAGACTTTTGATAATGATAAGTTGGGCTGAGTTAAATGTCCCAGTGCTGGCTTATTTAAGCCTAACTCTCAGTGCAAGACTGTTTTTGAGTCATTTCTGAATGATAAGGTAATATAAACTCGTGTCTCTGTGCAGAAAATATAATGAGTCTTATAATATTCTAGCCTATTGAACTTGAGAAAAAAATTTATGGTAAAAATATTATGATATTATTCCTGCTTATTTGGTGAAAAGTGGACATCATGGTAACTTGAATAAAGCTTTTGCTGTCATCTAACATATTTCATCGATAGCGTGGGCAGGAAAACACTATGGAGGCTTCTTCGACACTACGGTGTGCCTGATAACATAGTCAACATCATACGCAATTTTTATGATGGATTAAACTGCGAAATCGAACATGGAGGACAGCTGACAGTCTCGTTCGGGGTAAAGACCGGTGTCAGGCAAGGTTGCTTACTCTCAACCTTTCTCTTTCTCCTGGTGATCGACTGGAATATGGAGACGTCAGCATCTGGAAGGAAGCACGGTATCAAATGGACAGCCAGGATGCAGATTGACGATCTGGACTTTGCAGATGACTTGGCTCTTCTATCGCACACGCAACACCAAATGCAAGAGAAGACGACCAGTGTAGCAGCAGCCTCTGCAGCAGTAGGTTTCAACATACATGAAAGAAAAAGCAAAATTTTCCGATGCAACACAACATGCGCCAACCAAATCACTCTTGATTGAGATACTTTGGAGGACGAAAACACCTTCTACATATCTCGGCAGCATCATTGACAATCAAGGTGGATCCGATGCAGATGTGACGGTGAGGATAGGCAAAGCAAGGGATGTACTTCTATAGTTGAAAAATATCTGCAACTCCAAACAACTTTCGACCAAAACCAAAATCAGGATTTTCAAACACAAATGTTAAGACAGTTCTACTGTATGGAACGGAAACTTGGAGAAACTACCAAAACCATCATCCAGAAGGATACAAGTTATTTATGAACAGTCCTCTTCGCAAAATACTTCGGATTCGTTGGCCAGACATCATCAGCAACACCGTACTGTGGGAGAGAACGAACCAGATTCCAACTGAGGAGAAAATCAAGGAAGGAATCCGTGGCAGTGGTAGGACACACACTACGAAAATCACCCAAATGCATCACAAGACAAGCCCTTACATGGAACCGTCAAGGTGAAAGGAAAAGAGGAAAGCCAAGGAACAACATTACACGAAGAAATAGAGAAATACATGAGCAGAATGAACAAAATGATTGGACAGACCTGGAGAGGGGAGCCAAAGGACAGAGTTGGTTGGAGAAAACTGGTGGGTGGCCTATACTCCATTGGGTGTAACAGGCGTAAGTCAGTAAGTCAGCAAGTATATACTAAACCAATTTCTAACTAAACTCTCTCATGTAAATAATCTGAACTGATAATTCCTGATCATTGTAATCAAGTGAAAATAAAATTTTTATTCCCCCCCCCCAACTTTTTTTTCCATCATCATGATGATACACAAACTACATGAAAAATAATTTGACGTGATAATTTTTTTCACTGGATTTTAACATAAAATCTAAAATGTACTACAAAAAATAATTACAATTTGATTATATTGGATAATAATTTCATTCAAACTATTCAATACTTTCAATTAATTTCATTTATTATTAATTATTAATTTAACTGTATATAGTGAAAAAATTCCCAGTTTATTAAAGAAAAAACACAAAAACTAATTAATTGAAAAACTTTACATTTTTAATTTCATTTTTCATCATGATAATAATTTAATTAGTTGAATAATAACATAACATCTCATCTCATATCATACATGATAATTACAATTTTTGATCAATAAGCCATCTTATTAAAATCCAGAGGAAAAAGAATTAATTTTGATCATAATAGTATTGATTGGAAAAATTCAATTTTTGAGAGCATTTTTTGTGTGTGTTACATCATGTTGAGAAAAAATATTAACAGACAATTTTGTTGACAATGTTATTGCTGTTGTTGTAAGAATCAAAAGAGAAAAATTGTTTGAATATTTTGAAAGAATGAAGTTAATCAACTTTGCACTAAAACTTAGTGTTATGCTGATGACTGACGCAGAGTTATTGGTTGTAAAATACTTCTTTTGTATGCCAAGGTTGAGTTTGTGAACTTGGATTCTGATGGCTTCAGCAGCCATGTTGTAAATTTGATGAAATATGTTACTTACTTACTTACTTATGCCTGTTACACCCAATGGAGCATAGGCGGTCCACTAGTTTTCTCCAACCAACTCTGTCTTGGGCTTCCCTTTCTTATTCTTTCCTGTTTTTGTTCATTTTTCTCATGTATTTCTCTATTTCTGTGCGTAATGTGTTCCTTGGCCTTCCTCTTTTCCTTTTGCCTTGAGGGTTCGATGTGAGGGCCTGTCTTGTGATGCAAATCGGTGTTTTTCGTAGTGTGTGTCCTATCGACTTCTACCGATTCTTCCTGATTTCCTCCTCCATTGGAATCTGATTTGTTTTCTCCCTCAGTAGGTTGTTGCTGATGATGTCTGGCCAACGAATCCGAAGTATTTTGCGAAGACAACTGTTCATAAATACTTGTATCTTCTGAATGACGGTTTTCGTAATTCAATCAATTACGAAATTAAAAATTTTATCTTCGATAAAAAAAAACTCAACACATTTACACCGAGGATTATTTTCTTCATTACAATACCAGTAAACTCGGATACTGGGTGATAGAAGACAGTCTGGAGGAAGCCCTAAACTTTAGTGTCGTACTTGTTCACATATTTCACGAAAGTGTACCTGGAAATCATATGGTAACTGATGTTACATTGTTGGGTCTGAACTACAAGACTAGACAAACATGATACGGCATTAGAGTATTGTGGAGATGATAGTTTTACCTTGAATTCATGAATGAATCATCGTTAGACCAACATTAATAATCTCGAATCACTGAAAGACAGCTGTTTCGTCCTAGCTTGGGACTCATCAATAGTGCGTATAATTTCAAGGTAAAGCTACCATCTCAATAATCCTCTAATGCGAAATCAGAATTTGCTCACTAATGACTAAGTCGAGAGGAAATTTTAGGAGTTCTAGTTAGAAGATGTGATTAGTGGAGTTAAAACCAATCGGGCGTAGGCAGTAACTACCAAAAATAATAGGTAGGGTTGATCAGACCATTGGATGCCAGCTCAATATTCCAACGGTCAGGCGTTAGCGCATAAGATCAAAGGTTTTGAGTTCAAATTCTGCGAGTATCAGGATTCGCGAATACGCTCTGTCAATGAATCCCATACCAGGAGGAAATGGCCGTCTTTCAGTACTTCCAGGTTTCTAATGATGAGTGATCAAAAAAACAAATGATTCATTCATAATTTCAAAGCAAACTATGATATGGCTCAAAAACACAATGATCAGTCAATTATCTGTCGGTAAAATCAATTGCATATCGATTGAATGAAAACAGAAAGCATTTCGTAACTTTGGTTACCGATTCGGCTACAATTCAACAACAATTCAACTTAGTGAATAATTTAAACAACTCATTAGAAAAATTCTAATTGAATAGTCTTTTGCCTACTCTTTACTTACTTTGATAATTTTTAATACAGTCTCATAAACAAAGGTTAGAGCATTTAGAGAAAAAAACAAATTTGCCTAACATTTTAATTCATACAACTTAGAATGATGATAAATTGTTCAATATTTTTTTTCTAACACATAGAATGTTGATGACATTTTTAATGTTGACTTTTTTTAAAGAAAAAATTTAATTTAGGCTAAACTCAATTAAAACTAATTTTTATAAATCAGCCTGTAAAATAAGCTATTTTACGTTTGCTGTTCATCGTTTCTATTCAGAAAAACTTATCTTTCAATGTTCAATAACTGAGTTGCAAACATTTATGGTTGTGTCAAGTGATTATATGTCTACTCTTTATTACACTTTATTGTTGATCAACAAAAGTTTTGAAACGAATGATATTTGTTCAGGAAAATTAAAAAAAAACACTGATGGTTTCACTAGTTAACCACCATGCAGTAGAGAGAGAAAATTATATTTTCGTCACGATCAGTTAGTTAATTGAGTACACAAATATTTGAAATCTTGAAAGTATTGATCAGTTTTTTTTGGTCATGAAACGGTGATACAGTTTATTCTAAAGAATCTATAATTAATTTAATTGGCATGTAAACATTTTACAAAGAATACGATATACCAATATATGTATATAAATAACCTATTTTTCAATTAGAGTTTTGGAGATTAGTGTTTTCTTACACTCTGAAATCATCAATCAATCCATTTTAGACCACCATTAGAAACCTGGAAGCACTGGAAGGTGGCCGTTTCGTCCTGGTACGGTACTCATCAGCAGTGCTCATCCACGACTCCTGCAACTCGCAGGATTCTAACCCAGGACCTTTGGTTTTGCACGCGGACGCCCAACCTCTGGAACACTGGGCCGGCATCCAATGGTGTTAATGTCTAACTTTGATCAGTCTACAGATTTCACGTGACCTCATCCACCTATTGTTAAGTTGTGATTACATTTTTTTTTACAAAACTCTTTGATTACTGTTACAATTAAAAAATTATTTCATTCGATTTGTTTTCAGCGAAATAGTTCGATGCTAAGTTTATGGTCAAGTGTTTATTAACAGTTGTCTACGCAAAATACTTCGGATTCGTTGGCCAGACACGATCAGCAACAACGTACTGTGGGAGAAAACAAACCAGATTCTAGTGGAGCAGGAAATCAGGAAGAAGTGGTGGAAGTGGATAGGACACACATTGCGGAAAGCACCTAACTGCGTCACAAGACAAGCCCTCACATGGAACCCACAAAGCAAAATGAAAAGAGGAAGGCCAAGGAACACATTACGCCGAGAAATAGAGAAAGATATGAGAGGAATGAACAAACATTGGACAGAACTGGAGAAGGAAGCCCAAGACAGAATTGGTTGGCGAAAACTGGTGGGCGGCCTATGCTCCATTGTGAGTAACAGACGTAAGTAAGTAAGTAAGTTTATGGTATCATTCAAATGTTCCGCTTAATATTGTTGCTAGAATGTTGAACATCGTGTTGTTTCATGATTAAAAATTCCATGTACCTTATTGGTTTAATATGGCTGTCATTTTAAGTGATAATAGTTGTTCTGATTGATGATATATACATATATAAATAAATCGTTTTAAACAAAACAGTGAAGTTGGAACGAATTTTTTGTAATTATTTCGACGAATAATACTAAATATTCAGTTAAAATAGTTAAGGACACTGATTAGAATCACTTATATATTCAGAGCTACTCTAAAATCACTCTGTTTATTTTCAATAATGTTGAATTAAACAGCATAAATTCAAAAATGACTTTGGAAAGAGAATCACAGAAAACCAAGACATATTGAGCACTGACTCTTTTCTAAGCATAGGACTTTGCAATAAAATGTATGCTCGAACCTTAGGGATAGAAAATGATACCTTATATCCTCGTGTCAAGTACTGAATCATCAGATTACACAGTAAGCGTAGAATGGCTTACCAATTATTGTCTAATCTCATTTGATGGAGAATTGCTTCATATCTGATATATATAAGCTCCATTGTTTTCCAAGTCTAAAGGTATTGACTTCGACCTATGGCCATATCGTCTAAAAGGCATTTGTGAATATTATTTATCATTTAGTCAACAATATAATTTTATCATGGTAAATGTTTGCTTCTATGCAACTTTGTTAGTCATACAAAGTGGATCTGATGCCGATTAACAAAACAAGGGTAATATTCCTACAACTGAAGAACATCTTCAACTCAAAACAACTATCAACAAACATAAAAGCCACAATCTTCAATACGAATCTCAAGACACCTCAAATGAATGATGCTGAAACTTGAAGAACCATGAAAGTTTTCATCCAAAAGATATCAATGTTTAGTAACAGTTGTCTACGCAAAATAATGAGTATCTGTTGGCTAGATACCATCGGCAACAACCTACTATGGCAGAGAACAAACCAGATTACAGCGGAAGAAGAAATTCGGAAAAAGAGCTAAAGGTGGAAATCACTCAGCTGCGTCACGAGGCAAGCCCTCACTTGAGATCCTCAAGTCCAAACGAAAAAGATAATCAAAGAACATATTTCGCCGAGAATTGGAGACAGACATGAAAAGAATGAATAGCCGCTGAGTAGAACTGTAAAAGAAGGCCTAGTACATGGGAGGTTGGAGAATGCTAGTCAGCGAGTGATGCTCCATTAGGGATGATAAGCATGTATGAGTAGGTAAGTAAGTAAATGATCCCTCGGAAAACCAAGTAACATTAGTTTTAATTTGTATATATATTTCAGTCAATTTATACAGATATGCATTTTTGTTTTCATTTACTGTATCCAAAGATTACAACACAAATTAGCTTTAAAAAATCAATAATTACAATGAATTGACTTAATGATTCATTGGGCTTCATTATAGTGTTATGGAGATTGTTATTTACTACTGAAACCATGAATCAATCATTGTTAGATAGCCATCAAAGACCTGGAAGCACTGAACAGTATGGGACTGATCAACAGCGTTCATCTATGACTCCTGCTACTCACATGATTCGTATCCATGATCTTTGGTGTTGCACGCGAACACCTGACCTCTGTACCCCTGAGCCAGTATCCATTTGTGTGATTGTCTAATTTTGATCAATCTAAGGATATTCGCTCAACCTCACAAACTGCCTACACACAACATAGTTGAATTTCACTGGTCCACTGCTTCCATGTTTTCAAATGATGCTCATTCATGATTTAAATTAAAAATATATATGTATATTTATGAAGTATTCACACAATAAAAGACTTTTACTAAAAAAAACAATTTTCAACCCACAGTTTTCAACCAACCTACGCTAAACTAAAAAAATTCTCAGACATATTTTCCTCTTTTCCTATTTTTGTAAAAAAAACAACAAAACAATAGAAATATGAGTGAATAAGCACACAAAATAATAACTGTTTATTCACTATCTCTTCTTATATTCATTAAATTCTTTTAATAATAATTCTTCAACATTTCAGCCTGAATTTAAACAATTAAGGCAAAAGAAAAAAACAAACAAACGAAAAACCCCGC
>OX103973.1:39865200-40006760 GCA_944470395.2 Schistosoma turkestanicum | reverse complement strand
ACAAAGTAATACAGAGAAATTCTGGGGTAGGTGATCTCATTTTGAAACCTAAAGATGGTTAATTATTTGGTTTAATCATCCATGTCAAGATTCAAAAGAAGCCTGGTTTTCTTGAGTTTTCTCTTCATAAGCTCTAGTGAAGCACTGGACGATTATGGAATCTACTTTAGGTACTATATTGGTCAAACTGAATCGTCTGTGTCGATTACAAGCGAATTATTACCACGTCTTATTAACTGAGATGATCAGGAATAGAGACTAGTCATATGATATAATGTCTAGTTCCTAGATTATAGCTACTCTCTTGGTAAGGGTAACTAGTAAAACTGGGCCATTGTTCTTAAGGAACTCTGAAACTAATCCGTCTGAACCTTCAGTTTAAACACTGTATAGCCTTTTTACTCTCATCGGAAGTTAGGAGATTTATGTTAATTCTTAAGGAACTCTGAAACTAATCCGTCTGAACCTTCAGTTTAAACTCTGTATAGCCTTTTTACTCTCATCGGAAGTTAGGAGATTCATGTTAATTTGCTGTTCAAATTGTTTGAAGATGATAGGTAACTGAGAAGTTACTAAAGTCCATCGCTCTACCAACAGTCTAATAATCTGGATTGCAACTGAATAACAGCTCCATCGTTTCACAGATATAGTCTTATGAACATCCGAATTTTCGATACCGGTATTCCTCATGATATAGTGAAACCAACTAATAAAGATGAATTTATCTAATGTGTGTCTAGAACCGTAGACTTTCAAATTTTCTCTCATGTCATTTAGTTAGTTATGGTAGCTGAGAAATGTAGCACATTTGAGTGTCAGTTAAGATTTCCACACATATCAAGATAGAGTGATGAGATTCTAATTATGAATAGTATCAGTGGTATTTAAAAACAAGTTTTATCAAACTATTTGCAATTCTATCAAAAAAATAAGCAGCACTGTTTTGAAATTATAAAATGGATTTATTTTTCCACTGTAGATTTCTGAGGAAGTTTGTTTTTCTAAAGCGCACTTACATAACTGAATCGGATAACAGCTTAACAGATATTATTGCCATCAGCGTAGAAAAAAAAACTGGTAGATATATATTCATCAAACGTTTGTCAGTATTGGGGACGTTAGATCTCCAGAACGCACATGATAAAGGTCCGAATTTTGGATTTTATGTTTTCGAGCATGGACTGATCAGTTGACCTTGAAATTACATTTCCCGCCAGGAAAATCCTTGGCTGTTATTGGTTGATATAATATTTTAGTACGATCTTTTTGTGGCTCTCCCAAGGACGTTCCTACCATGTATAAATAAACTCGAATTGTGTGCTTTTCAACCTCGATTTTTCTGTTTGCTTGTAGAATACACTTTCTCTGTCTTGTCAAGACTTTTTCCTCTACTTAGTGAGGCTTTAGGACGTTCAGATTAGAGTAGCTTATCGTGTCACTGAATTATTTGTCTTCGCTCTCGTTTACCGAGCATTTCAGTTGACGAGCATAACAGTCAGTTTCATTTTTTTTAGGGTTAATAAACATGTGTAACTGACTAGACATTTGGATTCAACCTTTCGACCGGGCAATTTGAGTACATTACAAAAATCCAACATCATTATGGTTGTTTCAATTGACTTACATCAATAATCAATAAGTCTAACTATCAGATTTCTTTAAATCGTTCATTTTTTTATTTATTTGTCTAGACTACTTTCGATTATTGTTTCATAATGTTATGAAATTAAAATTAAATACTTGGTAATTATGAGAATTTGAATAATATTACTCTAATCTTTGATAGTATATAATAAAATTATACAGATATATACATTCTAAAGTGTGTGTTTTATTCACTTCCAGTGCTTCTTCCTGATTTCCTCTTCAACTGGAATCTGATTTTTTCTCTCCAACAATAGGTTTTCGGTGATAGTGTCTGGCAAACGAATCTGAAGTATTTTGTGCAGAGAACTGTTAACGAACACCTGTATCTTCTGGATGATGACTTTCATGGTCCTCCAAGTTTCCGCTCCATATAGTAGAACTGTCTTGACATTTGTGTTGAAAATTCTGAGTTTCTTGTTGGTTGATAATTGTTTTGAGTTCCAGATATTATTCAGTTGTAGAAATGCAGCCCTTGCTTTGCCGTTCCTTGCCTTCATATGTGCATCGGACCCACCTTGATTGTCGATGATGCTGTCAAGATATGTAAAGGTGTCAACGTCCTCCAAGGCATCTCCATCAAGAGTGATTTGGTTGGCGCATGTTGTGTTGTATCGCAGAATCTAACTTTTACCTTTATGTATGTTGAGACCTACTGCTGCTGCTGAGACTGCTGCTACACTGGTCGTCTTCTCTTGCATTTGTTGTTGCGTGTGCGATAGAAGAGCCAGTTCATCTGCGAAGTCCAGATCATCCAGTTGCATCCTGGCTGTCCATTAGATACCGTGCTTCCCTCCAGATGTCGACGTCTTCATAATCCAGTCAATCTCCAGTAGAAAGAGAAAGGGTGAGAGTAAGCAACGTTGTTTGACCCCGGTCGTCACCTTGAACTAGTCTGTTAGCTGTCCTCCGTGAACGATTTCACAATTCAATCTATCATAAGAGTTCCGTATGATGTTGACTATCTTCTCAGGCCCTCCGTAGTGTCTAAGAGGTCTCCATAGTGTTTTCCTGTCCGCATTATCAAATGCTTTCTCGTAATCAATGAAGTGGATGCAGACCGGTGAGAATCGTTTATTAACTTCTGTATATATTAACTCAAAATGAGACGAAAAACGGAGCTTCCTAACTTTCTCTAAATGATAACAATTTGAAACTTTGAAATAAAGCTTAAAACTACAAGTATCATACAATATCTGCCTTATTTAATAAGTATACACAAGAAACTACTAATAAATTTCAATGCTAAATATCAACCACAAACAAATTCAGATGATAGACAAATGAAATCCGTTCTGCTTGTTTTGCAGTCATGTCTCATAATAAGGAATAAAATAAGTCTTGTTTTGTTTTTCTACATATTTCCTATAAGAAGAGTTTGGTTTGTCAGTCAAGTAGTTATCCCCATTATTATTATTATTATTATTATTATTATTATTATTACTATTATTACTGTTTATATTAGAGAAAACTGAAAAAGGACATGGGATACAAATTAAAGACTCAGGTCATGTATACGCCCTGAAGCCAAACAGACAACAAACACACACAACCACAGAGAGAGTGGGGAGATAAATGACGAACAACATTTTCAAAAAAAAATTCAATTCAATTCAACTTTATGCAAATATTCAATGAATACAAACAATCGCATGAAACATGGAATGGGTTAGTATCATTCTGTGTTTTATTTTTTTTGCGTTTTAGAGAACACAGCATAATTGCTTTTTCCATTAAACTAGATTAGTATAAACATAGATAAGTTACATTAAAGTTGTGACTATGGTATAAATTAGAATAGTTATTATTATTATTGTTATTAAGTTATCTATCTGAAATAACAAGACTTATAAAGAAAGATGTTCAGATAGTATTTGTTGACTGACATTGTCGTATGGAGTAGAACTTTTTGAGTTATTCTGAAAAGGTTAATATGTTACGCATGCATGTAAACATGTCATTTTGATATGCTTGAACTATTGCGGAAAACGAGAAAGAGGATCGAGGATCCAGCGAAACGATATGCTACTCTAATCCGAGTGTCCCAACCCCGATTGAGTAAATAAGAATAAGAAGACATGATATGAAGTAGAACCTGTATTCTACAAGCACTCAGAAAATAAATGGTCTGAGTCTAGAAGAGGGTAGGAATTCCGGACTAAGGATCCGGGTCCGGGTCATAAAACGTTTCAGATAATGCGTATTCATACATATAGATCGAATAGGAAACACCATCAAAGTCTGTGACATTGACAGTTAAGACAACCAACAGGAAACAACAATTGAAGTGACATTGATATTCAGGACAACCAATGAGAAATAACATTGATATCCAGGACTACCATAAAATTGACGAATAGGAATAGACCAGTAATTCTCTTAGGATATTGGATGAATATCATAATAAGTATGTAAACCGATCCACCCAGCAGTGCATTAACCAGCAGCCATTCCAACTGATTGGCCTCGAATTGCATTGCGCTAATGCGATCGACCATGGTCCTACAAAGCCAGCCAGAATTTATGCCCTACCGAGAAGTAGATGTTATGGACCCAACCGAGAGCAAGCACTCAGTCGGCCTGGTCCAGTCCCCCATAAGGATGGGCAGACATCATTTTAGATCAATTGCCCTTTCCAGCACAGTATCCCATAACCCAACTGGAGACCCTTGTTTAAGGGGCCTCGACGACAGCTGACTCACTACACTCAAGTGCAGACAGTTCGGGACAACCACATAAGGTCGGATGTCCGTCTTTCAGGATCTTTACATCTGCTTCTCCAAATTAATCGTCCTAATCCCCCAGAGTGGCAAATTTGTATCCACAGTCTCGCGACCATGAACACGTACCATTATTCTTGACCATGCTAGGCATGGTATCCTAAGCGTTCGGGACGGCTTTTGTCCGCAGCAATGTAAATAACGCCACATCGCCTAGCGGGACCACAAAGAGGTAAGCCGACGTACTAATAGGACGTAACATTTGAAGTGATATTGATAGTCAGGACAATCAATAAGAAAAAACAGTAGAGCACGTGACATTGATACCTTGGACGATCATAAAATTGACCAGTAGAAATTAACCAATAGGAATTGACCAATACTTCTCTTAGGATATTGGATGAATATCCTAACAGTTAAGTCACGTCGTTCCGATATCTTTGTTTCCGGCTAGGTTTATTTGTAGATTTAATTGGTTTTACGTGTTTTTCTTTGTTCCAGACGACCTACTTGATATAGTGACGTCTGAATATGTGGTTAATGGACTCTTTTGATTAGATGTAACTTGATGTGGAAAGACTTTTGGATTCTGAATCTGGTTAGAAGAAGAATACTTAATGGGAATATTGAGAAATATCTGACTTACCAACTAGTGTCAGCCAATCACATGCTCTAACAACAACCCGATTAGATAGTCGGTCAGAATATAAAAACAAATGAAAGCAACGAAATTCTCACAAACGCAACGAGTCAGAAACAAGAATTGATGGAACACCTGTGAAATAAATAATTAAAATATCACTTGACGTTATGAACGATAACAAAAGACTTTTCACTGGAATATTCTGTTTAAAGAAAGCCGATATTAGTGAAATCACCAATCTAAGCTACAGATGTTGTCCATTGTTTCAAGAGTTTATTATTATTACCCAGATCAAGAGATATTTTAGTGAATGACGATAAATAATACTAACTAACTAACTAACTAACTTACTTGCTCCTGTTACCCCCAATGGAGCATAGGCCGCTGACCAGCATTTTCCAGCATACCCTGTCCTGGTGCTTTCTCTCTAGTTCTATCAAATCGGTGCTCATTCTTCTCATATCTGTCTTCTTCTCTCAGTGTAATGTGTTCTTTCGTCTTTCTCTTCACTTTGGCCTTGAGGAATTCAAATGAGGGCTTACTTCATGATGCAATTAAGTGCTTTCATCAGTGGTTCTCCTGTCCACTTCCACCGCTTCTTCCTAATTTCCTCCTCCACTGGAATCTGGTTTGTTCTCTCGAACAGCAGGCTGAGTCTGATGGTGCCCGGCAAGCGAATCTGAAGTATTTTGCTAATAATGAACACTTGTATCTTCTGGATGATGATTTTGGTAGTTCTCCAAGTGTCCGCTCCATATAGTAGGACTGTCTTGACATTTGTGTTGAAACGATAGATAATATGTAACGCTATTTTTAAACTGATAATTTGCTATCAGCGTTTAAGCGTGAATAATTGTAACTTCATCTTTGGATTTATGAATGTTGATATGAATAAAGCATCTGTATTCGAAAAAAATATATTGAGAAGAAGTTAATTATTTTTCTGCACAAATCGTTAATGCCGATGTGTACTCCTGAAAATATACTGCAGTTTATATCATTTACTACGGATTCAGGAAATCCCTTTTTCAGTGAATTAGTGTCTAAATTACTTTATTTGATCAGTACGGTTCGATAAACAGACAATAAATATAATAGTTAGAACGCTGGAGGAAAGCACCCAACTGCGTCACAAGGCAAGCCTTCACTTCGAATCCTCAATGCCATTGGAGAAGAGGAAGACCAAAGAACACATTACACCGAGATATGGAGACAGACATGAGAAGAATGAACAACACTTGGACAGTACTAGGAAAGGAAGGCTCAAGATAGGGTAGATTGAAGAATACTGGTCAGCGACCTATGCTCAACTGGAGGAAACACGCAGAGGTTAGTTTAAAAAGTAAAATATAATAGTCAGTATAAGATTATGAAGCCTGTTGACTTTCATTTAAATCCTTAACCAACCGAAGCTAAATAATCAATAAAAATCTAGAAGCACTGGACGGTCGTCTCTTATCAGCAGTGATCACTTTAGACTTGTAAATCATTGGATTCCACTTCAGTGGTCTGATAGTTAAGGCTGAGGTCCTTATGTTTGATGCCCTGTCGTTAGGTCCTAGGTATGCATTACTGATGAGATGGTGGCTTACAGCTGCTGTTCAACGATCCGTTATTTTTACAATCAAAACTTTTGCTAATCATATTAAATGCATATGAATCTAATTATGAAAATTTTTACCGAACTTTTAGACCAAATCAAACTATTTTAACGAAAAAAAGAACTCATTCTATCTAATTCGTTTATTTATTAAATTTACAATACTCAGCTTGAATAAAATAATTCATTTATTTTTGAAACAAAAAAAAACAGAAAAAAAAGATATTCTTGCATAAAAATAAAAATAACGTGACCTGATATTTACATAAGTTTAAATTAATTCGTGCATAAAATATCATGTTGTATGCTTAAATGCATTATTACTTCATAAAAAATATGAAGGTGATTTCAGTAACACAAGAAATATTTACAATCATATGCAATATATATATATCATATTGGATTATTAGGGTTATGGAGATTGTTGAGAGTTACTGTTTGAAATCATGAAGTGCACTGCTGATGAGTCTCATTCCATGCAGGGGTTAGCGGCGGCTAGATCAAAACATGGCGCAAATTTATGAAGTCACTGACAAATGGATGAAGTCATGTTGGTAGGTGACGACTACCTAGTTGGGGTCCACAAGATGATAGTAATCGATGGTTAGAGACCCTGGAAGACATATGGCTGAAGCTCGTTTGCAATGCCGTAGTTGCAATCATTCTTTGTGTTCTCTCAAATAGTAACTTTCGGAGCTCTTCATCAGTTTTTCTTTTTAAGATTATTCAGTAGATTTGTTGGGGATGTTAGATCCCTAGAACTCACTTGATTGATATCTTTATTTTGGATATATTTCATGGGCCGACCAGTTGACCTTGAGATCACATTTCCCACTAGGAAAATCCTTGGCTGTGATTGGCTGCTGTGTATTTTAGTGTGCTATTTTTGTGACTGTCTCAAGGACGTCTCTATAGAGTACAAATAAACGCAATTTGATTACTTGGATTCATTGTTTGCTGGCTGGGTGTTTGTAGAATACACTTTCTACACTATATCAAGACTTCTTGCTGGTACAACTGGGACCATCGGATCATAGTAGCCTACCTGGAAGCTGGTTCATTGTTTTGTTCTCGTTATTAAACTAGGGTGAAGCCGTAAAAGTTTTAAGCATACCTAGAAACGAGCTTAACATGATTCTACTTCTCGAACCATATCTTTGAACCCTAATCTTCTTTATTACTACTAATACTTCTACTGCCCCTACAACTATTGGGTTTGAATTGAAAATTACATCTCTGTGCTATTGTGGTATGGAAACTTGAACTGATGTATGTACGTACGCACGAAGTTCTACATTGCTGTTGATTGATTGGTTGATTCCACAATGGAACGGCCGTCTATTTGCTTCCAGGTTTCTATAATGGTGATCTAATATTGATCGAATTGCATGATTTCAGTAAAAAATTAATGAACAAGACTTGAAAATATATTAATAAATACAACAAATTATGATACATTTTTAGTGATGTGAATTAAGATTATCAAAGAATATCAATGATTCACTCAGTCAATTAAAACGTAAAACTTCGTAAATGAGTACATAAGTTCAGGTTGCCATACCGCATCAGCACAGAGACGCAACTATCAGTTCAAATCTCATAGTAGTAGAGATAGTAGAAGTATTAGCAGTAATGGAGAAGATTAGGGTTCGAAGATATGATTCGAGAAATACAATTCCGTGAGATAACTTTCGGAAGAGAAGGACAGAGGTGATGAGGAATTCAGAAGATTATAAGTTCAAAGAACACAACAAGTGGATGCACCTGTACCACTGCAAGCTATTTTGAGCCATGTCGTTCAAGGTCTCTAACCATCGGTGACTTTCGTCTCGCAGACCCCAACCAGGTATTCGACACCTACCGACATGACTCAGTTCATTTGTCATTGATTTCATGGATCTTTGCAACGCTTTGGTTTGGCCGCCACTAACTTTCTTCCAACCTACTCCCACACCACAAAACATTGCTCGTCGAGGCTGTCGGTGGTTGGTTGAGAATACGTAACACATGTCCAAACTACCTTAACTGATGGAGTTTATCCAAGAGTAGAGCATAGAGACAGTGTGACCTTTAAACACAGAATTCATGTCAAAGCACATTATTTGACGTTAAAACTTCAGATTCTTTTGTAGGATTTCAGCTAAATACGTTTGATGGTAAGAACGGATTACATGAATAATCTAGCCATTCATTTATAAACTGTATGACTGAGCGTTAATTTTATACTGAAGATGAATCTTATTGATTATTTACTTTAGAAGAGGAAGTGGGAAATGTCTAAAATATCGCAACAGATATATTTCGTTTTATATTCAATACAGATAGTTGTTTTTCATTGAAATCACAATGTGCTCATTAGTGAACAGGTCTGTGAGGAAATTCTCGGAGTTCGAGTAAGAAACCGTCAACGGTGGAGTCCAACCCTGTTGGGTGATTATACAGAAACTACCGAAGATGACGGGTGAGTTTGCGCGAAATCCTCAAACTGACCAGAGTTTTTAGGCTCAGTGGCCCAGAGGTTAAGCCTTCACGCGCAAAGCCGAAATTCCTGATTTCGATTCGTGTGAGTGGAAGTAGTCGTGAATGTGCACTGTTGATGAGTCCTATACTAAGAAGAAACGGCTGTTCAGTGATTTTCTAGGTTTCTATTGGTGGTCTAACAATGACGCTCATTCATGATTTCACTGAAAAGCACTTGGTATTAAAACAATTTATAACTCAAAAGAATAATAGTTCGGTTAATGAGGTCACATTACGGAACGTGTGTGATACACAAAATGGTCTTATACAATTTAATGCTTGGATATAGAAGCTAGTAACTGTCAGTTTTTTTACGATCATTTCTTTTGTAAGGTTGTAGTCATATTTTCAAAATATTTAACAGGTTTCATTTTATGATTTTACGAAACTTTTTAAGTAGCTCGAAGAAATAATTTGATGGACAGAAATGTGGAACACGCTACAGTAAAACTTTTACATGAAATAAATAGATGAGAAAACCAAGAGAATTCGGTAAAGAAAATATTTCATTATACAGTTATGGAGACTGTTATCTATTACTGAAATCATGAATCAATCATTTTCAGAACACCATTAGAAACCTGAAAGTACTGGACGGCCGTTTTGTTCAAGTATGAGACTCATCAACAGTGCAGATTCATAACTCTCGCACAAATCGAACCCGGGTCCTTCAGTCGCGCGCGAACGCCTAACCTTTGGGTCACTGAGCTAGCATCCAACCATGTTAATGTCTAACTCTGACTACTTTAGCGACTTTGTGCAACGTCACCCATTGTCTTCCGGAGTTGTTGCTTACACCTGACATGGTTGAGCTCCAATAGTTCTAGTGGGAAGAGAATTCGGTGGAGTAAATCTCCTTTTTTCAACGAAATCATTTACTTAAGCTACTTATTCGTATTCAGAGTTGTTTGATAAATATATGTGTTTTTATATGGAGAGAAGACACTGAGTAGTAGTACACTGTTGAGGGGATTCAAATCTCTAAAGGTGTGAAAGTGTTTTCTAGTACCCTTTTCTCTCTTACCTATCAATAATCAGGCACGTATTTCTAATCATCCAACTGAGAACTTGTTTTCTGATGAAACTAAAACTGGTCTGCTTCAAAGACGCAGCATTTCAGTATTTTGCGTCACCGTATTTATGTCGTTTCACAAATTTTTCCGACATTTAAAATTTCAAAAAAAGTTTACTTGATAATCAAGTGCTTAGAGAATGACAGGAGGATGAATATAATTTATGCGTCAAAAATGTGAGAGATCTATAGTCCACTTAACAGATATAGAAAAGAAAAAAGTAGGAAACGTAGATTTTTTACTAATGGTTGAATACTATTCATGAAAACATTTTTTAGACGATAATAATGGTTGATTACAGTTTTAAAGAAATGCAAAATTACAATCAAAACAGAAATAGGACTAAAACACACGAGATTATGGAATTAAGGTTATGGAAGGATGAGAGGTTGCACTTATTGGGTTTACTTGAATTAGTGAATTGACAACGCCTTAGCAGTGCATAAATTTTTGACTCGACCCTACCTTGATCTACTTATTTTTACTGGACTGATCATGTTAAAGAATGATTCCTTTTAAACAAAGTGCACTGAGTTGATCATGTGCTGATGTATTTTGCTAATGATACTTACTTATTCCTTCGCCTTTTTAAAAGCCAAGTTGGTGAGTGTTCTGTGATATGTTTAGAAAGTGTTCATTTTGTAAGTTAAGTGAAACTTTACCGTGAAGAGCAAGATAATTTATTGATAATCATCGTATTATGGTCCAAACGGGAAGTTTATCCTTAACACATTCGTGAACGTTAGGCGTGCTTGACAAGAAAAAATAAAATTGAGGTAATTCCAGGAATTCTAGTGAGAAGACGTGACCAGTGGAGTACAATCCTGTCGGGTGTAGGCGGTAACTACTCAAGACAAATAGGTGAGGTCGCTCAAAATCTTTAGATTGATCAGAGTTAGACAATAACACCGTTGGGTGCCAGCTCATTGGTCCAGAAGTTAGGCGTTCACGCTCAAGACCGAAGGTCCTGGGTGCGAATCCTGCGAGGTGCAGGAGTCGTGTATGCGCACAGCTGATAAGTCCCATACAAGGATGAAACGGCCGTCTTTCAGTACTTCCAGGTTTCTAATGGTAGGCTAACGATGATTCATTCATGATTAAATGCGCAACAAACACTTATCTCCATAACTCTAATTGAAAAATAAAACTTGCATGGATAGAATGTTTGCCTCAAGGTTTTTTTCAAAATCTCTGAATCAAGAGTTTGGCAACAGTATCTTCTCTAAGTTTGATATTCATATATGTTGTTTCCTTCTGAAGTACCAGTGATCTTTCAGGATGTAGATGTTTAGTTCCTATCGATGAACATACGCGAATAACACGCCTGATAAAATATTTACCAGAGTTGCATTAGCTCGTCGTCTTTTTTAGTAAAAAGCATATTCAATTATTTTGTGATAATAAAAAGTTAATTAGGTTTCTATTTCTTCTCAATAAGATTTGGAAATGAAAAGTTGTAAAATAACTATTTCGTGTTAGTTTTCCATGCGTAGATGATTGTGTTCAGCTACCAGACCTATTCGAAGTATATCAAGTAATGGGAAGTTTCATATACGTCGCTGTTCCTAATGTCAGTTTTATTGAGAGAAGGAAATAACTGAATTTATTCAAAGTTTCATTACGGTTCTTACATTCTTCATAAATGTTGAAAGTGTCATCTATAAGTCTCTTATTACAATGAACTCTCTCGATTACTTGTCAAAGTACTGAATTTTTCAGATTTGCCATGAAACAATCACCAAAAAGCTAAATTTTCATTGACTGACGTTGTCAAAGTAATCAGGGCAATGATTAAAGGGCATTTCTTGTACGTTGGGGTTCATATGGTGTTATTTCTATTTCTTAATTTCAAAATGAACCTTATGTCATCAACTGAAAAGTCTCGGAAGTGTTCATGAATTCATCATAAACAAACTTGTAAATTTATTTGAAGTTACATCTCTAATTGTGAGTTATAATATTCAAATCGTAATTTAAGACCTTGACACGCAGTTGTATAAAACAACCTTTAGTTTATTCACGCAACTTTACTTGAATTCACTCTAATGGTTGGATTGGTTTGGAATGGTTAATTACACTACGCATTTCTTTCAAGATGTAACTTAAATGTCTCTTAGTCTACCACATTGTTTAAGAATTTCACATATTGATATTGATAATTGATCAGTTTATTGAAAATTTTCATCAGCTGTGTAGTTTTTTCAGAGAAGCGTAACTTGTACATGAAGATATTCCAACTTTCAGAGCTGAGTTTAAATGGTTTAAACAAATCTCTTCTAATCAACATTCGGATAGTGATATAGTTTTTTTACAAGATAAGCTTGTTTAACGAACTTCCAAACTTTCTCCTCGTATATCGAAGTTGAGGACTTGCAGTAACCTTAGAGGAATTACAGGTGGAGTTTCTTATTTGTCATCGGTTACCACGATAGTCATAAGACAAATATATTAGCTTCTTATCACACTAATATTTTATTGATTAAAGTTATTGATTCAGTCGTTCTAGGCATAATTAAAATAAGTTTTAAATCAACCTAATAAATTTTTGATTTAAGAATAAAAAACACCATGTCAACTGATCAAATAATGTCAGTTTGAGCATTCAATTTACGTAAAATCAAAAACTTTAAAAATATATTCCAATAAACTAGAATTTCATACAAAAGTGGTACGCCAAGTTTATTCAACTGTAAATATTGATTCATCAAAATTTTTTTTCAGGCAGAGTTTTGGAGGTTTGTGTTTAAACACATTTGAAATCATCAATCAATCATTGTTAGACCGCCATTAGAAACCTGGAGGCACTGGACGGTGGCCGTTTCATCCTGGCATGGGACTGATTAGCAGTGCTCATCCACGACTCCTGCACCTCGCAGGATTCGAACCCGGGACCTTCGGTATTGTGCGCGAACGCCTGATGAGTCCCATACCAGGACGAAACGGCCACCGTCCAGTGCTTCCAGGTTTCTAATGGTGGTCTAACAATGATTGATTGATGATTTCAAATGTGTAAAAAATTTTTTATCATTTAATGATTAACCTTGAGAAAAAGAATAAAGATTTGAATCAAATTGAACATGAGTTCGAGTTATTTCGTTCGATTCCTGCCAGCTGCTTACAACCTGTAGTATTCAAAATCATAATTGTCAGTTGGACTTCAATTACTGAATATGAAAGTGTTTAGTTCGAAGTTGGCATGATCATTCATCAGTGCAGTATAGCAAGAGTGTAAATGATTTTAATAGACTGAATGAAAGATTGTAAATGTATGCTTTATACAGAAGAACATTCTAGAACATTGATAATAATAATAAAATCCAAAGTGCTAGAAATAAGTGGTTACGTGATGAATAAACGCTTGTTAATAGTCAAGATAAAATGAGTGAAGCTTAGTTAGTCAAAAAAAAATGTAGTGATGTGTTATGCTCGTCAACTGATATGCTTGAATGCTATTACGAGTTCATCTTAGTCGGTAAATGGCAGCGAAGACAAATGATCCAGTAACACGATATGCTACTCTCATCCCAGCGTCCCAAGGCCCGACTAAGTAGAGAAAGCCGTTTTGACAAGACTTAGAAAGTGTATTCTACAAGCACTCAGAAAATCGAGGTTGACAAGCTAACAAATCGTGTTTATTTAAACATGATGGAAACGTGCTTGGGAGAGCCACGAATATAACGTACTAATATAATGCATCAACCAATAACAACCAAGGATTTTCTGGGTAGGAAATGAAATCTCAAGGTCAACTGATCATTCCATGCTCGAAAGCATAGAATCCAAAATTCGGACCTTTATCATCAGGTGAGTTTTGGGGATCTGACGTCACCAACAGTCTCAGAAAAAGAAAGAAATAAACGTTTATCGAGTACTTAAAATCCTTTGCATTTATAGACTTTATGCTTTGTTGCAGAGCCAAGTCATTTTAATGCAGCTTGCATTTGTTTCTATTAAAAGAATATACATCACCATGGTAAAGACTGACTAACAGTCATCTATTTTTAAACAAATAAATTAGATTTCAGGCCTGTGAAAGTAAAGGCTTGAAAAAATTTCAGAAGACTGGTGTTTGGTTGTTTATCGATCAGTTTGAAGGAATATAAGACAATAATCTGATGTCCTGTATCCAAGAAATGTTTAGTGATTGCACTGTTTAAAGCAGACCTTTTTCTTGTTAGAAGGCTAATAGGAACATGTTCAGAAGATCTAGGATATGCTCTGTTTTGTGTTCTGTAAATATAGGAGCTTAGTCAGGTACATGTAAATTTATAGATAAAGTTGACGGAAACATAAAAGTATTGCTTTTCCAACCTATGATCGGATTATTGAACATATTGTTTTATACAGTATTAATGCACTTTTGCTGCTGTGTACGTCCTGTTCAGCACAGAGTTAGGCCTTCTGTTGACTGTGCCTGAAATATCATCACCTTTGAAAATATTGGTTTTTTGTAGGCTGCAGTGATACCTGACCTGTTATGCGTGGAGTTTGTGAATTTATCGATACATTTCAGTGGGAATTAGTTGTCTATGAGGCATTTATCTTCCGATTTGTCTGAGGTACACATCCTTTCTATTCTAGAAAATAGTGTTTCGGCTAACGTTTTCTTGTAACTGATTGAATAAAAACTGTTGAAATTCAGGCAAAGAACATTACAAGTACTTTTCCATCTGTCAATAGCAGTACAATGGAATTGGGATGATTTATTTTGACGATTTTTTCTTTAGAAATGATAACTGATTTCAATAGTCTTTTCAATGGAAAAGCCAATATCAGACGATAGATTTCGTTCGAAATAACATGCTACCCAATAACGAACAAACTGATAAGTGTAAATGATTTAGCTTACAGAAACAGATTATCATAAATAATACGAATTCCAGTCAGCTATAATGCTCTCATTGATCTCTGATATAGTATACATGTTTAACTGAATGTCTGTAGTAAAGATCTTCTGTTCTATTTCCACTCTTTTACATTGTTGGTTTTATGTCTGAGTTTGGTTATTGTATCTACGCAGATGATCACTCACGACCGTTATTCGTCACAGTTGATAAATCTGTCAGATATCACGTAGAACTTCGTAAGTACGTACATCAGTTCAGTTTGCCATAACACCTTAGCACAGAAATGTCATTTTCAAATCTCATAGTAGTAGATGTAATAGAAGTATTAACGGTAATGGAGAAGATTAAGGTTAGAAGGTATTATTTAAGATGTATAGACCAGTAAAATAAATCTGAATAAGAAAAAAAAGTCATTGGAAATTCAGAAGATTAGAATTTGACAGGAGATGGAGAATGGATGCATCTTTTGAGCCATACCATTCAAAGTCTCTAACCATCGGTTATAATCGTCTCGCGGATCACAATCATGTAGCAGTCTACACCTACTAACATGCCTCAGCCAAGTTGTCGGTGGCTCCGTGGATTTGTGCCACGTTTTTGTTTGGTCAACATGCTCAACTACTTAAATCCCTATCACTAGTTCAGTTGCCAATGCAAGCCAATCCTGAATCAAAATTTTGCATTTCATAAGACTTTTCACCAAGCAGAACTAAGTCTTCAGCATTTTTCTAAGTCAGCATGCGAATCTCCCGGTAACATTCCATTTGATATCTAAATTCTGTTGTTTTGACTATACAAAACTGTTTCAAATAATTTAAATGCTCGATAAAATAAATCATCTCACTGATGTATTAATTTTCATTGTTTATTTTCCTGTTTTCTTGATTCTTTGTCTATCAACATTGTTTTTATTCTTTTCAGTGCTTCATTTTATGGTCTGATGATCTTTAACAAAAAAGGTTTATTTATTTCAAGTATCATCTCATTGTATATATGAACATAATATATAAGTAGGATACATATATAGTTTCTTATCGACTATTTAATTTGAACAAAGTTTGAATAGTGGATTTAGTTTATCTAAATAATTAATAACAGTCAAGGACGACTGAGCGGTTGTTTCAATGTAGTGTTATTCAATAGCCATGAAAGAGATAGAAACCTCAAATTTTAGTGTGTTCAGAGTATTCTTACGTTGACATTCAGCGTTCCTTATTGTGATCTTTAGATAATTTCCGAAAGTAGTTGTTTGACATTAATGATAAATGTTACCTTTTGGATATGGTTGAATTCTCTCTCTCTCTCTGTAAAAGATTCTCATTGAAATTTCTGAAATTCAATCTACACTCAGTCGCCCGTTAACAATCAAGTATTTTTGATGAAATACTGTGTAATTGTGAATATTGTTTCATTGAGTCAAGAAGATTTGCGAAAATTTAAAATAATTAATTATTTTAAATAGAAACCACTGTGATTTACAGTATATGCATTACGGGGTTGTAAAGATTGTTAAGTTACACATTTTTTTGAAACCATGAATCGATCAATGTTAGGCCACCATTAGAAACCTGGAAACACTGGACGGCCGTTTCGTCCTAGTACGGGACTCCTCCTGTTCGGGTATAGGCAGTGTCTACTGAAGACTGTGTATGAGGTTGCGCAACTCCGTGAATTTGATCAAGTTAGACATTAACACCGTTAGATACCGGCTCAGTAGTCTAACGGTTAGGGCGTTCGCTCCCAATACCGAAGGTCCTGGGTTCGAATCCTGTGGGGTGCAGGATTCGTGGGTGAGGAGGAGGGTGAGGAGTCCCGTACCAGGACGGAACGGCCGTCCAGTGCTTCCAGGTTTCTAATGGTGTTCTAACATTGATCGATTCATAGTTTCAATAAATGTGTAATTTACAGTACAGGTTGAAGATTTACTTCACCTTTTGAAACACGTCAATCACTTTATTCAAAAACAAACATCATCTGTACAAAAAAGTATTTTACGCGGAATCACTACACAATATATACTGCCTGTCATACTACATGAAGTTAACAGGATCTAAATACGAAAGATATTAATTACGTTTTTAATGGTTTCTAAAGCTTCTCCCTGTTAATGTGAAAGACTGTTTATTACTGAAATCATGAATCAACGACTGTTAGGCCACCATTAGAAATCTAGTCGCACTGAACGGCCGTTTCAACCTGGTCTGAGACTCATCATCAGTGCGCATGCCCAACTCCAGCGACCTACGGTCATGCGAGCAAACGCCTAACCTCTGGACCACTGGGCTGGCATCCAACAGTATTAATGTGCTTCCAGGTTTCTAATGATGGTCTAACAATGATTTATCAAGTCAAGTATTATTTATTGGCGATTTCCATAGACAGACATAAATTATTAGTTCACACAAAGACTTACTAAATTCTACATGATTCTTAGTCCATAATTAAGGGAAATATTTGGTACAGAGGTTTCACTAGAAGCAAACAATGGTGTTTCTCGTTTGATACGTATTCTTCTACCTTCATTTCACGTTCTACCTAATTCAACACCAAAGATGAACTACTTTTGATCTTCATAGCTGTTTTACATGATCCCTTATTTATAGTTACACTTTTAGTAATTAGTAGTTCTATGGAGGTACAGTTCACCGATTTGAGACGGCGGAGAAAATTTTGTAGCTCAGGTGGATCATTGTAGCGGGGTTTCGTTCATTGAGCTTCGATGAAAGCTCCACAACGCAAAACATTCAGCTCAGAGAATGAAACTCTACCACAGTTAATCACCATTTTTACAGAATGACTTTATTTGACTTGAAAAGCAGTTGCTTTCTGATATCTTTTCACTAAAATAATTAAAAAATCACTCATAAACAATATTTTTCGGCATATTACCGACGAATTATAGTGAATCATCTTTTTTTTTATCAAATATATCTGCGTAAAAGTTTATTTATCATCGTGTTTTATAGTAAAATTTAGTCAATAATCTACACTATTAAGCTAGACAAACCAATTGGGTAGAAAGCTTTATTAACAGAAGCCAAAACTACTTTTCATCATAATGTAGGTGCATATATAAGAGACTGAACCAACTAAGCAGAAGGTAAGCTTGGCTAGATGAATTAATTTACTGATGACAGCTCCTTCATACTTATCTCTTACATCATGGCTATACAACAGTATATAATCTATGAGTCTTCCAGCGACACATAAAGAATTTCTATTTTTAATAACTGAGTCTGTATATAGTCCTTTAAAACCTATAGTGTATTTCTATGAACAAGGTAACTACAAGTGAAATGTGAGGTACAACAGGACCATCCATGCTACAAACGCTTAATTGTGGGTTTTTTAATTGTTGCCGTTTTTGAAACTAACACTCATTACAGAATTTATGGATCTTAGAGGTTAGTAGATACTTCAGTGGTGAGATATCTCTGCCTAATCATTTTCAACAGCTCCCAGGTTGAAAATTAAATATTCCACCCTTACTCTATTATAGGGTTATGTTTATATAGACATATATACTAACATTATACCAATCACAATAATTTATGAGTCAGTGATAACAACGAAATAGTTTACGTAACGTAATTATTAAAAATTGACAACAACTTAGACGTCAAATTAGCTAACACCAGCTTCCATCAAAGTTGAGAAAGTGTGGTTAAAGCAATACGTTTCTATGCTTTGTCACTCGTAGTTAAAAGTGATTGTATGGTCAATTCTTACAACTCATATACCTACTACTTTTTCGAAAGGAGTTTGACCTTGCCTCTTACATATACAGCAAAATCAAAAAGGATTTGAGCTAACAAATAAAGTCTTTGTATTCACTGAGGAATTTGTAATACTGATGGAGATGTTAGATCCCCAGAACTCGCTTGATAAATGCCTTAATTTTGGATTTCACGTTGCGAGCATTGGCTGGTCAGTTCACCTTGAGATTTCGTTTCCCACCAGGAAAATCCATGGCTGTCCCAAGGACGTTTCTATGTTGTATTAATAAACGATATTTGTGTGCTTGATTGGGACAGTTACGAAAATAGCACACTAAAATACACAGCAGCCAATCACAGACATGGATTTTCCTGGTGGGAAATGAAATATCGAGGTCAACTGATCAGCCCATGCTCGCAAACGTGAAATACAAAATTAAGGCATTTATCAAGCCAGTTCTGGGGATCTAACATCCCCAACACTTACGTTGCACCATCAGTAGCGGCAACAGTAACAGCTAATTCATTCCATTCTCACCACTGTTTTGACAGTAGTTATTCCAGGGAAAGAAAAACAAAGAGTTTTCAATGGCTTTTTAAAAAAATTTAGTGAATAATAAATATATATTTCAACCACACGACGAGTTAATTGTTTGCTTTTAAAAAGCAAAATTTCGCACTCAATAAGACTCTTCACCAAGACAAATGGGTGACCTCACGCAAAATCCTTGAACTGATCAACTTTAGACCTTAACACCTTTGGATGTCGGATCATTGGTCCAGAGGTTAGGCGTTCGAGCGCAAGACCGGAGTTCCGGGGTTCGAATCATGCAAGTAGTAGGAATTGTGGATGTGCACTTATGACAAGTCCCACATCAGGACAACAAATACACCTGTCATTATGCTATCAGTTTGTCTAAATGCTTTTTATTTACCTAAATATCACTGACTCATAAATTGCTTTAATTAGTTCTGTTATATATTAACACATAGGTATGATCAATATTACCCTATTGGCTAATAAAAGCTGAAGATCTATTCGAAACTAATAACAGTAATAATATTGTTATGTAACGCTTTTTATCCAAGTAATATCTCGACCTAATGTTGTGTTCGTCTCTATGTACGCTTGAAGCTATTACGAGTTCACCTTAGGCGATGAACGCGAACGAGACAATTACCAGTGTCCAGGTACGTTACCTTGAATCCCAGGCTCAAAATAAAAGACATTGTAGGCGTAGAAAGTATATTCTACAACACCCAGTAATCACAATACAATCAAGCACATAACTCTCGTTTATTTATAAATCATAGAAACGTCCTTTGGACAGTTACGAAAATAGCACACTAAAATACACAGCAGCTAATCACAGCCATGGATTTTTCTGGTGGGAAAAGAAATCTCAAGGTCAACTGATCAGCCATATCTGGCAATCGTGAAATCCAAAATTAAGGCATTTATCAAATGAGTTCTGGGGATCTAACGCAGCAACAGCTAATTCATCCCATTCTCACCACTGTTTTACAGTAGTTATTCCATGGAAAGAAAAACAGAGTTTTCAATGGCTTTTTAAAAAAATTTAGTGAATAATAAATATATATTTCAACCACACGACGAGTTAATTGTTTGTTTTTAAAAAACAATGATGCTTTCATTGAAAAGAAAAAATAGCTCTCATTGCAATAAATTAGAAGAATTTGATTTGTTTAAGTGAATAACAATGGAAAAAATATAAATTCAGTTCAAATGGAATTATTATCAAAACTACTTTATTTTCATATAAAATTTGATGTTAACTGTTCACAGACATGCAATGGTACTTACTACTCGTTTGAAAAACGCTGAAAGGCCATTTTCATTTCTTGATTGTGAGCAAAAAAATGGTAAGAAGAAAAATCCACAATTGAAATGTAGTTCTAAACATTTCAAAAGTATATGATTTAGTGTGAATGGCTTGAAGCTGAACTAGTCTGCTGCATACAACATAAGTCAGTAGATCAACTGTAAGTTTGAGTGTATTTCAATAGAAACTGTTTATATATCTCTCTAAAGGGAATATGCGCTTGTATATAGACAGTTTTGAATTTTAAGAAAATTACCGGTTTTTCACATAATTTCTACTAGTATCATATACACATTGAGTATGGCAGTGTAGCTCAGGGAGGGTACATATCAAGCTGTTGAGTTTGTTTATTGATTATTTTTTGAAGACAACGTCATTGGCATATACTATCGGAGGCTTTTCGACATTATGCCGTACCTGAGAAGATAGTCAACATCATACAAAAATCTCATGATGGATTAAACTGCAAGATCGTACACGGAGGAAAGTTGACAGACCGGTTGCGTATTGTCACCATTTTACTTTATTCTGGTGATCGACTTGATTATGAAGACGTCGACATCTGAAGGGAAGCACTATATTCAATGGACAGCCAGGATGCAGATGGACAATTTGAACTTCACAGATGATCTGGCTCTTCTATCGCACACACAACAACAAATGCAGGCGAAAACGGCCAGTGTAGCAGCAGCCTCTGCAGCAGTAGGTCTCAATATACGCAAGGGAAAAGCAAGATTCTTCGATACAACACAATATGTGCCAACCAAATCACTCTTGATGCAGATTCTTTGGAGGACGTAAAAACATTACATATCTGGGCAGTCTTATTAAAGAGCAAGATGAGTCCAATGCATATGAGAAGGCTTATATAAGCAAAGCAAGGGCAACATTCTTACCATTGAACAACATCTGGAACTTGAAAAAACTATAAACCAACACCACTCTCACAACTTTCAATGCAAATATCCAGATAGGTCTACTTTATGAGGGGGGGACCTTGGGGAACTACTAAAGCCATTATCCACAAGATAAAAGTAATTATTAACAGTTGTTTACGCAAGATTCTGTAGATTTATTGACCAGACACCATCAGCGACAACTCACTGTTGGAAATAACTAACCAGATTCCGGTAGAGGAGGAATTTAGGAAAAGGCGCTGGAAGTGGATAGGTAACATTTAGTAAGACATCCAACTGTGTCTCAAGACAAGCCCTTACTTGTTTATCACCAGTTTTTGTAAACAAATAACTGTTTTTTGCACAAGTTCTCCAATGATCATTTGCACATGTGTTTGGCAATCGTTCAGACAGAGTACATAACAAGCTATTGAGTTTATTTTTCGGGTTTTTTTTCAGACAATATGATTCATGAAATTTCTGTTATTAGTTCAAACTTCCAAGTATAACTAATAACGTTAGAATTGCAAATATTGATCAATCTGTTCGCATCGTAGAATATCGAATTTGATGATAGTATCATTGTTGATGATTAACTGGTTTGTAGTGTGTGTGCGTTAATGTCTTGCCCACAGGACTCGTCCTAGCTTTTGGACAAATTAGTTAGTCCAGTATTCTCAAGTTATTATTCACTCATCTTATGATCTTGTCAGTCATTCTCTTATATCACAGTTGTTTTTATTCGTGTATGTATGTGCGCCTATCTCGCTTAATTGATGTCTGGTTTACTTTGTTCCACTATAAATGCTTCGTCATGCTTCATCGAATTGAGTTAGCTCACTCACTCACTCCACTTCTCTTTGCTCGTATACTTTTCACTATCATCTGTGCATGAACGATTGCCTGAAATAAATTCATCCAACCGAATCCGTATTTGACTTTCATATTACTGCAGTTGCGCAAACAGGATTCGACGAATCTTAGTATACGGAAACTGAAGGGGAGATTTATTTCATAACATAATCGATCATTCATAAATATCGGAGTCACCAAAATTTTAAACATTACTGTGAAATTATCAATAAATTTATAAGTTGAATTTCAATGATCATGTTTTAGTTAATTGAAAATGCTTTTTCTTTCAGAATTAATAACTAGAATTTACAGGATTTTTAGTGCGAAACGGTAACTTAATTAATTAACTAAATAGATCAGTTCACAAACGTATACTCCAGTTAACTGATTATATATGAAGAGATCTATGTAAATGTTATTTTACATTGAAACTGTGAGGCAATCATTGTTATTCCTCCATCAGAAACCTGGAAGCACTGGATAGCCGTTTCTTTCCGGTATGCAACTCGTCAACAGTGAGCATCCATGACTCCCGCTACTCACAGGAATCCAATCCAGCCCGTTAAACCTCTGAACTATCTAATGTCTAACTCTCATCGATCTAAGGATTTCACGCAACCTCACCCATTGTTTTCAATAGTTACTGTATTAACACCCAACAGGGTTGAACTCTGCTGGTCTTGGCTTCTGACTAGATTGATCCGAGAATTTCCTTACAAAGCTAGTCACTAGTGAGCACATTTTATGATTTTTCATTATTACTAGTTATCTTATTTAAAAGTTACAGAGGAATCTAACAGATTAAGTGGTTTTGTAGCAGAATATATCGAATACTGATTTCAAGATATGTAAGTAATAAGTTTCCCGATAAAAATGTTGTCAACAAGTTCAGAAACAAACCATTAGACTGAATTATTTAAGTAATCACTCTAATTAATGATGAATAGAAAATGCTTAGAAAGTATATTCTACAAAAACACCCAGCAATCACAGTACAATCGACCACACAACTCTCGTTTATTTATACATCCTAGAAACGTCCTTGCGAGATTCACAAAAATAGCACACTAAAATACACAGCAGCCAATCACAGCCATGGATTTTCCTGGTGGGAATTGAAATCTCAATGTCAACTGATCAGCCCATGCTCGCAAACGTGAAAACCAAAATAAGGCATTATCAAGCGAATTTTGGGGATCTAACATCCCCAACAAATTAATTATATAAAACTGTGTTGATCAGTTGATACTAACTTAATAACGGAAGTTTTACATAGTTGATATAATTTTATTACTTACTTACTTACGCCTGTTACACCCAATCAAGCATAGGCCGCCCACCAGTTTTCTCCAAACAACTCTGTCCCAAGCTTCCCTTTCCATTTCTGTTCAATTTTTGTTCATTCTTCCCATGTCTTTCTCTATTTCTCGACGTAATGTGTTCCTTGGTCTCCTCTTTTCCTTTGTGCTTGAGGGTCCCATGTGAGGGCTTGTCTTGTGACACACTTAGGTGCTTTTCGTATTGTGTGTCCTATCCACTTCCACTGCTTCCTCCATATTTCCTGCTCCTTTGGAATCTGGTTTGTTCTCTCCAACAGTAAGTTGTTGCTGATGGTGTCTGGCCAACGAATCCGAAGTATTTTGCGAAGACAACTGTTCAGAAATACTTGTATCTTCTGAATGATGGCTTTTGTAGTTCTCCCAGTTTCCACTCCATACAGTAGAAGTGTCTTCATATTTGTATTGCAAATCCTGATTTTGGTGTTGAGTGATATTTGAGGGCTTGTCTCGTGACGCAGTTGGGTGATTTTCTCAGTGTGTGTCCTATCCACTTCCACCTCTTCTTCCTTATTTCCTAATCCACTGGAATCTGGTTTGTTCTCTCCCAAAGTAAGTTGTTACCGATAGTGTCTGGCCAACGAATCCAAAGTATTTTGCGATAGAAATTTTATGAGGAGTTGTATTTTATTGCTTAAAATTCGATGTTCAAGTGTATTGGTTTTTTTTGTGATTTTCAATTCAGTAATATATTGCATACATATATTAAAAAAATATCAAATATTGAGGAGAAAAAAACATAAAACATAATCTACACCCAAATTATCCAAACAATGTTATAAAAATTTCCACTTCGAACTAAATTAGTTTTTATTCTAGATCAGAATAAAACTAATGTTAAAAATTGGACTTCATTTTTTTTTCTACATAGTAGTCACGCAACCAATGAATATAAAATGGCTGATACTGTTCAGTATCATGTTTGTGTTTAATGATGACAAGAATTGTATATATATATATGTATATATATAGTATGTAAATGTAGGTGGTATAGAGAAATAATAATGTCCATAATAAAATGTAGAAATTCAACACAACCGCGAGCACAAAATAAAATGCTAACGAACGATTATCCATCCGACCTATGCCTATACATATCTCTACATACACACGTACATACATACATAATAGAAGTAAGCATGGGATAGAAATGGGGGGCAATTTTAATACACAGAAAATCAATGAATGTACTCAACGTAACCAACAGACAAACAAACGAACGAACAAGCAGATGAAAATACTAATAATGATCTTACTATGTAATGCAGAGTAATTGATGTGAAACAAAAAACAACCAATTTATGGTTTATGGAATGTAAATTGTCAAGACAGTTTTTTTCACATTGTAATTAGTGAAATAATACATAGTAGGTAAAGTTTTAAATGATTTTTCATCATTGCCAATTGATCACTAGTGGTGTGTGGTTGATAATTGGCTGTATAAGCAGTAGTGAATAATTGACGTTGACCAAATTGGTTTTATTTGGTAATAGTTGGTAGTTGATAGTTGTTAGTCATAGATCCACTAAAGCCTGCTGTGGATGATGACTTCTCATACAAAACCGTCATTGACTACTTCATTGTCACCGCTGGGTTCTGCTAACAGTAGAAACTTGTAAGTCGATGTTGTTTGACTCTACGCTATCTGAGTCAACTTTAAAGCATACACATGCATATCAAATTAGAGGTTTGACTTAAATGCAACGATTAATGATGAGAAATGCTAGTGAATGGTTTTTTGAATGAACGAACATGTTAATATTAGTTTATATGATACTGAGGAATGAGAAATATCTGTTATATTGTAAGAAATCATAATATGTTCAGTTTCTAATCAGATATAAGTAGGCAGAAAGGTTCTAAATTACTTATAATATCAAAATTAATTAGATTTTAATTATATATATAGAGATGAGGAACCATATGAAAATCGATAAATTCTTTGAAACAATGGTACAAAGGAGCAATATGCAAGCATCCTGGGTTTGAATCCTGCAAGTAACAGGAGTTGTGAATGCGCACTGTTGATCGAATCCATCCGGTGCTTACAGATTTCTAATGATGGTTTGAGGACGATTGAGTAAATCACGATTTCAATTTTGAAAGTATCCAACTAATGCCTTATGTGTACATTAGTAGAAACGTGTATGTCGATGTTGTCTGACGCTGCGCTATCTCAGTCAACTTCAAATCATACATATATATATCACATTGGAGGTTTGACTGCAGTAATACAATGACAATAAACGATTAAAGCAGGGAAATGATAGTAAAATAGTTCGCTGACTGAAAAAACATGTCATTAATACTTTACGTGAAACTATGAAATTAGAGGTATCCGTTATATTGTAAGAAATCATAATAAGCTCAATCAAAAAAAAGTTTCTGATCAAATATCAGTAAAGAAAAAGGCTATAAATTACTCAGAAAGTCAAAATTAGTTAGATTTCTACGCTTACAAAGTCATTTTACTCTATTTGGGGATTCAAGGTAGCCTACCTGGACGCTGGTAAAAGTCTCCTTCGCGTTTATCGACTAAGGTAAACTCGTAATAGCCTCAAGCATACTTAGTGACGAACTTATCATATATAAAGATGAGAAACAATATAAGAATGGGTAAAGTTTTCAAAATAATGTCGATACAGCAGCCTAAAATACATCCTAGGTTCGAATCCTGCGAGTAGCAAGGTTCGTGCATCTGCACAAATTAGCTGTCCAGTGCTTTCAGGGTTCCAATGGTTGTCTGACGACTTCAATGTAAAAAGTATCCAACCAATGTCTCGTGTGTACATTTGATACACTTGTATTAGAAGTATTGTATAAACTCTGTATTGCTTCATTTACGTGGGAATTGAATCGATACAAATATATCAATCATACCAATCACTTATTACAGTGTGTTTACATGTCATCTGCAAAAAAGTTAACACATACATTCACTACTCCACAACATGATGAACGCATCCAACCAATTATTTAATCAAAGCTTAAAGTGTCAAAATTTAAACATTCACTGGTCATAATTTACATAAATTAATTTGTTTTAACATGGTTGATGATTACTGGTGTGTTTTTTAACTGATATACAAGAAAAATAAAAAACTAAGATTTATTTTTTCTTAGATTGTACAATGAATGATAAATGTAAAAAAAGTTTCAAGTTAATTTTTGTAGAAAAAAAAAGAAATCAAACAAACAAACAAACATTCATATCATTCAAGTGTTTATTGAAACTTGAATAATAATATTTCTTTTGAATGTAAATAGTTCAATTTTTTGTTTGTTTTAATCAACAAGTACAAGTTAGAAAAAAAACCCAATGAATGTAACATGATTAAAAAAAATCACAAAGGGTTGCTTCTGAAAAACAAAGATAACACAAATAAGTGTAGCCTATAGATATAATTAATATATATTTATTTATACATGAAATGAATGATACAATGTAGGCAGATTCAGTAAAAAGAAAAAAATTTTAATCAAAATGTTCTTTTGTTGATAATTTAAACAAGTGAATGTAAAAAATAATAGATTCAATGATCAATTATCATATATTTCAATAGTAGTGTGGTGTGAGCTACTTATAAGTAGTATATGACGTGAGTGTCAACGTAATGTCTGGCAGCAGAAAATGGGGGAAGATCAAGAAAGGAAGAGTTCGGAACACAATGGAATTTGTATGAAACACATGAATCGTAGGTGACAATGGATTGATGTTTTGCAATAGGAACAGTCCAGTTCAATATGATGAACTGATATTTTGCAAATTAGGGATTTACGATATGGTTTTCCAATGTTACTGAGTAACTCTGTAATTTTCGTTCAATACAATCCTGTTGCACCACCTGTGTTCTCGTTCACTACAGTAGAATTCATTACAAATTAATTATATTTTTAAGGTCTGTTTACTTTAAAAGACATTCTATGTAAACATTGTCATAAGAATTTGATCAGCGAACATTGTATACAAAAGATGTAGTTATTTATGAGTAGACTACTAACTAACTATTTCCTCTCATTTCATAAGTGAGAATACATGATATTTTCAAACTTGCCTACTTACTTACTTACGCCTGTTATCCCAGACGGAGCATAAGGCCACCCACCGGTTTTCTCCAGCTAACTCTGTCCTGGGCTACCCTTTCCAGTTCTGTCCAACCAGTTTTCATTCTTCTCATATCTTTCTCTATTTCTTGGAGTAATGTGTTCCTTGGCCTTCCTCTTTTCCTTTGACCCTGAGGGTTCCATGTGAGGGTTTGTCTGGTGACGCAGTTCGGTGCTTTTCTAAATGTGTGTGTCCTATCCACTTCCACCGCTTCTTCCTGATTTCGTTCACCACTGGAATTTAGTTTGTTCTCTCCCACAGTAAGTTGTTGCTGATAGTGTCTGGCCAACGAATTCTAAGTATTTTGCGACATAATTTTATAGAAGTTTTATTTTCAAACTTACTTACTTACTTACGCCTGTTACCCCCAATGGAGCATAGGCCGCCCACCAGTTTTCTTCAACCAACTCTGTTCAAACTTGTATATATATACTAAAACATGTTCATTTTCTAAGAAATGAATCAGTCACACCACTGATTCTCGTGATTTAACAATTCAGTAGGTGATGTACAGTAGTTTATATTACCAATCTTACTTACTTATGTCTGTTACCCTCAATGGAGCAAAGGCAGCCAACCAACATTCTCCAATCTACGCTGTTCAAGGCCTTCCTTTCTCGTTTTGCCCAAATGGTGATCATTCTTCTCATGTCAGTCTCCATTCCTCGGTGTAATGTGTTGTTTGTCTTCCCTTTTTCCTTTGACCACAAAGATTCTAAGTGAGGGCTTGTCTTGTGATGTAGTTGGATGCTTTCCTCAATGTGTGTCCTATCCACTTCTAGAGCTTTCTCCTAATTTCATCCTCCACCGGGATCTGGTTTATTCTCTCCCAGAGTAAGTTATTACTGATGGTGTCTGGACAATGGATCCGAAGTATTTTGTGTAGACAACGTTTTAGTAAACACTTGTATCCTCTGGTTCGCCAAACTTCCGCCAACACGATAGTATGATCTTAACATTTGTATATTAGATAGTAGTTGTTGTGAGTTTCAGATATGCATTGATTTTAGAACTGCTGCCATAGCTTTGAATTAATTTTTTTCTTGTTAGCGTTTTTTTGGCAAGTTAGATTTCGACGGAATGGAGTCGCCAACCACATGTCCAACCCTCATCCTTTATCCGGGCTTGGGACTGGCAGTAGTCTCTAAGGTTCTACTGGTGGATAGAACACACATTGCGGAAAGCACCTAACTGCACCACGAGACAAGCCCTCACATGGAACCCTCAAGGCAAAAGGAAAAGAGGAAGGCCAAAGAATACATTACGCCGAGAAATAGAGAAAGACATGACAAGAATGAACAAACATTGGACAGAACTGGAGATGGAAGCCCAGGACAGAGTTGGATGGAGAAAACTGGTGGGTGGCCTATGCTCCATTGTGGGTAACAGGCGTAAGTAAGTAAGTAAGTAAGTACGTAAGCCATTGCTTTGCCAATCGGGGCCATTATTTACAAAAAGGACTCTTCAACAATGTTTACTTAAACCGAAGAAACTACAACTAGTAACCTTAAAAAGCTTTGTATAATTCATTTTCGTTTATTTACAATGATTTGATGAACACTCAAGTCAAATTGATTATTTATTTCTACAATCAATAAGCCAAACAACAGTAAGTATGAAAATGAACATCAAAATCGTAATATGCTGTTGAAATTTCAGCTGACTGTTAGCCAATTAGATAAAAAAAAAGTTTTTTGTCAAAACACTAACTTCATTTATGATATAGATAATTGTAACTAGTGAAGCTATGTGAAAACAGGGTTATGAATTTTTTTGTAAAAAAAAAAAAATAGTTTCACGTAATTCACAATAATAAATCTATAATTTAAAATTCTTTTATTTTCTAAATATTTACTTTCAAATAAAATAAAATTGTCACTGCATACTCAACTTATCCCTATGGCGACCAGATTCATCTCTGTGAGTGAGTGTGTGTGTGTGTCTGTGTGCGTTTGTTTGGTTTTCAAATCGTTATTGTTATCATTGTTCCAATTAGTGAAACTTGAAAATTTATAGTTAAGATTATTATTATAAGCTTAAGGTTTGAGCTTGTTTTTGTAGTCTTCCTATGTATGAATAAATTGAGTGTAGAAATCCAACAGTTGGACATTGTACAGATCAAATTGTTAGGATATTCATCGAATATTTGTAAGTCTAGCTCTAACAACAACTTACTTTGGGAGAGAACAAACCAGATTCCAATGGAGGAGGAAATCAAGAAGAAGTGGTGGAAGTGGATAGGACACACATTGAGAAAAGCACCAAACTGAGTCACAAGACAAGCCCTCAATCGGAACCATCAAGGTGAAAGGAAAAGAGGAAGGCCAAGGAACACATTACGTCGAGAAATAGAGAAATACATGAGAAGAATGCCCAAAAACTGGAAAGAACTGGAATTGGAAGCCCAGGATAGAGTTGGCTGGAGAATACTGATGGGCGGCCTATACTCCATTGGGGGTAACAGGCGTAAGTAAGTAAGTAAGTAAGCTCTATTGGTTGATTCCTATTGGTCGCCGTAACTATCAATGTCACATACTTCAAACGTTGTTTCCTATTCGACCTAACTGTATAAATATGCATTATCTGTAACGTTTTATTGACGCAGATCCCTAGTCCGGGATTCTTATCTTCTTCTGGACTCGAAACTCGTACTTCTCTGGATGTTTGTGGAATACATGTTCTACTTCATATCAAGTCTTCTTCTTTCACTCAATGGGGGTTTAGGAAGCTCGTATTAGAGTAGCATGTCGTATCGCCAGATCCTCGATCCTCGTGTTCTCGTTTTCCAACTAAAGTAAACTTGTAATAGTTCAAACGCATATCAAATTGACCTGTTTACGTGCATTCACAATGCAAATGACTAGGTATCATCATCAACATGTTCAGCGTTTTCTGAAAAATCACATTTCTAGATTAGCGATTTAGCTGTTTTATTCTACACACAGAAAAACAAACAATAAAAAGTACTGAACATGTTTAACATTGAACCTTTTTTACGCTATGGTTCTTTTCAACAAAATTTATTCATTTGCTCCTATTACGTGATGTTTTTATTTCGTTCAAACTGTTCAATGTTCAGTTTTTGGTTTGTTTAAGTCGTTCCTTTGTTATGCTATGCTATGCTATGCTTTAATCTACAATAATTTTATTGAAAATAAAACTGACATGAAATATGTGCTTTACAATACGTGTGAAAGTTGATTTCGTGCATGAAATCATTAATTAGGTAGGGGGAAAATGCTCAACATAATCATATTATATCATATCAATACTCTTGGTAAGAGAAAAAAAAACACTTCCAGAAACATTTAGCTCGTTTCAATGAGGTGTTTCTTTTTTTTTCGTAACGAATAGATTGTTTGCCTGACAATTTAAAGAAAATCAATTTTTCAAAATATAGTCCGTATGTAGAATTTATCCAATGCTAGGATAGAAAACAGAAGTCAGCGTATCAGAAATGCATTATGCTGTCGAAATTTTCATTAACAAATATGTTCACTGGTTGATTCTTAGTGGTTGAAGTCAAAAAACAATACTCAATTAAGTCTCTGTGTCAGTCAGAACCACATCAGTGTGCGTACGCTCTTCAAGGAAATAGTGTGGTGTGAGCTACCTATAAGTAGTATATGACGTGAGTGTCTACGTAATGTCTGGCAGCAGAAGATGAGGGAAGATCAAGAAAGAAAGAGTTAGAAAACAATGGAATTTGTATGAAACGCATGAATAGTGACAATGGATTGATGTTTTGCAACAGGTACAGTCCAGTTCGATATGATGAACTGATATTTTGCAAATTAATGATTTACGATATGGTTTTCCGATTTTACTGAGTAATTCTGTAATTTTCGTTAAATGCAATTCGGTTGCCCCACCTGTGTTCTCGTTCACTACAATAGTTCTTCTTAGTGGATTCGAATCTGGGTTATGAAGCTTCACAGTGAGTGGCAATATTTTTGAGCAACTTAAATCTGGAAAGTTTTTCTTTTAAGGGTGAGATATTTGTACTCACTTAAAAGTCAGGATGTGAACAGTTTAGAAGGTAGCGTCTTATATTGTTGCATAGCTGTTTAATTGTGATTTTTAATCCACTGAAGATCATAGATTCCTAGAAGATTAAAAACTCGGATGCAGGGTTTTTCATTGTCTGATTCCAACCACTTAACACGTAAACGATTTTTATTGGGTACTGAGTTACTTTGACTGGCAAGCAAATTGCATATCATTCAGTGGATTTTGATTGGCACTAAGAACCATACGGATATTGACACTGACCAATATTCAGTGTCCGTTTTCTTAAAGGCATTCATTACATCACCATCAAGTGATGAATTTTATTTATAAAATTGTTAATACCTCATGCTGCAACTTATAGCACGGACTTGTTATTGTTTACTAAAACAATACCCGGCCATAGCTGCTACATTGACGTGGTGGTCGGGCTTGCCTATCGTGATAACCCAACCGAGCTATATTGGCCGGAAGGGTCTACCATGCCAGGCAGGACGATCAGAGAACGATGAGACCAAAAGCAGCTACCAAAGGTCTGAGGGCGAAGTCGTACTGCTGACTGTAGAAAGGTGTGACAGCAATAAGGTGTTTCCCTCGGACAACCAGCACCTGAAGAGATACTGCCTTCTCACAAGGAAGGAAGGGTTAGAAAATGTCGACCCTAAAGATGTCACACCTCACCCTACCTCATGGATTTCCGTCTCCGGCGGTAATAGTGCCCACTAAGGGCTTTCAAGAGCGGAGCTAATACTCAGAAAACCTCTCATAAAAAGGTCGTGCGTGACCTGCCTCAAGCAGTTGTCCCTTGGACTCTGCGGTCACACTTCCAGGTTGTTAAGATCAACACTAATCTACCTTTCTTTTCAGCTTCCTCAAGAAACACCCTTCAATGTTGTGGGCAGCCGGGATGTGACAGCCGCCCTCATACTCTTACGGGTGGTATAATATCATGAAAATAAATCGATCAACTGCCGTTTATGAACATAAATTATTTCAATTCGAAAAGAAAAACACAACTTAAACATGAGTTTTAATATGCAAAACATCTAGAATGATTATGCTAGGCAAAGTTAACAAATAACACGATAATGTCACAATTGAATCAATCATGTTTGATCAATAATACATTGAAGAGAAAAAAATCAATGTCAGTTTGAGTTTTGTAAACAGATGCAAATGTCAGGTTACAACATTTCACAAAAACTTGTATTTGTTATGTTTTGTTTGGATTAAAAGTTTAATTGTTTACTGAATCGGCGGAGCATTTCATGTAGGAAGGATATTTGGGAAGTTGAATATCAATGGAGCATGCATAGCTTAAAGCTTATCCAAGTAGAAACAGCAGAAATAAAGTAGGCTTTAAAGCTATACAGGGAAAATTGCGTTCTATGTTTTGATCAATCTCATTATGTTAATTATTTGCAGAGCATAAAATACTTGGAGTGGATGGACAATGTGTATTTTACGCATACACTATATAGTTCTAGTGATGTTATTCAGTGGTGAAAACTGACCAATGTAAATAACGATATTATCCTGTTCATAGAAATTATGAAAATTAGAGTTTATTTGTGGAAATGTTGTCTAAGGTTTTAGGTAATCAAAAAATGACAATAAATTAGATACATCAAAAATAGTGGAACCCGGGAGAAGTGTTTCGACCTGTTAGAAACTCATCAGCTGCATGTTTATCATTTAGAGTTATGGAGATTGTGATTTATGATTGAAATCACGAATCACCGTCAGAAACCTAGAAGCACTGGACAGTCAAATCGTCTTGATATGGGACTCATCAATAGTGCTCAACTACGACCACTGTGACTCGCAAGATTCGAACCTAGGATCTTCGGTCTTGCATGCGAACGCTTAACCACTGGACCACTGGAGCGGCATCCAGTGGTGTTAATGTCTAACTATGATCAATCTAGGGATTTAGGCATTAACGCCAGTGTTTCCAGGTCGCCAATAAAGGTCTAACAATGATTGCTTCATGATTTCAGCCGTATGTGCTTGCATCTCAGAATTGATGTTCACTTCTGAACTGCAGTTATAAATAAAACGAAATGCATTTGTTGTATACCAATGTTAGCCACATTCACTACAGTCTATGTAAACTTGTGTCATAATGTTTATATAGAAGCAATTCGTACAGGCAGTCTACATGCTAACTAACCAAAACTGACCCAGTTTCTGTCACAAAATATCGATAACTGTATAGACCTAAATCATTTCAAATCTAGGTAAATAAGATCATTTTAATATTCACTTAAAAAAATTAATTAATTTATGTTCTAAAAATACTTTTTTATTGAATTACAAAATAAATTCATAGGATATTTGACAAATTGGTCAAGAGGTCAAATTTAAATAAATATATGTATAGCAAAATTTATACAAAACTGTTTTTTAGTGTCACGCTTATTGTTAAATGACTTGTATCATACCTAATAATTTTCAGCTGTGTTACATTCTTCATGAAGTGACCTCAGTTGGAGTATCAGTGAAAACTAGAAAGTAATGAATAACTATTTAGGATTAGCCATATGTACCTATCCACTTGGCATAATAAAAATTGAAGCTTAGGTCCCTCAGTGAATACCTGACCGCTGAAGGAGTTCCATACCAGGAAGGGTAAGACATCCATTCACTCCTTCTAAGTTTTGCTAAGATTGATACATACAAATTTATAAACAGTTACATAATGATGGTAAGAAAACTTTCGTGGTATTCGAACACTTCGTGGTTTCCAGTTTGATATCGATTCCTGAAAGTTGACGAATGTTGTTTTTGCTCCTCCAGGGAGGATGTTCGCTGTTTGCTCGAAATAGTTTTCAGTAAACTAAAAGAAACGATAAGTAACACAAAAAACTATCGCACCTAATCGAACTCAGTCTTTATTTGACAAGCATGCATTATTATTCTGCCAAATGTTTACTTCCATTGACCGAAATGTTGCAAGATTAAGTTGTTTTTTTATCAGACATTCTAATCATAGGAGAGAATGTTACATTAACCTGAAGTTTCACTATTGACCACTTTTGCATTATCTATTCGTAGTGTATTAAAAAAATTTAAACTAGACACGTAATCAGATCGACTGAAGCGAAATGCATGAAACAAAATTTCTTCGTTAAAAATGTTGGGGACGTTAGATAGCCAGAACTCTCTTCATAAATGCCTTATTTTGAATTTCACGTTTGCGAGCATGGGTTGATCAGTTGACCTTGAGATTTCATTTCCCATCAGGAAAATACATGGCTGTGATTGGCTGCTGTGTATTTTAGTGTTGTATTTTTGTGACTGTACCAAGTACATTTCTATGATGTATAAATAAACAAGAGTTGTGAGCTTGATTGGATTGTACTTGCTGGGCGTCTGTAGAATAAACTATCTACGCTTCTAAAGGTAGCCTACTTGGACGCTGGTAATTGTTACATTCTCGTTTATCGACTAAGGTGAACTCGTAATAGCTTCAAGCGTACCTACTGACGAACCTAACAAAAAATAAGAGCAAAAAATCTAACATTACTCTAGTAACATTCTGTTGCGTTATCTCTTTCTGATGTTTTGATTGCATAATTTTGTTTCTAATTGACTAATTTCAACTCATATTATTCTCAATTAATCTAATCCTGGTTATTTCGTGACAGAATTATCTAAAGTTTATCTAATCATTAGTTCTGAATTCTGGAAAGTTCCGTCTCACACTTAATATACCTGTAATATGTTTTTATGAACTTATTAACTTTAATGAAAACTCAATATACACAAATCCCTCTTTAATCAGCTTCGTATTTATATGTCAATGTCCATGATAATTTTGATTTGAAAATATTATCAGAGGTAAGCAGCTGATGAGAAACTAACGAAATAAAATGAATTTATATTATATATATTCTGTACCGATCTTTATTGTTGCTCGCTTCGAAATAATTAAGAGAACTCTGTGTATGAAATATAAAGCAACACGTTTATTGATACTATTGTTTTTGCGTACTTTAGATTGCATCTAGAATCGCTTTTTAGAAGATGCGGTCAGTTGGTGTGAAATTTTCCTTAGAATTTATCGAAATGTTTTGAACTCCTATTTTTGTTCTATGGAATGAGTTAACTTTTAAACAATTAACAAAGTTTTGTTGTTTGTGATGTTGGTTTCTGTTGAGATGCTTGACTGTTGTAGATCGAAACATCTTACGAGCTAACCGCCAAAACTGACTACTTGGACAGAAGGGGGAAAAAGTCTATTTGGCTACCGAACAACATGTACGATAACCCATCTATGCATATGTATATTCTAGCCCCTTAGAAAATGAAACAGTTACTTAAACAGTGACATCTATTCGTCAAGTTGGACGAACCTGACAGTCATCGAAAAGCCTTCCTAATTAGATCGAGCTGGGACTGGTTTAATTATGAAGTTTCCGTTGTTATCTCCAGACGTCATCAGCGCCTATTACACGTAAACGTTTTCTGATCATTTGATATAATTTTAAATTCGTCTCATGAAGAGATATCTGCATTAACACTCAAATAATAATAGCTTTTTCTCAATATCCCAACGAGTAAGAATTTATATTTCTGGCATTTTGTGAATGGCCAAAATAAATTAACACAAGTTTAGATAGTAAAAAGAAAACAAGACAGAATATCTTTAGTATGATCAAAATCATAATCAATTTGAACCCTAGATAGTGAGGAAAATTTGTAGCTCAGGTAGATGATTATGGTAGAGTTTCGTTCTCTGAGCTGGATATTGTTTTGGTTGTGAAGCTTTCATTGTTCTTCTGTTGAACAACTTCATCAGCAGCACAAACTTGAGATAAAAGTGAAGTTTTTGAATTTCTCCACGTTTGACCCGTAGCCTGTTCTGTTAACCTCGATCTTGATTGGTTTCTGTTGACCTTAAACCTATTGTTGTTTGCACCTTCATTTTGATTGTATCACCCTTTGATCTGTTCCTTGATCCCAGGTTTGCCCATGATGTTTCTGATTGGTTCATAAACTAGGTTAGTGGTTCGAACCTGTTAATTTTATATTATTTTTCAACCAAGGTGATTCTGTATAAGTCTTTAAAATATTGTTTGCGTGTATAAAGGTAGAAAAGATAAGAAAGAATATGTTTACGATCCAAACTGAGGTTAGTACTGAGGAATAACTGTTTAGGTAGATTAGATATGAGCCTTGCCTAGTTTAAAACCGAAACATGTGATTTTGGGTAAATAATCGTTCTAATATTCATCGTAAATAAAAGTATACATGATTACCTAAACAATAACACCACTCAGTTATCCATCAAAAATTTTTCAATTAATATTTGGTTGCTTTATCACACAGAGTGTTTCCTATTCTGGAAGAGTACTTCAATTCACAATCAAAATGCACAATTTCAATCAATACAAGCAATCCAATCAAGGGAGACACAAATCAATATGGCTGTCTCCATGACCTAGTATCAGCTTACTCAACATAAATGCAGTTCACAAAGAGACATAGAAACTCAGTTAAGGCTAAAGAAATAGAAACTATAATAAAATACAATTATTATCATCTCAAAATGGAATCGAACAGAATGACAAAATGTACAACTGAAGGAATCAATAAGGACAAATTTCAAATGTATACATGGAGGGGTTATCACAAACCAAGCCTTCAAAAATAGATCTTACATACGTAATTTGTGATATAAAGTAGTGAAGTAGAAAAATTATTGAAGAAAATTTTTGTGTACCCATAATAGTGTAGATAACAAAGTGAGTTAAGCTGAATGTATAATCAGGTCCTCTTTTCTGTTGGAGGCAGAAGGATTTAGCGTGATATGAAATACTTCGGCTATTTGTCTCTCTTTATAGTTGAAAAAAAACCCTTTTGAATTAGTTGATATTTTTGATATCGATTTGGTGGTCATTTTCGATAACATGTATTGTTATTGCTGATTTAATAGTAAGACGTGTTCTTTGGTCCGAGTAGAGATTTTACTGGAAAACTTTACAATAGACAGCACAAGACATTGGACAAAGCCTACACTCTAGACATAGTCTTTTGTGAACGTTCATTAGGCTATTCAGTGTGATGACTATCCACAGTCATTTGTGAATATCTAGGCACTTTCTCGTTATAATAATTAACAGCATAGTTAACGAATAGTTCATTATTTTTTAAAAAAATATTAAAAATTATGTTCAACTTTGAATAATAACGTAAATATTATATTTTATACAGATCTTGAATGCGTTGAGAGGTGCAGCTTCAATCACGTAATGGAGTAACGAGTTCCATTTGTTGACGATTCAATCGAACAGTCGATAGTCAGCTGACAAGTAATTTGTTTTGGGATTCTGAACATTTTTACAGTGTCCTGCGATAATAGGAAATTATTTTTAAGTAATTTAAAGTTAACCGTATATAAAATGCAAATCATATAAAGTGTTTGGATATAGTCATCAGAAACCTTAGACCTTTGTTTCTTACTATTTATCACTATTCAACAAGGTTCATTTGTAACCTTGAAGTAAATGATGCTCTCTAGTTTCCTATCCGCTACTTTTAGTCACTTTAAACCGAACACAGTAGTGTCTGTTCGCCTAACTTTATAGTGTATTTGATTGTTTGTAAAATTGTAGTCAGATCCCAGGTCACTAAAACATGCAACGTCTAGTCACATAGACTGATATCCATATTGTTACGTGGTCGACAGAATTCAATCAACATTAAAATGGACATGTTTTAGGGGCGTTAGATCTCCAGAACTCAATTGGAAATTGTCCTAATTTTGGATTTTTTATGTTTTCGCGCATATAAGTTACTTAGTTGACCTTCAGCTTACATTTCCCACTCGGTAAATCTTTGACTGTCATTAGCTGATAGATTATTTTAGTGCGCTGTTTTGTGGTTATCATTGTATAAATGAGCTCAATTTGTGTGCTTGTCGATCAATTGCTGACATATCACCATATAAAGATTGAACATTGAATTCTATTGACTGTTGAATTCCTGTTTATTGAATTAAACAAAATAAAATATTTTGTCGCTACTAATCATGCTGATGATTTTACAAAATGAAATAATATTTTTTTTTGAAAAAATAGATTTATTTGTTCATTTAATTATGAACAAGTTGATTTACATAATTAAAATAATAATAATAATAATAATAATAATTGTGTCATGCATGATTACAAAATGTTAATATTTCAAGTTATGTAGTGAAATACTTAAACATAATAAAATATGTCAAACACTCATTCGACCGTTCAGATAATAAACTCATCAAATGACAATGAAATAGAATGATGAGTGAAAGCAAAAATGATTAAAATGTTCAAATTAAAACTTGATATTTTAACTGTGTTTTATTGCTCTCTAAATGAAAAACTGACAAAAATATCGGATGATTTCATTTGTTATTAACTTTTTGAATAAAAATCAATACTGGTTCGCAGCTGTACGCATGAACAAAGGTCAGTATTCTTGCAAATGAAGAATATCTGGAACTCAAAACAGTTAACAAATATCAACACACTTCTACTGTATGAAGAGGAAACTTGGAGAACTAGGAACGCTATCATCCACAGGATTTATGTGTTTTCTAACAGTTCCCTACGAAGATAAAACTGATCTGTTTACCAGACACTATCAGCATCCAACCTGTTTTTGGAGAGGACAAGCCCGACTTCAATGGAGGAAGAGATCAGGAAAAAGCGTTGGAAGTGGATAGGACACACATTGAGTCAAGAACTCAACTGCGTCATAAAGTAAGCCCTCACTTGATAGCCTCAAAGCCAAAGGAGCAGAGGAAAACTGAAGTTGAAAGAACTAGCTTTCTGTTCAAACGCTAAGAGCGTTATTTATTGAGCTAGTAGATAGTGATAGTCTCTAGTCTGTTCACCGAAGACGAACTGTATTATTTATTGATCTGTAAGTGTATGAATTTACTCGGCTTCAGGAGCTGGTGGCTATGTGAACTCGAAATCTTCACGAAAGTTACCAGTTTTGAGCTTCGCTGTGAACATCATCAGCTGACAAGTTCTAATTAGACAGAATCTAACATCATGAACTACAATTCTGACATCAACCAACTTTTACTTAATTACTTATGATCTGATGCAAATATCAGTAGGATTAGTTTAGAATGTACAAAAATGTGGTGTAAAATCGCAAGCATGTTGACGATCGAATCATATTTTTCAACTGTTTACTAAAAATTCACTCATTCAGTTTAAACTGCCTCAATTATGAGGATTGATTGAATAATCAATAATTTTTTCATTACATCGTTCAATCAACGCTTGGACCAATCACCTGTTACATATAATTTTCATTGTCAACACATCCCTACCCATTAAATTTTAACTGCTCTTATGTTCATTTCGTTTTTTCGTGATGTTCTGTTTGGCTTTAAGAGTCAATTTCAACTTTGTTAACTGAACTATATCAATATTTTAGTTGTTTATTTTAGCCACATCAATATTTGTGACTTTTTAGCCAATAAAAAGATTTGTTTGGATATTACGATGAGAAGATGGTTATCAGAATTGTATGATATAATTGTGTAATACATTTCAAGCGATCTGGTCACGCATGCACCTTGGTAAAAAGTTAAATATGAAAAATAGAAATTGTCAACTAGACAAATTAGAAGTTAAGTTATAAGCAATAATGATAAAGGATACAATGTGAAACCAACATTACCAAAGTATTTTTCATGAGAGCGTTGTGAATTGTTGAGTTAGGTTTTGAAATCATGGATCCATCATTGTTAGACTACCATTAAAAACCCGGAAACACTAGACAGCCGTTTCATCCTGATATGGGATTCATCAGCACTGCGCATCTACGATTTCTGCTACTGGCAGGATTCGAATCGAAGACCTTCAATCTGGTGCGCGGACGTGAAACAAGGTACCTTAACGGTGAAAACAAATTATTTTTGAAAACATGAAGGGTGTCATATAGTCCAGGCTTCGATGAACCTTAGTATTTGCCCTTTAATAATTTTCAGTAACACTAAAAACTCTAACTTGATATCAATTTTATAATCAACTCAATGTTCCCCAAAGGAAGATGAAATTTGTCCATCCTATGATCGCATTTAACCATTGAAATTCTTTTTAGTTTTATAGCCATTTAGGTGTGTGTTTACTCGAACTTACTTGTAGATCAGGATTGCTGCTTCCTACGTATGTTTTTCTGTATAAACTTGTATACTGATAAACGCAGTGAGATGTGACATGCTGTTTGCGTTTGTATTAAACTACAGATCATAGGTTTTTGATAATAATAAGTTGGGCTGAGTTAAATGTCCCAGTGCTAGCTTATTTAAGCCTTCCTCTCAGTGCAAGACTATTTTTGAGTTATTTCTGAATGATAAGGTAATATAAACTCGTGTTTCTGTGCAGAAAATATAGTGAGTCTTATAATATTCTAGCCTATTGAACTTGAGAAAAAAATTTATGGTAAAAATATTATGATATTATTCCTGCTTATTTGGTGAAAAGTGGACATCATGGTAACTTGAATAAAGCTTTTGCTGTCATCTAACATATTTCATCGATAGCGTGGGCAGGAAAACACTATGGAGGCTTCTTCGACACTACGGTGTGCCTGAGAACATAGTCAACAACATACGGATTTCTTATGATGGATTAAACTGCAAAATCGAACATGGAGGACAGCTGACAGTCTCGTTCGGGGTGAAGACCGGTGTCAGGCAAGGTTGCTTACTCTCAACCTTTCTCTTTCTCCTGGTGATCGACTGGAATATGGAGACGTCAGCATCTGGAAGGAAGCACGGTATCAAATGGACAGCCAGGATGCAGATTGACGATCTGGACTTTGCAGATGACTTGGCTCTTCTATCGCACACGCAACACCAAATGCAAGAGAAGACGACCAGTGTAGCAGCAGCCTATGCAGCAGTAGGTTTCAACATACATGAAAGAAAAAGCAAAATTTTCCGATGCAACACAACATGCGCCAACCAAATCACTCTTGATTGAGATACTTTGGAGGACGAAAACACCTTTACATATCTTGGCAGCATCATTGACAATCAAGGTGGATCCGATGCAGATGTGACGGTGAGGATAGGCAAAGCAAGGGATGTACTTCTACAGTTGAAAAATATCTGCAACTCCAAACAACTTTCGACCAAAACCAAAATCAGGATTTTCAAAACAAATGTTAAGACAGTTCTACTGTATGGAACGGAAACTTGGAGAACTACCAAAACCATCATCCAGAAGATACAAGTATTTATGAACAGTCCTCTTCGCAAAATACTTCGGATTCGTTGGCCAGACATCATCAGCAACAACGTACTGTGGGAGAGAACAAACCAGATTCCAGTGGAGGAGAAAATCAGGAAGAATCCGTGGCAGTGGTTAGGACACACACTACGAAAATCACCCAAATGCGTCACAAGACAAGCCCTTACATGGAACCCTCAAGGTAAAAGGAAAAGAGGAAAGCCAAGGAACACATTACACGAAGAAATAGAGAAAGACATGAGAAGAATGAACAAATATTGGACAGACCTGGAGAGGGGAGCCCAGGACAGAGATGGTTGGAGAAAACTGGTGGGTGGCCTATACTCCATTGGGTGTAACAGGCGTAAGTCAGTAAGTCAGCAAGTATATACTAAACCAATTTCTAACTAAACTCTCTCATATAGATAAACTGAACTGATGATTCCTGATCATTGTAATCAAGTGAAAATAAAATTTTTATTCCCCCCCCCCTCTTTTTTTTCCATCATCATGATGATACACAAACTATAATGTACATGAAAAATAATTTGACTACAAAAAATAATTACAATTTGATTATATTGGATAATAATTTCATTCAAACTATTCAATACTTTCAACTAATTTCATTTATTATTATTATTATTATTATTATTATTATTATTAATTTAACTGTATATAGTGAAAAAATTCCCAGTTTAATATGAAAAAACACAAAAACTAATTAATTGAAAAACTTTACATTTTTAATTTCATTTTTCATCATGATAATAATTTAATTAGTTAAATAATAACATAACATAACATCTCATATCATACATGATAATTACAATTTTTGATCAATAAGCCATCTTGTTAAAATCCAAAGGAACAGGATTATTCTGATCATAGTAGTATTGATTGGAAAAATTCAATTTTTGAGAGCATTTCTGCGTGTGTTACATCATGTTGAGAAAATATTAACAGAGAATTTTTGTTGACAGTGTTAATGTTGTTGTTGTAAGAATCAAGAGAGAAAAATTGTTTGAATATTTTGAAAGAATGAAGTTAATCAACTTTTTAATAAAACTTAGTGTTATGCTGATGATAGAGGCAGACTCATTGGTTGTAAAAAACTTCTTTTGTATGCCAAGGTTGAGTTTGTGAACATGTATTCTGATGGCTTCAGCAACCATGTTGTAAATTTGATGAAATATGTTACTTACTTACTTACTTACTTATGCCTGTTACCTCCAATGGAGCATAGGCGGCCCACTAGTTTTCTCCACCCAACTCTGTCTCTGCCTTCCCTTCCTTATTCTTTCCTGTTTTTGTTCATTCTTCTTATGTCTTTCTCTGTTTCTCAGTGTAATGTGTTCCTTGGCCTTCGTCTTTTCCTTTCACCTTGAGTGCTCCATGTGAAGGCTTGTCTCGTGACGCAGTTAGGTGCTTTTCATAGTGTGTGTCCTATCCACTTCCACCACTTCTTCCTGATTTCCTCCTCCATTGGAATCTGATTTGTTCTCTTCCACAGTATGTTGTTGCTCATTGTGTCTGGTCAACGAATCCGAATTATTTTGCGTAGACAACTGTTAATAAACACTTGTATTTTCTGGATGATGGCTTTCGTAATTCAATCAATTACGAAATTAAAAATTTTATCTTCGATAAAAAAACTCAACACACACCGAGGATTTTTTTCTTAATTACAATACCAGTAAATTCGGATATTCGGTGATAGAAGATAGTCTGGAGGAAGCCCTTAACTTTAGTGTCGTGCTTGTTCACGAAAGTGTACCTGGAAATCATATATTAACTGATACTACTTTGTTGGATCTGAACTACAAGACTAGACAAACATGATACGGCATTAGAGTATTGTGGAGATGATAGTTTTACCTTGAATTCATGAATGAATCATCGTTAAACCAACATTAATAATCTCGAAGCACTGAAAGACAGCTGTTTCATCCTAGCTTGAGACTCATCAACAGTGCGCATGATTTCAAGGTAAAGCTACCATCTCAATAATCCTCTAATGTGAAATCAGAATTTGCTCACTAATGACTATGTCGAGCGGAAATTTTAGGAGTTCTGGTTAGAAGATGTGATTAGTGGAGTTAAAACCAGTCGGGCGTAGGCAGTAACTACCAAAAATAATAGGTAGGGTTGATCAGACCATTGGATGCCAGCTCAATATTCCAACGGTCAGGCGTTAGCGCATAAGATCAAAGGTTTTGAGTTCAAATTCTGCGAGTATCAGGATTCGCGAATACGCTCTGTTAATGAATCCCATACCAGGAGGAAATGGCCGTCTTTCAGTACTTCCAGGTTTCTAATGATGAGTGATCTAAAACAAATGATTCATTCATAATTTCAAAGCAAACTATGATATGGCTCAAAAACACAATGATCAGTCAATTATCTGTCGGTAGAATCAATTGCATATCGATTGAATGAAAGCAGAAAGCATTTCGTAACTTTGGTTACCGATTCGGCTACAATTCAACAACAATTCAACTTAGTGAATAATTTAAACAATTCATTAGAAACATTCTAATTGAATAGTCTTTTGCCTACTCTTTACTTTGATAATTTTTAATACAGTCTCATAAACAAAGGTTAGAGCATTTAGAGAAAAAAACAAATTTGCCTAACATTTTAATTCATACAACTTAGAATGATGATAAATTGTTCAATATTTTTTTCCTAACACATAGAATGTTGATGACATTTTTAATGTTGACTTTTTTTAAAGAAAAAATTTAATTTAGGCTAAACTCAATTAGCTAATTTTATAAATCAGCCTGTAAAATAAGCTATTTTACGTTTGCTGTTCATCGTTTCTATTCATTAAAAACTTGTCTTTCAATGTTCAATAACTGAGTTGCAAACATTTATGGTTGTGTCAAGTGATTATATGTCTACTCTTTATTACACTTTATTGTTGATCAACAAAAGTTTTGAAACGAATGATATTTGTTCAGGAAAATTAAAAAAAACACTGATGGTTTCACTAGTTAACCAATGCAATAGAGAGAGAAAATTATATTTTCGTCACGATCAGTTAGTTAATTGAGTTCACAAATAGTTAAAATCTTGAAAGTATTGATCAGTTTTTTTTGTCATGAAACAGCGATACAGTTTATTCTAAAGAATCTATAATTTATTTAAGTAGCATCTCAACATTTTACAAAGAATACGATATACCAATATATATATAACCTATTTTTCAATTAGAGTTATGGAGATTAGCGTTATTTTTACACACTGAAATCATCAATCAATCCATTTTAGACCACCATTAGAAACCTGGAAGCACTGGGCGGTGGCCGTTTCATCCTGGTACGGTACTCATCAGCAGTGCTCATCCACGACTCCTGCTACTCGCAGGATTCTAACCCAGGACCTTTGGTTTTGTACGCGGACGCCTAACCTCTGGAACACTGGGCCGGCATCGAATGGTGTTAATGTCTAACTTTGATCAATCTACAGATTTTGCGTGACCTCATCCACTTATTGTTTAACTGTGATTACACTTTTTTTTACAAAACTCTTTGATAACTGCTACAATTAAAAAATTAATTCATTCTATTTGTTTTCAGCGAAATAGTTCAATGCTAAGTTTATGATCAGGTGTTTATTAACAGTTGTCTACGCAAAATACTTCGGATTCGTTGGCCAGACACAATCAGCAACAACGTACTGTGGGAGAAAACAAACCAGATTCTACTGCAGGAGGAAATCAGGAAGAAGTGGTGGAAGTGGATAATACACACATTGAGGAAAGCACCTAACTGCATCACGAGACAAGCCCTCACATGGAACCTTCAAGGTGAAAGGAAAAGAGGAATGCCAAGGAACACATTACGCCGAGAAATAAAGATATGAGAGGAATGAACAAACATTGGACAGAACTGGAGAGGGAAGCCCAGGACAGAGTTGTTTGGAGAAAACTGGTGAGCGGCCTATGCTCCATTGTGGGTAACAGGCGTAAGTAAGTAAGTAAGTAAGTAAGTTTATGGTATCATTCAAATGTTCCGCTTAATATTGTTGCTTGAATATTGAACATCGTGTTGTTTTATGATTCCAAATTACATGTACATTATCGATTTAATATGGCTGTCATTTAAAGTGATAACTTTTGTTCTGACTGGTTATAATATATACATATATAAATAAATCGTTTTAAACAAAACAGTGAAGTTGGAACGAATTTTTTGTTAAAATAGTTAAGTACACTGATTAGAATCACTTATATATTCAGAGCTACTCTAAAATCACTCAGTATATTTTCAATAATGTTGAATTAAACAGCATAAATTCAAAAATGACTTTGGAAAGAGAATCACAAAAAACCAAGACATACTGAGCATTGACTCTTTTCTAGCTTAGGACTTTGAAATAATGTGTATGCTCGAACCTTAGGGATAGAAAATGATACCTTATATCCTCCTGTTGAGTACTTAATTATCAGATTACACAATGGGGGTAGAATGGCTTACCAATTACTGTTTAATCTCATTAGTGGGGACCTGCTTCAACTCTGATATATATAAGCTCCATTGATTTCCAGGTCCAAAGTTACTGAGTTTCACCTGTGGTCTTATCGTCTAAAAGGCATTTATGAATATTATTTATCATATGGTCAACAACATTTTTATCATGGTAAATGTTTGCTTCTATGCAACTATGTTAGTCATACAAAGTGGATCTGATGCCGATTAACAAAACAAGGGTAATAATCCTAAAATTGAATAACTTCTGCAACTCAAAACAACTATCAACAAACACAAAAGTCACAATCTTCAATACAAATGTCAACACACCTCAATTGTATGGTGCTGAAACTTGGAGAATCACGAACGTCTTCATCTAAAAGATATCAATGTTTAGTAACAGTTGTCTACGCAAAATAATGAGGATCTGTTGGCCAGACACTATCAGAAACAACCTACTATGAGACAGAACAAACCAGATTACAACAAAGGAAGAAATTAGGAAAAAGAGCTAAAGGTGGAAATCACTCAGCTGCGTCACGAGGCAAGCCCTCACTTGAACTCCTTTTGGCCTAAGGAGAAGAGGAAGATCAAAGAATATATCACCCGGAAAATAGTAAACAGACGTGAAAAGAATGACAATGAGGATCCGTAGGCCAGACACAATCAGCAATAACCTATTATGGGAAATAGAAAACTAGATTCCGGCTGAGCAAAAAATTAGGAAAAACAGCTGGAGGTGGATGTGACATATATTGTGGAAATCACCAAACTACGTCACAAGACAAGCTCTCACTTGAGATCCTCAAGTCCAAACGAAAAAGATAATCAAAGAACATATTTCGCCGAGAATTGGAGACAGACATGAAAAGAATGAATAGCAACTGAGTAGAAGTGTAAAGGAAGGCCTAGTACATGGGAGGCTGGAGAATGCTAGTCAACGAGCTATGCTCCATTAGGGATGATAAGCATGTATAAGTATGTAAGTAAGTAAATGATCCCTTGAAAAACCAAGTAAAATTAGTTTTAATTTGTATATATATTTCACTTAATTTATACAGATATGGGTTTTAGTTTTCATTTACTGTATCCGAAGATTACAACACAAATAATAATTACAACGAAATGACTTATTGATTTTTTGGGCCTCATTATAGAGTTTTAGAGATTGTTGTTTACTATTGAAACCATGAATCAATCATTGTTAGACAGCCATCAAAAACCTGGAAGTACTGAACAGTTTGGGACTGATCAATACTGCTCATCTATGACTCCTGCTACTCACATGATTCGTATCCATGATCTTTGGTGTTGCACGCGAACACCTGACCTCTGTACCCCTGAGCCAGTATCCATTTGTGTGATTGTCTAATTTTGATCAATCTAAGGATATTCACTCAACCTCACCAACTGCCTACACACAACATAGTTGAATTTCACTGGTCCACTGCTTCCATGTTTTCAAATGATGCTCATTCATGATTTAAATTAAAAATATATATATATTTATGAAGTATTCACACAATAAAAGACTTTTACTAAAAAAAACAATTTTCAACCCACAGTTTTCAACCAACCTACGCTAAACTAAAAAAATTCTCAGACATATTTTCCTCTTTTCCTATTTTTGTAAAAAAAACAACAAAACAATAGAAATATGAGTGAATAAGCACACAAAATAATAACTGTTTATTCACTATCTCTTCTTATATTCATTAAATTCTTTTAATAATAATTCTTCAACATTTCAGCCTGAATTTAAACAATTAAGGCAAAAGAAAAAAACAAACAAACGAAAAACCCCGCGGGAAAATAAACAATAGTTAAAACAAAACAACAAAAAAAATGATAACTATTTTATATTTTTTTATATTTTTATAAAATGTATTATTTTTCTTTTGTACAACATGAATGGAATTTTTTATATAGAATGAGGTCAATTGTACACATGTATTATATAATCACATATTAACAAGAGAGAAAAAAATATCTGGTTTCTGTTTTTTCCATAATTTAATTGAACATTGAAAATATTGAACATTGAAAATATTGAACGTTGAATAAAAAACACAGTGTTTTTGTTTAAATCAATCAAACAACATGGAACGCAATGATGTTATACTTACCATACCAAGTTAGAAAAAACCAAAAAAAATCAAAATCACAGGTAGCAAAAAAATAGGACAAGAGCAGAGTAGAGAAGGAGAGAACATGTTTGAAAGTATCATCATCAGTCAATATTAATCATTATCAGCTATAAGCATTAATGGTTTATTATTGAATACAACAGATTTATTTTGATGATTTTGTTCGGTAGATTTCATTTGTTGTGGTGGTATAATAATTCTATGTCCATATGGTATACCAGCTGCGCCTAGACCAGCTAGAACTAAACGTTTCAATGCTTTTTTCTCATGTTTCACTTTACCACAATGTAATATAAAACGTTTGAATGCTTTACGTAAATCTTCTGATGCAGAACCATATATGAATGGATTAAATGCAATACATACAAAACGTAACCAATAGAAAAAATCATAAATAGAAAATGAAAGACATAAATTTGTTGGCAGGAGAATATCTGTAAATAATAACAAAGTGGAATATGGTAACCAACATAAAATAATTGAACTGATATTTAATAGAAACATTGAAATGGCTTTAAATTCAATTGTACGTTTAACTTTCATAGGGAAATGATAATTTTCTGATAATGATGATGTATAGTGTTGGTGTTGTTGGTGTTGTTGCTGTGGTTGCTGTTGTGGTTGATCTGACCCAACATTGGTAGAACGATGCTCTAAATGATTACTATTTCTTGGAGTGATTTGTGTTGTTGAGTAATTCGATAGATTTTCAGAATTTCTACCAGAATTTGTGTATTCATTACTGATCGATGAACAAGCTGTACTTTGACCTAATGGCATTAATGCACATCGTCTCAATGTGATCAGATCATGAAATTTCGCATCTTTATCAGTTCGACCAGTAGAACGTCGTGACTGATTGGATTCTGATGGTTTTAAATAAGTATAAGGGGATAGCGTATGAAATGAGTGTTTACGTAATATGTTGGTTAGTTTAACTTTTAAATTCTGTTGTTTTTGTGGTGAGGAATGTGACTGATGCTGTTGTTGTTGATGTGGTTGTTGATGCTGCTGACTACTTGACTGATGATAATTAGTAGTATCATCCAATTTATTCTTATTTACTTTAAATACAACTTCAGATAATGAATTCGAGTGTTTTTTGATTAAAATACCATTATTACCATTATTATTATTATTATTACGATTGTCTTGTAATCGGTGATTTGTTTTGATTAGATTAGTTAAAATCGAATCTTCAGTTTGTGCATTCGTTGAAATACAATCAGATTTATCAAATAGATTTGAAGTGGTTACCTCTTCAGTGTTGGTATATGGAGAATCTGGTGGCTCTTGACATTGTTGTTCTCGATGATAAGATAAATCCTCTTGATTCGTTGAATAGGTTGGTGATGTATTGCCGGTCATCATCGGATCATAAGTATTGATTAGTTTTTCTTGTTGTAAGCTATTCTCGTGATTATTATTATTATTGTTAATATTTGTATTACTGTTGTATTTATAGTTCGCACTATTACTGTTATTATTATTATTACTATTACTATTATATTGTAAATGTTTGCCACCGACATGTACACGAAGTAGACCATATTTGGAACAAATCATTTTCTTATTCTTCTCTTTATTGATTTTATCCACTTTCGATATCTTCCCTGCATTCACAGCATCCTTATCAATAGTATTCGTTGGTTTATGCAAACATTTCTTCTCATCCAAACTCTTCTCATCAAATGTACTACGTTTGTTATTGTTGTATTTCCGATGCTGATAAATGGAATCTTTATCAATTAACAAACCGATCGATATGCCCCGTTTATTAATGATCACTTTAGTAAATACATGAAAATAAAAATAACACATTAAACCAGTTGGTATATACATGGAAAATAGCACAATAAATAATCGTAGATAAATATTTACACGCAATAGACTACATTCATGCTGGACACAATTGTTATTCTCCACATTGTTAAAAATCCTCTCATAGTGTAAGCTGTAATCGTCCATGGTAGCTGACTGTTGCTGTTGTTGTTGTAGATAATTCCAAATTAATACAACTGCCAATGGTAAGACAATGATGAATGCTAATAACCAAATAAGTAAAATTAACAATCGAACACGTGTAGGTGACATAATTTGATTATATTTCACTGCATAGTTCACGGCCAGCATTCGATCGAATGCAATAATTACTAAATTGAACATGTTAGTTGAACAAAAATACACATCGGATATAATCCAAAGATGACATATTATATGACACGGAATCCAATGCATTTTTAATATAATATACATAATTGACATGGGCAAAATACAAATAGCGAAATTCATATCAATAATTGATAAATTAATGAGTAGTTTACGTGTTGCATCAAAACGTTTATTTTTAGTCATTAATAAAATGCTAATCATGAATAGATTTGTTGCAAATATGCCTAGATTAATGATTGTAGCAATGTTGAATGTGATGATGCGTAATGGTGAATTGATAATTTGTGAAAAATTCCATAATTGATTACAGTCATCTACCAAACTGACAGTCATGGTGACATTCATCATTTCCGGTGTTTAAAATCTGCTTCTAATTCGCCATAAATAAATAAAATTATTTATGCGTTCTCTGTGTGTTTGATGTGGAAGTGTGGCTTCAAAAGTGAAAGTGTAGAATTTAGATTTCAGGATTTAGAAAATCACTTTTCAATGAAGAAACTACAATTGAAGTTAGTTTTGTAGAACTGACATTTAAACTATCCTATCATCATAAGGGTATAATGGATGTTGTTGCAATCGGATTGGTCAATTCGTGAGTAGCGTGTGTGTGTGTGTGTGCGTATTTGTGTAGGCGTAATACAGTAAAGCATGAAGTAGACTGGTTTGCCTAACATACACACACAATCCACTGATGATAGTTTGGCCAGACAATTAATAGATTACAGCATGATTTCGATAGTTGGTTAATAACTCATACTACTAGGAATATATTGTAATTTTCATTAATTAATGTTAATCAATGCAAAAAATAGAAACTCATCATTCATGAAAATTTATGAAGTACTGGATAAATTTTTCCTTCTTAGTTTCGAGTTTTATCTGAGGTATTGTTTCTGGAGTTGAAAAGAGTTTAATGCTTAGATTGATGACTCAGAATATGACTGTTAATTTCTGCATGCTTACTTACTTACGCCTGTTATCTTCAGTGGAGCATAGGCCACCGACGAGTATTTTTTCAACCTATTTTGACTTCTTTTCCCGTTCTGTCCAACTGATGTTCTCCTGATGTCTGTCCAGGATTCTTTGATCTTCCTGTTTTATTTTGGAACTGAGGATTCCAGGTTGGTTGGTTCCCTCAGTGCTTGTCCTATCAACTTGCACCATTTCTTCCTGATTTCCTTCTCCACTGGAATCTGGTTTGTTCTCTCCTACACTAGGTTGTTGCTGATAATGTCTGGTCAACAGATCTACAGCGTCTTGCGTAGACGACTGTTAATAAAGACTTGTATCTTCTAAATGATGGCTTTGATGGTTCTTCAAGTCTCCTCTTCATATAACAGAACAGTTTTGATGTTTGTATTGGAGTCCCTCTGGGGTACTGGTGATCCTAAGCCAAGACAAAGTGGGAGGGTTGAGCATAGGGTTAGCGACCTTATCCCGTAGAAACGTGAGTCGTTAAAAAAAACTTTTAACGAAGCCATCTCTTTCTTTCCCAAACAAAAAAATCTGATAGACTATCCTGATGATCTCTTTTGATCACGTTCATATGTGATCCCCACCAATAATATATTTTAAATGATTATTCTATTGAGTAATATTTTGTAAATACCAGTCTTACTAATTTGTAAACACTGGTAGTATGAATCTTGATACTAATGCTTAGAATTGCATTCATCAGTCTCTTTTAAGTTATTTCTCTCCTGTGAGGAACCCATAGACAGTAGAACCAAATGACAAGTATTTTTAAGCAGAGATTGACAATGGCTAGCAGTGTAATCTTGGACGAATGTCATATTTTATTACTTGGTACTTGTCAACTAAACCTACCCTCAATCCAGAATTAAAGTTCACTCTGAAATATTCAAACAATCAGTACAAACACAGTAAAATCCAGACGATTACATAAGCCATTGGTTATCTGGTCTCAGTTGAAAAAAATGGTATCATAGTTGATTTATGGAATGAACATCAAATCTGAGATGCCAGTTCATCCGACTGACGAGCCCGAGACAGGACAAAACGCAGGTCTAGACGGTCACCACTATCCAGCATCAATCACTGTTTCAAAATATATTTTACTGAGTTTATTTTCTCAAGTTCTGACTAACTTTCCATTTGTTTAGTGAAGCTGTTATTAAAGTTATTACTGTCTTACTATTCATCATTAGCTGTTCGTACATTTTACTTACAATAAAGTTATTATGCGCTCTATTCCTTTATTACATGAAACTTGTGCACCAAACTTTTGATATTTTTTAATAGCTGTCGATCAATTCAGTAATTCTTTGGCTTAGTTCTGAGAAATCCGAAGTTATTTAACGCGGACACGCCTAAGTCTATACAAAACTTATAATTCTTAGAGTACGACGAAATAGTATGTAAAATTCATCTGTGATACAGTTTATTTAAGCTTCTTATGAATATTCTTATCAAATCTTGACATGAAATACAGGTAACACTGTTGGGTAGAAAACATTTTATAAATCTATTTAATCCATTACAGAGTTATGAAGATTGTTATTTTCTATTAAAATCATGAATCAATCATTGTTAGACCACTAATAAAAACCTAGGAGGACTAAATAGCCGTCTCGTTCAAAGTATGGGACTCATTAGTAGTTCGCATCGACGACCCCTGCTTGTGGGAATCGAACTCAGGACCTAGCTGGATGTACCTTCGCTTTAGTGTTAATATTTACACCGAAAAATTACCTCAGTGACATTCACGCCAAACGTCCAACATGCCCTGCTGATATCCACTCAATCTACTTAATCATTGACACTTTTAGCCGGGTGAATTGAATTTTCTCGTCGATATGACGCAATGAAATGAAGTTTTCTATTTCAGTGGATATGCATTTCTTTCTAACTGCCACAAAAAACTGCTATTAGTCTACATGCATTTTAAGCGAAGTTGCATTGTAATAAGCAGTGATAAATTGATTCTTGTCTTATTTAAAAATAGTTTAACAATATTGAACGTTTTGTTTGATGAAAGCAGTTAAATATTAGAATCTCTGCCATCAAGATTAGTAAATGTAAATATTTCGTTCAGTACTCTAATAAATAATCAAAATCAACAAAAGATAACAATGTTAACTGATTTTGCGAATGCTATCTAACATTGTTGAGTTATGTTTGAATGGATCCACAAGAAACTTCATAATCTCGCTTAATATGAAAACTCAACTGGTCATTGTATGCTCTGTCAACTTTGGCTAGCTACACAAATCATTTTTTCAGCTGAGAATAAAAGTAATCGTATATTTTGCAATGTTGAGTTAGACATCGACATCGTTGGAAGCTGATTCAGTGGCCAAGAGGTTAACCATTGTTATGTTCGTCACTAGGTACGCTTGAAACTATTACGAGTTCACCTTAGTTGATAAACACGAATGAGGCAATGAACCAGCGTCCAGGTAGGCTACCTTGAATCCCAAGCGGTAAAACAGAAGTATTGGTAAGCGTAGAAAGTATATTCTACAACGCCCAGTAATCACACAATACAATCAAGCACACACTCTCGTTTATTTTTATATCATAGAAACGTCCTTGGGACAGTCAGAAAAATAGCACACTGTAATACACAGCAGCCAATCACAGCCATGGATTTTGCTGGTGGGAAATGAAATCTCAAGATCAACTGATCAGCCCATGCTGGCAAGCCTGAAATCCCAGATAAAGCATTTATCAAGCGACCATTCACGAAAGTTCTCGATTCGAATCCTGCGAGTAGAAGAAGTCCTGAATGCATACCACTCATGAGTCCCGTTCCAAGAAGAAATGGCCACCTAGTGCTGTCGGCTTTCTAATGGTAGTCTAACAATGATTCATTTATGATTTCGGTAATAATCGTATATTCCAAAAGAAATGACAGAAGGAAAATTACGTTTCCAACTTTTCATGATTTTTGTTCAACACTATACTTCCGTTTTAATTCAATATGATGCTTACTCAGAGTATTATTTGATTTATTTCAAGGAGATATTTTGTTACGCTTGTCTCTAGGTATGCTTAAACTATTACGAGTTCAACTTCGTCGAATAATGAAATCAAAACAATGAACCCGAGTCCAGGTAAGATACTGTGATCCCTTGACCAAATTGTATCAGTAAGAAGTCTTGTTATAGTGTAGAAATTATATTCTGCAAAACACCCAGCCAGTACACAATGAATCCAAGTACTCAAATTGCGTTTATTTTTACTCCATAGAGACATCCTTCGGACAGTCACAAAAATAGCACACTAAAACGACACAGTAACCAATTACAGGCAAGGATTTTCCTGGTGGGAAATGTGAACTCAAGGTCAACTGATCGGTTGATGAAATAAATCCAAAATAAAGATATTTAACAATCGAGTCGTGGGGATCTAATATCCTCAATATATTTACTCAGTCTAGGTTATTTCAGTACAATATGCAATATGCGGTTTTGTTGTAATTTCATATATATATATATATATATATATATATATATATATATATATATAAATGACCTATATCCTAATTAATAATCCAATTGGTATAAAAGTCAATATACACTAAATGAGCTTATTTTCGACTAGGATAGTTGTAATATTTTAAAAGGAAGAGATTTTCACTTGCATCAGTCTTTTTGTTGTGAATTCATGTTGTGGTAATATTGTAGTGGCTAGTCGTTGTCAAATATAATCAATAGGTTGGCATAAATAAAACATTGACAACAAACTAAATGTAACCTCAGTTTAAAAGTTGGCCAATGGATAGTCTAAAATATCGATTCACATATATATCTCCTCTGTTACCCACCATGGATGATCATAAGCCGCTGACCAGCATTCTGCAGCCTACTCTATCCTCGGCTAGCCTTTCTAGTTCTGTCCAATTGTTATTCATTCTTTTCATGTTTGTCTATATTTCTCGGCATAATGTTTGTAACATATCCACTTTCAGAGCTTCTTCCAGACTTCCTTTTCTGCTGTAATCTGAGTTTTTGTGTCACTCATTCGTCGCTTCTATTCATGTGTGAGCATGCCTACTCGCTTATTATATGTCTGTCTTGTTATTGTCATGACTATAAATTCTTAGTCATGCTTTATCTCCTGAAGTTGACTCACTAGACTTCTCCCCTTCGCTTCATCCATTCATTCGCCAATTCGATCGCTTGCTTGCTTTCCGGCGCTTGCACGATGATTTTTATCTTTGAGTGCTTTTAGTCCACTGATCTAATTGTGGTAGGTCAAAATAAACGCTTTCAACACTTCGAGTTCATCTGCTGATTTATAAACCGTCAGACGCTATTTAATAATGATTGTCTGAACGAACGAATTACGTAGCTTAAGAACACGTTGAAATTGGCCACCATGTGCTGATGGTGTCTGGCCAAAGAATCCGCGGTATCTTGAAGAAGAATTGTTATACATATCTTATTCTTTTGAACTTGTTCACTAATGATATTTAAGAATAAAAATGATGTAAAGAAAGACTAGAGACTATTCAACATATAGAATATTCTGAAAATCGCATACACTCATTTGTTCTCTGAAAAAAATTAATCTCTTTTCATAAGTTATAAAACTGTTCAATGAAACGTTTTCAATGCTTACTGATTTTCACTAATTTTTTGTAAAAAAATCACATTTCATCTCACTGAACCAATCAAGTTGATTTCATAATTTACAAAACTTTACGGAAGTGAAAATATGTACAATTTTTCCCCCATTTTGGAATACACACTGAGTTGAAAAAAAAAGTTTTCGCCTAATTCTTTAGCCTTTTCTGTATGCCAATTTTATTGATTATCCCGTTGAGCTCTTGGAAAAAATAGGCTGTTAATAGAGTTTGGTTGAAAAGGTTTTTGAAAGCATTTTGATGGGTAGATGAGAGCGTTTTCTTATCGTTCATTACTGTGCACTTTCTCAATCTGACGCTTGATTAATTGTTTTACAAAGTACCCAGATTTGTCTTGTAATCACTCCATTTTTATGAACAGAACACGATTAGTTAAACAGAAACATTTATAATTATAACCAATTGTACCAGTGATTGTTTTACTGTGTTGAGGATGTTAGATCCCCCGAAACTCACTTGATAAATATCTTTATTTTGGATTTATTTCATGGACCGATCAGTTGACCTTGAGTTCACATTTCTCACCAGAAAAATCATTGTCTGTCATTGGTTACTGTGTCGTTTTAGTGTGCTATTTTTGTGACTGTCACAAGGACATCTCTATATAGTATAAATAAACGCAATTTGAGTACTTGGATTCATTGTGTACTGGCTGAGTGTTTGTAGAATATAATTTCTACATTATATCAAGACTTCTTACTGATACAATTTGGTCAAGGGATCACAGTATCTTACCTGGACTCGGGTTCATTGTTTTGATTTCATTATTCGACGAAGTTGAACTCGTAATAGTTTAAGCATACCTAGAGACGAGCATAACTTCTTGTTTAATCGTACTGTAGTGAAGGAGAACACAGGTGAGGACAACCAAATTGTATATAACGAAAATTACAGAGTTACTCAGTAAAATAGGAAAACCATATCGTAACCGTTAATTTGCAAATCTTCAATCAATCATCAATCCATTGTCTGACATTTCACTATTCATGCGTTTCATACAAATTCCATTGTGTTCCCACTCTTCCTTTCTTGATCTTCCCCCATCTTCTGCTGCCAGACATTACGTTTACACTCGCGTCATATACTACTTAGTGCGCACCACAGTACTTCTGTACACACACGTTGCCTGTTCATAGTCAACCCGGACTTGAACTACTATAGTCTATATAAACGAATATCTCAGATTTCAGTTTGTGAAAAGTCGAACAACTCAATGAACTTACAAATAAACACATAGAGATCAATAAGTAGCTAACTTTGCACAAAGCAAAACCTCTGTAGATGTAATTTTATTTATCCGTAATAGTTCGTGTACCCTGTTTACTTACAATGAGGATTGAATTAGATCAATCCATGTTTCTGAGCAATAAGCCCTTTACAAACGTCTCCTTTGACAATGTCTACACTTACAGAGAGATTGCTAAAATTCAGTTTTGAATACCAACATCATCTCTGTGAAGAGACTGGTATGCATTCTCATTTAGTAGCCTAATGAACAACTTATTATCATTTCAACGGATAACTACTATATTCAAATCTTAATAGTTTCATTTCAGCTCAAGAGCTACCGAAAATTCTTGATAAAGGTAATAGTTTCACCACTAGGATCCATACTGATTGAGGTATTACGTACTTAATAAAAAGATCAAAACAATAACGGATATCCACCGAACTGAATACTCAGATTGATAATGTGTAGAGTGTCTGGAGCAAAAAGTACTGAGTTCGAGTGTTAGCGTGAATATCAACGCCAGAATGAAGGTACATTCAGCTGGGGTGTTCACATAGATGGAAATGCGCATGTCTCGCTCTGTCTAGCTTGGTCTAAAAATACTTTTTACGTGATATCATCGTCTGAATTTTCAGGAGTAGACCTTTTACCAGGTGGCTCGCTTATTGACTTAGAATATGCCGATGACATAGTCCTACTTGGTGAAGACGCTGACAAAATGCAGAGTCTTCTGACTACCATAAGCAACAATGCGAGCATGTTCGGGATGCGGTTCTCACCCTCGAAATGCAAAATGTTGCTTCAAGACTGGGTTGCATCGGCACCTGAACTAGTGATAGGGAGTGAAGTAGTCCAACGTATATCGTTGGACACCCGAGTAAGCAATGCTAATGTTAGGAAACAGGTGTTAGGTAAGAATGGCAGATCAATAGATGAAGTAATGAAACTTCATCAGTTGAGGTGGTTGGGACATGTGTTGCGTATGCCTAACCACCGACTGCCTCGTCGAGCTTTGTTTTGCAGTGTAGGAATAGGTCGGAAGAAAGTTAGGGGCGGCCAAACCAAAACATGGCAGAAATCCATGAAGTCATTGACGAGTGGACTTAGCTATGTCGGTAATTGTCGACTACCTGGTTGGGGTCCGCGAGATAATAATCATCGATGGCTAGGGAACATGAATGACATGACTCAAAATGGTTTGCAATGGCGCCGGTGCATTAATTCTTTGTGTTCTCTCGAATCCTATTCTTCTGGATTCTTCAACACCTCTAGTTTTGTCTTTCTAAACTTATCTCACTGAATCATACTTCTTGAATAATATCTTCTAATCCTAACCTCCGATTACTTCTAATACCTTTACTACCTCTACTACTATTGGATTTGAATTGACAATTACATCTCTGTGCTGATGTGTTATGGCAACATGAACTGATGTACTTACGTACGAAGTTCTACGTTGCATCTGACTGACTGACTGACTTTACGTGATATCATTATTGAGTCAATCTACAAATTTTCGAAAAGCGACTGATTACTTACAATCATAAACGTCAACAATAAGAAGAAAATTTAAGTTTGCAGGTGTTAGTCAAAATGATCTACTATTGCCGTTTAATTATTTTGTTAATTATACTTTCAATCCCTGAACAATCCAGCTAAAAATAGCAAAACTAACTAGAAATCACAAGGGAAATAATCTTTAAAAAATAATAACGATAATAATAATAATATACACTTCATGTTTCTTTTCTTTTCTTTTTTCTACCTGCAATTACCGATAGTCAAAATCATTCAAACTGGAATTGATTTAGTAGCATTAATCGTTCGTTAGCTTAATTGATAAACTTATCTATCCATTCTACTGATATTCAATGTCTACACTAAACCACTGAGGAATAAATAAACCTCAAAAAGCCTAATGGCAATGTCTGAAGATCACTCATTCTAACCGATACATTAATTATTTTATGTAAATCTCTTATTTACGTCTGTTACCTAAGTTGGAGCATAGACCGCCGACCATTTTTGATTAGTGTCTCCTTTTAGAGAGTTGCCTTTTTCTGGTACGGGCTGGGGTCGCTAACCCTATGCACAACCCTACTCCTTTATTCGGATTTGAGACCGGCAGTCAGCTAGAAAGGGCTCCAAGCGGAGTTATACGCATCTCACTACTCCAAGACCGATTCAGTCTAAATCCCACTGTATTTACCAATTCACATGTAACTGCGGAGAAAGTTACTTAGGTAGGACAGATCGCCGATTGGAGGACAGGATAGGGGAACATATTCCAAGATGGTTAATCAAATCCATGATTCATCTACCGAGCCCGTCATCTCAAGATCGATCAACGAAACCCAGCCTCGTCCATTGCAAAACATCTAATGATGAGTGGTCATCAAATTGACCCAAAATCAGCCTTTATAGAGTTGTGACATGTCATCAAAACCCACACACACACACACTGAAACTACTCGAAGCTATCTTGATTGGTCGGAAAAGTCCAACTTTATGTGTTCAAAAACAACTGTATGTTGACTTTTGTTTACCACGGTTCTTCTAGTGAGTGAATGTCATGCTAAATAAGAAATTTTGACCCAATCTTCAAAACTGTATATACGCGAATAACATGTTGCTTGTATATGACTGACGAGAAGGCACGAAATGTTACTATCTCACAAAATATGTCTTCTCATTTCTCTGTTCAAATTTATCTAACGGAACCACTGTTTTGGATAAAAAAAATTGATTTTTTTCGGATAATGAGAAATGTATGTATCACTACAGAATTAGAAATTTAAAGTAACTAATATTTAAACTGAGGAATCCCATACCAGGACGAAACTGCCACTGTACAGTGCTTCCAGGTTTCTAATGCTGGTCTAACATTGATCGATTCATGATTTCAAAAAATGTGTAACTTAACAATCTTCACAACCCCGTAATTCAAACTACCTGTGCTTACTAGTGACTAGCTTCGTGAGGACTCTTCTCCGAGTTCTAGTGGGAAGACGTGACCATTGAAGTTCAACCTGTTCTGGTGTAGGCAGTGTCTACCGAAGACTGTGTATGAGGTTGCGCAACTCCGTGAATTTGATCAAGTTATACATTAACACCGTTAGATACCGGCTCAGTTGTCTAACGGTGAGGGCGTTCGCGCACAATACCGAATGTCCTGGGTTCGAGTCCTGTAGGGTGCAGGACTCGTTGGTGCGCACTGCCACTGATGAGTCCCATACCAGGACGAAACTGCCACTGTCCAGTGCTCCCAGGTTTCTAATTGTGGTCTAACACTGATCGATCCATGGTTTTAAAAAAATGTGTAACTTAACAATCTTCACAACCCCGTAATGTAATATTTAAACTATCATAACCAATGAACTTAATACAACTGATCAGTAGCAGCTTGTTATTATTGTAAGTTTATTTTGATTAAACACGATAATAATAATAATAATTTATATATATATATCTATCCATAAATGTCAATGTGTGCTATTGGCGCTAGTGATGAGAAATATAATACAACATATTCAATGTACAATTTTAATGATACACCATAGGATTCAATGATAAAAATTCTAATATGAATCAATGTACATTTGAAAAATTATTTTTTCATTTCAATAGGTCATTTATAATACTCTACATACATATCTCTCAATTGTAATCAATTGTACAACTAAAGTACTACAGTATTATTATTTTGACCTTAACAAATGAATGTATCAATTTCAAAAATGTTATCATGTAATTTGATAGTTATTTATTCAAAACATTAGTGTTATTATGTAGTTTAGTTGAATTCGACTTAAAGTATGATGATATTTATTTTAATGGCATTTAGATTAAACTAATAAATTCCTTAAAAAGAATACTAGCAAACGAATAAATGCTTCGTTTGTCTAAACAGTGGAATGTTTACTTTGAAACACCAATGAACTAAAACAACAATCTTCTTAACTGTATAATGTAAAGTCAAAATAATGTTCTCACTAGTGACTAGCTTCGTAGGGGAATTCTCCGGTGAGAAGCTGTGAGCAGAAGAGTTCCACCCTGTCGGATCTAAGCAGTAACTGTTGAAGACAATGGGTGAGGTTGCGTAAAGTCCTTAGATTGATCAGAGTCAGACATCAACACGGTTGGATACCGGTTCAGTGGTTCAGAGGTTAGGCATTTGCGTGCAATACCGAGGGTCTTGGGTTCGAATCCTGAGAGTGGCCGGAGTTGTGGATGTTTACTGCTGAAGAGTCTCGGACCAGGACAGAACAACCATTAACTGGTTCGGAGGTTTGGCGTTTGCGCACGTGATTGAAGGTCCGGGGTTCGATTCTTGGTTGTAGCAGAAGCCGTGGATGTGCACTGCTGATGAGTTCCATACCAGAAGGAAACAGTCGTCTGGTGCTTCCAGATTTCTTAAGATGGCCGTATAATGATTGATTCATGATTTCACGGAAAACAACGATCTTCATTACTCTATAATACAAAGTATTTTATGGTCACCTATACTTATTCACTGATAAATATATTGCTCGAAAGTATAGTGGTATTTTACACTAAATAACGCGCCCAGTAGTATGTTTATCGATGTTTCGAATGAGTTGTTTGATAATATGACTTCATTCTTTTCTTTTTACTATAGGAAAGTTTCACAAACTGTGGATTTTGAGTTATTGAACGATCATAAACTTATATCTTCAACGCATAACAATGATGTACTTAACTTGAGGTATGAGAGATATTATTGTAGAAGCAAATAGTTCCATGAAAATGAGAGATTAAGAACTGGAACCTTCATCTTAAGTGGGCACGTCTTTCCATAATTATCACTTTGGAATCCAGTAATTGATAATTTCATTTAAATTTAATACGACGTAATTGATTCAAATAAAACGTTCTGTAAGGTTTTGAACGAACCTGCTTGAACAGCTCACGTCTACGGTATGTAGTTCAACCATGTGTGTACTACTGAGAAAAAGATAATACCAATAAGAGTAGTGGAGGATGGTCTGATAAAATCAGACATTCAGTTATGATAATTGTTAGGTTCGTCACTAGGTACGCTTGAAGCTATTACGAATTCACCTTAGTCGATAAACGCGAACGAGACAATGAACCAGCGTCCAGATAGGCTACCGTAATCTGAAACAGCTAAAGAGAAATCTTGATAAGCGTAGAAAGCATATTCTACAAACATCCAGCAAACACAATCCAATCAAGCACACAACTCTCGTTTATTTTTATATCATAAAAACGTCTCAAAAATAACACCGTAAAATACACAGCAGCCAATCACAGCCAAGGATTTTCCTGAAATCTCAAGGTCAACTGATCAGCCCATGCTCGCAATCGTGAAATCCAAAATAAGGCATTTATTTATCAAGCGAGTTCTGGCGATCCGCAACATCCACAACAATAACAAAATTTATGCCCCTAAGACAAACATCGATTTAAGCTCCTTAAGTGTACAATCGAAAAAATAGGAAACAAAGTCAACTCCGGTTAATTGAAGCGAAAATTTCACTGTCTAACTGATTACTCAAAAAAATCGAAACAATTCGTTGAGATATATGTGTCTGTCTGTCTGTGCATGTGTGATATGTTCATTCCGTTTGCAAACAAAAAAAAGAACAAGTTCAGATGAACAAATTATTATCAAACAACTCAGAAAAACTTTTTTCTATGAATACAATACCTAGTTTTACGATAAACTGTTCAGTGAATCATTAACATAAAAAAAAATTAGAAAGAAAATAGTGTACCTGATTGAAAAAAAAGAGAAAAGAGGATTATATTCGTCGATTCGTTTCACAACTCTTACTGCTACTGCTGCTAATACTACTACTACTAGTCTAACAACACAATAACACATAAAAATTCTTTATGCTTGAATGATTACAATCGTCTGTGTGTATAGTTTTGTTTTAGCAAACAGTTTCAAAAAAATATAACTAGAAATCAAAAAAAAATTAGAGGAGAAGAAGAAGAGGAAATTGAAGTTTGAACAATGAACGTACAAGGAGAATGAGGATTTATTTGATTCAGTTTGGTTCAATTTACGCGGGTATTTTACAGCAATCAAAAACATTTTTAGTAATTATTTATTGAAAACCAAACACAGATAGATAGATAGATTGATAGATAGATACACTTGATAATGTATTAGCGTAGATTTAAAAACAATCAAAGGATGAACAAAAAAAAGTCGTTCAATTTTCAATGCGAAAAAGATTACATTCAAAAAAAAGGAATTACTTCTGCTTGGATAATGAAATGTATGATTGGATTATTTGATTATATTAGAAATGCGCAGAAAGTATGAATTATTATCGATGAATGTGGCTGTTACGCTCGTCTCTAGGTATGCTTAAACTAGTATGAGTTCACCCCAGACAAATGACAAGAAAAAAACAATGAACCAGAGTCCAGGTAGGCTACTCAGCAAGAAGTCTTGATATAGTGTAGAAATTGTATCCTACAAACACGCAGCCAGCACACAACGAATCCGAGCACTCAAATTGCGTTTATTTATACACCATAGAGACATCCTTGGGACGGTCACAAAATCAGCACACTAAAATAGACAGCAGCCAATCACAGTCAATGATTTTCCTAGTGGGAAATGAAATCTCAAGGTCAACTGATCGGTCCATGAAATAAATCCAAAATAAAGATATTTATCAAGTGAGTTTTGGGTATCTAACATCCCCAACAGTGGTTTTGCAATGGGAAGAGAAAATTTGTGGTTCAGGTGAATAATTTTGGGGGGAGGTTTCGTTCTCTGTGAGCTGGATGTTATTTTGGTCGGGGAGCTTTCATTGTTCTTCTGCTGAACACAACATCATCATCAGCAGCTCAAACTTCGAACAACTATGGACATACATTTGATTGGAATGCTGGATGAGTAGAATACAGAGAACACTATAGGATATTTTAAAGGCTTCGTACTCAAGTCAATCAGCAATCAACAAACACATTGACATTGACCCAGTTTATCAACTAATCAGATAAATTACAGGCAAACATAGGATCACGAAACATATCATAGGAGAATACAATCATAACAAAGGTGTAAATGACGATAGGTTTAAAGTCAACAGTAATCCATCAAGACAGACATTAATAGAACGAGCTAAGGGTTATACATGTGGAGAAATTCGAATACTTCATCCCAACCTGGAGTTTGTGCTGATAATGTTGTTCAGAAGAAGTATAATGAAAGCTTCACAACCAAAAAAACATCTAGCTCATAGAGAACGAAACTCCACCATAAGCATGGCTTTAAATGCAGCGCGTATTATGAAATTGAGACAGACCTATTCGAAAACAATGTGTCTATGATATTCATGCTAGTTGAAGATGAAATTCAGCCTTCCATAACATTTAATCCATGTAATAAATTTGAAAATGAATATAGTTTAATTGTATGTATGATTTGGTGAGTACTTTCCAAATCATTATCTAAATGCTGCATTTACACAGACATAGGTTATTAATGGAGTTTGCTCGATAACCTCTTTCAAACAGTAGGTCGAATTGGCATAGCTTTAAGAGTCTCCTGCGTCGCAGATAATGTGGTAGTAGTGATAGTTAACTGTGATTTGAATGAAGTTTGTGTTTTTTTCTTCAGAAATTGGCTATTTTTGATTTTTTATCCCGTAGTTAAAGGTTAGGAGTAGGGTGTTCATCCCAGTTCAGAACTAAAATTTTGAACATCTAAGCCTGATTATTACCACTTAGGATATACAGTAGTTGTAACTTCTTTAACCGTGTCATTTTGTTACATCAGTTCCAACTGCTCGAAAAACAACTATTCCCTCACATTTATAGAAACACCTCACTAATGTGCACAAAAATGTAGTTCAATAGGACCTGAAAATTATCTCTGATCACTAAAGACATTACTAGTTTTCTTGTTAGACATAGAAATTCTTGCGTCGATTTAACTTTTATAGGTTAAGTTACAACCATTTACTGTGCCTATTTACTTACGCCGGTTACTCCCAGTCGAGTAATGGCAGCTAACCGACATTCTCCAACCTACTCTGTCCTGGGCCTTCCTTTCCAGTTCAATCCAATTTTTGTTCATTTTTTTAACGTCTGTCTCCATTTCTTGGCGTAATATTTTCTTTGGCCTTGAGGGTTCCAAATGAGGGTTTGTCTTGTGATGCAGCCGGGTGTTTTCCTCAATCTGTATCCTATCCACTTCCAGAGCTTCTTCCTGATTTCTTCCTCCACCGAAATCTGGTTTGTTCTCTCACACAATACGTTGTTGCTGATCGTGTCTAGCCAACGGATCCGAAGCAGTTTGCGTAGACAACTATTAATAAACACTTGTATCTTCTGGATGACGGCTTTTGTAGTTCTTCAAGTTTCCGGCCTATATAGTAGAACTGTCTTGACATTTATATTGAAAATTGTGACTTCAATTTTGTTTGACTGAGTTTTTTTTTGAGTTTCAGATATCCTACAATTGTAGAAATGCAACCCTTGCTTTGCCGATTCGCGCATTCACAACCATTTACCGATAACAGTTAACTCACTAAATTGAAAATTGGAAACGTTTTACGTCAATGATTTTAATCTTTCACATCGAATTCCAATAAAATAAAATCATTTCTCTGATATCTACAGTTTATTTTTTTCACTTATTGCCTATGTACATAAATTTTGAAAAAAAACGAATGTTTTAATCTAAATACTTTTTTATATGGTATGATGGAAAACTACTATTCAGTTTATTCGGTTAAAATCAAACACAATCGCAAACATTGTTAATTTAACATAATTTTGTAACAACAAGCTTTGATGTAACAGTGAATGACCATACTTTTTAAAAGTACAGATTGCCAAATACAACAAACATATGAATAACTCCATCATTTTCAATTCGATCTCCTCAATCAGTAGTAAAATCCTAAATTTCCAATGAAACAACAGATTCATAAGTATGTTCTTTGAATGACAACATGTTTTTCGATTCAACTGGTTTTCAAACCGATTTAAGGAAGTTAGAATATGACTACCAAAGGAATCTGGAATGCTCATTTAATCCCACTGATAACTTATCAGTTAGATTACCTTCCATTTGAAAGTCAACTTTCATCCTAGGACTCGAACGCAGTACCCTACACTATAAACACTCAACGCATTATTCAAATAGCTACCGATTTCAGATCATCATTTGTTTTGTACAACTGGCATGAATTTTTCAGTTAATTTCTAATCACTGTAACATTATACAGTATGAAAGTACTTAAAATTTATTGTACAACTTGATCGACACTACGCATTTGTCTTCTATGATCATATTTACCTTATAATTCAATAAGTGAATAATGTTATTAGTTCAGAATAATGTAATCAAGTCATAGATAACAATTACAATGAAGATATCAATAGTAATAATAATAATAGCAATAATAATAATCATATTTGCCAAAGTTTATATCACTTAAGTGATTTTTTTCTGATAAATCGGATTAATAAAACAAACGAAATAGAGTGATTTATTGTATTTTAAATTGGTTTTCATTTTTCAATGAAAAAATGAGTTCAATTCATCAAACGACCTCTAATTTTCAATCAGCTTTTTTGTTTTTACAAATAATCTGCTTCTAAATTACAATTTACCCTAAAAAGATAAGTTTAAAACAAAAACGTTTTTATTTTTCAACTTAATTTACTGAAAAATTTATTATTCTACGATAAATAAATAAATAAGTAGTGATAAATAGTAGTAAATAAATAAATGATCAGTTTTATTAAGTTCATTGGTTAAGATTACAGGGTTGTGAAGATTGTTAAGTTACACATTTTTGAAACCATGAATCGATCAATGTTAGACCACCATTAGAAACCTGAAAGCACTGGACGGCTGTTTCGTCCTGGTATGGGACTCATCAGCTGTGCGCATCCACGACTCCCACACCCCGCAGGATTCGAACCCAGGACCTTCGGTGTTGTAGGCGAACGCCTAACCATCGGATCACTGAGCCGGTATCTAACGGAGTTGCGCAACCTCATACACAGTCTTCGGTAGTTACTGTCTACACCCGAACAGGTTGAACTTCACTGGTCACGTCTTCCCACTAGAACTCGAAGAAAATTCTTCATGAAGCTAGTCACTAGTGAGCACAGGTATTTATTTATCAATTATTTGTGATGCTTTAGGTACGTTGTGTTAACTCGTGTCGAAAAAAATAAACACTTATATCATGAATAGAGATAACCATAATTGTAAGGACCGTTTAGTTAAAAAAAAGTATTTCCCTATGCTTAACATATTTTGTATAGACAATTATTTAGGTGAATCTAGTAAGTGAGTGAAATGGTCAGTTGAATGGAATTCATCACTCTACATCAACTTTATTGACTATACGAGAAGTCGTTCGACAATGTGGACATGATGATGACATAGAGGCTTCTTTGACACTATTAAGTGCTTGAAAAGATGGATTAAACTGCAAAATTGTGTGTGAAGGACAGCTGATAGACTCGTTCAAAGTGAAGATCGGTGTCAGACAAGGTTGCTTACTCTTATCCTTCCTCTTTCTCCTGGTATTTATTTGGATTATGAAAACGGACACATCTTGGGAGAAGTACAGGATACAAGTGGACAACTAGGCTGCAGCTGAACTGATCCTCTATCACACAGACAATAACGAATGCATGAGATGACCAGTGTAGGAGCAGCTTCAGCAGCAGTAGGTTTCAACATACACAAGGAAAAAATCAAGACTCGGTGATACAGAACAACATGTACCAGTTAAATTATACTCGATGGAGAAGCTTTGGAAAATGTAAAAGCCTTTATATACGTGGGCAGCATCATTAATGAGCAAGTTGCCTATCTGATGCCGATGTGAAGGTCGCAAAGCCAGTACAGCATTTTCACAACTGAAAAACATCTGGAACTCAAAACAACTGTCAACTAACACTAAAGTCAGTACGTTCAGTACAAATGTCAAAACAGTTCTACCATGTGGGGCAGAAAATTGAAGAACTACCAAAGCCATCATCCAAAAGATAAAAGTGTTCTGCCATAGTTATCTATGCACTATGCTGAGGATCCGTTTGCCGGATGCCATTAGAAACAACCTTCATCAGTAGATTCCAGCTAATGAAGAAATGAGAAGAAACTCTAGAGATGGATAGGATGGCACCTAAGTGTGTCACATGACAATCCCTCACTTGGAATCCTCAAGGCCAAATGAAAAAAGGAAGAACAAAGAACACATTACTCTGAGAAACGGAGACAGACATGAAAAGAACGAGCACTGATTGGATAGAACTTGAAAAGAATGCCCAGGACTGAGAATGCTCGTCGCCGGACTTTGCTCCACTAGGGTTAACAAGCTTACGTAAGTCTAACATGTCTCGCAAGAAAACCATAGAATATTCGTTACTAATAATAAATAAATTTATGAAACTTCCATCAAAAAACATCACTTTCATGACATAATATTCAAATTTAATCGAATATTGCCCATTCAAAATATGTAATATCCACGCCTTAAAATGTAGATTTTTTTTATACGCCTTAATTAATTGTTTATACTAATTTAAAACAATACTAATAATAATGGACTTATTAATTATGTTCCTCTCTATGAACAATGTAAAATTGTTTTTTTTAAAAACAAATTATGATTAATAATTTAGAGTAATTTTAATGGACAGTTGAATAATTGCAAAAGTCTATCATAATTATTACTATTATCATTATTGATAATTGACTGATTACTAATTAGTGGCCAATATCATGTTTGTTTTGTTTCTAGCCATATTTTTTAGTTGTAATCTATTTCTGTTGATGAAGTAGTGATTTGACTAAGTGATTCAAGTTACTTACTTACGTACGCCCGTTACCCACAAGAGAGCATAGGCCACCGACCAGTTTTCTCCAACCAACTCTGTCCTGGGATTCCCTTTCCAATTCTGTCTAATTTTTGTTCATTTTTCTCATGTTTTCCTCTATATCTCGACGTAATGTGTTTCTAGGACTTCCTCTTTTCCTTTGACATGTGAGGGCTTGTCTTGTGACGCAGTTGGGTGCTTTTCGTAGTGTGTGTCCTATCCACTTCCATCGCTTCTTCCTCATTTCCTCCTCCACTCCAATCTGGTTTGTTCTCTCCCACAGTAAGTTGTTGTTGATGGTGTCTGGCCAACGAATCCGAAGTATTTTGCGAAGACAACTGTTCATAAATACTTGTATCTTCTGGATGATGGCTTTTGTAGTTCTCCAAGTTTCCACTCGATACAGTAGAACTTTCTTGACATTTATATTAAAAATCCAAGTGACTTGACATCATTTGCACTGTCTTCAAATAATACCAAGTCACTGATGGTAGCCACACAAAAAAATATTCCTACTTGATAGTTGGTGTGTGTTTACAAGGTTTTTAAAGTGGCCTTGGGATCTGACTCCAGTTTATTGGAACAACGGAATATATGCCTGGGAATAGATTTTCTAATTGATTTTCCATATCATAATGTTAGATATATTTTGAAGGCTTTGTTTTTGAAAATCCCTCCATGTGTACATTTGTCATTTGTCCTTATTGATTCCCTCAAATGGGACATTTTGTTAGTCTGTTCGAATCCATTTCGAGATGATACTATATTTGTATTTTATTATAGTTTCTATTTATTTTTCCTTTACTGAGTTTATATGTTTCTTTCTGAAATGCATTTATGTTGTTTAAGCTGATAATTAGTCATGGCGTCAGCCATATTGATTTGTTTCTCTTTTGATTGTGTTGCTTGCTTTGACTGGAAGTGTGCATTTTGATTGTGAATTGAAGCACTCTTCCGGAATAGGAAACACTTTGTGTTATAAAGCGACCAAATATTATCTTTTGAAGGAATTTAATTTATCCAGGAGGGATATAATATCATTTATTTGTTGCCGTTGATTTGAATAATTGAACAATTGTTGGTGGAATAGCTGAGTGACAATATTGTTAAGGAGAATGATGTACATTTATATTTATGATGAATATTAGAACCATTGTGTACCCAAATCACTTGTTTCGAATTCAACTGGGAAAGGCGCGTATCCAAACTACTTAGACAGTTATTCCTCCGTTCAAACCTCAGTTTGCGTCCTACAATCAACATGTCGGATTACTCGTTTTGTGCTATCAATGATAAAAATTAAAAGCCTAATACAGTTCATTTCATCCATTCGAATACAAACAAATACGCATAACAATGCGTAGCGTAAAAGTGAAGCGAAGCGATGTTAAATGAAATGGAAATGGCGTTCGTTTAGGATTATTTCACGTGATAAAGCATAACTAATTATTATTTGTAGTCAGACAAAAATAAGTTAAAGAGACATGTGATAAGCAAACTATAAGTGATGCATGCAGACACACAAGCAAGCTGAAATAAAAACAACCAAATAATAATTATTATCAAGGTCGAAAGACGTGTGAATGATGACTCTAGAAGAATGGATTGATATAGTAATTTTGTCCAAAAGCTGGAGGAAAAGTCATGTTGTGTAGGCTTGTATTCATACATACTACATATAGTGTAACTTCTTATTCAGCTACATAATGGTTCCGTAGTGTAGCTGAAATTGCATTCATTAGTCAACTTTACAGTTTAAGACTTTAAAACACGACTGACTGTTTATAAATAATATTCGGAATAAACTAACCAGTGTTTGATGTCATTTCTTACTTTAACGGGAGTAGATAATGAAAAACACTAAGATGAGATGTAAAACGTCATCATCATTTTTAATCCGATGGTTTTCTGCGTTTTAAACAGTTTAGATTAATTCCAATGGAGTTCACCTCTGTCAGGTGTAGGCAGTAACTAGTGACCACAAATGGGTGAGATCGCGCAAAATCCTTAGATTGATGAGAGTTAGGACGCTGGCTCAATAATTCCGAGGTTAGGCGTTCACGTACAGCACTAGTTTTGGGTTCGAATCCTGCGTGTAGCAGGAGTCGTGGATGCGCACTGCTAGGGAGTCCCATTCTAGGATGAAAGGGCAGTCCAATGGTTCTAGGTTTCCAATGGTGGTGTAATAATGATTGATTTAAAACTTTGGTAATAATTCTATAATTAAAATATTGAAGGATTAGTAACATTTACATGAACATCTGTATTTCATATTCATCTGTTTTATCGCTATACATGTTAAAAACATGTATATACTGACAATGAATCATAGCAAGAAATAGATTCATGGAGAAGGGATGAAAACGTTATGATTTAGTTAAGTATGAGAATATCAACCGATCGATCGTTGGTGTCTTCGAAGAATTGCTCGTATATATCGTGGGAAAATCCAGGAGCAGTGCTGCCATTAGGAATCGAGTACTAGGTAAGGATGGCAGATCAATAGGTGAAGTAGTGAAACTCGATCAGCTGAGGTGATTGGGACATGTGTTACGTAAGCCCAACCAACGATTGCCTCGACGAGTTATGTTTTGTGGTGTTGGAGTAGGTTGGAAGAAGTCTAGGGGTTTTAGTACCCGGACTCGGATCCTCAGTCAGGTATCCTCAGCCTCTTCTGGACTCGGACCTCGAACTTTCTGGATGCTTGCAGAATACAGGTTCTACTTCATATCAAGTCATCTTCTTTTACTCAGTGGGGGTTCGGTACGCTCGGATTAGATTAGCATGTCGTGTCGCCTGATCCTCGACCCTCGCTCTTGTTTTCCAAATAAAGTAAGCTCGTAATAGTTCAAGCATATCAAAATGATGTGTTTACGTGCATTTATAACAACGTGAGGCTAGACCGAAACATGACACAAATCCTTGAAGTCACTGACAACTGCAATGAGTCATGTTGGTAAATGTAAACTGCCTGGTTGGGGTCCGCGAGATGATAGTAATCGACGGTTAGAGACCTCGAACGACATGGCTCGAAATCGTTTGCATCGGCCTCTGTGTTCTCCCAAATTCTAATTCAAATTTATTTCAGTTGAGTGAAATTGTTGAATAATATCTTGGAACCCAATTCTTTCTTATTACTGCTCATACTTTTACTAATTCTGATCACTATGGAACTTGAAATGACAGCTGTGTGCCAATGTGGTATGACAATTTAAAGTGATGTATGTACGTACGAAGTTCTATGTTGCTACTGAGTGACTGACTGACTGATTGAAACTTAAAGGGTAAAAGTATCATCTTACATCACTTGAACCATAATTATATTTTTAACAAAAGTCAAACATCAAAATGATTTTATTCAGATGTTTCATTTGAACTATGGAAGATATAAAAACACAACGTCAAAAGATAGATTGATTGATTATGAAATTACACATTACTTACTTACTCTTACTTACGCCTGTTACTCCCAATGGAGCATAGGCCGCACACCAGTTTTCTCCAACCAACTCTGTCCTGGGCTTCCATCTCCAGTTCTGTCCAATGCTTGTTCATTCCTCTCATATCATTCTCTATTTCTCGGAGTAATGTGTTCCTTGGCCTTCCTCTTTTCCTTTCACCTTGAGGGTTCCATGTGAGGGCTTGTCTCGTGATGCAGTTAGGTGCTTTTCATAGTGTGTGTCCTATCCACTTCCACCGCTTCTTCCTGATTTCCTCCTCCACTGGAATCTGAGTTGTTCTCTCCCACAGTTCGTTGTTGCTGATGGTGTCTGGCCAACGAATACGAAGTATTTTGCGTAGACAACTGTTAATAAACACTTGTATCTTCTGGATGATGGCTTTGGTAGTTCTCCAAGTTTCCGCTACATATTAACACATTAGAAATCATAAAATCGATCAATGTTCGATCACCATTAGAAACATGGAAGCACTGGGTCACTGAGCCGGTATCTAACGTTCCAACGCGGGACTGATGGTTCTGGGTTCAATTCGTGGATACTCACTGCTGATGAGTCTCATAATAAGATGAAACGGTCGTCCAGTGTTTCCAGGTTTCTAATGGTGCTCTCACATGGATGGACTTCATGCTTTTTAATGACACTCAACAATGTCTAAATACTTATAATGATGAAAATTACACTATAAATTGTTTAAAACGTAGTTTTTTTTAACAGTTTAGGAAGTAAATATTCCTGAAGTACTACTTACTACTCCTTCTACATCAAAATCACATTAAGTATTATTATCAAGAAGCTATTAATGTGATTGGCATTGGCGCAATAGTCTTTACAAATAATTCATGAAATCATCATGAAAATAATTATTATTACTTTTTTTCCCAATCAGTCAGTCTACTTAATAACTAGAAATAATGTAGTCACGAGAAGAAGGAAGATATTTCATTTCCCTATGCTTATATCCTTTCTAGTATATATATATATATATCTGTATATATTCTTTCAATCTAATCTAAAATTTTATTTGAATTGACTAGTTTTGTTTTAATTTTTAAGCAGAAAAAAAAGTAGTAGTTTCACTTTTGCTTCTTCGATTAAATTGATTTTTAATGTATCAGATTACGTTAAACATGAAAAATAAATTTTATTATACATATATATATATAAATATATATTTTGCTGAAATATTTTCTAAACTTCATTTTGGTTGGTTTTTTTCTTTAAAAATTTGGATTTCATTGCGTGCGTCGTTACATAAAGTAATGCTCATAATTTTTAAATCTTTTCTGTTTTTGATTCAATGAAATCTTTTCCGGAAAGTGTTGGAAAAGAAAAGATTTTTGGTTGACTAGCATGTTTCAAGCTTATACTCTTGAGTTTCGTACAGCCAGCTAACTTTTCTTTTGATGCGAATCCACGAGCATAGCTTTTGCCCTGCACATCCCTACGCATATGAATTACACACACCAAGACCCATGCATTTCAGATCGGATAGTGTGTTCTGTTTTGAATTTGAGTCTGGAAAGACTCTTTCTCAATTACAGTGCTGTAGTGATTAATGAGTTAGAACTCCAACAAACGCCAAAGTGGTCTAACAGGGTTTCGCAATCACCTAGCTGCATTACGAGGAGGTTATAGCTTGGATTTTACAACCAATGATATACATATATATTTGAAATCATCAATCGATCAATGTTAGACCACCATTAGAAACCTGGAAGCATTGAACGTTGGCCGTTTTGTCTTGGTATGGGACTCATCAGTGAAAGTGAGCACCAGTGGTACAAATCTAATCGATCTAACCAGGTCACATTTGCTTACATGAACACCGTTAGATACCAGCTCAGTGGTCCAAACGTTAGGCGTTCACTTGAAAGTCCGAAGGCCCTGCGTTCAAATCCTGCAAGTAGCAGGAGTAGTAGATGCGCACTGCCACTGATGAGTCCCATACCAGGACGAAATGGTTGACTAGTGCTTTCAGGTTTCTAAAGCTAATTGACTGATTCATCATATCAAAATTTTCGATCAATGTTTCAACACTCTCAAGTTTATTAATGAGCAAAATATATAGAGATGAAATGAACTGTATATGTTCTATGACGAACAACGTATGAATTACGTACAATTTTACTTACGTTCGATATTTTGGATGATACTTACCATAGTTGGTAAGTATTTATTTAGTGACTCAAGCCTCTTAACCAAAATGGTGCATAGGCCGCTGACTAGCATTCTCCAACCTATTCTGTCTGCGGCCATCCATTCTAGTTCTGTTCAAGTTTTGTTCATTCTTCTCATGTCTGTCTCCATTTCTCAGCGTAATGTGTTCCTTGGCCTGCCTCTTTTCATTTGATCTTCAGTCTGTCAATTGGGAGCTTATCTTGTGACACAGTTGGGTGCTTTCCACTTTTTCCTCATTTCTTCTTCTATTGCAATCTGATTTGTTCCTTCTCATAGTAGGTTGCCTTTTGAGATAGGGGAAAAATTTTGTAGCTCACATGAGCAGTGCCGTTCTCTGAGGTGAGTGGTTTCACAATCAAACTATTCACTTTAAAGAACCGAAATCAACCACAGCATGCACTGTGTCAAAATATCAGATGATGATTGAAGGTAGTCGACCGGAAACTCTGTATTTACAAAATATCACTGATGGTCCCTATAGCCTATTGGCAATTTCTTAGGTAGTGAAGTTCAGTGGGACGAGTATGGCTCTCATAACGAGCATCAGTCCCTTTAATATTTCAGATACATCTTCCTGATGCGTGTCAACTGCACGAAACCTGCTTCATTAAAAGTACTTTATCGATTATCTGCAACCCCTTAATATAAATACAAGCATACATGCAGAGAAATCATTACGTTCATGTAATAATGTAATACTTAACCTTTGACAGTTTTGCGTCTTGCCTAACCTTATATAATGCAGAAGTGTGACGAGCACTGTGAATGAATCTGGACAAAAGGCAACATCAGTAAAAGAGATTTGACGAATAGGTAAGCACATGAGATTGATTAAAATTTGTACTTAAAAAGCAACTGAAAAAACAGTTAGGAATAACAAATGTTATGTTAAAATAATGTGGGAATCGAAAGCAGGAGTGAATATGATAAAGGTTGGAATATTTTATGATAACACTGTTTGTTTCACTTCGAAAAAAAATATATTCATATGAGGTAGCCTGTATAGATAACACAGACAAAAATTATAGATAAGTACCTACGGATTGTAGTTTAATAACTAACCAACTAAGGTTCCTTTTGATGAGAATCCACAATCATACCTTTTGCATATATCTACGCATATGAATTACAAATACCTAGACTTATGCAGTACAGATCCGATAGTGTTCTCTGTTTTGAATTTGAGTCTCGAAAGACACTATCTCTATTACAGTGCTGTAATGATTGATGAGTTCGAGCTCCCACAAATGACAATGTGATCTAACAAGGTTTCTCCATTACCCAGCAGCATTACGAGGAGGCTATAGCTTGGTTTTAACAGCCAAAGATACATATAGATTTGAAATCATTAATCGATCAAAGTTAGACCACAATTAGAAACCTGGGAGCACTGAACGTTGGCCGTTTCGTCCTCGTATGAGACTCATCAGTGACAGTGCGCACCAACGACTCCTGCACCTCACAGGATTCGAACACAGGACCTTCGATCTAACACTGATCGATTCATGATTCCAAATGTGTAACTTAACAATCTTCACAACCAACCCCATAATGCAATATATATATATATATATATATATATATATATATATGTATATATATTACTTACTTACGCCTGTTACCCCCAATGGAGCATAGGCCGCCCACCAGTTTTCTCCAACCAACTCTGTCCGAGGCTTCCCTCTCCAGTTCTGTCCAATGTTTGTTCATTCCTCTCATATCTTTCTCTATTTCTCAGCGTAATGTGTTCCTTGGCCACCATCTTTTCCTTTTGCCTTGACTTATGCAGTACAGATCCGATAGTGTTCTCTATTTTGAATTTGAGTCTCGAAAGACACTTTCTCAATTACAGTGCTGTGGTGATTGATGCGCTCGAGCTCCATTACCCAGCTGCATTACGAGGAGGCTATAGCTTGGATTTTACAACCAATGATATACATATATATTTGAAATCATCAATCAATCACTGTTACACCACCCATTAGAAACGGTGGCCGTTTCGTCCCAGTATGGGACTCATCAGTGACAGTGCGTACCAACGACTCCTGCACCTCATAGGATTCGAACTTGGGACCTTCAGTCTAACACTGATCGATGCATGATTTCAAATGTGTAACTTAACAATCTTCACAACCAATCCCATAATGCAATATATATATATATTACTTACTTACGCCTGTTACCCCCAATGGAGCATAGGCCACCCACCAGTTTTCTCCGACCAACTCTGTCCTGAGCTTCCCTTTCCAGTTCAGTCTAATTTTCGCTCATTCTTATCATATCTTTCTCTATTTCTCGGCGTAATGTGTTCTTTGGCCTTCCTATTTATCCTTTTGCCTTGAGGGTTCCAAGTGAGGGCTTGTCTCGTGATGCAGTTGGGTGCTTTCCTCTGTGTGTGTCCTATCCACTTCCACCACTTCTTCCTCATTTCCTCCTCCACTGTAATCTGGTTTGTTTTCTCCCACAGTTCGTTGTTGTTGATGGTGTCTGGCCAACGAATCCGAAGTATTTTGCGTAGACAACTGTTAATAAACACTTGTATCCTCTGGATGATGGCTTTCGTAGTTCTCCGTGTTTCCACTCCATACAGTAGAATTGTCTTGACATTGGTATTGAAAATCCTGATTTCGGTGTTGATCGATATTTGTTCGGAGTTCTAGATATTTTCAATTGTAGAAATGCAGCCCTTGCTTTGCCACTCCGTGCCCTCACATCTGCATCGGATCCACCATGATTGTCGATGATGCTGCCAAGATACGTTAAGGTGTTAAAGTCATCCAAGGCATCTCTATCAAGAGTGATTCGGTCGGTGCATGTTGTGTTGCATCAGAGAATTTTGCTTTTTCCTTTATGTATGTTAAGACCTGATGCTACAGAGGCTGTTGCTACACTGATCATCTTCTCTTGCATTTGTTGTTGAGTGTGCGATAGAAGAGATACACATATATATTTGAAATCATCAATCGATCAGTGTAAGACCAGCATTAGAAATCTGGAAGCACTGGTCGTTTCGTCTTGGTATGGGACTCATCAGTGACAGTGCGCACCAACGACTCCTACACCTTGCTGGATTCGAACCCAGGACCATCGTTCTAACACTGATAGTTTCATGACTTTAAATGTGTAACTTAACAACCTTCATAACCAACCCCATAATGCAATATATATATTTCTAAATGTCTAATAACAGACATCACTAATACAGAATATATGATATTGGAAATTTGTGCTTAGTTTTAGTAAAACTACTTTTAACCCATCCATATAAATGTCTACATATACATAATGAGATGCCAAGAAGAAAAAAAACAACAACGATGTAATGCATTATTTATGATGCATTGAATTTTTAAAATCAGCCCTGAATCATTGATTCACATTAGTTATTTCAACAATTTACAAGTCATGAGTGTTATAGGCATATGATTAGACAGACTATAGACGACATATATGTATATATATATATATATATATTTCTCTTTTAGGTATTTCAAGTTAAGAATAATTAACAATCGTGCCTAATTATTATTTACAGTCATACATTGAAATATTCTTTGTGAAGATAATATTGTTTCATCATAGTGGTGACACAAGAAACATAGTATTTTGAAGACATATGTATAGAAATAAATACGTGAGACATTCAATCGTATTCATACTAGTTATGAGTGTGACTATTGTTGAAAAGAGAATGATTGTTAGAGTTATTTAATGTTTATATATATACATATATCATATGTGATAAGTTTCTGTAACAATCATTTTTCTCTTTGAATGTTGTTAGGTTTTAAAAGTGTATTCTAGTGAAACTAGCTAAATAAAGCAATAGAATAATGTGCAATGTATGTGTTGTGATTAATTGACAAGAACCAAGAAATGCCTTGATAAGAAAGCTGTAAATATATAGAATTATTGTAGTCGTAGAAGGGCAACTGTTACCCCCAAAGGAGCATAAGCCATCGACCAGGTTTCTTGAACCCACTCTCTCCTGTGCCTTCTCTTACAGTTCTATCCTATTTCTGTCTCTATTTATCGGCGTTTCTCAGTCTTCCTCTTCTCCTTCAGCCTTGAGGAGTTCAAGGGAGGGCTTGTTTTGTGATACAGTTTGATGCTTTCCTCAATGTATGTCTTATCCACTTCTGGCGCTTCTTCCTGATTTATTCTTCGAATGGAATCTATTTTGTTCTCTCAAACAGTAGGTTGTTGTTTATAGTTTCTGGTCAATAGATTTCCAGTGGTTTGCGTGGACAGCTGTTAATAAACACCAGTATCTTGTGGATAGTGCCTTTCGTGGTTCTCCAAGTTTCAGCTCGATACATTAGAACTGTCCTGACATTTGTATTGAAAATTGTGACTTTGGTGTTAACTGACAGTCAGTTGTTTTCAGTCCCAGATGTTCTTCATTCATAGAAATGATGCCGTTGTTTTACTGATCCATGCCTTCACATCTGCATCAGATCCACCTTGCGCGTCAATGATGCTGCCCAGATAATATTAAGGTTTTTACGTGTTTCAAAGCCTTACCGTCAAGTGTGATTCGGTTGGTGCATGCTGTGTTGTCTCGGAGAATCTTGCTTTTCTTATTGTGTGTATGTCGGAATAATAAAGTGAAAAATGCCAAAACTTGTTAGCATTATTTCATGGAACTATTAAATATGAAAAAAATCAATAACTGTGTGACAGGCTTGCCAAAACAGCAACTAACATACAGAAAAGAATACTACTACTATCACTACTCTAGAATGAAATTACTTATTCCTCAAAACTAACTCAAGTTGATCTGTAGAACAGAAAATATAGTCTATACACTCACTACACTTTATTAGTTGTCAGATTTGTATTATGATATGATCTTTTAACTGGTTGAACAAATGAATGTCTCTAATTTAAAAGTATAAAATTAGAAATAAGTCTTGTTCTAAACATGTTCCATTGGAAGAAGGTGGGAAAAATTCTCATATTCAATGTTTGAAATAGTCCCTTGCTTAGGGAACACAGTACATGGTAGTAGTTGGAACTTGCAATCTGGATTAAGTTAGAAATTTGCGATTACTAATCACTAAGTACTGAAAATTTCCAGGTCAAAACTAAACTCTGTATGAGTGTGAAATCAAATGATGTGAGTTCCAGTCCCAATATAGTCTTTCAATACTTCAAAAACATATGTTTTGGTGAACGAAGCCAACTAGTATGAAATATAGTATTAACAATTCCTACTGGATCCTGTTATTCAGTTAACATTAAACATGCAGTACCATGTATTCAAAACACGTAGACTAGTGACCACAGGATGACTTAAACAAAATATGTCAAGTGACTACTAGTGTTTAGTACTATTTTGAAATGAAACACATAATTAGCAATCAGTTCAAGAAAGGATGCGTGTTGTATTGTATCAGAGAATCTTGCTTTTCCCTCTGCTTAGGTTGAGACCAAATGCTGCTGAGGCTGCTGCTCAACTGGTCGTCTTCTCCTACATTTATTGATGTGTGTCATAGAACAGCTAGATCATCAGCTGCATCCGAATTATTCAGTGTGTCCTGTGCTTCCCTCCAGATGTTGACCTCTTCGTAATCCAGTCAGTCGCCCGGAAAAAGAGAAAGGGAGAGACTAAGCTACCCGGTCTGACATTGATCTTCACTTGATACGATTCCATGAGCTGTCTTTTTCACATGATTTTGCAGTTTTATCCATCATAAGAACTCCGTATTAAGTTGCCTATATTCTTAGGTACACCATAGTGTCTAAGAAGCCGTCATCGTGCCATCCGGTCCACATAGTCAATAAAGTCGATGTAGAGTGGTGAATTCTGCTCAAATGAGTATTCCAAAATGATCCGTAATAATGCGATTATGTCGGTGTATGATTGATCCTTAGTCAGTCGACTCGCAAAACTTCAATTTTCACAAAATTATCGTGTTTTTTTTAAACAGACCTATAAACATTGTACATTGATCATTGTTAATGTGATTACTAGCATTAAACATTATCAAATAAACATGTTTATGACGGATAAAATTCAAAAAATCATGCGTACATATTCGAATGAACATTTTTTTTCTTTTTTTTTCAATCTGGAAAATGTGTTTTTATCTAAACATTCTGAAATATGTTTAAAATCAGTTGACCGAAAAAAAATAGCATTTATAAATATACATTTAAAAAAATCATCATCAATTCAGTCTGATTATTAAGTTAAACTAATTTTATAAACAATATTTTCAAATTTATAGCCTTAGATGTATGATAGTAGTTAGAAGTAGTCAACGGAAAACGTTAGGCATCTGCTTCGTACTATGTAGGATTCATTGGCAAGGCGTATCTGTAATCTTAATGTAACTGATACTGCCTGGCGCATTGAGTGCTGTGTCATTTTCACAATGAATACTGTCAAATGATTTCGGGACCAGTTAAGACAATGTTCTAAAACCATTAGTTGTAATCTATTTCTGTTGATGAAGTTGTTATGTGACCAAGTGATCCAAGTTACTTACCTACTTATTTACGTCTGTTACCCCCTAGTAGAGCATTGGCCGCCGAATAGCATACGACAATCACATTATTTATTCGTAATAAATATCTTTAAAAAGTTCAATCTTCATTACAAACCTTACTCCCATACAATTCTATCGATCTCTGGTGACATTAATTTTCATTGGAGAATTCTCCATTAAATTTCAAACTAGAGGAGGTCGTTAACTAACCGATACTTAGAGGTAAGTATTTAAACAGTAAAACAACAAACTGATGATCAGAGTACGTTTTACAATGGTCAATAAAATCAGGCAGCAAATAAATATGGAATTTTCAATGTACCGATATATTTCAGTGTTCTCTCTCAAAAAATAGTGATCAGTTAGGAAATAAACAGATGGAAAATGAGATCAAAAGATAAGATGAAGTAATTGGTCAATTATAACACCTCATCAGATAAGCATAAGAATTGAGAAATTCTAAATATAAATATAAAACTCAGTAACATTGTTGAATGTTATTTTATGAGATTATTAACAAACAGTTGAAAAAAACGTTGTGATGTGTTGTTCCAGTCATTGAAGTTGGTGAAGCCTCATTCGGGTGTTCCTGAAAAAGAGCATTCTTCTTCGGGGCACACCAACGAAATGCGTGGATGTATTTTGTGAAAAATCATAACCCTGAGGATCTTGGTAAGTGAGCGTCGAATCAAGAACGAATGTATGGTTCATGCATATCAGAAATACATGAGTTTTTAGCTCACATATATCGCAGCATAGACATACTTTCTCCAGAGGGTCTGTTATACGTAACATTCACACTAGAAACAGACGTGCTTCACCTATGCATCCCTTGGTATATACATAGGTTTAACTATCTCCTAGAGGGCCGATGCTATCCACTATCATAGACTGCTATTATATGTTATATGTATACCAATGGTACTCAAGCTTTCATCTGAATATTTCATGACATACACATAGGCACATGCACTCTATATGCCATTTATTCTGTTTTATTCACAGCCGTGTAATATTTTGTTTTAAATGGTTCTTTGGTCTCGTTTCTTTCATTCAGTTAACATTTCTTTTGATGCGATTCCACGAGCATACCTATTGCATATACTTACATACATTAATTGTATATACCGAGACCCAAACTATTCATTGACTAAAGCATACACATTGGATAGTCTCTTGGGTTTTGAATTTGAGTCTCGAAAGACTCTATATCAGTTATATTGTTGTAGTGAGTGTGATGAGTTCCACCACTGGTGACCACCAAAGTGATCTAACATGTTTTCTCCATTACCCAGCTGCATCACGAGGTGGCTACAGCTTGGATTTTACAGCTATATGTATATGTCTAGAAAACCAATGTTCCGATTGTTTTCAGCCAACTGATCAAATTATTGCGACAGGTAGGTCGTGTAAAATGAAGTTACAATTTAGGTTTGTCGTCGTGTCTATCTAAGGATCTTGCTACCTATAAAACATAAAGTTCAAAAACATTCTGCAAATAACTTACAAATTCACATTTGCATGGGTAAATTTTATTGCCAGAATAGCAAACACTATGTGAAGAAGTGAATTCATTTCATTTATAAAGTTTTCTATATTTGTGTCACTATTTTTATGTTGAACAACTTGACACATAGGATTAATCTACATAAAATCCAAAAAGATACTTCATATTTCCAAGTCTATCCATAGTTTATCTCTTTCAAAAATATGAAAGAAGCTAGTTAATGCAGTGTAACTCCGCCAGGAGCCCTGCCTGGTTTACTGCCGGTATCAAGCCCGAATAAAAGAGGTCCGGCTGTGCATGGGTCTAGCGAACCCATCCCGTAGAAATCCAACTCGCTAAAAAAACGCTAACCAGAAATGGCCTATGCTTTATTTTGACTAACAGGCGTAAGTTTATCAGTAAGTAACTGCAGTCTAGCTTTCTAGTAACGCTACTTCACTAATCTTTCATAATTTCAGAGTAACCAATTAAAAGAATCGAATTTATCGACACCAAAACTAGAATTCAGTTATTTTTATCGTGCCCACATGTTGAAAGCCAGCTGATATTATTATTATTATTTTCATCAAATTACCAAAATTTATGTTCGATCTGATTTTATTTCAGTAGTGGTAGATATTAATTCATATGATAATCTGTATGCCAAGATTATTTAAGTAGTATATTTTCTAATTTTATTGAAAAATAATTAATATTAATTATTTATTTAAAAACAATTAGTTCATGGTAAGTGAAACAAAATTTCGGGAATTTGTTTAATGATTTTTGAATAGATTAAATAATTATGAAATAACTGTTGTGAGAGATATATTAAGCAAAAATTTATGTCAATAAATATTTTTTATACGAAAGAATAAAATGGTCAGTATGGTTAATGAAACACAAAATTTAATTGAAATTCAAGAGAATATGTGTACGTACTCATTACCATAAAACAGTTAGAAATAAATTATGATTTTCACTATAGAGTTGTAAAGATTATTGAGTTTCATTAAAATCATAAGACCTAATGTCCTGGCACGGATTCCCATGAATGGAGGTCATAGACGAGTACTACCGAGCATTATTCGTAAATTTAAAAGTTTATAGCTATTATAATACACCTTATATTTTTTTAGTTAGTGTGACACTAATATGCGTAATCATATTTACATTTAGAATGTATTTACAATTGCTCAGAGGAGGATAGGGAGTAAAGTAGTTGGGCGTGTAGACAGAATAAATTATCTCGAATCTCATCAGTGCTGATGGCCTGATGACTAACGAAATCTTAGCACAGATGCAAAAGGATCGATCGGCTATCGCCAACTTGAGTTACTTATGGTGTCGGCGAGATATCCGTTTGCTTATCAAAAGACGAGTCTACTGTGCAGCAGTTCGCTCCGTCCTACTATACGGATGCAAAACATGGCTGGTAAGAGTTGAAGGTAATCGTAGGTTATTAGTATTTGATTGAAGATATTTTCGAAGCATTGCTCGTGTATCCTGGGACCACAGAGTAAGCAATGTTGTCATTAGGAAACGAGTACTAGGTAAGGATGGCAGATCAATGGATGAAATATTGAAACTTCATCAGGTAAGGTAGCTGGTACATGCGTTACGTAGGCTCAACCACCGACTGCCTCGCCGAACTATGTTTTGCGTTGTAGCAGTATATTGGAAGAAAGCTATGGGCGGCCAAACCAAAACATGGTACAAATCCATGAAGTCACTGACAGGTGGACTGAGTCATGTAGGTAGATGCAGGCTACCTGGTTGGGGTCGACGCGACGAAAGTCACCAATGGTTAGAGATCTTGAACGACGTGGCTCAAAATCGTTTGAAATGGTGCAGCTGCATTCATTCGTTGTGTGCGCTCAAATCCTAATCTTCTGAATTCCTCTTCGACTTTATTTTTCTCTTCTCAAATCTATTTCACTGAATTATACATCTTGAATAATATGTTCGAACACTAACCCTTCGAGTTACAGCTAATATTTCCACTGCCTCTACCACTATAGGATTTGAATTGACAATCGATCTCAATGTGCCAATGTGGTATGACAACCTGAACTGATGTGCATAAGTACGAAGTTCTACATTATAACTGACTGACTGACTGACTGTGCTGAGAATTCCATATCGTACTAGACACATAATATTGAATAAAACCCTTAATAATAATAATAATAATAATAATAATAATAATAATAATAATAATAATAAAATTGATACCTCCTTTGTTTGTCTTGCGTGTAAATTATAACCTACTTACGTCATTCTCTGTTCTCCTTCACTATTCATGAACTTTATTTGGAGGGTATAGTGTTGTTGCGTACATTTTTAGGTACACTTTTTTTTAACGTGGAATTATTCTAACTTATATCACTTCCAAAAGATTCATTGAACGTAAAAACGTCCGCTAACACCTGTGAAACCAAGTACACAGAAAATAATATTTATCCATTGTGTGTATTTTATTGTTTACTGATTATCTGAAGAGAACCTTTAATTAACAGTTTTCTACATGTTAGTCTTGTGGTATTTCTGTTTTTCCTCATTTATGTATTTAATTTTCTTTTTAGAGTTTGATTCTCCCAGAATTTCCCAGTTTTTGTGCGTATTACAATTGTGTTTTCTCAAATGGTTTTAATCACTACATGGCGAACATAAAATAATTTAACATTTTCTATTCTTGATATATGTATATACTTAAGCAGTGCGTATCCACGACTCCTGAACCTCGCAGGATTCGAACCCAGGACCTACGAGAGATAGATTCGTGATTCTTAAAAACTAACTCAGACAAGTGGACTGAATTATGTTGGTAGGATGTAGGCTACGTGGTTGGGGTCCGCGAGACGATAGTAACCGATGGTTAGAAACCTTGAACGACATGGCTTCGAATCGTCTGCAATGGTGCAGGTGCGTCTACTCGTTGAGTTCTATGAAATTCTACTCCTCGAAATTCTTTATCACCTCTTTCTTTCTCTTTCTAAATTTATCTCACTGAATTATACTTCTTGAATAATATCTTTGCTCCCCAATCTTCTCCATTAACAGTAGTACACCTACTATCTCCACTACTATGGGATTTGATTTGACAGTTGCGTCTCTGTGCTAATGTGGAATGGAAACTTGAACTGATGTACGTATGTGCGTACGTAGTTCTAAGTTTCAACTGACTGACTGACTGACAAGAGTGCATAATGCCTAGGTATATAACTCGAAATACAATTTGCTTTAGTACAGTTTTCACTGACTTTCTACAAACACTATTATTATTATTATTATCATCATTATTTGTATGTTATTTTCTTTCATTTTTTATGATGACACACTTTTATCCATCAAACATTTGTGTTATTAGTTAGAAAACTATAGAGAATAATGAAAAATTACTTGGAGTATTAAACTTATTGTTACAAAAATAGGTCAGTATATGGATGATAATGATGATGATTAATTTTTGTATGAAAAGCTTGTTTTTTTCTGAATACATATAACCCTAACCGCAATATTCTAACTGTTGGGGATGTTAGATCCCCGAAACTCGCTTGATTAATGCCTTATTTTAGTTTTCACGTTTGCCAGCATGGGCTGATCAGCTGATCTTGAGATTTCATTTCCCACCAGCAAAATCCATGGCTGTGTGTGATTGGCTGCTGAGTATTTTAGTGTGCTATTTTCGTAACTGTCCCAAGGACGTTTCTATGATGTATAAATAAACGAGAGTTGTGTACTTGATTGTATTGTGTGATTGCTGGGTGTTTGTAGAAATATACTTTCTACACTTACAAAGCCTTCTATCTTCAGTTTGGGATTCAAGGTAGCCTATCTAGACGCTGGTAATTGTCTCGTTCGCGTTTATCGACTAAGGTGAACTCGTTATAGCCTCAAGCATACTTAGTGACGAACATAATACTAACAAAAGTTTATTAGTTTCTTTTTGAAAGTACAATCAAAGTATAATCAACGAGGCAGAGTAATTATCATTGTTAAAATGAATTAATCATCGTTAGAACACCATTAGAAACCTGGAAGCACTGACAGACAGCCTTTTTTGTACTGGTATGAGACTCATCAGCAGCGTGCACCCACGATTGCTGCTAATCACAGGATTTAAACCCAAAACCGTTGGTATCGCGCGAACGCCCATCATCTAGACCACTGATCCGGCATCCCACGATGTTATTGTCTAATTCTGATCAATATAAAGTTTTCTGCTCAACTTCATCCATTTTCTTTAGTAGTTACTGCCTACACCCGTCAATGTTGAACTCTACTGGTCATGTCTTCTGACTAGAACTCCGAGCATTCCATCACAAAGCTAAACACTAGTAGGCGCATTTTATGATTTTCGCGTGATAGAATTATTACTTACTTACTTACGCCTGTTACCCACAATGGAGCATAGGCCGCTCACCAGTTTTCTCCAACCAACTCTGTCCCAAGCTTCCCTCTCCAGTTCTGTCCAATGTTTGTTCATTCCTCTCATATCTTTCTCTATTTCTCGGCGTAGTGTGTTCCTTGGCCTTCCTCTTTTTCTTTTGACCTTGAGGGTTCCATGTGAGGGCTTGTCTCGTGACGCAGTTTGGTGCTTTCCGTAATGTGTGTCCTATCCACTTCCAGTGATAGAATTATGGAGATCACTTTTTTGACAGTGAGACAATGAATGAATCCTTGTACTTCCAGGTTTATAATTGTGGTCTAACAAAGATTTATTCTTGATTTGATTGTAAAACAGTAATCTCCGTAATTATATCAAGCAAAAATCAATGATAAAAGTTTTTGCCTTTGTAGTAGTGATTATTTAATGGCTGTTTTGACGACATGTTTTATTCAGAAATGATGTAAAACTAAGTGTACTGAGCTAAGTCGTTGAAAAATTCTATGATATTCATTGTTATAAATCACAAAATATTATTTTTTTGGGCCATGGTTTGACCAATGATAGAGTTTGCCAAGAAATAAATCTTCGTTTCCATTTGTGTTCATCTTACTTTGGCAAGCAACGTTAGTAAGAAGCCAAATACAGTATGGTGGATGATGAATTTATCTCATTAATTCAGTTGATAAGACAGACTTGAGAATAAGAAATGTACAAGTTAAGCGAAGCGAATTGGAGAAAACACGTGAGCCAACTGAATGTAATGAGGCATAACTAAGTATTCATAGTCAAACAATATCAGGCTAGACATGTTGTAATAAGCGAATAAGCATGCAAATACACACAATCAAATAGACTATAGTCGATACTGTTTCATAATATTCTAACAGATTCAGTTAGAGATAATTTCAATGGGATGTATACGTATATATATTTTTTAAAAATTAATTTTACTTGTTTAAAGCATTTTTATCTTTCCGTTGTTCATGTTCGTTATGTTCGTCACTTAGTCAATAAACGCGAACGAGACAATTACCAGCGTTCAGATAGGTTACCTTGAATCCCAAACTGAAGATAGAAGGCTTTGTAAGCGCAGAAAGTATATTCTACAAACACCCAGCAATCACACAATACAATCAAGCACACAACTCTCGTTTATTTATTATACATCATAGAAACGTCCTTGGGACAGTTACGAAAATAGCACACTAAAATACACAGCAGCCAATCACAGCCATGGATTTTCCTGTTGGTAAATGAAATCTCGAGGTCAACTGATTAGCACATGCTCGCAAACGTGAAATCCAAATTAAGACATTTATCACGCGAGTTTTGGGGATCAAACATCCCCAACACCCAGTTACTTTACCTTGAATCAAATGGCATTTTTACAAAAAAAAAATATAAAATCAACACTAGTTGTGTGTTTAAACATACACATGGGGATAAATTTGTATTCTGTGAAAAGTTTCCACAATCTCTGTCTATCTCTCTTTATTTATCTACGTATCTATCAGAACGTCCATTTCAAAAATAAGGTAATAATTGTTTTTTTTGTAGTAAAAATATATAATATGCACATTACATTGTATGGGGGATAAGGAAATGCTGTTATTTTATCACAGGAAATGCTATGATGGATAACGTTAATATTAATTGATTACAGGCTAATCTACGCATACGTCACAAGAGCGGAATAAGTAACTGTGTACGAATGCAAGCAATAATTCAGTAATGACGCATATGTATCCTATTTTTACATGACAGGTATAATAAATATACAATTTGGTCGCATAGATGTGTTCATGAATCAACGAGATACTAGCGACAAAGTTATTTAGAATTCTATTCATTTTCTAAAAATCATTTCCTAATGATATATCATGGTAAAATCGTCTATGCGAAATGAGTTAAGTCAGGTTTATGTAATTAAGTACGACTGTCCAATGTTTATTGAATTAATCCCAGTGATAATAATATAACTCATGAGTATAATGAAACTTAACATCTATTCTATTGTTTAACCTGAATGAATCTATCACCTGTGCCGGGAGTCCTTCTAGAGTTTCTTCAAGTCCCATGACCGGATAAAGGAGGATGGTTAGACATGGGGTTAGTGGCCGTGCCCCGTAGAAATCCAACTCATTGAAAAACGCTAAGCAGAAATGGTTGGCGGCCTATGTTCCATTTGGGGTAACAGGAGTAAGTAAGTAAGTAAGTAAGTAGGAATGAATCAATCAATCTGTTCATTAAAACTGTGAGCGTAAATGCATGAACTAGATCAATGGAATTTGTTACAATCAAAAATGACGCTAACGACCGCCTGTTAATGTACAATTATTTTAGCCCTATTTTTACCTTAAATTAAAAACATACTACTTTTAAAATAATGCAAACTCTTATGATTATTATGAAGGACATTTAGAGATTGCAGCATTTCAGTAGTTTACAATCACCAGCTATCATTAAAAATCTGGCAACAGTAAACGGTCCTTTTCACCATATTATGACACTCTTTAGCTGTATACACTGACGACCGCATGAGCAGGAATTAAAATAAAGGACTATCAGTTTCCCGTGTGAATACTTAATTTCTAGACCACTGAGCTAGAATGTAATGATGTACGAGTCTAAATTCAGTCAATCCATTGTCTTAAACTAGCTCAGTCGTTTTCGAATTTGAGCATTTATGCGGTAGACTATAGGTACTGGGTTCTTGTTGAGGAGGTTAGATTCCCAGAACATACTTAATAAAGGTCCTAATTTTGGATTTATGCTTTCGTACATAGGCTGGTCAGTTGACCTTTAGCTTACATTTCCCACTGGGAAAATACTTGACTGTTATTGGTTGATGTGTTATTTTAGTGTGCTATTTTTGTGACTCTACCAAGGACGTTTCTATAATGTATAAATAAACTTGATCGTGTGTGCTTGTGAACCTCATATTTTCTGGCTGCTTGTGAAATACACTTTCTACGCCTTATCAAGATTTCTTGATACCGTTATCAGGGCTTGGGACGCTCGGATTAGAGTAGCCTATCGTGTCAGTGGATCACTTGTCTTCGCTTTAGTTTACCGACTAAGGTGAACTCGTAATAGCATTCAAGCATATCAAATGACAAGCATAACAGTTCTATTCGCGTGTGTGGCCATTGATGAGTGCTGCCAAAGGAAAAAACACCCATCCTCCAGGTTTTGTCAGTGGAGGTCTACCTAGGATTAGTTGGTGATTTCAAATATGAGAACTATGCAAATTCATTCAAATGTCTATAGAGTTATAATTTCTTCTCAGAACCGACAATTGCAGACTTTTGAACATTGATCACTTTACTAGAACGTCGAAATATGTATCAATCAATAACCGGTGATAGTAATGAATCTTTATTTATTTTCTTAGTTAACCAACAAGCCTGTTGCACATGCACGCCGCTGCATTTTAAGCAACACAAGGTTTCGCACAAAAGCCAATTTCGCGATCACCCCTGCCTCATACGGGAACGCACATGTTGTCTAGATTGGTCTGCAGACAAGTGGGTGTTCAAATAACACGCATACGAGCAGTGACGCCCATTCGGGCACTAATGAATCAACTCGATTCCTTCAACCAGTCCACTACCCACAATCCCCACTTGGCAAGGCGGGCTTTCCCAGCTAGACCTGACACCCCGAGACGAATTACCGAGCCACCCAGCAGTGCACTAACCAGCAGCCGTTCCGACCGTCTGGCCTTAAACTGCCTTGCGCTGATACAATTGATCGGAGCCCCCAAACCCCACATAAAGCTAAAGACCGAGTTTGTGCCATGAGGTCAGCAGGAACGTACACCCTCCTATGGGGAAGATGTCATGAACTCGACCAAGCGCAAGCACTCAGCCAAGCAGGGTTAATCCCACTACATAAGTATGCGGGTATCATTGGCGTCCAGTACCCTTTTAGCACTGGATCACATAACCCGACTGGAGACCCTTGTTTAAGACTCCTCGACGCCAGTTGACACAATACATCGAGATGCAGATTGTTTCGGACAACCACGTAGGGTCTGCGTCAATAGTCCAGGGTCTTTACAGCTGCTTCTCGAAACAAGTCGTCTAGGGCCGCCTTCAAGAAAGCTGGAAAGCTATATCCCATGATTTCAAATTTACCTACGCTCATTGAACGGGATTCAGAGTTAGAAACGTTCGGTCCTGATCCCTCAGAGTGGCAAAACCGCATCCACGGCCTTGCGACCATGAACATCTGCCATTATTCTGGGCCAAGCTAGGCACAGCATCCTAAGGGTTCGGAATGGCTTTTAGCCGCAGAGAGGTAGCCGCCACCACAACCCCCAAAAGGCTCCATTTATGCATGTAACTTAATATACCCATTCAATTAGATGACGAGGTATTTGGCTACCTTAAGAGAGTCATAGTTATCCCCGCTCCGGTAGCTCAATTAATTAGAGTAATGAATCGTTATTTAGAATTGTGCTAAATTAGTCACAAATTTTGGCATGTGAAATTTTGTTTAGACCAGTGAACATTGAATTGCAAAATTATTAATCAATAGTGGAAAATGTTGATGCAGCTAGATTTTCTTCATCCCATTTAACTATCGAACTGTTCGATTTCAAAATAAGGTTGATTCGAATAATAATGAAAAGCAATTACTGATAAACTTTTTCTGGCACTAACAAGTTTTTACAAGAAAAAACTATTTCGAATAGTTGGAAAGTTTCAGCATATTTCATTCAAGTATTAAAACAAATAATGATTAAGGTTGTTTTTCTACTAATTTGAACAAAACTTGTTTCATTTAACTTGAATAAAAAAACTCAATGAAAATCTTTCTGTAAATGTATTTTTAGTGTTTTGAAGTTCTTATGTTTTCATTTTAATAGTTAAATTATTAGATTGCATTTTCATTTGTGTTTTTATAAAATTCTGTATTACAAGGCACTTGTTGTTTTAACAATGATGTTTATTTTTGGATAATTTCCTCAGATTGTTTTCTCTCATGCATAACAATTTCAGTAGATCATAGATCCTGGTACGACGGTAAGTGGGGAGAGTTCGCTCTCTCAAGATTCTCTCACATGGTCATGTATACATGGCCACTGCAGAGGAAGTCCTACTTGCAGCCTTCTTGTAGCGGGGGATGTAGTTTACTGAATTGAGAGGATATAAAAATCAAGAGTCTCGTGGTTTAACAGGGATGGGGAAACAATGAACATCGTGATTACAAACCAGTGGTGCACATTGGCTACTGCAAGGGTATATAAAGCTATTATTGGTCACCAGCTAGCATGGGATTGCATCTCTTGACGGTGTTCCATTGTCTCGTGTATCGAACTTTCGGGTGAAAGGCTCAAGTTATGGTCACTTAAGAAAATCACCTGCTTCAGTTTGGACGTCCAGACAGTATCCCATCCGATTACAAATTCAATAATTTGTCTGGTGCATAAATATTAAGATGCTGTTTTGTACCAGTGTTGATATGTTCAAATAAAATAGATCATATTAAACAAAATTATTATACCGAACAATGTCGGATTGATGATTGAGATATTTTAACTGTTAACTCATAATTATTATAGAGATAGGAAAGAAGATTGATAAAAATTGTGGAAAACAAGAACTGTTTACTAGTTAAGCAATAAATTTGCATCGTATTGCGTCATAACCATATCAGAACTGAAGCAATTGCTCATGAATGGCGTTAGATGATGACTATTCAATGTTACGAATTTAATGAAGTCAGAATTATAAATAACATTAAACGTCAACTGGTTGATGAGAAGGTTAGAAGCTAACTGAAAAGCATAAAAATATTAGATTCAGAACCAGGTGGACTGATAAATACGAAGCATCTTGAAGGGATGATCATCTAGCAAGATTTTAGCCCGTAATGTGAACTGCAAGAATCTGGTCCTTTTAAATTACTCTTTGACAGTTATTGATTGATGAGATGTTTTTGTAAGTTAGGCATTTCTATTTTCTATCAAGAGGCTACTCATTCATGATATATGAAGCAAGTTTTTGAAATCATAGATTAATCAGTGTTAGACTACCATAAAAAAACCTGAAAGTACTGAACAGCCGATTTGTCTTGGTATGAAACTCATCAACAGTGCGCATCCATAACTCCTGCTACTGACAGGATCCGAAACCAGGACGTTTGGTTTCGCGCACCAAGGCTTAACCTCTGAACCACTGGACAAGTACCTAATGGTACTAATGTCTAAAATTAGATCATTTTACGGCCTTGCTCAATCTTATACACTGTCTTCGATGAGCACTACTTCACACCCGAACACGGTTGAACTCCACTGGACATGTCTTCTCACTAGAATTCGGAGAAGATTCCTCACGGAACTAGTCACTAGTGAGCACAGATAATTGTATTCTGGGGTTGTGAAGAGTGTTGAGTTACACATTTTTGAAACCATGAATCGATCAATGTTAGACCACCATTAGAAACCTGGAAGCACTGGATCAAGTTAGACATTAACAGCGTTAGATACCGGCTCAGTAATCCGATGGTTAGGCGTCCGCGCACTATACCGAAGGCCCTGAGTCCGAATCCTGCGGGGTGCAAGAGTCGTGAATGCGCACTGCCACTGATGAGCCTCATACCAGGACGAAACGGCCGTCTTTCGGTGCTTCCAAGTTTCTAATGGTGACGCACTAACATTGATCGATTCATGGTTTCAAAAATGTCTAACTTAACAATCTTCACAACCCCGTAATGCTATATATATATATATATATATATATGTCAACAATAAACTCAATACTATTGATTTTCTAGAGAGTATTAACTGTTTATTTTTTTTTCCCAGAAGATAAAATCCTACTACAATTAGCTAAGTACAACACACTAATATATCTATCTAACAATACTCTGCAGTTTGGTTGATTTCGGTGGTTAGCAAAAATACAAGAATTGCTAGCCCAAAACACAATAGATTAATAATAAATATAGTTTATCATACTTCCTGTTCTAATCTTTGATACAATTAAAATTTTCAGAATTAACTAAATCACATACTGTTAAATAATTAATGATAATTAATGAGTAAAATTTTACATTCATTGTTAACCTTTTCGTTTAATTAAATGAGATGAACACAAACAAACAAACACACTTTAAATAAAAATTGTGAATGTTTCTCGATACATAATCAACCTTAATCAACTCAAATAGAGTTAGTTTCTCGATAATTACAGGATGAAATTCATGTTTTTCCCTTTATGATCTTCGCTTAACACCTACTCAAATGTTCACAATCTCGCACAGTTCGTCCAAATTACTATCGTTCCTATTGAATGGATGATTTAAAGTATGCGGGGAAATGAAAATGCAAACAATCTAATCACATTGTTCAATGTGTCAATTTAAAATATTAGGTTTATACAGCATTATTTGTATGTGTGAAATAATCTGAACGATTGAAGCTTTAGATAATTTCAACGTTTTGTGTCCAGCTGTTGAAATTATCTAAAATTCCAATCGCTCAGATTAGTTCACATGAACAATTTTTACAAATAATGTCTTTATTTCAATATGTACAAACAATGATCTTCATAAATCTAATCAAGAAATCGTACAATGGGATGACTAATGACTAGCTTCATTTGGAAATTCTTTGAGTTCTAGTGAGATGTGACTAGTGGAGTCTAACCTTGTCGACTGTAGGCAGTAACTGAAGTTGAGCAAAACTGTTACATTGATTATGGTTAGACAATAACATCATTGAATTCTGGCTCAGTGGTCGAGAGGTTAAGTGTTCGCGCGCGATGCCAACGGCCTTGGGTTCAAATCATTTAAATAGCAGGCGTCGTGGGGCGCACTGCTGATGAGTCCCATACAAGGACGAAACGGCCGTCTTTCGGCACTTCCAGGTTTCTAATGATGGTCTAACAATGATCGATTCATGATTTCAATGTGTAATGTCTTTGTCAGTTATAAATATGGGATGATAAGAAATTCCTACAGTAGAGCCAGAAATGTTTGTTCACCAGAAAAACTGATGAAAAGTGAAGGGATGATGAGTAATTATCTTAATGTTAACGAATACATTCAAGAATTTAAGAAGAATTATCATGCTAAACACGCCTACGTACAATGAAAATTTACTAGACAATAAAAACAACACGTTTACAAAGTTAACAACAATCTCTGGAGTATAATTTACCTGCTTTATCTTTCTAAACTCAGATTTTTATGATATGATCAACATTCATCAACTTTTCATGAGAGAGTTTTGATTGAAATCTTGAATCGATCATTGTTAGACTATCATTAGAAACCTGGAATCACGTTTTTTCTTAGCAGTGTGCCTCCACAATCTCCCCGTAAGTGACAATCGAACTTAGAACCTTCGAAATCTCATTCGAACACTGTTAGAATATTCATCCAATATCCTAAGAGAAGTATTGGTCAATTCCTATTGGTTCATTCCTACTGGTTAATTTTATGTTCATCCTAGCTATCAATGTCACGTGCATCAAATGTTGCTTCTTATTGGTTGTTTTAACTGGCAATGTCACAGAGTTCGATGCTGTTTCCTATTCGACCAAAATGTATAAATACGCATTATCTGTAACGCTTTATGACCCGGACCCGAATCCCTAGTCCGGGATCCTGATTCTCTTATGGACTCGGACCCCGTACTTTCTGGATGCTTGTAAAATACAGGTTCTACTTCATATCACGTCTTCTTGTTTTTACTCATTATGGTGGTTGTGATAATCGGATTTGTGTAGCATCTCGTGTTACCGGATCCTCGATCCTTGCTCTCGTTTTCCGACTAGGTAAACTCGTAATAGTTTAGGCATATGAAAATGACGTGTTTACGTGCAGGCGTAACAAGCACTTAACTTCTAGACCACTAAGCTGGCATCCAACATTGGTAATGTCTAACTTGAATCATTCCAAAGTATTGCACAACCTCATCCATCGTCTTCAGTGGGTAACTGCCTACAACCGACACGGTTGAACTCTATTGGTCACGTCTTTTCACTTCTGATATTATGAAATGTTAATACAATCGCATTTATAGTTTATCACTAACTACCTTTACTGTTGGTTGTATACTTAGTGAATGATTAATTTTCATAAACACAACATTGTTTATTATTGTAATAGTGTCTATGTTTAAAACCAAACAGCTTTTGACAATGAATATGACCTGAAAACGTTTTTAAAGCCCTTGTAGGTGCATTCCACTTAAATAAAATCTTTTATTTCATCGTATGAGTTACACTTTTTGTTTTATTCGTGTGTTTTTTTAAAATTTGATTTTATCGATAAATCATTTCCCGCCATAAAAAGCATGAATTAGTAGCGTAATAAACAAAAGTTTCTTTGTATTCCATAAAATAATCATCAGTGATGTTAGATATAATCTATTTTGGAAATGTTTATTAAATATGAAATGTTCAACATTTCTTTTTAACAAGAATAGGTTGTAGTATTAAAACAATTGAACGAATTGAATGAATGAATGAATGAATGTATTGAACATGTTCAATTTTGGACATTGATCCTTTAAAATCTATCGTTATATGGTGAAATTTTTCGAAAATTATGTATGAAACACTTGATACACTTAAAGCACCTAGTTAACTAGTGGGCAAGTACAATAAATATGAATTTGTCAGTATTGTACTTACAATCTATTGAAATGGTTTATTGAAATTAAGTTTTATCGGTACGTTGACGGAATACAATCTCTATTGAATGAAACATACTACTGATAGATTATTTTATAAGTAATTAAATGAAGTTTACATATGAGATTAGAATGCACGTTCTTTCTTATTTAAGATTTGTCAGTTAGATGTAATTAAATCACAGAATTTATGATCAAAATCAACAACAGCTAGATAATAATAAAAATCAATACAAATGAAATTAAAATTTTTTCCTCTGTGATACACTTGAATGGCTGTCTGAACTCAAATGTGTAGTGGACAAAACATTGGGATATTTTCAGTTAGAGTTTTGGAGATTTGTGTTTTTACACATTTGAAATCATCAATCAATCATTGTTAGACCACCAGTGGTCCGATAGTTAGGCGTTTGTGCACAATACCGAAGGTCCCGAGTTCGAATCCTGCGAGGTACAGGAGTCGTGGATGAGCACTGCCACTGATGAGTCCCATGCCAGGACGAAACGGCCGTCTTTCGGTGCTTCCAGTTTTCTAATGGTGGTCTCACAATGATTGATTGATGATTTCAAATGTGTAAAGACATTAGACGCTCAAAATAAGAGGTATCGGAATTCAAAGTAGGTGTGGATATCAGTTGTGAAATGCAGGTACTTTCAGCTGGCGAATCTTAAATCAGATTGTGGTGGCCGATTTCAACCTGTTCTTTGTCTTCGTAATTAGCTCGTCCAGACTGTCGTTACTAAATAGCCTCTGACGGTTTATAAATCAGAAGGTAAACTCGAAGCGTTGAATATGTTTATTTTGGCACACCACAAATAGGGATAGCAGACCACAAGCAGACCGGGCAGGCACACTAGCGAGTGAATGGGCGAATGTGCGAGTGTACGAGTGAATTACCAAGATTAAAATGTTCGTATGTATACATAGGAAAATGTCTGAGTCATCGTGATATTTAAGAGATTAATATTAAAGCGAATAGGATGCATATGCGCGTAGGCATTAAGCGATGCTCAGTCATACCAGCTCATACAAACCACACAATAATAAAAGCCAATGGTACATATAAGTTGTTGCTGCACAAATGTCTTGGTTAAATAAATTAATCGAAAGGGCTTAACCAAATTAAATATGAGCGAACTCAAGTTTACGTGGAGGCACTACAGGATTATACTTCTAACCACATTCCATATATTTTATAAAATAACCTGCAACATGACGGTTATATCGAGCTGATTCACACAAGATGTACATATTTCAACGAAGGTTGATCCAATGCAAAACCATTGGAAAATTGAATAAAACTAACGAATAGCTGGTGACTAATAAATTCCCACAATAAATAATTCTGTAAGTATCTGAAATTGATGCGCTCATCTGATTAGTTTTACTAGACGTAACCTAGTTCAAGGCACTTAGTCAAGCATCAACACCAGATTACCGTAAGGTGCGTGATGCAACGTATCTCTCTTTGCGTCGACTAGCATGTTTAGTTCACTCACTGCTCGACATCATGACTATCATACAAATATACTTTTGATCCTCTTCATTGCTGACTTATAGTTTCACATGGCTTTGAATATTCTGGATCTGAAATATGTTGTCTAACTCTGAATATCCGTGGTATCCTCAAATGTTTACATGCTGACTACAATCCTACGTCTGTGAATTGGTAATGTGTATACATTTGTGTTTTATGATAATTATTCCAAACAGTCATCATACTTAAACAGTAGTATTATTTTTTGAAAAAATTTGATCAGTAATTAAACTATATTCTTGACTTTGATCATTACGTCATTTTAGAAAAATGTATTTACTTACTTACGCCTGTTACCGCCAATCGAGCATTGGCCGCCCACCAGTTTTCTCCAACCAACTCTGTCCTGGGCTTCCCTCTCCAGTTCTGTCCAATGTTTGTTCATTCCTCTCATATCTTTCTCTATTTCTCGGCGTAATGTATTCTTTGGCCTTCCTCTTTTCCTTTTGCCTTGAGGGTTCCATGTGAGGGCTTGTCTCGTGACGCGGTTAGATGCTTTTCGTAGTGTGTGTCCTATCCACTAACTCCACCGCTTCTTCCTGATTTCCTCCTCCACTGGAATCTGGTTTGTTCTCTTTAGAAAAATGTATTTCTCATTTACTTTTCTCAACATTTTTTTTCTGGTTGTAATAGATAAAAGTAAAAACTGTTAAAGTTTTCATCTCATATTTACTCTATCTATCCATGAACTCACTGACTACTGAACTGAGTTATATTCATAGATGTAGACTACTTGATTACGGTCCGCGAGATGATAGTAATCGATGATTAAAAACCTTAAATGACATGGCTCAAAATCGTATGTAATGGTTGAGGTGCATCCATTCTTTGTGTTCTCTCAAATTATAGTCTTCTGAATTCCTTATCATCTTTATCTTTCTGTTTGAAAATTTATATCACTAGATTATACTTCGAACTCTCAGTCAGTCAGTCAGTTTCAACGTAGAACTTCGTACGTAAGTACATCAGTCCAGGTTGCCCTACCACATTAGCACAGAGATGCAATTATCAATTCAAATCCCATAGTGGTAGAGATAGTAGAAGAATAACTGCTAATGGACAAGATTAGGGTTTGAAGATATTATTCAAGAAGTATAATTCAGTGAGATAAATTTAGAAAGACAAAGGTAGAGGTGTCGACGAATCCAGAAAATTAGGATTTGAGAAAAAACAAAGAGTAGATGCACCTGCATCATTGCAAACGATTTTGTGCTATGTCATTCAAGGTTTCCAACCATCGGTGACTTTCGTTTCGCGGATTCCAACCAGGTAGTCTATGTTAGTATATTCATCCAATTTCCTAAGAGAATAACTGGTCAGTTTCTATTGGTTAATTTCTACTGGTCAATTTTATGGTCATCCTAGATATCAATATCATGTGCTCCAATGTTGTTTCTTATTGGTTGTCCTGACTATCAATGTCACTTCAAATGTTACTTCCTATTGGTCGTCTTAACTGCCAATGTCACAGTCTTCGATGCTGTTTCTCGTTTCACCAAAATATATAAATACATATTATCTGTAACGTTTTATGACCACGATCAGGACCAGGACACGGTCCCGGATCCCTATTCCGGGATCTTGATTCTCTTCTGGACTCGGACCTCGTATCTTCTGGATGCTTGTAGAATACAGGTTCTACTTCATATCACGTCTTCTTATTTTTTGCTAAATATGAGGGGTTGGGATAATCGGATTTGAGTAGTATGTCGTGTCACCGGATCCTCGATCCTTTCTCTCGTTTTCCGACTAGGTAAACTCGTAATAGTTCAAGTATGTCAAATTGACGTGTTTTCATGCAGGCGTAACAGTCTACATCTATCCACATGACTCAATCCACTTGTCAGTCAGTGACTTCATGGATTTCTACCATGTTTTGGTTTGGCTGCCCCCTACTAGCTTTCAGCCAACCTACTTATACACCAAAATCCATTGCTCGTCGGGGCAGTCAGTGGTTGAGCATTCTTAACACATTCATAATACTCTAATCTGTTCGATTACTGCGCATACTTCTTCTACCTGTCTGACTTGAATAATACACTTGTTTCAATAAAACGCATAATTGCCAACATAATAATGAATAGGACTAGACAAAGTAGAAAAAAATGTTTGATGAAATGAGTCTATATATATATATATATATATATATATATATATATATATATATATATATATATATATATATATATATATATATATATATATATATATATATATACTTATATAGTAATCGATAAAAAAGCGAAGCGAATGAAAATACTGCAAAACTACACAGATTCATTCATTTGTCATTGTATGTGGAAATGAACAAAAAAATAAAAGAGGAAACATTCTCCAATAAATTAAAAATACATTTTTGCATGAAATATTAACTATGATATTAGTAGGCGTAATTACATTTATTTTATTGCATTTTTTTATTTTGCTGTTCGTTTCGTCTCTTCACTTTCTTCCACTAAGATGATTATTATATGCTTTGATTATTTACTCTGTGATTAGTCTGGCAAGCATGCATGCATGCATACATATATCATTGTATTGTATTGTATTGATTCATGTCTAACGAGAAAAAAGAGGCAACAACAACAACAAGTTTGCGTGATTTATCGAAGTAATTTTTTAATTGTAGTGTGCTGCACGCTACTTATAAGTAGTATATGACGCGAGTTAGAAGGTAATGTCTGGCAGCAGAAGATGCGGGAAGATCAAGAGAAAGGAAGAGTGGGGGGAACACAATGGGATTTATGTATGAAACGCATGAATAGTGGTGAAATGTCAGACAATGATGGATTGTTGATTTGCAAATTAACCGTTTACGATATGGTTTTCCGATTTTACTGAGTAACTCTGTAATTTTCGATGATCAATACAATTTGGTTGCCCTCACCTGTGTTCTCCTTCATTACAGTAGTAGATGAGAAGTTTTATTGTTGATTGTGCTTTTTTTTATTTGTTTTAATGTGTGTTGTCTGAGTTGTTTAAATTATACAAATGATTATTGTGATTGATTATTTTAGTAGTAATGTTTACTATCCACAGTATTCAATTTGCATACATGTTATACAATGCGGAAATGGGATAGTTAGCGTGTATTAATTAAATTAGTCTGAAAGAGAATAGAACAGGTGGATCGATAACTGGATATCCACATCGTAAAGACATATGTTCATGAATAGTTCACTAATAACAAGTATCAAATTTCGAGTGAGTTAACATGTAGTGTACATTTCCTACGATTATTTATTTACGCCTGTTATGCCCAATGGAGCATAGGCTGCTGCTGGCCAGCATTCTCCAACCAACTCTATTCTAGGCTTCCATTTCCAGTTCTATCCATTCGTTGTTCATTCTTTTCATGTCCGTCTGCATTTCTTGGAGTAAAGTGTTTTTTTGGTGTTCCTCACCAAGTTAAGGCTTGTCTTGTGACACAATTGAGTGCTTCCTTCAATCTGTTTCCTATCCACCTCAAGTGCATTTACCTAATTACTTTCTCTGCTGAAATCTAACTTGTTCTGTATCACGCTAGGTTTCTGGTGATGTCGTCTGCCAAACAGATCTTCAGTATCTTGTGTAGACAACTGTTAATAAACACCTCTATATTGTGGACGATGTCTTTTGTAGTTTTTCAAGTCTCCGCTTCATACAGTACAACTGCGCAGACATTCATAATAAAAAATTCTGATTTTAGTATCGATTGATAGTTGTTTTGAGTTGTAGATATTCTACCTGTTTTCTACGATAGTGACTTGAATTATGGTCAGTGTGAAATTATGATCTTTCTTGAAAAATTCAATTTGTTGTTCTAATTGAGTTTTCCGCATCAAGCAATCTCACTGCTTAATTGATGCCAATAAAATATATACAAAACCTTTGTTGCATATTAATCACTACGTTTTCTAAATATAATAAAAATGAAAGTTCTTTTCTATAAATTCAATATTTCTCATAATAATAGTTAAATAAAAGAGTTCTAAACATATCTCTAAAATATATTTATTCTCAGTGATAATTCAGTAGTTATGTTTGTGACTTCAAAAAGAAAATCTTTAATTACGAAGTCCTAGATAATTTTTATTCTATCTGATCACGTCCAATATAATATTTGTTTTGAACTAACCAGAGTTTTAAAATCATTAGACAAAATCTAGTTAAGTAATGTTAACAACTATGGATCGATCAGTGCTAGACTACCATTAGAAACCCATGAGCACTGGACAGCTGTTTCATTCTGGTATCGGACTTATCAACAGTTCGCATACATGACTCCTGCCACTCACAAGACTCGAACCCAGGATCATCGGCAATGCGCGTGAACGTCTAACCTCTGGACCACTGAGCCGGTTCACAACAGTGTTAGTGCCTAATTTTGATCAGTTTACGGTTGTGCACAAAACCGAAAGTCCTGGGTTCGAATACTGTGAATTACAGGATTCGTGAATGAGCACTGCTGATGAGTCCAACACCAGGACAGAACAGTCGTCTAGTGCTTGTAGGTTTCGAATGACAATCTAGTATTGACAGATTCATGATTTCAAAAAGTAACTCAACAATCCTCACAACCCCATAATGCAAAGTGATTTAAGATTGACAGAAAAATCCTACACTGACAACATAATTCGTTACATAATTTGAAAATGAACTAATGTCCGCTTGTAATATGTTGTAGAAATTATGTACAGATTTAACTAATATAGTATAATTGTAGTTATAAAAGTTTGAACGCCAAGCACTATACACCTATGCGTTAATTGTTTATAACCTAAAAATAATATTGAGACAATCTACACAGGATGCACATATATCACAGTCACTGATCAATTGCAGTCCTAAATATTAATGGAAAGATTTGTAAATTTGTTTGTTTTTAATATTACAGATAAGAATCATTCTGATACAATTAATCTAGTATTCATTTGTTAGGGACGTTAGATCCCCACAACTTATTTGGAAAAGATCCTAATTTTGCTCAGTCGACCTTGAGATTACATTCCTCACTCGAAAAAACTCCTTGGCTGTCATTGGTTAATGTATTATTTTAGTATGTTATTTTTGTGGCTCTCCCATGTATGAATAAGCTCGATTTGTGTGCTTGTGAACCTCAAACTTTCTTGACGCTTGTAGAATACACTTTCTACGTCTTGTCAAGACTTCTTGGTATAATTAGCCGAACGGGACAACGGATTAGAATAGCCTATCGTATCATTGCATCATTTGTCTTCGCTCCATTTACCGAGTAAGGTGAACTCGTAATAGTTTCAAGCATATCATCATTACTCTTGCTTAGAAGCGCGGTAACTTTATTGAAGCGTAACTATTAGAATACAATTTAAACTACAGTATAATATGTCTTGATGACTACTACATTACGTTGTCACTATTGGAAATGTATAAAGGAATACTAGAAAGAATTATTATTTATGAAAATCCGGTGAATAATAAAGTTTTTGTATTATTTATCATGATGAAACCATATCAAGTTTTTCTAATGCCTACAAATATTATTGATTATTAGAATGAACTATGCAGAAGATTTACAGCTGAAGCAAATAATTTAAATGATGTTTAGTTTTTCCAGATTTGGGTGGTTTATTTACAAATTTTCTAATATTTAAAGATATGAGTTCAACAAAAATCGTGACAAGTCATTCCCTATATATAATCTGGCTAAACTCTGCAGAAATAATATCTGTAACCTCCGTCATAGTTTATTACAAAGTATAAAGATTTATGAATGTTAATCTACGAACAACAAACTGTGGTGATTTATCTGCCTAATCTACATAAACTTACTCCAAACCTGGTTTCTGAGTGGTTCTTATTTGATGGTACTTTTTGTGGACTAGTAAAATCCTATGGAGTAAAAATTTATTTAGACATGAGAAGTATTGAATAAGTTGATACGATCTCAAAAACACAGATTGATATTATCGCATTTCGCTGATCGATCAGTTCATGTCAATTATCCCGAACACTGATGAAGTTCAACATCAATTATTCAGTAACCAGTAGGAAATCTTCTAAGGCAGAATTACCATCAGGTTGGTGAGTTTGTGTCGGTTTCTTCATTATCTCACTGATCAAAAAGAACAGTCCTTAAATTAATAGAAAATACATCGTGAGTCATTAAAAAACATGAGATTTTTAGAAGCTGCATTGAACTTGGAGTAGAGCTGACCAATTTAGTGTCCATCCATTCGGCTACAATATTTACGAACAATTAACTATGCTATGAAATAAATCTCCCTTTCAGCGAAGTCCGTTTGTGAGACGGTGGTAATTTGAAGTCAGATATCATTTGATAGATGAGTTTATTTCAAGCAACCGTTCTTCCAGACAGACATGATAATGAAAAGCGTACAGGCCAAGTGAAACCAAGTGGGTAAGGCAACCGAGCCAACTTCATGCGATGAAGCATAACTCAGTATTTATTGTCAGACAAAATAAACTAGACAATTATTATTTTTAAGATGGACGTTCTGATAGATACGTGGATAAAGAAAGAGAGATAGACAGAGATTGTGGAAACTTTTCACAGAATACAAATTTATCCCCATGTGTATGTTTGAACACACAACTAGTGTTGATTTTATACATATTTTTTTGTAAAAATGCCATTTGATTCAAGGTAAAGTAACTGGGTGTTGGGGATGTTTGATCCCTAGAACTCGCTTCATAAATGCCTTATTTTGGATTTTATGTTTCCGAGTATGTGCTAATCAGTTGACCTCGAGATTTCATTTCACACCAGGAAAATCCATGGCTGTGATTGGCTGCTGTGTATTTCAGTGTGCTATTTTCGTAACTGTCCCAAGGACGTTTCTATGATGTATAAATAAACGAGAGTTGTGTACTTGATTGTATTGTGATTGCTGGGTGTTTGTAGAATAAAGCTTCTACGCTTACCAAGTCTTCTGTTTAGCAGTTTTGGATTCAAGGTAGCCTATCTGGATGCTGGTAATAATCTCGTTCGCGTTTATCGACTAAGGTGAACTCGTAATAGTTTCAAGCGTACCTAGTGACGAACATAACACTGGGAGACGGGATTATCTGCAATTGTATACACTCAAGAATAAATATAGCGGTTTTAGTAGACGTGGAAACTAGGACTGGCGTTCCGCTCTTATTGGGACTAAACAGATGGTTATATCTGCATCTCAGAGTTGGTGTTCATTCCGAGATTTGAACTCACTACCTTCCACTTCAAACATCATCGGGTTATCTACTTAACTACTGAGTTCAAATAACCACTCACTTGTTCAACGCGGTTAAATTTAATTCATTTTTATTGATTATTTGAATTTTTCCACCGATGTTCAGGACAAAACAAGCGTCCTGGATTTAACTGCTAGTCACTATCCACCTTTGCGCTAATCATACTTATAACCTAAAAGCAATATCGTGGCAATCAACACAAGATACCCATATACCAAAGAGACTGATCAATTGCAGTTCCTAGACATCAATGAGTTGATTCAAACAACCAACAGAAATGTATTAGAAATGGTATTTTTCAGACTAAGTTATCAGTTCATAATTATTGTATTATTTTAGAAAAAAGGTCAAAATAAAATATGAATTAGTGAAGTAAACAATATTCACAGTTTAAAAATAGTGAACTTTAGCATCTGTTTTATTGCAAAAATTACAAAGGTCGTTATTTAATACAGGTCACATTGGATCGTTGTAAGCTGTTAAATTCTGATCAGTATGATAGTGAGGTGTGAGCTACTTATAAGTAGTATATGACGTGAGTTTAAACGTAATGTCTGGTAGCAGAAGATGGGGGGAAGATCAATAAAGGAAGAGTTAGAACACAATGGAATTTGTATGAAACGCATGAATAGTGACAATGGATTGATGTTTTGCAACAGGAACAGTCCAGTTCGATATGATGGACTGATAATTTGCAAATGAACGATTTACGATATGGTTTTCCAATTTTACGGAGTAACTCTGTAATTTCCCTAAATACAATTCGGTTGCCCCACCTGTGTTCTCGTTCACTACAATAGTAATACAATAAATTGTTGAAATAAAATGCATAGTAAGAGGTTTTTATCTCATTCATGAAAAATGGTAATACCATTGTAACTTATTTTATTATAGAGTTACGGAGATTGTTGTTTCCGATTGAGACCATGAATCGATAATTGCTAGACCATCATTAGAAACCAGGAAGCACTAGACAGCCGTTCCCTACTAGTGCAGGACTCTTCAGCAATGCGCATCTGCCACCACTACTCCCAGTAAACGAACACGGGACCTCCAGTCTCGCTCATGATCGCTCAACCTCTAGACCAGTGAACCGGTACACAACGATGAGCATATCTAACTTTGGTCAATCTAAAGTTATGTGGAACTTCACCCATTGTCCTCGGTGGATGCTGCCTAAGCCCCCGACAGGGTTGAACTCCACTGGTCACGGCTACTCACTAGAACTTTGAGAATTTCCTTATGAAGTCGGTCACTAACGAGCACAATGTAAGATATTCATTGTAGAGTTATGGTGATTTAACAATGGTTGATTCATCATTTCAACGAAAAAGAATGTAACTACCTGAGCTAAGCATATAGACGTATTTATAATCTCAAAAATGCCCGTACATTAATTACATAGCTTATTAATAATGAAAATATGATAGACATATTTGTGACTAATTTGAATAGAATTTAAATTGACTGATATAATATGTGAATACATTATGTGAGTAGCATGGCTATTTAGCACCGCATTAGAAATTTGAAAAGGTTTTAATTATCCCGGGAACATTGGAAAACAATCAAAATTATTCTAAATTTGATTGATGTTATATTCATCAATATTTGAACCAATAATTTGATAAAAAATTTGGGCGCCAAGTATATTGAACAATTATCAAACAAATCAAGTTTACGCTAAATTTCTATCCAAAATATTCAGACAAGATATTTGGCGGAAAGGTTGGCATTATCTGAGATTACAATTGTTGAGATTATTTCAAGTATAATTTTCACAAATAACGATATTATATCAGTTTCTTACAGAGTCAACACACATTGTCCAACTATTGATCTGTATGTAAGATAAACTTAAGTTCAATCATAATACAACCTTGATGATGAACTAAAAACTCCGAACGAAATGAAACCTAGGATCCACGGGTTTCGACGAACTCTCCTTGCTTTTAAATACTTTACATTTGAATCAAGAATGAATCATTGAAAGACCACGATTAGAGACCTGGAAGCACTAGATAGCCATTTCATCCTGGTATGGGAATCATCAGCGGTATGCATCCACAATTCGTGTTAGCCACGGGATTCGGACCCAAGACCTTCGGTCTTGCATGTGAACGCCTAACCTCTGAACCACGGAATCTTCAGTTGGTTATAGAGAATAGTATTAAGTGCCTTTCATAGAATTTCTGTAGATAGCCATGGCCTTTAGAGTTAACCACATCAGAAATTAAATGACCATGTTATATAAGAATATAGACCCAATAACTTAAGGTTATGTAAATGTACCACTGATGTTCACCTTTAGAGCTGCATTATATTTTTTTGAATGGTCTGATGATTCACTCATCTAGTTATCTCATTCATAAATGTGAAATACAATTAGTCATTACACAATTGGGTGAGAATACGTACAAATCAATAAGTTCTATGGTAACATCTGTCACTAAAGAGTGTATCAGAGAAGTACGTTAACATTATATAAGATCTCTACTTAAACACTGCTGGGAGAGTCAGAGCTAATGGCAAATCGTCATCGGAACTGTTTACTTCAATTGGTGTTCGTCAAGGTCGTCCGCTTTCTACTTTCCTATTCAACTATGTCATGGACATGGTTTTAGAGGTAACAAAATCTTTGTCTCACTTTTTGTGGGTTGGACTTTTACAAAGAGATCCATTTGTTGATTAAGGATGTGCTGATGACATAGTTCTGTTCGGTGAAGATGCTGACAAAATGTAAAATCCTCTGAACACATTAAGCAACAGTGAAAGTACATTTGGGATGCAATTATCCCTCTCTAAATGCAAGGTTTTGCTTCAGGATTCCATTACGTCGGATTATGAACTATTGATAGGAAATCAATTAGTTGAGCGTGTTGACCGCTTCACTTATCTCGGGAGTCTCATCAATGCTGATTGTTTGGTGTGTGATAAAATCTAGACACTCGCATCATTCATGGTGTAGGCGAGATATCCGTCTACTAACCGAAGGATGGCTTTACTGCGCAGCACTATACGGGTATGAAACATGGCCATTAAGAGTAGAGGAGATTCGTAGGTTACTAGATGTAAATGAAGACTTCCAAGTTTGTGTCCATGAGACAATAGAAATCGATGTTTATGGACTTTGGATGACATTGCTAAAAATCGTTTGTGATGGCGCAGGTGCATCCATTTTTTGTCTTCTCTCAAATCTTAATATTCTGAGTTCCTCAAGACAGTTGATTTTCCACTTTTTAAATTTATTTCACTGGATTATACTTCTCGAACAATATCGTCGATCTCTGTTGGGGATGTTAGATCCCCGAAATTCGCTTGATAATGCCTTATTTTGGTTTTCACGTTTACCAGCATGGGCCGATCAGTTGACCTTGACATTTCAATTCCCACCAGGAAAATCCATGGCTGTGATTGGCTGCTGTGTATTTTAGTGTGCTGTTTTCTTAACTGTCTCAAGGACGTTCCTATGTTGTATAAATAAACGAGAGTTGTATGCTTGATTGTACTGTGATTGCTGGGTGTTTGTAAAATATACTTCTACGCTTACAAAGCCTTTTTACTTCAGCCTCGGATTCAAGGTAGCCTACCTGGACGCTGGTTTATTGTCTCGTTCACGTTTATCGACTAAGGTAAACTCGTAATAGCCTCAAGCATACTAAGTGACGAACTTATCAATCCCTAATATTCTCTATTACTGCTAATACTTCTACTAACTCTACTACTATGTGGTTTGAATTGACAATTACATCTCAGTGCTGATATCGTATGACAGCTTGAAATGATGTACATAAGTGAGAATTTTTATGTTGTAACTGACTGGCTGACTGAAAGTGCGACACCTTAGCGGTGATCGTCGATTATCCTACCACCCTTGTTTTTTTCTACTCTTTAATCTTAAAATTGTATCTAACATTTGAAATCTTTCCTAATTTCAATCTTTATCTTCATGTTTTGTTTCATATTTTTTTTATTATTCTATGGTCTTTATAACTAGTAAGTAATTCAATGTTTTCAATATATAAAGTAGTAATATGTGTCTATATATATATATATATATATATATATATATATATATGTATAAGGATAAAAAAAATATTTCTGACCTAAATATATAAATGAATTAAGTTTCCTTTTTTAATTACTCTCTTTTGTTTTTATGTTATTCGTAGAAAAAAAAAGTTTTAATGAAGTCTATTCATTTTTCTATAAAAAAAAGAAATATAATTTCATTTTGTTTTAATAAATAAAGTTCAATGTTCATCCTATCATTATTCAATGTTCAATAATAGAATGAATGAACTTTGCTCATTTTAAACAAAAGCATTTTTTTTTTGTTAATCCTCTTGTTAATAAATCAAAGTTTTTTTTTTTGAGTGTTCAACGTCAATTTCACATTTTTAGCAATAATGAAATGTATTACTGAAAACATTAAACAGTAATAAAAAATCTCCATACTATATATATATATACATATATTACTGTCAACAAAAATTTTTTGAATATAAAACCATTCATCATTAGAGTATATTTATCATTTACAAGGTCACATAACCTTTTTTAATAATCGGTACATTAATTGTTTGATAAAAGCGTTGGTATAAATGATGTTTTACTTTTTTTTTAAAAATAACAACGTTTTAGTTTTGATAATGTCAATTTCAATTATTTCGTTTTTGTTGTTAATCAATGGATGTCCGGATAATTGAAGCACTTATTCAATTTATTAAAAAAGGGTTTTGAAAAAGCATTATACTGGTGAATGTTAAATATTTTTAGCATAGTGTAAAAATTGAACACTTTAACCATTAAACTACAGTTCCATTGTTATGGATACAATGATGAAAAAAAGTAGTGTTTACACACCGCGTTGAATGTCAGACAGTTACTCAACGAAGCGAGTGGACTGATTAGAGTTAGACATTAACATTGTTATATGACGGTTCAAAGGTCTAGAGGTAAGGGTTCTGGGTTCGATCCCCGTGAGCAGGGGTTATGAATATGAACCGCTAATAAGTCGCATACTAAGATGAAACGAATATCTAGTGGTTTCAGATTTCTAAAGTGGTCTAACAATGATCGATTCACGAGTTCAATAAAACTGAATAACCATCATAATTCTTTTATGAGAAATAATGAAACTTAAAGCTCGTATCACCTATTAGTGCTGCATTTAGAAAGATATTTCACTCGAAGTTGAATTAACGGAGGACTCGCTTTATTACTAGACTTAATATTTTGATTTATAAAACAATAATTATATAATATTGGCTACTAGCAACATTCTACCATGCCTTGAAGGACGTTAAAACCTTTACATATCTGGGCAGCATCAGCGACAATCAAGGTGGATCCGATGCAGATGTAAAGGCGCGGATCGGCAAAGCAAGGGCTGCATTCCTACAATTGAACAACATCTGTAGCTCAAAACAAATATAAATCAACAATAAACTCAGGATTTTCAATACAAATGTCAGGAAAGTATGAAGAGGAAACTTGGAGAACCAAGAGAGTAATCATCCAGGAGAAACAAGTGTTTAATAACAGTTATCTACAGAAAACACTTCAGATCCATTGGCCAGACACCATCACCAACAACCTACTATAGGAGAGAAAAAACCAAATTACAGTTGAGGAGGAAATCAGGAAGAAGCAGTGGAAGTGGATAGGACACCCACTACGAAAATCACCCAACTGCTGCGTCACAACACAAGACCTCACATGGAACCCTCAAGGTAAAAGGAAAAGAGGAAGACCAAAGAACACATCATGCCGAGAAATGGAGAAAGATATGAGAAGATATTCACATTAACCATCAAAGAATTTCCTTAAATTAAAATGACAACCATTCTTATCACCTAGAATATAATATTGAATTACCTACCTTTATTGCATAGACAGTCATATTATAACCACATTTTAAATGAATAGACAGATAGACAAAGAGATAGTCAAGAATTAGGAAAATTTTAAACAAGATTGAAAGTACTACTTATCCAACCTTGTTTCTTCTATGCCTTAACTGATGTTTAGTTAATTATCTCTAAAATACATTGAGCAATAACTTTCTCTAATTATTTACTGATTTACTTCAGATACTCTAGAGATAGATATACTGATGACATCCGATGAAATTTCTTAACATTAAACAAGCAAGTGAGAAAACTATAAGAACAGTGTATAAGATAATCTCCTACAAAAATTATGCATAAAATAATCTGTCAATTTATAGTTTTGAAGATTGTTAAGTTACACATTTTTTGAAACCATGAGTCGATCAATGTTAGACCACCATTAGAAACCTGGAAGCACTGAAACACGGCCGTTTCGTCCTGGTATGGGACTCCTCAGCAGTGCGCATCCACGACTCCTGCACCCCGCAGGATTCGAACCCAGGACCTTCGGTATTGTAGGCGAACGCCTAACCATCGGGTCAATTGATCAATTCACGGAGTTGCGCAACCTCATACATAGTCTTCGGTAGTACACCCGAACAGGTTGGGTGTAGACAGTAACTCCTGCGCCCTGCAGGAGTCGTGGATTCGCACTGCTGAGGAGTCCCATACCAGGACGAAACGGCCGTCCAGTGCTTCCAGGTTTCTAATGGTGGTCTAACATTGATCGATTCATGGTTTCAAAAAATAAGTAATTTATAGTGCACTTGTATAAAGAACATTTCATTATTATGTATGTGTGACAAACAATAGTTTTTTCTCTTTACATCACTGTGTATGTATGAATTTGATCGAAAGAATTTTTTTTCAAATTCTAGGCTACTAAATTCTTCATATCGTTTTTAAAATACACTTTTTCGAAAAAATCTCATTGATTTCTTTTTTCTTTCCTTGAATCATAGCTCCTATCAGTTCACTTCTACGACTCTGGAAGGATTCGGTCTTGGAATATCATTTCACTGTATTAATAGCACATTCGTACCAATAAGTTTAATATTGTCAACAAGTGACCGACAATTATCGAGAACTAAGTACCGCATTGAACATTGGTTTTGTTATAATCGAGATTAACCACTATCGGTTAATTCACTATAATTGAGTATTGAAAATAACACCGAAATTTCAGTCTTGGTAGTAATTTCTTTTACTTTGGGATCAATTAATTGGTAATTATTAAGTTAAATGACTTAATAATGTTATGTGACTTTTGTGCAATAACATTTTCAAAAAATAGCTACACTTGTGTTCGATAACAGTACGAAACAACTCCGCCGAGAGCCATTCTAGGGTTATTGACGATGCCTAGGTCAGATAAAGGAGGATTATGCTTGGGGTAAGCGACTTCATCTCGTTTAAAAAACCAACTCGCTAGAAAAAACGCTAACCGGAAATGGTCAGCGACCCATGTTCCATTTGGAGTAACAAGCATAAATAAGGAAAGTAAGATTTGTGTTGCTTACAAAGTAAAAGTCAACAGTGAATTATCCATCAAGCTAACATATAAGTCATTTTTAAAATAATTTTATCCATTACTGTACATAAAAAGAAACCAGAATTTGATCTAAATAAGATCACATTTTGTACAAAAACTTTGATTTTTTTCCCATTGTTTATGTTAAGGAAAAAAAAATGACCAGCCTCTTTTAGTGGAAGTGCATTTTGAAGGTGTTATCTGAATAGTATCACAGGTTTCTCTCTCAAAGTTAGATAGTGGTTAACAATGCATTCCAGAACCACTGTTTCTTCCTGTTTAGACTAGTTAGTTAGTTAAATGTGAAGGCGCATCCTAATTCAAACACATTTCATTGATTGACTAGTGTTTTTACTTCTAATCACCTTGGAAATTCGGACATACTCAAGTCTGTATTCTGGGTAACCAGAATTCAACCATGGTTGATCATGATCATCTGCATGAATAGCTTGTAGCATGGTCAGGAAGTACTGAAAACTTTTCGAACCTTCATGAACATTATTCTTAAATTACTTGATGAAATTATAGCTTAGTGAGACATTTTCCTGTTGTACATATTTCGACATAGTTGTTTCAGTTACTGTTGGGGACATCAGATCCCCAGAACTCACTTGAAAAGGTCCCAATTTTGAATTTCTATCACTTTGTGCCAGTTGACCTACAGCCTGCATTTTCCACTCAGAAATCCTTGACTGTCATTGGTTGATGGACTTTTTTAGTACGCTATTTTGTGGCTCCCCCAAGGGCGTTTCTGTCATGTATAAATAAGCTCGATTTGTGTGCTTGGAAACCTCGTACTTTCTGTGGCTTGCAGAATACACTTTTGTTGGGGATGTTAGATCCCCAGAACTCGCTTGATAAATGAATTATTTTAGATTTCACATTTGCAAGCATGGACCGATCAGTTGACATTAAGATTTCATTTCACACAGGGAAAATCCATGGCTGTGATTGGCTGCTGTGTATTTTAGTGTGCTATTTTTGTGACTGTCCCAAGGACGTTTCTATGATGTATAAAAAAACGAGAGTTGTGTGCTGGATTGCTGGGTGTTGTAGAATATACTTTCTACGCTTACCAAGACTTCTGCTTTCGTTCCGTTTACCAAGTAAAGTGAACTCGTAATAGAATTCAAGCGTATCAGTTACAAGTCCGGTTTATTTTGTTTTTCTGGGTCAGGTGGATTTGTCAATAGCCAGAAATCCACAAACAGGCATAATTGTTGCCTTGGCAACACTGACACGTCATACACTGAGTCCAGATAACCACTAATTAGCACGAAATTCGGTCCTAAATATCAGTGAAGCGGTAATTCAAACTGTTTTTAATAGTAACAAATGTGTGGAATATGCTAGTGACTTTCTAGGTGTTGTAGGTCAGTGGATAACTGGTTGGCGTTCCATCCCTAGTACGGACGCCAACACTGAACTACTAGTATAGTCTAAAATGAGCATCTTGTTGCCAACACTAGCCATCATCCAACTACAATCTAAGCAATAATCGTTTAGACTAATGATAACTAGTTTATATATGTAATCTAATCCAAAACTTGGAGGTTAAACAAACTTTCAGTGGAAGAAACAGAGTATTTTCTGATGTGAATGAATTAGTATGAGAGAAAACGTAATTGGTGTTGCTAGATACTAAGTTATCAAACACGTAAACCTACACAGCAAAATGTAAAACGTTAGCATTCAGCCCACCGATTCGTAATCAACACTTGATAGGGAGGATCTGTGATACTCATGTCAGTTAAACAGTTCAGATGTCATAATAACTCACTAACACTCTAAGTAACTTAGTGATAGAATCTTTAAATTCATTGTTTGGTATTGTGAATTCAACTCTTCCTCCGATAGTTTACGACCATTTAAACTTTTTTGAAACCATGGATCGATCAATGTTAGACCACCATTAGAAACCTGGAAGTACTGGACGGCCGTTTCGTCCTGGTATGGGACTCATCAGCAGTGCGCACCCACGACTCCTGCACCCCGCAGGATTGGAACCCAGGACCTTCGGTATTGTGATCGAACGCCTGACCATCGGACCACTGAGCCGGTATCTAACGGTGTTTATGTCTAACTTGATCAAATCACAGAGTTGCGCAACCTCATACACAGTCTTCGGTAGTTAATGTCTTCACCCGAACAGGTTGAACTTCACTGGTCACGTCTTCCCACTAGAACTCGGAGAAGATTCCTCACGGAGCTAGTCACTAGTGAGCACAGGTAATTTTGCCTACAATACCGAAGGTCCTGGGTTCGAATCCTGCGGGGTGCAGGAGTCGTGGATGCGCACTCCTGAGGAGTCCCATACCAGAACGAAACGGCCGTCCAGTGCTTCCAGGTTTCTAATGGTGGTCCAACATTGATCGATTCATGGTTTCAAAAAACATTAACAATCTTCACAACCCCATAATGCTAGACCATTTAAATGAAAAAATGGTCAAATATTTGAGCTAAAACATTCGATTTTGAACATTTCATCGTATGGTAGCGTGAATTGATCACAATAAACGCAATACGTTCCGGTGAGATTCATATCAAACTGAATTTGAATCACTATAGCTTTAGATTTACATATATATAAACATCACTAGTTCCATGTTTGTATTTTTCTTATTTCTCCTAGGTAATTAAGTACTAAAGTTGTAAAGGCTGAAAAATCAGACAAGGTCAGAATGGTGCATGGTAAATTTGAACAAGCCTATCATGAAATGTATGCAAATTATTGATCAAGCCAAAGTCCTGTTACTGTCTGATTTAGTTTGGACACATATATGATTGAATAGCTGAGGTAATATATGTAACTTGATTAATTAAATTTGGATCAGTGTATTGAAAAGCTGTTACAGTTACATTCAATAATATAGATTATTGAATTGAATAACCTACTTCATGAATAGAATATTTTTATTCTGAAATCGTTAGATTAATTCTTCCCGTAATACCGTGCAAGAAAGACACTTTCACACAATCTAAAAGATCGGAAGCGCATGACTCCATTCAAATTTTGACTATGTATCATTTTGTTAGGTGAAATCTTTTATGCGATTGGTCGGTCATTTACAACGTAGGACTTTGTACGTACGTACATCCGTTCAGGTTGCCATAACATAGTAGCATAGAGACGCAACTGTCAGTTCAAATCCCATAGTGGTAGAGATAGAAGTATTAGCTGTATTGAAGAAGATTAGGATTCGATAAGTATAATTCAGTGAAACAGATTTGAGAAGAGAAAAATAGAGGCGATGAAGAATTCAGAAAATTAGAATTTGAGAGAACACAAAGAGTGGATGCACCTGAGCAACTGCAAATGATTTTGAGCCATGTCGTTCAAAGTCTCTAAACATTGGTGACTTTCATCTCGCGGACCCCAACCAGGTAGCCTACATCTACCAACATGACTCAGTCCACTTGTCAGTGACTTCATGGATTTCTGCCATGTTTTGATCTGGCCGCCGCTAGCATTCTTCCAACGTACTCCTACATCGCACAACATAGTTCGACGAGGCAGCCGTCAGTGGTTGAGCCTACGTAACACATGTCCCAACCACCTCAACTGATGAAGTTTCAATACTTCATCAACTGATTTGCCATCCCTATCTGGTACTCGTTTCCTAAATACAGCATTGCTTGCTCGGTTGTCCCAGGGTATACCAGCAATGCTTCGAAGACACATTCAATTGAATACAGATGTCCTCTACTCTTACCGGCCATCCGGAGCGAACTGCTGCAAAGTACACTCGTTCTTTGGTTAGCAAACGAATATCTCGCCTAGGACACGCAAGTTGGTAAAAGCTAATCGAGCCTTATGTATGCATGCTAAGATTTCGCCACACATCAGGCCATCAGCACGGATGAGATTACCGAGATAAGTGAAGCGGTCAACACGTTCAACTGCTTCACTCCTTATCACTAGTTCAGGTGCCGGCGCAAGCCAATCTTGAAGCAACATTTTGCATTTCGAGGAGGGAAACCACATCCGGATTGGATGGATTTTCGGAAAGAGAAATTTCAAATCTAGTTTTTAGAACGCTTCATGAGATAACCGGAAATTGTCAGCCTTATTATAAAGTAGTAAATGCGGAAAACAATTGACAAAAAACAACATTTCAAAACATTAACTACTACTCATACACGTTTTTTTCTACTCAATTCTTGTTATTAACTCAGTTTCCCATACCGAATGTATAACGACTAGTGATAATATACTCCGCCGGTCATATCAACCCAGATGACAATGACTTCAAGTTAAACAGCTGTTTTCACTTATACACAGAGTACACACTGTAACAATTCAAAAGTCTAAGCGAATTTCTGAAAAAAATTCATTGAATTCATTTAATAAAAAGACAAAGTTTTTGCTAAGATAACCAACCGCCTGATGATACTACAGTACCATGAATTTCAAAGAAACAAAAAAAGGTCAAAAAATATAAATAAAGTACACATTATTTTAACATCAGTTGTGAATCAATTCAATGTGACAAGAACACAAAACCAATGTCTACTATCATGAAAATCATTCATTACTCAAATAGCCACATGTAATCATAAAGAAAAAACCCCCACTGACAATCAGAGTGTACATTCATGACTTTCTATGTGGCCATTTCATTTGTGCTGGAAGAATATAATGTGATGCTAATGTTAAAATTGGTGTACCAGTTGGTATACCTGGACATGGTCCATTACTTGAAGCAATATCTAAATGTGTATAGGCCAATGGTTTCTCAGTGTTTTTCAAATGCTATGGAGTTTTAAAAATTATTGAAAAAGAAATATATATTATCTCATTAAAAAGATTTCTAGTTATATGTATATATATATATAAGAACAAATGATAAAACCTCTCAAGTGATGTTGTAGTGCCTCCACATTTATTTGCATCCGCTTACATTTAATTTGCTTGCCCTTTCGATTAATTTATTTAACCAAGCCACTTGTATAGCAACAACTCATATGTACCATCGATATTTGTTATTATCTGGTTTGTATGAGCTTGTACGACTTAGCATTGCTTACGCCTACGCGCTTACTCATCCTTTTTGCTTTAATGTTAATCTCCTAATATTCCCATGAACTCACATGATTTGTATCGCTTGCTTTTGACCTTGTCAGTCATTCCTCGCTTTTATTCATGTGTGTGCACGCCTATTTCGCTTGTCATATGTCTGTCTTATTTATGCCTGACTATATATTCTTAGTCATGTTCTATCTCTTTGAGTTGGCTCTTAGCCTTCTCCAATTCACTTCGCCCATTCGCTCGCATTGTAATCCAGAGAGTTGGCTCTTAGCCTTCTCCGATTCGCTTCGCTTTGTGGTGTGCTTCGAATAAACGTATTCATCAATACGAGTTCATCTTCTGATTTATAAACCGAGCTTAAGAACACGCAGTAAATCGGCACACTACATAATGGTGAGCCCGCCGTCGAATCTAACGTACTCATCAGAAAGCTGCTCGACGTTCTCAGGATGTTTTCTGATGCTGACGAAAAATCGAACGCTTCCAACTAATTGGCAATTTCGACGAGGAATCGAACGCAATCATTCTTCCGTGCATTCGCTCGCCAGTGCACTATAAAATGGTGTTCCCGACGTCAGCAAAATCGGCACACTACAATGTTTTTCGTTGAATTGTCTTTTAGTTACATTTTTTAAAGTCACCATCGATTAATTTCGTCATTGGAAATATACTAACGCAGAATGGTTACAGGGATTCAAGAGTCAGCTGAAACATGTCACTGTCAACACAGGAAAATAATCGTAATTCGTCAACATTTAATGGGGGGGGAGAAACGCGGAATACAGTGGGGACAACCGGAAAGCAGTTGAACAATCTAGACTTCGTAGTCAGTCAGTCAGTCAGATGCAACGTAGAACTTCGTACGTAAGTACATCAGTTAGTATCGCCATACCACATCAGCACAGAGATGTTATTGTCAATTCAGATCCAATAGTAGAAGAGGTAGTAAGGGTATTAGAAGTAATCGGAGAGGTTAGGATTAGAAGATATTATTCAAGAAGTATGATTCAGTGAGAAAAGTTTAGAAAGACTAAACTAGAAGGGTTGAAGAATACAGAAGATAAGGATTTGAGAGAACACAAAGAATAAATGCACCGGCGCCATTGCAAACGATTTTCAGCCATGTCATTCAAAGTCTCTAACCATCGATTATTATCATCTCGTGGACCCCAACCAGGTAGTCGACAATTACCGACATGGCTAAGTCCACTTGTCAGTGACTTCATGGATTTATGTCATGTTTTGGTTTGGCCGCCCCTAACTTTCTTCCAACCTATTCCTACACTACAAAACAAAGCTCGACGAGGCAGTCGGTGGTTGGGCATACGCAACACATGTCCTAACTACCTCAACTGATGAAGTGTCACTACTGCGTCTATTGATCTGCCATTCTTACCTAGTACCCGATTCCTAATAACAGCGTTGCTCACTCGGGTGTCCCACGATATACGAGCAATGCTTCGAAGACACCTATGATCGAAAACCAGTAACCTAAGAATAAGACTTCGTAGATGATCTAGCCATTCTATCTCAAAAGCAACAACAAATGCAAGCGAAGACGATCAAGGTAGCGAAAGCTTCTACTACAGCAGTAGATCTCAACATACATAAAAGAAAAAGCCAGATTATCCGATACAATACAATATGTACCAACCAAATCAAACTTGACAGAGGAGCTTTGGAAGATGTGGAAGCATTTACATATCTGAGCAGCATTATTGACGAGCAGATATGAAGGCGCGGATCGCCAGAGCAAGGGCTGCATTTTTACAATTGAAATTTATCTGGAACTCAAAACAACTATCAACTAACACCAAAGTCAGAATTTTCAGTACAAATGTCAAGTCAGTTCTGTTGCATGGGGCGAAAACTTGAAGAACAACGAAAGGCATCAACCACAAGATAAAAGTATTTATTAATAGTTCTCCACGTAAGATCCGTTGGCCAGATACCGTCAGCAACAACCTACTGTGGGAGAGAAAAAACCAGAGTCCAGTAGAGGAAGAAATCAGGAAGAAGCGATGGAGGTGGATAGGTCACACATTGTGGAAATCACCCGAAAGGAAGATCCAAGAATACATTGGAGACAGAAATGAGAAGAATAAACAACGATAGAATAGAACTGTAAAAGAACGCCGAGGATAGCCTGAGTTGGAGAATACTGATCGGCGGCATATGCTCTACTGGGGGTAACAGACATAAGTAAGTATTTCGAAGACATTTATGATCGAATCTTGACAATCTATGCCAGTTTCTTACCTTCGCACAACAGATTTCAGTCACGAAGTACGAAATAAAATTAGTTTTACAGGTGCAGGAAGAGGACAAACAAACTTCACAACAAAATATAGTCAATCACCAGTTCGGTGAAGTTGTCAACATACTTCATAACCTTACTCTCAATAGTTTGATCAAGTACTTATACCGATATTTTAAATTTAGGGAAAGGAATAAATCTTAAATCACTTTTGAGCTTTATAAACCTTACGATAGCTTGGTTCATTTTTCTCGGCTGATATTTACGATTCCTAACAGAATAACATTTCTTTTGACTCTGGAATCCATTTGTATTGTTGCTTAGGATTAATAGATCTCTGCATATAATGTGAAATGTTTGTCTGATAATAACTAATCCATCATGATGAAAGCTATGAAATAATCTTATGTAAAATTAATCCGATTAACATGAGTCACATGGTGAACTAAAGAAAATATACAATAAATAAATAAGTTTAAAAAAAAACTTACCGAGTCTAAACCAGATGCCATAATCATAAATGCAACTGGTGATTGATGTCCTCGGCTACGTTTCCCACAAATCAGACGAGCAGAATTCAATAAATCTGCATATTCTTCATCAGTTTTATGTGCATCATAATCTTCACGTCGAAGTGTTGATATCTAAGAAAGTTATATGTATATGTATATGTATATGTAATAAATTGGATGTTCAATAACATTGACAATTGAATTGAGTCATGTTAGTACGCGTAGTCTAGCTGGTTGAGGCAAACGAGACGATCGTAACCGATGGTTAGAGACTCAATTTAGGAGTTGACATCTAGGACCTACTGTAGTCAAACAACAAACGGGTATTAGGAATACTTGGACTAGCGGTCTTAATCTTAAATGAAACTCAAAAGTGATCACATGCAACTCTAACACGGATCGAACCCACAACATCCCGGTCTCACGAGCATTGTCCAGGACTTCCTGGCTTTTAATGGTTATCTAACTACATAAATTTCATGATGTTAAGTATATTACTATGGTTCATTGATCCGACAGGAGTGAAAATCACCGCAACCATGAATTCAGAATATGTGACTGAAAATCATCTCCATAATAGTGATTTTATTTCGATAAACCATTTATGCATAAGGCTAGAGTAACATAAGAAAATGAAAGGAAAAACAAGACAAGACTAACTAGTTAGCAGAGGTGCCTGGTGGCCAGCAGTGGAATACATGACGCACGTTTCGTTTTTCAGCAGGATTTATCTGTACTTCCGAACTCAACTTGGGAATTCCAGTGTTAGCCACTATCCACTTTTGCTAACAATGCTTGTAACTTGAAGGCAATATCAAGGCGATCCGCACACGACACACATATACCAAAGAGATTGATCGATTGTAGTGCTAACTAACAATTGAAATAGTTAAACAACCAATAAAAAAAGAATTTAATTATTACACATACTTCATGCATTTCACCTAATAATGAGCCAGCAAATTGATAATCATAATCTTCACCAAGTTCTTTAGCTGGACCATTACAAACAATACCCTAAAAATGAAAAAAAAATTATAAAAAAATATACAAAAACAAGAAATATATTAAAACATAAATGAAACATTGATAAGGTAAAGAGATTGACAGTTCATTTATCCTAAAAAATATGTATACAAAACTTGACGACTCTATTCAATAAATTTACAAACAGTCGTTCATTGAATAGTTTGAAAGAGCTGTGGTTTTCTATATGATTCCTGATAGTTATTTACAGTATTCTTCTTGAATAATATCTTTGAACCCTAATCTTCTTCTTTACCAGTAATACTTCTACTATCGCTATCACTCTTGGATTTGAACTGACAGTTGCGTCTCTGTGTGCTAATGTGGTATGGCAACCTGAACTGATGTTGGTACGTACGTACGAAGTTCTACGTTGCAACTGACTGACTGAACTATTCACAGGTTCCATCTAAAATAGATTTTCATCAACATCAACAACAATATACACGACAAGTATGAGAAAGCATTGTAAGGAAAAAGAAGAATTCTATGAACTCTATGCAACACACAGTCAGTTGTAACGTGGAACTTCGTACGTATGTACCTAAATCAGTTCAGGTTGCCATTACCACATTAGCACACAGAGACGCAACTGTCAGTTCAAATTCAAGAGTGATAGCGATAGTAGAAGTATATTAGCAGTAATGGAGAAGATTAGGGAGCGAAGAAATGATTCGAAAAGTATAATTCAGTGAGATAAGGTGAGAAAGATAAAGGTAGAGGTGCTGACGAATCCAGAAGATTAGGATTTGAGAGATCACAATGAATGGATGCACTTACGCCATTGCAAACGATTTGTTTATATGCAACACACAATATAAATCTGATTGAATTTTTACACTTCCTCTAGTACTGTTAACATGGCGTATGATAAGAAACAGGAAATTAACATGTTTCAGATCATAATACAAGAAAAAACAAAACAACTCTAACTAAAGTATTTTTGTGTGAATGACTTAACGAATTAGATGAAATCATAGAAAAATAACTAACGTATTCATCACAATATAATATGTCTGTTGTAATAAACAAAGATCAATATGATCATCTTTATTAAGAATAGGACCGAAGTTGCCAAAAATACAATCACACTTATTTAGGCAATATGTATAATGGAATAGTTGAAAAACATGAGAGAAAGCGTGAATAAAAGACCCTAATTTTGAATTTTTTGTGTTTTCGTGCTAAGAGACGCTTAGTTGACCTTGAGCTTACATTTCCCACTCGGAAATCCTTGACTATCATTGGTTGATGGATTTTTTAGTACGCTATTTTGTGACTCTCAAGGGCATTTTTATCATTGTATAAATAAGCTTGATTTGTGTGCTTAGCCACCTCGTATTTTCTGGGTGCTTGTAGAATACACTTTCTACGCCTTTTCAAGACTTCTTGATCTAGTTAGCACGGGCCGAGGACAATCGGATTAGAATAGCCTATCGTGTCATTGAGTCATTGTTCTTAGCTCCGTTTACCGAGTAAGGTGGACTCGTAACAGCATTCAAGCATATCATAATTAAAGAATCTTACAGGAACTATACACAGATATATAAATAACTACGAAGATAGATTGCGCAACATGATAAGACTTGGGAATTTCGAAATACAATCTTGGTAATAGCTGTGTGCTCATTAGTGACTGGGTTTCGAGAAATTTTCAGGGTTCTAAGAGAAACAGCGATCAGCGTAGTTCAACTGAGTCCGGTGGGAGGTATGGTTACTTGCTGAAGATGGTTGTACTATACTGTGGATTGGTCAAAGTTAGACTTGGATTCTGGCTCAGCGGGCGGGAGATTAACCGTCCACATGCTAGGTCACAGGTCCTGGGTTCGATTCCCGCATGCAAGGTCGTGGATAAACGCTACTGAGGAATCTTGTACTGGGGGGAAACAGACGTACAGTGCTACCAGGTTCTTAACGATAGTATAACTTAGATTTGTTTTCCTCAGCGAAATAATTATTTAATCATGTGTTCGACAAGGTGGAATTGAGTGTCAACAGAGCGATAGACTAATTGCTGTCACTGATATGCTCAGTAATAAAGTGAGCTAGTTAGAAATGGTCAAGTGATAGAAATTAGAAACTATCTTAAAGGACAATTATATATATGCATGGTCAAGAAATGGCTTCTTTTTCTAACGAGTTGGGATCTGCATATACATATACTTTCCCCTTCCTTGCCTTCTTCTTCAAGTAGCACGTATCGCAATCATTTCTCGGGACCCACAGTACATACGAACAGCTCGAAGTGAAAGTTCAGTTTATTATTTCAAGATAATAATGGAACTAATTAAGCTACAAGTTTAAAAAAACCATCAAAAACAATCTATTATCATGATTTAATGTATATAGACAACGAAAACCTTTAATTCTATATTTCAGCACACAGACAAATGACTGTAGTATACACATTTTACACAATGATTATTTAATAAACATTAAGGCAACACTTAACAAGGTTAAAATAAACAATAACCTAGTTTGTTCTACAATTTTATTTGTATACACCTATTGTCCTTGTTTGGTGAGAGTGAGTGATATTCAAGTTGATTTTCATCAGGTCATAATGACAAAATTTTATTGAACCATCCTGATGTAATTCTAGCTAGTTATTTTTTTCATTGCGGGGTTGTTGTGAAGATTGTTAAGTTTTATTTGTAACCATGAATCGATCAATGTTAGAACACCATTAGAAACCTGGAAGCACTGGACGGCCGTTTCGTCCTGGTATGGGACTCATCAGCAGTGCGCATCCACGACTCCTGCTCCTCGCAGGATTCGAACCCAGGACCTTCGGTATTGTGCGCGAACGCCCTAACCGTTAGACCACTGAGCCGGTATCTAACGGTGTTAATGTCTAACTTGATCAAATCCACGGAGTTGCGCAACCTCATACCCTGTATACATCCGGACAGGTTTGAACTTCACTGGTCACGACTTCCCACTAGAACTCGGAGAAGATTCCTCACCAAGCTAGTCACTAGTGGACACATGTCATTGCATTGCGGGGTTGTTGTGAAGATTGTTAAGTTTTATTTGTAGTCTTAGACTTTAAAACGAATATGGTGGTGTTTAGTGCGCGTAATTTTAGTCGATCCAATGTTATAAATAGTAATATCAATTTATTTATTCAGTAGAAAGAAAGTAAAGTTCACAATAGTATTCATTACTATAATCTTTAAAAAAACATTACCGTATATCCTTGTCCATAGCATAATCCGACATGACCAGTTAAAGTAGCAATTGTTAATAAGCGTGAATTGGGTGCTTCCAATGCCTACACACACACACACACATACAAAATAGATATAAATGAAAACGATAACATCAAAAAATGATCATTATTTCATAGTGTGTCACCTTGACACTCTTCAAAGTAATGGTATGATGTTAAGCCAAAGAGTATTGTTTTATTTTATCTGACTGCTTCATTATGGTGTTTTCAACAGCATTTGCTGGTAAGCTCTCTCTTTTACATGAAATACAAAGACCTTATTATGAAATTAATTTATTCTACTTATTTGTTTGTGATTGTATCGTTGTTTGAGTGCCTTTGTTGTATTAGTAGTTCAATCTAGATAATCAAGTCTGTCTGGCCGAGAGAATCAATAACACCGGGTGTCGTGCGAGCTACTTATAAGTAGTATATGACGTGAGTGTCAACGTAATGTCTGGCAGCAAAAAATGGGGGAAGATCAAGAAAGGAAGACTCAGAACACAATGGAATTTGTATGAAACGCATGAATAGTGACAATGGATTGATGTTTTGCAACAGGAACAGTCTAGTTCGATATGATGAACTGATATTTTGCAAATGAACGATTTACGATATGGTTTTCCGAATTTACTGAGTAACTCTGTAATTTTCGTTAAATACAATTCGGTTGCCCCACCTATGTTCTCGATCACTACACCGGGTATTAACCTGTTGAGTAACTTAGACTGTAACTTGATCGATAGAGTACAATCAATACGAAGGATTGCAAAAACATGACAGGCGTTACTACTGAATGATCAATCGATTTCAATATATCGGTCGTATAAGAGACTAGTAGCTGCTCAAATAGTTCTCACTGTAGCCTCAAGGGAGTGGATTAAAACCACAACGTCAGAACTAGTTTTTTCGGATGCAGTTAAGCTTTGTTGTACGTTACATATACTCAGAGTTTTCATCCAATAGGCCCGGACAGTTTGACTTAATTTACAATACAATCTATTCGCATTCTAAATGTGGTACTGAGTATTGTTAGAATGTAGTAGTAATGTTGAGTGCTTATCTTTTAGACGGACTATATCTACACATATGTACACGTAATATTCAAACAATAAACAACTGAATGATTGATTAATTAACTAACTCCGCCTGTAGACCTATCGGGGCTACTGTCGGTCCCAAGCCCGGATAAAGGAGGAGGGTTGAGATGTGGGTTGGTGACGACCCCGTTTCGGAAAAAAAGAACTTGCCAAAAAGACGCTAACAAGAAAAAATTAATTCAAACCATATAAACTCTGCTCTGGGAGTTAGGTCTTAATTTAGAAGAGTTATGACGTCTCATCATGAAAACCTAGTTCCTTCGGAAGTCAAGAGGTTGATGCCCCTTCTGACAACCAGGACCCTTCCACAGTGTGGGCAGCCGGAAAGTTACATCCGCCCTCATAACCATACCCATAAAAGCTCACAGTCAAAAACACAGACACAAGTAGACAGGTAAGACAAATATTCACTGATTCATTTACCTTTTCCTTAGCTTCACATAATAAATCAGTCATAACCATTCGTCCTTCAGCGTCAGTATTATTCACTCGAACTCGTACACCAGCACGTGAAGTGACTATTTCATCACTAACATAAGCATTTTCACCAATACTATTACGAATTAAACCTAAAGTACCATGTACCTGACGAGAAGTAAAGAGAAGGAGGCAATCTTTAATGAAAATCACATCACAGTAAACAAAAAAAGTTACGAATCAATTGCTATATCCTCAAGGTTGATATATTAAGAAAGATTAACTTAGTTAACATGCTCAAGACTACTTGACAGATTGAGAATTTAAGCTGACGGTAAAGATAGTCAGTCAGTCAGTTACAACGTTGAACTTCACACGTACGTACATCACTTCAAGTTACCGTACCACATTAGCACAGAGATGTAATTGTCAATTCGAATCCCATAGTGGTAGAAATTGTAGAAGTATAAGCAGTAATCGGAAAGAATACAGTTCAAAGATATTATTCAAGGCGTTTAATCTAGTGAAAAGTTGAGAAGAGAAAGATGGTCATAAGGAATTCAGATTAGAAGTTGAGAGAACACACGGAATAGATATACTTGCGCCATTGCAAACGATTTTGAGCCATGTCATTCAAGGTCTCTAACCATTGGTGACTTTCGTCTCGCGGACCCCAACCTGGTAGTTTACACCTACTGACATGGCTAGGTCCACTTGTCAGGGACTTCATCGATTTGTGCTATGTTTTGATCTGGCCGAACCTAGCTTTCTTCCAGGTTACTCCTACATAACAAAAAACTGTTCGTCGTTAGGCGTAGGTAGTAAATGTTCTGAACACCTCAACTGATGAAGTTTCAATACTTCATCTATTGATCTGCCATCCCTACCCAGTACTCTTTCCCTAACAATAGCATTGCTCAATCGATTATCCCAAGATATACGATTAACGCTTCGGAGACACCTATGATCGGATACGAGTGACGTAGGAATATCCTCTACTCTTACTGGCCATGTTTCACACCTATAAAGTAGGACGGAGCGAACTGCTGCACAGTAACTCGTCCTTTGGTTAGCAAACGGATATCTCGTCTACGCCATAAGTGACGAAGGTTAGCAAAAGCCAGTCGAGCTTTCTGCACCCGTGCTGAGGTTTCATCACACACCAGGCCATCAGCACTGATGAGACTCCCTATATAAGTGAAGCAGTCAACGTGTTCAACTACTTCACGCTCTATCACTAGTTCAGGTGCCGACACAAGCCAATCCTGAAGCAAGATGTTAAAGATAACATATCAAGGAAGTTAGATGTAACATACTACTACTGATGCACAATGTGATTTATTGAGTCAAATCATCTGGAAAAATACGTATTATTGAATACTAGTCAATAATGATTAAAAGGACTAAACCGTATGACAAGGAAAGCAACTATGAGCTTTCTTTCATAAGTTTAATTAAACATTCTATTTACACTGTAGCAGTAATGAACTAGTACTACCGAATTATACTTCTCGAATCATATCTTCTCTCCCTAATCTTCTCCATTACTGCTAATACTTCTATTATTACTATCACTCTTGAATTTGAACTGACAGTTGCGTCTCTGTGTTGATGGGGCATAGCAACCTGAACTGATGTACATACGTACGTACGAAGTTCTGCGGTGTATCTGTCTGTCTGTCTGTCTGTCTGTCAAACGTTCATTTTAGCAATTTTAAAAACAACCACATGTTCAATTGATCAAGAACAGAATTTTATGTAAACACTACTTAAAATTATTAAAAGAATAACAACTGTCCAACGAGAAAAAAACCACTCTTTCGGATAAAAACTACATTCACAAATATAGAACTAATTACCTTTAAATTGTTTGGTTTCAACAAATTCAAAACTTTGAAAAATCCAGCTACAGCAGCTGCACCACATTTATCTCGATGCATTGTAGCCATAATACCGCCAACTTTCAGATCGGAACCACCTGTATCATAGGTAACACCTTTACCAATTAAAAATAAATTCACTATTTGTTGAGGATCAATGTCTGATCCTGTCGTTCCATTGTATTCTAAATGTACTACATGACCACGATGTCGTTCATTATCTAAGCATAATTAATTATATTAGTAAACAGAAAATTAAAAAAATATGATTTGAGTAGTACAATGAAACAATTAAGAAACTATGGCACAAAAATATATTATTTCTGTTTAGTTATACTTGATGAATGTGTAAACTTCCTAGTTGAGGTTTTCGTGATAGCCAATTTCAGAGAGATTTGGTGAATTCGGTCATACGATTACAAAAAAGTCATTTGAGGCAGTGTAGATGTATTTATTCTTCTTCTGTTCATGGATCATAAGGTTAACTAATGTTTCATGGTTAACACTAACGGATTTCATTAACTATTCCGGATAATATTATGAATAGTTCTAGTGTGGTGCGAGCTACTTATAAGTAGTATATGATGTGAGTGTCAACGTAATGTCTGGCAGCAGAAGATGGGGGAAGGTCAAGAAAGGAAGAGTTAGAAAACAATGGAATTTGTATGAAACGCATGAATAGTGACAATGGAACGATGTATTGCAACAGGAACAGTCCAGTTCGATATGATGAACTGATATTTTGCAAATTAACGATTTACGATATGGTTTTCCGATTTTACTGAGTAACTCTGTAATTTTCGTTAAATACAATTCGGTTGCCCCACCTGTGTTCTCCTTCACTACACTAGTACTTGTGTAATTTTCCTGAGACATCTTGTTATGTTATGTTATGTGAAAACTTGAACTAATGCAAATTTATCCTAGGTCCTGCATTATTTATGAATGATGTGGTCACACTTCACAAAAGCATAAAATATGAACATTAACAAAAGTGAAGAATATTGCAATAACTAAAAAGTGTGGATATGGGAAAATAAATAATTGCTGATTAGATGAAGACAAAGATTGGATTAGAGTATCTGAAAGTGGCCAAACTATAGTAAACGAGGTCCCTAATCAGTCTTAGATCCGAAAACACACACACAAAACTTTTCAATCAACTAAGACTAACCGTCAGTCAGTCAGATGCAACGTAGAACTTCGTACGTAAGTACATCATCAGTTCATGTTGCCATACCACATCAGCACAGAGATGTAATTGTCAATTCAAATCCAATATTAGAAGAGGTAGTAAAGGTATTAGGAATAATCGGAGAGATTAGGATTAGAAGATATTATTCAAGAAGTATGATTCAGTGAGAAAAGTTTAGAAAGTCAAAACTAGAGGTTCTGAAGAATCCAGAAGATTAGGATTTGAGAGAACACAAAGAATAAATGCACCGGCGCCTAACGGTAGATAACTTCACGAACTATAAGATATTTTGCAACTCTATACCTGACTCTAATATGGATCAAACAATATTAATTTTAATCATATATATATTTTTCAGATGCATTCTGTCGACCGAACGCGTTAATAAGAATGCAGATACGCGAAGTCGAATGCAACAGTAATTGGGTGAAGCGTTTGTCACACATTTTAATTACCTTTTGAGATGATTCAAGTAGTAGAATTTAGTGAAATAAAATTAAAAATAAAAAGATGATATACGTGATTAGGGATTTAGATGGTTAAGATTTGAAAGAACACAACGAATGAATGCATCTGCGACAATGCAAACGATTTCGAGCCATATCATACAGAAAGACAAATAGAAACAACGAAGAATTTCGTAAATAAGAGAAAAAAGTTGAAAGACCTATTTCAAGATACCTAATCATCACTACCACCAAAATATTCAAAATATCGTCGATGCAAAGTTGAAGAGGAATGGTGAGATTGAACACTTCTGTCAAACCCTACTGCTCGCATAACGCGCTCTTCAAAAGTTCTTTGTGAGACCCTACTCTGTGAGGTAGACCGGTTGTCACTAGCCACGATGGATAGGACAGTCTACACGAATAATATTCATCTGGTTTATCTTGTGTTAAAGATTTAGTGCTATAAACGCTAACAAGATGTAATATACATAGAAGACTTTAGGTGAATTTCCAATGTGCCATGAATAGTCACGAAAGGAATTTATAACCCTCCAGTCAATTTCATTAATTATACTTTTCTGACCTTTATAAATGTATAAAATTTAAACAATGCTACGCTCGACACTGCATAAGGAAAACTGCTACGCAATTTAAATATACATGAGTGTACAGTACACAAATGAGTTATATATATATACATTTCTTATTTCGCTGTTAGGTTTAGGAAAATAAGAAACAACTTACTTCCACGATCTACTATAGCTGCTAGTGGATAAAGCGATTGATCGACCGGACAATCAGTCATTTGAACAGGTGCTGTCAATTCTTTTTGAAGATATGTCACTACATTCTTGGCATTCATTCGTTCTGGATCAGATCCACCAATGTCACGTGCCACTCGTAAACCTTCTTCCAAACACCAAGCTAATCCAGTCTATGGAGTTTAGATAAAATAAAAGAAGTTTAAATCAGAGTTCAGAAATAAATAATTGCGAATATATATATATATATATATACAAAAGAATAGAGATGGAGAAAACCACGTCGTACAGAGTGATAAGATAATTTCAGTTATTGGCTGATAAACTGAAGCTCTAATGCATGGTCTCACGCATTCGACAGCTAATTTGAACCATTAAGCAGACTATAATGCACTCTGAAAGCGAACAAGTGTACTGATAGCTAGAATTTCAAGAGAAGTCAAAGTTCTGGTTAAAGAGCCTCAGTATACAGACACAACTTTAATGGATACGAAATAAAGCTCCTAGTGGATGAAAAGTAACTTTTAGTGGCTAGGGATCTGACTCGAATTTAGACGAAGGATTGAATAAACTTTCTCTTCACTTTTCATGTACCATTCTTAGGCGAACCTCGTTTGTGTGGTGGCAGTTATTAAAAGCTAATTACGGTTTCAAGTGGATGAATTGATTTCATGCATTTGCGTAAACAAACAGACAATTGAATGAGAAACAGAAAAGCAAAGCGAAGAAGGTGAGTGAGTCGACTTAATGCGACGAGACATGACCAAGTATTTATAGTCAGACAAAAATAAGCTAGACAAGTGACAAACGAAGTAACCAGTGCGCACACACACATAAGTAAAAACAGCCAAAGTTATGAACAAACAATTGACAAGATCAAATGAACAGATAGATTAGTTTGTCTAGTGTTTCAAATCCTAATCTTCTGAATTCCTCATCATCTCTAACCTTCTCTTTCTAAAGTTATCTCACTGAATTATACTTCTCGAATCATATCTTCTCTCCCTAATCTTCTCCATTACCGCTAACACTTCTACTATCGCTACCACTATGGGATTTAAATTGACAGTCGCGTCTCTGTGCTGATGCGGTATGGCAACCTGAACTTATGTACTGAAGTACGAAGTTCTACGTGGTAACTGACTGACTGGCTAGAATAAGTCATGTGAGCTCAACATATTAAATGCACACTATAAACTGTTGTAAAAATATCAGATATGCTATTTAACAGGTGATCCATACAGACTAATTTAATAGACTGAGAGGTTGGTGAAAAAAAATCTAATTCAATCAACACAACCTATAACAGAACTAATTTAACAATAATTCTTTCAGAGAAATGTATAGTATACAAACCTGTTTGAAAGAATTGTAGAGAAAGTAGATAGGTATATATATGTCTGATGCCTATCCATATATACCGGGCAGCTTTATTTTATGCACGTGTTTGTATTTGCGACACAAATTTTGAGATATTGCAGGTTAATTGGTTGTTGAGCGTACACACAACAAGTATCAAAAGCATTGGTATTCTTGTTGTTTTCATATATGATTTGAATATAGTGAGTGATACAAGAATATGATCATGGTGTATTTTAAATCCGGATGAAAATAAACTGTGTTCAATGCATAATTCTTAATCGTCACTCAAGTTACACTAAGTTAAATGATGAGATAGTCGATATCTTGTTGCTGTTTAAAATTACAGAATACACAGAGTGATGAATTTAAAAAATTCATATTTTATTTGTTCATCAGTCTGAGTAGAAGATATTCGTAGGTTACTGGTTTTAGATCATAAGTGTCTCCGAAGCATTGCTCGTGTATCATGGGACAACCGAGTAAGCAATGCTGTTATTAGAAAACGGGTGCTAGGTAAGGATGGCAGGTCAACAGATGAAGTATTGAAACTTCATCAGTTGAGGTGGTTGGGACATGTGTTGCGTATGCCTAACCACTGACTGCCTCGTCGAGCTATGTTTTGTAGTGTAGGAGTAGGTTGGAGGAAAGTTAGGGGCGGCCAAACTAAAACATGGCACAAATCCATGAAGTCACTGACAACTGGACTGAGTCATGTTGGTAGGTGTCGACTACCTGGTTAGGGTACGCGAGACGATAATGATCGATGGTTAGAGACCCTGAATGACATATCTCAAAACCGTTTGCAATGGCGCAGGTGCATCCACTCTTTGTGTTCTCTCAAATCCTAACATTCTGAATTTTTCATCCTCGAACCCTAATCTCTCTGATTACTGCTAATACTTTTACTACCTCTACTACTATGGGATTAGAATTGACAATCGCATCTCTGTGCTAATGTGGTATAGCAACTTGAATTGATGTACATACGTAGGTACGAAGTTCTACGTTGCAATCAATTGATTGCTTGTATCATCTCAAACAATACAAAATAAGAAAATGATGCACGTTGAAAAAGTGAATAAATCAAACTAAGTGAAGACTGAATCACTAAACTACAATAATGATCATTATTTACCACCCCTAAATTCATCAATTATGAATTTATTATTCCAAATATTATGTCATTATTATTAAAGCAATAGTAAAATACACAAAACTTACCAGTTTCTCATGATCTACTGCATAATGTGTCCCAGCAAACCAACCAAGGACTTCAGCTTTTTGTGTTTGAATAGGTTTTGTAAATGTAGAGCCTTCTCGAGGACTGAATTCACGAACTTCAAGAGGCTACAAAGTAAATAGAGGAAATAATTTTAAAAAAATGCATTTATTTCGCTAGCTAGTGCTATGCAGATTTTCAAAGTTTAATGCTATATATACATATATGAGAACTGGAGACTAAACTTTCCTAATTAGTTTACCACTTGAAATCATTATTACAATTAATTACTGATATCGAGCGACAATAAGCAAGAGAATAACGAAAAACAGAAGGGATAGCGTGATTATAAGCAATAAGTTGTTTACGATAGAAACAGAGAGATGAAGACAAGCCGAAAATAAAAGGGTATAGAGCAACATATTTATAGTTAGAATCGATATAGGTTTTAAATCTTGTTATCTATTATCTTATAGATATGAACCGAGATTTAAACTACCAGTCACAAACATCAAAGATGGGTGTAACGTTCTCATTTAGTTTGAACACGTTGTTTGCCTGAATAATGAAGGAACAAGTCTTAAGGCGATATGACTCATATAATAGCTCGTAATGGCACCATTATCCTTCCTTTCTCACTGACTTTTTCATTTAACATCTAAATTTCCTTAAACTATATCCTCTGTGCCTAATATTTTCTATTAGCACCAATATTGTTACTACGTTTACAATTCTGAGACTTTTCTTGACAATGTCATGTCTCAGTGAGCTGAAATGGTGCGGAAACTTGAACCGATACACATGTGCCAGATTTCTTACTACATGTAATTCGAACCATCAACAAGCGAAAACATCGTCTTAAGCTTTTCATAGCGAAAACTAATAAAACCTTAAAATTGACTCTAAACGAAACTGCATACTTACCACATATAAAGCATGGAGAGCGCCAAGTAAGGATGCCAAACATGAAACGGATGGTTCAAGCCAAGGATGTCCCAACTTTTTAGCTGTCTTCAATGGACCCAACAAAAGAAGCGGTCTTTTGGATCCGATTTTAATAGCTCTAAAGAAAAACATACAACCATTTCGGAATAAAGCAGAATTTAATATAGATGCATCCTGACTAACCAGTACCTCACAGAACCATGAAAAATATTCAGTGAATTAGACTATAAAACATATGTGATACGAAACAATTTTTATGAACGATGGGATAAGGGTATACTAAGTTTGCATATTAACCTTACATCTATGAATGAATAGTTCAAACGCTTATCCTGATTAATTTCAGACTACGCTGAAACGTGTGTAAATTTCTCGAACCATAGAATTTTCAAGATACAAGTCACAACCAAGCCAAATTAATGATTCAAACTTTGTTAGGGAGAAATAAAGAACTATAAATACTTTGGAAGTACGAGTGGTCTTGATGAAGTGTACGAAGCTTTCAAAAGCTGCGTTCAGTCAGTCGGTTACAACGTAGAACTTCATGTGAACGTATATCATTTCAAGTTGCCATACCACATTAGCACATCAGATGGAGTTGTCATATCAAATCCCATAGTGGTAGAGGTAGTAGAAGTATTAGCAGCAATCGGAGAGAGTAGGGTTCGAAGATAGTGTTCAGCATGTATAGTTTAGTGAAATAAACTAAAAAAGAGAAAGATATAGGTGATGAAGAATCCAGAGGATTATGATTTGAGAAAAGACAATGAATGGATGCACCTGTGTCATTGAAAACGGTTTTGAGCCATGTCATTCAACGTCCCTAACCATCGATTATTATCGTCTCGCGGACCCCAACTAGGTGATCTACACTTGCCAACAAGACTCGATCCCAGTATCAGTGACTTCATGGATTTGTACCATGTTTTGGTTTGGCCGCTTCTAGCTTTCTTTCAACCTACTTCTACACCACAAAACACCGCTCGTCGCGGCAATCGGTGGTTGAGTATATGTAAAACATCTCTGAACCACCTGAACTCATGAAATTTCATAAAGCTGCGTCAAACAAATTAAGTCGGATTGAGTGCGCCTTATCAAGGCGACTATTCAGAAAAGTAATCATGTGAATTCAAACTAAGCAAGTTACTGTTATTATCAATCTGGGCTACCCCAAACCTTGCTGGGTGATGTATTACAATTCAAAACAGGTGTATCGTAAGGTATGTTTTTTCGTTAATGAGGATGTAAAACTTGCAGCAAACGAGAGCAGCGCGACTCGATAGAGGTCTTAAAGAATAGTAGTCATTTTAACAATCAAGGTGACTGAAATATTAGCTGGACGTTAGGAGCTAAGAAAAGCATTTTTCAACAGCCTTCAAACGCTGAGTATCTCAGTTTATGAATGGCTGGGATTTGCTCGGGGCATGACCTCCTAGGAAGACCACCCGCACTAGTTAGTGCGTCCGAGAAATATCCCGGCCCACTCATTAATTCAATAATTTGTGACGTATTAGATAGGTGCCCCTTTCTACTGTTTTTAAATAAAGATCACGACTTCCTTAAAGTAATCATAAAACGATATGTTTGACTATGTATCTACATTATTAGGCTTAGTATTAATTTGATAACGCTACCTGGAGCACCTCTGAGATTACTGCCAATCCCAAACACGGATGAGCGAGGAAGATTAGGCATGAGGTTAGCGACCTCATCTCGTAGAAAACTAACTAGCCATAAAAACGCTACCTGAACGCTGCCGTAGCAGTTGGAAGGCTTTCATTTAAAAGAATTATGACGCCTCATGATGAGAGCCAAACTTCTTCGGAAGTCATGAGGCCGACGTCCCTTCTGCTAACCAGAGTAATCATTAATATCGGTAGCAGGTATTCTAAATCCCAAACGTAGCTGCTACCTTGACGTAGTGATCCGGCTTGCCTATCGTGATGACCCAACCGAACTATATTGGCTGGAACATATGTTCCTGTAGGTCTTACTACGCCAGGCAAATCGACTGGAAACTAAAAGCAGCAACTTAAGGTCTGGGGGCGAAGTCGTACTGCTGACTGTATAGGGGTTTGACAGCAGTAGGGTGTTTTCCCGGACAACCAGCATCTGCAGCCTCCTCACAATAGAAGGAAAGGGTTAGAAAAGGTGGACCATAAGAAAGGTCATACCTCACGGATTCCCCTCTCCAGTATTAAGGAAACTTGAAGAACGGAGCTAACACATTAACGTCATGTGAAAAGGCCGTGCACGACCAGCCCCAAGCAGTTGTCCCTTGGGCTCTGCTGTCACGCTCTCAGACCGCTAAGACCAACACTAAACCAAATTCCTTTAGAATTCCTCAGGATACACCTTTCCATGGTGTGGCCAGCCGGGAACTGACAACCTCTCCCATAACTTTAACAGAATACGAAACCAGAATGGTCACAATCAAATCGTTTCTACAACTTTTAATAACTCTCCTTTTCAGATTCCGTTATCACCTTGTGCCATTGATGCAAACGATTCAAGTACGCGACAGGTCATTCAAAATCGTTTGTAATGGGGCGTGTGGACCCACCCATCATCATGAATGAATTCACCATCATCTTACTCTCTCTAAATTTATTGCACTGGATCATACTTCTAGAGTAATATCTTCGAACCCTAACCTTCTCCATTAACAATAATACTTCTAATACATCGACTGCTATGGGGTTGGAATTGACAATTGTATCATGTCAGTGACCTCAGACTGCAACCATCTACATCTTATACAGTCTTCATTCTCATTTCTACTTACTGAGATATGCCTTTTGTAGATGCTTCAGTTATCCGACGAGCATCATCAATGTCACGATCAAGATGGCCAGTAAACGAAACGACCTGGAGAAATATGTATAGGAATACCAACATACCAAGCGTTTAGATGGTAAAGAACGACAAGCCAAGGTATGGACATCTGACGAGAATTTCTTATTCACCTGAAAAATCGGTAACCTTGATTCACACAGACCTGTGATGCTTCCTGTAATGTTTCGAACAGAGGCACATAAGAAGATGCATCTGATACGTCTTCAACAACAAGTACGACAGAATCAAAGTCCTGAGAATAAAGATCTGACGTGACAACAGGACGGATCGACTCGCGATGTGTCATTATAGCGGCGTATGACCTTGAGCAGTTTGAAAGGACAGTCCGAGAAGATATGTAGAAAAAGCTTGAACTATGGAAATAATTTTAGGTGAATTTCCAACGCCAGTTTATTATGCTTACGCTCTTTTGAACAAACTGTGAATTAACATCACACAAAAAATATTAGCTGCATGAGATTGAGTGACCTTGAATGTGACAGTACTGTTTATTCAAAGAATTCTGAAAAATTAAGTCTCCAAAACATGAGAACGGAACCAGTAAAAAATCAAATGCGAAGTTAGCGGACGTCTCTTGGATGATTTTCTCATTCACTCATTTCATGTGCTATTTCATTTGTCCTCGAACGACGACGATGAATGTATCAAGTTAATTGGTTTTAGTTCCGACTTCATTGTGCTCATCCGCATGCAAACTAACTTTCTGTCAACAACATATACCTCGAAAATTAATTAAACAGGTTTTCTAGATGGACATTTGTCAAAAATCCAGCTAGACAGATTGGTGGCCTACAGACACAGGGCTGTAATCAACGATTTAATTTTTGGATAAACAATTTAAAGACGTTCGTTCGCATCACCTTACCAATTAAGCATTCCATTCTCCGTTAAGGCAGATGTCAGGAATGAACGAAAGGCTAACGTATGAGTGGTAGACATTCCGGGTACTGGCCAGCGTGTGGTCCAATCAGGCTAGCTTTTCTACGCCTCGCTCTACCAACACAAAGAGCACATTACGCGAACCTAGCTTTTTGTTGTGTAGCTTTAAACGCATATTCTATTGTTCGAACAAATACTTCGATTTCACTTCGTATTCAACATTATAACTTTGAAACTCTTAAGCATTCCTATTACATTTTTCATGTTCGGGCAAAAGGGGGATGAAAAATTCCATTACTACTGTTTAGTGTAATGATAAATTAAAAACGTTTGTAGATGTGTTGATCACATTAGCACATTACTATCATATACTTTTATGCCTCTTATTGTATGGTTGTGATGGAGTTTTGATCCCTCAGCTGGATGGTTTGGTTCTCAAATCACAATCATACACCGGAGCTACAAATTTTCTCCACCATCTCAAATCTTCATTGTGGTATTTGAACATGTTTCCGTTCAGTCTCAACTTCCCAAAACAGTCCTCTCTATTTCGCATACGATAATGATTATAGCTTGACAACCTTTTCTCATGGAATATTGGGATAAGCGATTGTGATAGTTTTTTGGTAGCAGTTTTTTGAGACGTTTTTCATCCTCTTTTATTGTCTCAACGAAACTATGGTCCAGTAGTAATTTAACAAAGTATGCCGTATGCCAAAGCTGTAGTGAGTTCTTTTATACATAACACTGTCATCCGTTACTATTTTTCTAGATCCTTCCCCCTTTACGTAATTATGGTACCAACATTTCAGCATGGCTTATAGACCACCGGTATGTGGATGACCCGCTAAGATGGTCGGAATCGATTCTACTCAGACGAGAATACAGTGACCTTCTACCAGTCACACCTCACAGTCAACAGGTAACAGTGACTGTCTACCGATTTTACCAAGTCATTTGATGACCTTGTTGTAATACCTATTTAACACACCACTTCGCGGGATAACAAATGTTAATCCCACTACTCTGAGAATCAGCTAAAAAGGCGATTCCAGAGGAAGAAGTATATTTAATGCTAGTTTCGTTATATCTAAATAATCACGAGACTAGTATACATGAATGGCAAACAACGAGCGAGGAAAGAAGGCTGAAAGACCAAGACACGCTTGGCCCGCGACAGATAGTCTTTAGTACGGATATACAAGAGGTGTATAATATAACAATTATTGTCAGAATTAAATACAATAATAAACTTTTATATTTCAGCAATTGTGTTTTCTTCGTTAAAGTAAACCACTACAACCTTTTCGAAAAAGCAAATTCTTTTACCTTGGTGATTTTACAAACAGCTAAATACGGGTCCCGATTTCATGCGGGTAAACGTGATTTTTTCGTGAGAAAGTGTTTATGATGGACAAAGATGCCAGGCGGCTAGATCTGGAGAATATTGAAGCAGTCGAAAATGTAAGTAGGCCAACGAATTTTTTTCATGCTACGACCGTTACTGGCCTGGTTAGCCAATATGGAGTTTAATGGCTGGGTTATATTTGCAGTAGCGATCACCACTTTAGTGGCCCGAGATCTAACCCTGATATCTGTGATTAATTATATATGCTATTCTCCGTATATCATACTTAGGCGAACTCCGTTTGTGTGATAGCGGTAATAAGAGGCCAAAAAACGGGTTCAATTGGATAAGTTTACTTCAAGCAATCGTTCATGCATACAGATATGAGAATACAAAGCTTCAAAGCAAAGAGAAGAGAAATGCAGAAGGCGAGCAAGCCAACTCCATGTGGTGAAGTATGACAGAATAAGCTGGAATTGGTCTACAAACTTTTATGTGGCCTTTGAGAATATTCGCAATTCATTTTAACTTGGAAGCTAGTACGAGTTTTATCTACCTGACAAATATTTACTTTGTCTACATCACTGTTGAGTAATTCTCTGGTAATATACCCAGTTACTATAATGCGATTTTTTCTGGTCTTTTTCTTTTTTGTTTATTTTCAGAACCTCATCAACACTGAACAGTTTCGCACGCTCTACGTACGGGCTAATTAAGATCACAGGTTATAATATGAACCTTCTATCCGACATTTTCTAATCAAAAGGAACTTACTAACCTGTTGCAGCACACGGATGCTGTTCAACTAAATCTCCCTAAGAAATTTTGTCAGTCACTCCTTAATTATGTATATCCCCCAATAACTGTCCTGTGTATTTTTTTGATGGAAATGTTGCATCAAACAGATTACGTCTTCAAAATGGTGTGGACTTGATACACCATAAAAATCAAATAGTTATCAATAATCCAACTGCATAACCTATCAGAGTAAACCTGGTAGGATTCGTAACAATTCACTCCTGCCTGCAAACTGGTACCCTTAATTGACATGCTTGCAGGCATTACGAGTTCACCTTACTCGGTAAACGGAAAGATCAACGATGCAGTGACAGGATAGGCTATTCTAATCCGATTGTTCCAGGTCCCGCTAACTAGAGGAAGTAGTCTTGATAAGATGAAGAGAGAATTTATTCACAGGTACCCAGGAAATACGAGGTCCACAAGCACACAACTCAAGATCATTTATACAAAGATAAAACGCCCTCGGTGTAGAATCTATTTTGAAGGTTTTGTTTTTGGAAAATCCCTCCATGTATATATATTTGTGTTATGATATGACTGACTCTTCTGTTTGATATTTTGGTATTCTATTTGATTCCATTTCGAGATTTTATCATTTGTATCTTGTTATTATTTCTATATCTTGTGCTTATATCGAAGTTTTTATGTTTCCTTCTGAACTATGCATATGTTGTTTAAATTTGATATTTAATACGGCTACAGCCATATTTGGATTTGATACTCTAGCAGTAATGGACTGGAAGCACTTATTCTTCCAGCAATGGAACCTACTGTGGTAATTGGAAACTCGAAGGTGTAATATTGTTTTGGTAATTGACTGAATTCCCTTTTTTCATTAAATACAGAACCAATCTTGGACTTGGACTGGGCGGGACGTGTATGAACCTACACCTATCGGGTTGGAGCGGACTGCAAGAGTAAATTATTATT
>OX103973.1:39817448-39865016 GCA_944470395.2 Schistosoma turkestanicum | reverse complement strand
AAAAAACACAGTTAAATCAATGATATTTATATAAAGGTTTTAATCAGCCAAATGTCTTCATTTCTCCCGTAACATTGCTCGTCGATTGATATGGTTGAAACGAGTTCACCTTACTCAGTAAGCGGAGAGCAAACCAACGATGTAGTGACAAAATAGGCTATCCTAATTCTTTGTTCCAAGCCTTGCCAAATATATACAGAAGTGTATTCTACAAGCACCCAGAAAATACTAGGTACACTAGCACACAAACCGAGTTTATTTATGCATCGTGGAAACGACCTTGGGAGAGCCACGAAAATAGGGCACTAAAATAACACATCAAACGATGACAGTCAACCAAACGAGCATGGTAACAAAATCACTGGTAGGGAATCGATACTAAGTATGGCTGTGGGGACATCAGAAGGGACTGACGTCCACAGATACTGTCGTGGACTAATTAGGTTGATTGTTTGCTGTCGTGTATCGTAGGTCGGAAAGAACCGTTCAAATCATCGTAGCTTGAGACTTGCTGCTACGAGATGGTGCAATAGTAACTTGAAAACCAGTGACCGCTAGATACATAAAGTTCGTGCGGTAATCGTGCACGTAAAATAAACGACGAAACTAAGGTGACGGGAAGCACACAGGAGTGTATTGTAGTTTCGCTATCCTTCATTTCGAAACGTTGGAGGACAAATATAATAGTATCGCAACATGGTAAAAATGCTGATTAATGAATAATGGGCTCATCGTTATTGACTCCTTCGGACGATACGTCAGCTCAGCAGTTTTAGTGACCATCAAGTTACAGTTGTCTATGATCACTATAACAGTTATGAACCGGTCACAGAGAAAAACGGTAATTCCATACTAAAAATATATTTGCTGGCGATTTCGTGGTGTCGAAAGAATACCGAAATCAAACCAGAAAGGTGAAACAGAATAACAGAAACGGTGGAGCGAAAATGGCAGCAACACAAACAGAACGTCTGGGCGTACAGAGTGTAATAGACAAAACGTACAGTACGATGGGTTATAATAATGAATGATGTTAATAAACTAATCGCGATCTTACAGTTGTTTTAAATTCATGTCCTTCAAAATGCCAATAAGTATAGATTTCAATTATGTGTTAACCCATACTCTGGCAGTACCCAAATATCTAGTCCTTCATTTCCGCAGACAAGTTACCTCTGACTGCGATATCACTTAACTATAATAGTTTTTTTTCAAAAGCCTAACTAAAGTCAGTAAAGTCTACATGTTTAGGTGGCTTTTGGTCATTAGGACTACACGAACTTTCATAGACTACTGTAAGTTTGTAAGGTGCGAATAACGTGTTCTGACGCAGAATTTGTTGCAATAAGTGTTCAACAGCATTTTGAAATTCACTACGATCAAAAGTAAGTAATATATCCTATATCGTAATATATTTCACTGTCCGAAACCAAATATCAGGAAAGACAAAAGGCTCATTGTAATTAACAACCGTAACAACATTCTAGAATCGACAGCAACAAATATGTAATAAGTATAGATATACAAAATAGGTTGTAATACAAATGACAATGGGAAAGACGATAATTGTATAAGAAAACAGAAACAAATATTTTTGACGAGATTCCTAATACGTTCACAGAAGAATATGCTAATGGTATTCAAAATACGGTGGTAAAGGGGATTCGATTTCAATAATGTAGTGCAATGAAGACTATACAGTTTTCTATATTGGTTTAAAAATGAAAATGCAGCAATCATAGGCCATTTTGTAGAACCCTCATCTCTAGGTTAATCGTCGTTCTTGTTTTATCTTATCTTTCTCCAGAATAATCCATGATAACTTCATTTTAAATTCTGTCCACTGTGAACACCTACATTAAACCTCCTCTTGAGGATGGACGTTCGCATGAAATGAAGTACAGTCACTCACGTGGTTAACCAATTTTAACAAATTCTCATGTGCAAGGTTATTGGAAATGCCTTTCAAACCATCTAGGGGCCGCGTGTGAGACCTATACGAGTTATAATGCTCATTAGGTGCTTACATCATCACATCTTAAATGAAAAGCCACTCTTTCAAGATGCAACTCATTAAAGATAGGTGATTTGTCACTTCTGAAGTCTTCAAACCGCTGAGAATTCCTTGCCATTCGTGCAAAACACCGAATCATAAGTCGTTTCCAACTTAATGGGATAGTCAGAGTAAAGGTACTTTTGAAGATTAGAATTCTTGTAACTTTAGTACCTTCATACACAATTCGTTTTGTTTGGTAGAGTCCTTGTGATAACCTTATTTAATTGAGTCATTCATAAAGCTGTAAGGTATCTGTATCTTTGTGCCATGAATAATGTCATACCTGTTTGAACAACTTCTTAAATATTTCGATGACTTATACATTTTCTAATGTCTAAATAGATGTACATTTCAACGCTATTCATTCATTCGCTAACTCACTCGTTTGCTTCGGCACAGGCATATTATTTTGCTGGCGGAGAAAATTTGTAGCTCAGGTAGATTATTGTGGTGGTGTTTGGTTCTCTGAGCTGGATGCATTTGTTGTGGAGCTTTAATTGTTCATCAGCACAAACTTCAGATAGAAGTGAAGCATTTAAATTTCTCCCCATTTGACCTGTAGCTTGCTCTGCTAACCGCGATCTTGATTGGTTGCTGTTGACCTTAATTCTGTCGTTGTTTGCACTTTTGTTTTGATTGTGTCCTCCTTTTGATCGGTTTCTCGGTCCTTTTACCAATGATTTTCGTGATTGGTTAATAAATTGGGTCAATGTCGATGAGTTTGTTGATTGCTGATTGATCTGAGTGCCATGCTTCTAAAAATTCTCTAGTGTTGTATTTCCTCCCCCTACCCAGTGTTTCCACATTGTTCCAATCAAATGTGTGTCCATAATTGTCGGTATGTACTGGTATAAGCGAAGCGTTGTTGTCGCGTTTAACTGCTAACTGGTGTTCAGCTTCGTTTACTACAATGAAACGGGGCGATTTTCGTTTCTCGTTATGTTTTGCGATTGCAAATCCCACTTTTTGTAAGAACAATAACCTTCATCAACCATGTTGCAGTGGTCTAGAATGACTTTCTGATATATTGCTATGATTGCTAGAATCTATGCATAAACAAAATTATGCAATGTATCAATGTAGAAGTTTTTACATCAGAACATGTTTTTAACTGTTATTATTAGTTCGTTTCCTGTATATAAGTACTGGGAATTATATTTTCAGGAGGTAGTTTTCTGTATGTCACTTTATTAGAGAGTGAGCTACTTCATTATTCACAGTATGTTAGCGGTTTCGGATGTCTTTTTCAAATAGTATTCAGTGAGTGATCTGCAACGTGCAAATTAGTACATAGAGATATCATTTAAAGTTAAATTTCAGCTTTATATTATCTCTAAATATTGAGAGTTCCAATTATTATATCAAGAGATAAAAATTTTGTTTGGACTAATATTTGTCATGTCATCTGTTTGCCACTTGCAAACTGTTAGTGTCTCTTACTTTACTGTTGCAAGCATTTTGTCAACAAGTAATATATTTGTATCGATTAACGAAAAAGAATTGATATTTTTGTTTACCCCACATTAACATTAAATAAATTACACATTTTTGAAACCATGAATCGATCAATGTTAGACCACCATTAGAAACCTGGAAGCACTAGACGGCCGTTTCGTCCTGGTATGGGACTCCTCAGCAGTGCGCATCCACGACTCCTGCACCCCGCAGGATTCGAACCCAGGACCTTCGGTATTGTGCGCGAACGCGAACGTCTATCGGTTAGGGCGTTCGCGCACAATACCGAAGGTCCTGGGTTCGAATCCTGCGGGGTGCAGGAGTCGTGGATGCGCACTGCTGAGGAGTCCCATACCAGGACGAAACGGCCGTCCAGTGCTTCCAGGTTTCTAATGGTGGTCTAACATTGATCGATTCATGGTTTCAAAAATGTGTAACTTAACAATCTTCACAACCCCGTAATGCAAATTAAATAAATTATCAAATTAGTATATTTTGATATTGGTTATAGAATACAGAAATGTTCTTACTACTACTACTAATAATAATGAATATTAAAGTAGAAAATGGTGTGATTCAAGCTACAATGTAGTCAACAAACATCATCGTCTGATGATCCTAATTTTGTGTAGAAATATGATCGATGCTATATGGTCTCTAAATCAGCTACCACATACTTTCTAATTAACCATATGAGATGGTGTTCTATATTATGAAGTGAACGTCCCTCTATCTGATTGTGTGTGTGTGTGTGTAGGTGACCGACAAAATCTCACCCACGTAAACAGATCAAATATGTTTCTTACGTAAACCCAACAAAAATTGTTTACAAAAAATAGGAATATTTCATTGATTTTTAGTGAGCACCATCAAGTTCTTCTAATTACAAAGAATGTGCTGATCAATGAAACACAAACAATAGCATCATCCGTATATAGTAAGTGCAGTTGAGTTCATCAGATCATCATTGTTTTGTTGACGACATTTCAAGATAATTGTAAATCACATTGTTTATTTAAAAGAAAATTTTCTTTGTTTTAAAACAAATATTGAAGGTAACAAAAGGTAACACAAAAACTTAATCATAATATTCATTCATTCATTCATTCATTCATTGTTATTCTCATGGTGCAATGATAATTTCATTCTCGTAATAAATGAGGCCTTCCATCACACAATTTGTTGGGATTTTATCATTCCAAAGTGTAGCTGGTTGTAAATTGTTACTGAATTTTATAGTTCGAAAGTTCTACTGTATGGAGCGGAAACATGGAGAACTACGAAAGGCATCATCCAGAAGATACAAGTGTTTATTAACAGTTGTCTACACAAAATACTTCGTATTCGTTGGCCAGACACCATCAGCAACAACGAAATGTGGAAGAGAACAAACCAGATTCCAGTGGAGGAGGAAATCAGGAAGAATTGGTGGAAGTGGATAGGACACACACTGCGGAAAGCACCTAACTGCGTCACGAGAAAAGCCCTCACATGGAACCCTCAAGGCAAAAGGAAAAGAGGAAGGCCAAAGAATACATTCCGCCGAGAAATAGGGAAAGATATTAGAGGAATGAACAAACATTGGACAGAACTGGAGAGAGAAGCCCAGGACAGAGTTGGTTGGAGAAAACTGGTGGGCGGCCTATGCTCCATTGGGGGTAACAGGCGTAAGTGAGTAAGTAATCATAGTAACTGATTGTTTTATTTACTCATCATAATGCATGTCTATTGTCCACTCAAATCTACTGCCATACAGTCACATCAGTATTAGCTGCTATCTTTCTTCACTGAATTTCTAGTTATATTCATATCACATCATTTTATGATAAAAGGAGAAGACCGAGTTTGGGTTATTTAAGTGTTTCAAAGTTATTTGAACATCTGTATCCATGTAAACATAAAAACACGCATGTGTTTATCATAGGAAAATTTCTTCTGAAATGCCAGATAAATATTATGCACCTTGTTTCATGAAATAATTACGAGTTACTCGACCTTTATTACTTGAGTGTTGATCATGTGACTTAGAACGCGTTCATGATAATACATGCTGCATCCATCAGTCAAATATGTTGGAAAATGTGTAATGTCGAAAAGAAAATGTGAATTAGAGGCATGCACGTAAATTCTAACACATGAATGTTTGTATTCAACTATATATATCAGCAAAATGAAAACTCATTCTGTGAACAAATTGATTTTTGATTTTGCCTTCTCAGTCGATTTCAAAGAGAATTGTATTATTGTTTGCAATGTTAGGCTTTTGTTTGAATTTTGTGTAGACGGTAAACTTTTGAAAAGTCAATAACCACTTGAAACCATGAGAATTTCGTTGCTCTAAAATGTGTATTTTGATCGGTTTGTTAACTTTATTTTTATTTATATGCGGTCAGCATGATTGAGCGAGATCATTTGCCTTACTAAACCAAGTTTCAGTGATGTAATTGTTGTCCAGTTATCAAATCATCATATACCTGATAAACCCAAGCACCACCTGAATACAGTGATTAGGATCGTCTTTAAACAGCCTTCCTTTATTCACTGCTAATCTATTGATATTTCTTTTTCGCAAGACCGTCCTACTGTGGTCAGTCTAATTCAATCAATCGATGTCCCAATGTTGAACTTCATTTCAATGTTCTAATCACTGTTATAACCAAAAGTTCTAGACGACAATGTTTTTGCTCAAAATAGTTGGTAGGTAAGGACAAGGCCTAACGGCGTGTATACAGCCATATTGATACAAATTCAATGTCAAATAAACTTTCCTCGATTATCGTTTCTCGAGTGCTTGTGACTTAAGATAGTGAAAAAAATTGGAATCAGATCGACTTTAGCAAAGATTAGCAATAGTTCAAGGGTGGTGTTAACGGGTATTAACTAATACGCGCTCAAAGATAACTCTTACGTGAACAGTGAAGTTCTATTTGTTCGTGTTAAGATGGTAACTACCAAAAACTGTGTAAGAGGTTGCGCAATTCCGTGAATGGATCAAGTTAAACATTTACACCGTAAGATATCGGCTCAGTGGTCTGGATGTTAGGTGTTCGCGCACAAAACGGAAGGCACTATGTTCGAATTCTGCGCGGCGCAGAATTCGTGGATGCGCACTGCTGATGAGTCCCATACCAGGACGAAACGGCCATCCAGTGCTTCCAGGTTTCTAATCGTGGTCTTACATGGATCGATCCATGGTTTCAAAATGTATAACTCACCACTCTACACAACCCCGTAATGCGTATGTAAATAATAGTAATGTTGAATTATCATTTATCAGTTCACGATTCGAATAGTATAAATCTCAGTGAGTAATTCTACGAACAAACTATTATCACTAGAATCCAGCCGACCTTTGAGTAATTAATTTGCAACCAGACCTCATGTTCGAGATGCAATTCCCACACTCAAAATAAAGCTTCAGGATAGTTTTGAGTCAGCATCAGAATTAGTGGTAGGTAGTGAAGCAATTCGTTGTGTCAACCACTTCACCCATTTTGAGAGTTTCATCAGTGTTGATAGACGGGTGTCCTAAAGAACCTAAGATTGAGTAAAAAGGGCTCAAATGCCTTCAGTCAAACTGCATCACAATGAGCGTGGGTGAGATATTCTTTCACCAAATAAGAAAACCAATATTCTGCGGAGCTGTTCGCCCCAGAATGAAACGGCAATCTAAAAACACGAGTCCTAAAAAGGGATGGCAGATGAAAAGATGCAGCATTGAATTTTCATCAGGTGAGTTGATTCGGACATGGTTACGTAAGCATACCCACCGACTTCCTTGACGAGCTATGTTTTGTAGTGTAGGAGAGGGTTGGGGAAACCAAGAGGCGTTTGTATTAGTTCAAGTGAATTCAATATTTATGTTCTCTGAATTTCCTTACTTTTGAATACCTCAGCACATCTTTTATCTGCTTTTTTTATATCACAAAATTATACTTTTTGAGTAATATCTTGTAACGCTAAACACCCAGATTACTGATCATAATGTTACTACTTCTACTACAATGGGATCTGAATGTCACTTGTGCGTATGCTATTGTGTTATGGCAACTTGAACTGATGTACGAAGGTACGACTGCGGGAGCATCTCTGAAATAATTTCAGAGTTAACTCTTAGGAAAATGAATATATGCTTTTTATCAATTTTATAGTTACACATCGGAAAACTTTCAAACAACTGTCAATTCATAACCAGATCTAATATTTTGACACAAATATTTACAGTTAATGATTACAATAGCAGAGATATTGAAACACATATATTATTACAAAAAAAAATGGCTCTTTGAAGACAAAATAACATGAATAGATGATGAAAGATCAAAAGAAATGAACATTAGTTTTTAACAAATAAAAATAAAATGTTAAATGAACATTGAAAAATCATAATAAGAAGATATTTACATTCAACAAATGAATTTCACGAATGAACGTGCGATGAGTGCTGATGATGGTGTTTGTTTCTTGAAAAAGTACACAATGTCAGTGAAATTATAATTATCGGCATTGGATTTCATTTCTCTGATGTAACTGTTTATTAGAAAGTGAATGAGAAGAACAGTGTGCATAACATGAACTACTGGCTTTTAAATGGACAAACTGCAGATGTTAATGTTGACACAATGATTTAGTTATTGTACTAATGAACTTGCATACACTTGAATTCACGTACGTGTTCATTTTCTAAAAGTAATGAAATCAATCATATGAGGAAACAATAATAATAAGACATGCAATGTAGTGATAAGTGGAAATTGTTTTCGTATCCAACAAGTCATTCTGTTACACTTGCGGTTGGATTCGACGTGACGTTTGATCTGTCTAATACACTTTATTGTCCTGCAAATTACCGCTACGTCATTCTTCTATACAGTTTTCTATATTAAACAAGAAACTAGAATCCATCTTCAGCAAAACACATGCTTAGTATATGATTTTCTGCAATGAAACCATTATTGACTGTTCGTCTGTAGTCTTTCTAATTTTCACAGAATTCATGAATGTCAAAATGATAACTAGGAATCAAGTAATAAATCTACATTTGATTTTCTCCTATATATCCATAACGCCAAGATACAGACGATGCTTACAATGAGAAGTAAAACAACAATTGGAATAACAATGTGCGGGTACCATCCAGATTTTCCAGTTAGATTTGCTATGATTTCTTTCTGTTGGATAAATGAGATAGTTTGCATAATATCAACATATGAGTTAATTTGAAAAATAAAATAATATGAGGGTATAAACATGTAAATTTCAGTTGCTGACCTCTGTTACATAAGCTAAACATTTATGGAAGAATGCAGTTCGATAGACGGCTACAAAATAAGTATATTGACGGTGATTTTTAACCAACAAACAGACAAAATATCTTTGAATAGATTTACAGCAGTGTATAAACTCTTTATTGTGAAAATATGTGTGCACTGATTTACACCTCACCGGGTTGCATAATCACAATCGAAATGTCAATCTAAATATGACCCATGGTCTTATTGATCAAATCCAATCAACATACACATGTCACAGATTGCAAAGTTATGATGAGCATCCAATGCCGGAGTCTTTGAAGTGTAGCTGATTGTCGATACTTGATTCAAGATTCCACCGGATCGCTCTTCATTATACAAACTAAAAGCATATGTGAAGATGATCACATCATCAAGTTGAATGTGAAATTCATTTTATTTTTAAGCAAACATTTCGAACAACACTTCAAACTCAGTGTCAAATGTTTTCTTGGCCATCGATATACTCCTATCTACTAGGATATTGTCAACATACAAATTATTTATTTCAATACTATGGAGTGAATTGTCATAAAATACTGCCTTGCTTTCATTATGTAGAATATATCATTTTCGAAAATACTCAAAGCAGTCAAATGGATACTCACGTCACTATGACAAACATTCTCTTTCCAGATAGCAGCATATCTGTCGTAACCATTGCTACATTTGTCAACTGTTTGACACCAGTAACATGTAAAATTGGATGTTGTTGCAGCTATGCATGATTGAGGCGATTGTTGTATCGAACAAACATCTGTGAAAACGATGAAATGAATACAATTGTGATTAAGCAGCGAAAATCTAATTCATGTTGTTTGAATTATAGAATATATTACTACTCAGAGACGTTTCACGACGTCATAGATACTGAGTAGAACAGCCACTGAACCTTCCACGTACTTACACTAACAGCCAGTAATAACCTGATTGAAATTTACGACATTTCATTCATCACCTTTATTAAATCAATCTGATCAATTAACATTTGATGCAATTTGTAGTTGAAAAAAAACGAAAACGAAAACGGAGCAGGTAATGATGCATATAAATCTAATATACACTGGAAATGTACATGCATGAAAATGTATAAACATTGTGCCACATAACATAAATGAGGAAACTCTATTTTTACACATTTGAAATCATTAATCAATCATCATTGTTAGACCACCATTAGAAACCTGGAAACACTGGACGGCCGTTTCGTCCTAGTATGGGACTCCTCAGCGGTGCGCATCCACGACTCCTGCTCCTCGCAGGATTCGGACCCGGGACCTTTGGCATTGTAGGCGAACGCCTTACCATCGGACCACTGGGCCGGCATCCAACGGTGTTAATGTCTAACTCTGATTGATCTAGGGATTTTGCGCGACCTCACCCATTTGTCTTTGGTAGTTACTGACTACACCCGACAGGGTTGAACTCCACTGGTCACGTCTTCTCAACTAGAACTCCGAGAATTTCCTCACGAAGCTAGTCACTAGTGAGCACTGTTACGATATATTGGGGCACAGTTTTTGGAGGTTTGCGTTTTTACACATTTGAAATCATTAATCGATCACAAAGAAATCAATTATGTAAATAAAATGTTTCATGAATGTGCAATACTGATTACGGTAATGTTAACGTACGTGTCGTCGGTTCAAATTCAATTAACGTGCCAGATTCAATCCATGATGATGGAGCATATATAATACTGTAAGCAACTCCATTTTCATCGCAATCACCTAGTGAAACAAAACAGAACTTGTGATCTGAGGAATAAATAATATTACAATACAGAATTTATGCAATAAATGATGTCAAATTGAAGTTGTGGTGTAGGAGTAGGTTGGAAGAAAGTTAGGGGCGGCCAGACCAAAACATGGCACAAATGCATGAAGTCACTGACAAGTGGACTGAGTCATGTTGGTAGATGTAGACTACCTGGTTGGGGTCCGCGAGACGAAAGTCACCGATGGTTAGAGACCTTGAACGACATGGCTCAAAATCGTTTGCAATGGCGCAGGTGCATCCACTCTTTGAGCTCTCTCAAATCCTAATCTTCTGGATTAGCTAGCACTTCTACCTTTGTCTTTCTAACCTTATCTCACTGAATTATATTTTTTGAATAATATCTTCGAACCCTAGTCTTCTTTATTAACATTAATACCTCTACTATCTTTATCACTATGGGATTTGATTTGACATTTGCGTCTCTGTGCTAATAATGTGGTATGGCAACATGAACTTATGTACATACGTACGAAGTTCTACGTTGCAACTAACTGACTGACTGACTGAAGTTGCAAATAACTGCCCACATATATATTCACTGCGATAAGTCTCAGTGCTATATTTTACACAATAGATATTTAATTTGATTGAACACATTATACATTCCCTCAGATTCAATCCTACATAGAAACTTCCATTTATTGCTTGACTTGATACTAAGCTTGATAATGTCGTTGGAGAATAAAAAAAATCAACACCTTTTAAAATGAATATCAGTCTCGAAAATATGTCACTTGATGTCCGCAAAACTGTCTGTTGAAGAATTGTTCTTCCAGACTTTTCGAATTGTGGTCACATTATCACATTTCTTCAAAAAAAGGAAACCAATTCATTTCATACATTCAGAACTTCATGATTCGATTCGACTGTTTCGTAATCTGATGTCACAATTGATTATATAATCAATCAGTCAGTATGAATAAGTATTTTACATTTTCACTTCACAATGCAATCATGTTGCACACGTGCAAACCTGATTAAACTCCCATTCATTATTTTGCTCAATATGCCAAAAATCAATTTTATTTCACACAAAGAAACGACTGCGGAATGCAGATATTTCATCTACACAACAGTATGATTTATGCTTCTTGTACCAAACAATGGCACAAGATACTGTGGTACTGTGGTGCGAACTACTTATAAGTAGTATATGACGTAAGTGTCAACGTAAAGTCTGGTAGCATAATATGGGGGGAAGATCAAGAAAGGAAGAGTTAGAAAACAATGGAATTTGTATCAAACGCATGAATAGTGACAATGGAGTGATGTTTTGCAACAGGAACAGTCCAGTTCCATAGTATGAACTGATCTTTTGCAAAAGAACGATTTACGATATGGTTTTCCGATTTTACTGAGTAACTCTGTAATTTTCGTTGAATACAATTCGGTTGCCCCAACTGTGTTCTCATTCACTACAATCCTATTTTGTTCATCTTTGAGGCTATTGTGTATGGTGGTACTTTATCAAGTGCTTGTGTGTGTGTTTTAACATAAGTACAATTTTCCATAACGTGCTTCTTACTGTTTTTTAGTTTATACATGAATGAATCTGAGATTATTGGTGCTTCAGAATTTTCCCAAGCTCCAGAAAGTATCTGAAAGAAAATATCAAAGTTGGCATTGAGATTTGTTGCCGGTCAACCGCATATATATATATATATATATATATTTTAAAATTGTGTGTGATCAGTCTGTTGACCACAGTGATATTCAGTCATGCGTCATGGTATTTATAACTGCAACCAAAGTATAATTTCGCTAGATTTTTGTCAACAATTCATTGTAGTTTTGTCTCCAGCTTCAGTGACGTTTCTTGTACAATCTACTGTTGATAATATAGGTTGAAGAACTGTCCGTTTATTATCTACCTGCTTTGAAGTAAAATGTATTTTCCTACCTACAATTGGGATTTTGTCGAACACAAACATGTTACCTTTTATTCGAAACAATGTTTCTCAGTCATCCAACTTTCATATCGTATTTCGTACGATATGAATATTCACATACGAAGACATTCTTATCTGGTTTATACTCATATCACATTTGAATAATTTCGTCAAATAGTCATAACAACTTTGTTGTGTGATACAATGTTCGATAGATCGAGAAAAAGTGTTTATGAACGATACTTCAGTACACGGTATTGTGTTTTCGAATGAAAACACAACACTATCACTTGTCTTATGATACGCAGTGTACTTCAATCATCAATACTCTGTTCAGTTGATATAATCTATTTCTCAGTATTCATGTTATTTGTTCTCCATGCGTAACAAATATGGCCTCTTTCTATTATTATTCAAAGTGTGCTTCTATGCCTTCGATAGAGACGAGTGATGTAGAAGAATGAGTTTAACCAAGGCAATCAAAGTGTGAATTCTATATGTGATTACACAGCTTACGTTTTCATAGTAAACTAAAATCTTTCCATCTGGATATAACAAAATCTGAACTTGATAAATACCTACAAAAGGAAGAAGAAGAACGTTTCTGCAATGTAAATCACACTGAAGATTTTATCAGAATGTTGCATTGCACGCATGCCCGTTTACTGCTGACAGGTTTGCATTACATGGTCACAGTGCTGTGTTGAACATACTTCATCAGCTAAATTGTTTGATTCTCACTGAAGTGTTTTCAATATAAGTGTAAAATTTATTGGCGCCTGAAATGAATAACTATAGTGAGTTTTAGATCCCGTTCTCCATGTAGACAACTATGTACCTACATAGGTTTGGACATTACAGAACCTTTGAACACTTGCATTCACGTCAATGAACAACGTACAACCACATCAACAACCATTCAAGTTATCAAATGTTGGACGTTTCAAGTGATTCGGTGAACACTTGTGAAACGTGGATGACGTTTGTTTTTATTAACCATTTCATAAATCCGTGTCCATGTGGTCGAGCAGGCGATTTCATGAAAGATAAATAATATCTCTAATATAATTCAAAGATACACTTTCTCACTTTTATCAATTTTGTAAAAAAGTGAATTGAATAACAAAAATTGAATATACAAACTGTGAATATTCATAGTGAGTGAAGGTTTATATGTATGATGACTTTACATGCATTCAAATTACCATTTACGTTTACTTACGTTCGTCCTCAAGACTTGTGTGATAATAAAATTTGACGGCGAACACATCCTCTGAAAGAAATATAAAAAATTATAGTATGTTCATTTATAAAATAGTGTACGACTTTTCTGTCAACAAATATACAATACAACACAACATTCGTTCATATTAGAATTACTCCTTGAACGTTCACTAACAGATATCATAAGTTTGACTTCATTACATCACTTAGTTTATGTTCATTGAGTAGCCTCCATTTTACTCACATTATTTTCTCGAGAACAAAGAGTACGATGATATCAAAAAAAAAGTATATATTTTTATTCCATCGTCTCTACTTCGAAAACCAGTATAATAAGTTCTAAAATGAATGAAACATGTGTAATAAAAGTAACTCAGATAAACTTACTGGTGCTCAAAAATTCCGTTTTGATTAATGTTTGATAATTTGGAATCGGATTAATTTTTCCTTCGAAAAAATCATTGTAGCGAGGTTTAGGAATTAATAGTTCACCTGAGTTGAGAGAGTGATAAAAAAAAGTTGATTAATTGATTAATTCAAGTCATTTCAAGTCATAAAATAAATATGATGATCAAATTTGGTCGTCGGAGAATATAACTTACCACGAATTAAATCAAGTGATTCATAATTCATACCATAATATTTTATCGGGAATAGCAACTTTGGTACCTAGTATTATAAAAAACATGTCTTTTTATAAGTACGTGTAGAAAACTCACGGAGCCTTTAATCAGTTGAACGAAATTTCCTTCCACGACTGGACGTGGTTGTTCACGACGAATTATCAGTGAATAATAATAGTAATCCACCTGTATATGTTGTGTATTAACATCTAACTGATTAGTTATTTTTTATGTATGACATATTTTCAGAGATTGTCTTTGCGTATTGTTTTCGTTCGAATTCACCAATGTTTGAACAACGTTGACACTCAAAGATGTAAGGATGTATCACAGCCAACAAGCAAATCCATATCAACAATCTAGACGATGCAGTGTTTCTGAAATATTGACAAAGAATATTACATTTTAATAGCAGTAGTTCATCAAAACTGGAACTTACTTTTCCTATTCATATACACACATAAAAGTTTCTAGTCCATACTCACATCATTCTTTGGTTCAAATAAAAATAAAACTATGTTAAAATTGGTTGTCAAGTTTTTTAAAAAATATTGAAAAATCAACGCATCTTTTTTGATACGATGGTAAAAGATATCCAATAAAAGTGTGAAGGTTGATAAAATCATTTTCATATTATTGGTCAAACGTCATGGTAGGTGAAGGAATCTTTTAATAATAATAATTATTTGATATTCTGAGTGCGTATATCATTGATCACCTTGAAATCGATCACGTTGTTCAGCAGACTACATTGACTAAAAGAGGATATACACGTACTGAAATTCTATTCTCATAACAATGTTATGCTCATGATGTTAATGATCTCATAATATCACCTGCATTGTTGTTTATCAACAATCAGATCTGACTAAGTGAAATTAACTGTGAGAAAAAAAAACGTTGACAGTGATTTTATTGTTTTATTGCACTTTGAAAGCAAATCATAGCATACAGTTGTAGGCTAATCGACTAGGGAACTCACTCCTAGTGTTGTAAGATGTTTTGTTTTTCATCCGACTACATACGAAGTATATATGATTTTGAAATGCATGAACAAAAGGTTATTTATTAACTTACTTACTTACGCCTTTTACCCCCAAGGGAGCATAGGCCACCCACCAGTTTTCTCCAACCTACTCTGTCCTGTGCTTCCCTTTCCAGTTCTGCCCAATGTTTGTTCATTCCTCCCATATCTTTTTCTATTGCTCGGCGTGATGTGTTCCTTGGCATTCCTATTTTCCTTTTGCCTTGAGGGTTCCATGTGAGGGCCTGTCTCGTGATGCAGTTAGGTGCTATTCGTAGTGTGTGTTCTATCCACTTCCACCGCTTCTTCCTGATTTCCTCCTCCACTGGAATCTGGTTTGTTTTCTCCCACAGTTCGTTGTTGCTGATGGTTTCTGGCCAACGAATCCATAGTAATTTGCATAGAAAACTGTTGATATACAGTAACATATTCTGGATGATACCTTTCGTAGTTTTCCAAGTTTCCTCTCCATACAGTAGAACTGTCTTGATATTTGTGCTGAAAATCCTGATTTTGGTATTGGTTGAAAGTTGTTTGGAGTTGCAGATATTTTTCAATTGTAGAAATACAGCCCTTGCTTTGCCGATCCGCGCCCTCACATCAGCATCGGATCCACCTTTCTCGTCGATGATTCTGCCCAGATATGTAAAGGTGTTAACGTCCTCCAAGGCATCTCCATCAAGAGTGATTTGTTTTGCGCGTGTTGTGTTATATTGTAGGATCTTGCTTTTCCTTTATGTATTTTGAGAGCTACTGCTGCCGCTGATGCTGCTGCTACACTGGTCGTCTTCTCTTGCATTTGTTGTTGTGTGTGCGATAGAAGAGCCAGGTCATGTACGAAGACCAGATCGTCCAGCTGCGTCCTAGCTGTCCGCTAAACACCTTGCTTTTCTCTAGATGTTGACGTCTTCATAATCCAGTCGATCAACAGGAGAAAGAGAGAGGGTGAGAGTAAGCAACATTACCTGACACCAGTCTTCACCCCAAACGAGTTTGTAAGCTGACTTACGTGCACGATTTTGCAGTTGAATCCATCATAAGCATTCCGTATGATGTTACCTATCTTCTCAGGCACACCGTAGTGTCGAAGAAGCCTCCACAGTGTTTTCCTGTCGACACTATCGAATGCTCTCTCGTAGTCGATTAAGTTGATGTAGAGTGGTGAGTTCCATTCAATTGATTGTTCCACAGTGTTCCCTAATGTAGCAATTTGTTCAGTACACGATCGATCTTTACGAAGTCCAGCCTGTTGGTCTCGTAGTTGGGCGTCTACGAAGTCCTTCATTCTGTTTAACAATACTCTGTTGAAAACGTCGCCTTGTATTGAAAGAAGAGTGATGCTCCTGTAGTTCACACATTTCCTGAGATCGCCTTTCTTTGGTACTTTGATGAGGTATCCTTCTTTCCAGTCTGATGGCACTAGTTCCTCATTCCAAATCTTCTTGAAGAGAATGTGAAATATATTTGCAGTTGCTTCCACATCTGCTTTCATTGCCTCTGCTGGAGTGTTGTCTGGTCCTGCTGCTTTGCCGCTCTTGATGTGTCTGGTAGCCATACTGATCACCTCAATTGTAGGTGCGCCAATACTAATTGGGAGGTCCGTGTATGTTGCTTCGATTACTTTGCCTTCCTTGCTTTTCACTGGTCGTTCTGGTTTACCATGGTTTTTTTCGGCGAGCTTGTTTGTTGTTCCGTACAATTTTCACAAGTTTCCGTCTCTTGCAGCCTTTTCTGCCACATATTTTAGTTTGTCAGCTCTGATGCTCTTTTTCACTTTCCTGTTTGCTTCTGTGTATGCAGCTTGTGCCTTAACTTCTCTTGTTCGTCTGACATTGATTGCTGCCTTCTTGAACCTCCTTTCTTCAATTTTTGCAAGAGTATCAACAGAGATCCATTCCTTGTGATGGTACTTCTTGTGACCCAGATCTTCGTGACATGTTGAAGTAATTGCTTCCTTAATCCCTTCCCAATTTTTCTCCAATGTTGCGTCCTCTCCAATGAGTAGATCCTGAAAGGCCTGGAGCTATTGGTGAGGGCTATCCTGAATTCGTTGAGCTTTACAGTATCCCGAAGGAAGGCCGTATTAAACTTCTGTGATGTTGTCTGCCCCGTTGTCCAGAGCTTCTTTAGTTTCAGTTTCATTTTGGCGACCAGCAAGTGGTGATCTGAGGCTATATCAGCTCCTCTCTTGGTTCTCACATCCTCCATAGTCCTTCTGAACGTTTTGTTGATACAGATATGGTCAATTTGGTTTTGAGTAGTGTGATCCGGTGCAATCCATGTGGCTTTGTGAATGCGTTTGTGCGGGAATATTGTGCTACCGATGACCAGTTTGTTGAAGGCACATAGGTTTGCAAATCTCTCACCATTTTCGTTCCTTTCTCCCAGTCCATGTTGTCCCATGATGTTTTCATATCCAGTGTTGTCCATTCCACCAACCTCGGCATTCAGGTCACCCATAAGAATCGTCAAATTCTTTGGTGAGCATTTCTTGACGATTGATTGCAGCCTTTCGTAGAATCGATCTTTAACGTCGTCATTGTAGTCATTGGTAGCTGCATAACATTGGATGACGTTCATTGTAATTTCCTTTTTCCTTGTTTTGAAGGATGCTTTAGTGATCCTGGGTCCATGAGATTCCCATCCTATCAGTGCCTTTTGTGCATGTTTGGACAGCATCAGTGCAACTCCTTGTGTATGTGAAGCGTTTTCCTCTTCATGACCAGAGTATAACAGCAGTTCCCCTGAAGGTAGTCTCCGTTGTCCTACTTGTGTCCAATCCGTTTCACTGATGCCGAGCACCTCGAGGTTGCATCTTTTCATTTCTGCCGCAACTTGAAATAGTCTTCCAGTCTCCCACAATGTACGAACGTTCCATGTACCTAAAAAAATGGTTGCTCTGGTTGTGAGAAGAGGCATCAGCCCGTGACTTCCGAGGGAACTCGGCTTTCATCACGCGACGTCATAATTCTTCTTCCAACTCCCAGGGCAGAGTTAAAATGGTTTGAATTATTTTTTCTGGTTAGCGTTATTTTGGCAAGTTAGTTTTTGACAGAATGGGGTCGCCAACCTCATGTCCAACCCTCCTCCTTTATCCGGGCTTGGAACCGGCAGTAGCCCCGAAGTTTCTAATGGCGGAATTATTGGATATTTATTTACTCAATGCATATAGCCAGAGTGACCACAATGCAAGTCGGAATTCATCAATCATTTAACTTATTTGCTAAAGATACGGTCATTAGACTGTTGATATTTATGAAATGTTATAAAAAAAACTGACTCTGTAGTTTTCTGATGTTTTGTATACGTTAACTACTGAATGGTATTTTTTATACAATTTGAATTGTATCCAGTATCAGTAGTCATTTGAGAGTGGTTGTAACAGTAGGTTTATAAGGTGCTTCATGATCAGACAAGACACCTGATTGTTTTGCACGTTCATTCTTTGCAGAGTCATCATCTGAGGTTGTCAACAAATTTAAATGAACTCACCCAGTTAGAATTTACCAATGATTGTGATCAAAGTACGGGTTTTTCAAACTCTTGAATTGCAGCTGCCGAAACCCTTAGGCGACTAGACCATATTTTCTGCATAAATTATTCCTATTGGAAACTTTACCCTTAGCTACGAAAAACCTTGTTTACTGACGGAGTGCAGGTATCAGCGAGAGCTTATCTGTAAGAGGAAGAAAGGGGCACTGTGCCGCTCCACGTCTCCAGTTTACTTTGTTTTGCTTTAGGGCTGTTTATGATCATGTCCGCCCACGTGAACAGATGCTCGAAATAAAGTAACCCTTGCAGAAATGGAGATTAGTTGTTGTCAAATACAGTAGTCGCATTGGGGCTACCGAATGAGTGAGCGCGAAGAAAAATCGAGTGCAGCCACAAAAGTTATGCAACATGTAAAACTACCACATCAAAGAAGCTTTTCCATTTAACAATTTTGAAATGATGTAAAAAAAAACAAAACAAAAGTTTTGGAACATGAACGCACGAATAACGTTTTAGGATTCAAATAGTTAAGATATTTGGGAATGAATAGATTGAACCTGAGGTCTCTTCTGATCTTGATGATTGAAAGGTATATGAAGGTCATTAAACTCAATATGTGACTTGTGCATATTTGAAATCATTAATCAATCATCATTGTTAGACCACCATTAGAAACCTGGAAACACTGGACGGCCGTTTCGTCCTAGTATGGGACTCCTCAGCAATGCGCATCCACGACTCCTGCTCCTCGCAGGATTCGAACGCGGGACCTTTGGCACTGTAGGCGAACGCCTTACCATCGGACCACTGGGCCGGCATCCAACGGTGTTAATGTCTAACTCTGATTGATCTAGGGATTTTGCGCGACCTCACCCATTTGTCTTTGGTAGTTACTGACTACACCCGACAGGGTTGAACTCCACTGGTCACGTCTTCTCAACTAGAACTCCGAGAATTTCCTCACGAAGCTAGTCACTAGTGAGCACTGTTACGATATATTGGGGCACAGTTTTGGAGGTTTGCGTTTTTACACATGTAACAAACGTAATTAGTTATTGAAAGTTCCTGTTGAGTTAAAATTAATAAAATGTCAATCAAATGAGCGAAGTAATATTTTTGAGCTAGTCTAGGTTGATATTTATATTGGAATTAGTAATGAGCATAAACTTGACGTACCTATTAGCTGACCCTTTATCATTATCTTTATAAAGTTAGAATCTAGCATAGACATTATTGTAGCTATTCTTAAGGGAATTTAGGAAGCACAATTATTACAAAATTCAGCGTGCTGATGTCGGCTGGTCGGTATTGGATACTGTTTCATTAAAGTCTTTTTGATGCCGCTTATCAGCAGTCAATTTCTACTGGTAAGAAAAAGAGTTCTCCTTGAACTGCATTTTGCTCAAGCATAATATACAGAAATAGAAAGGAAGATTTATTTTGTTGCATACTCGATCATTCGTCCCCACTGGAGTCAAATCTGAAGCCGCAAAAATGGTGATCCATATTTTTATAATTTAACAAAGTAACGTTTTAAGACGTTTTTCGAATGTTTCGAATTGTTATCAAATTCCAACTTTTAAATGTTGATCTGAAATTTCCTAACAGTAGGTTAACTTGATTTAATGATTGGTATGAACAGTTTCAGTCGACTGTGAGATACCGGCATTACTTACTTCCTTACGCCTGTTACCCCCGATCGAGCATAGGTCACCCACCAGTTTTCTTCAACCAATTCTGTCCTGGTCTTCCCTTTCCAGTTCTATCCAGTTTTTGTTCATTATTCTCATATCTTTCTCTTTTTCTCGGCCTTCCTCTTTTCCTTCGACCTTCAGGGTTCTATGTGAGGGTTTGTCTTGTGACGAAATTAAGTGCTTTCCGCAGTGTGTGTCCCATCCACTTCCACCGCTACTTCCTGATTTCCTCCTCCATTGGAATCTGGTTTGTTCTCCCCACAGTACATTGTTGCTGATGGTGTATGACCAACGAATCCGAAGTATTTTGCTTAGATAACTGTTCATAAATACTTGTATCTTCTGGATGATGGTTTTCGTAGTTCTCCAAGTTTCCGTTCCATACAATAGAATTGTATGTATTGAAAATCCTGATATTTGTTTGGGGTTCCAGATATTTTTCAATTGTAGAAATGCAGCCCTTGCTTTGCCGATCCGCGCCCTCACATCTGCATCGGATCCACCTTGATTGTCAATGATGCTGCCCAGATATGTAAAGCTGTTAACGTTCTCTAAAGAATCTCCTACAGCCTACATAGCCATCAACTATTCAGTGACTAACTGAATTAGGCTAGTTCCTGGTCAACAATGTAAACGATGTTTATGTTCAAAGAAACTCTTACTTTTATGACATTACAGACCAACAACGATAACTAATAACTGAGGGTATTAAATCATGCCTTCTTGTTAGGATATTCATCCAATATCCTAAGAGAATTATTGATCAAATCCTATTGGTCGATTTCCGTTGGTCAAAATTATGGTCGTTTTAACTGTCAAAGTCAAATACTTCAATGTTGTCTCTTATTGGTCATCTGGACTTTCAATGTCATTTCAAATGTTACTTCCTATTGGTCGTCTTAACTGTCAATGCCACAGAATTCGATGCTGTTTCCTATTCGACCAAAATGTATAAATACGCATTATCTGTAACATTTTATGACCACGACCAGGACCAGGGCTCGGTCCCGGATCCCTAGTCCGAGATCCTGATTCTCTTCTGGATTCGGACCTCGTACTTTCTGGATGCTTGTAGAATACAGGTTCTACTTCATATCAAGTCTTGTCTTCTTATTTTTACTAAATATGGGGGTTGGAATAATCGGATTTGAGTAGCATGTCGTGTCGCCGGATCCTCGCTCTCGTTTTCCGACTAGGTAAACTCGTAATAGTTCAAGTATATCAAGTTGACGTGTTTACGTGTAGGCGTAACACTTCCAATTACCTTCTCGAACAATTCAAACGACACGGTCCATCCCTTACACTTGACAGTTTTTCTTAGTCAAATCATGCTCATCTACTATTGACTTCAAACAACTGTTTGTATCGTCTTCAATCAATATCGTTCATCTTCTGTTTATTATTGTAAACAAATTTCAAACCAATATCATCATTTGATTCTGTCATATTTTTACAAACACAATTAAAATAAAATAAAATAAATAAAAACCTTTTCTTCTAGTAGAACCAGCTACAAATATAATTTTATTTATTGTGATCAAGTTGTTTTAGTTCGCATTGAATATTGAATTCCATTGTTTGTTTATATACTGTATAGTGAGTGAGTGTTATTGTCATAGAGAGTTATGTTATGTTATAATGTTTATATATATATATACATACATGTCAGTTTAATATTTAAAAAAAGGAATATACATGCACTACAATTATGATAAAAACTATATATTTTTATGTATATATATAGGAAAGTTAATTTTCATTGTTTTAAACACAACAAACAGAAATACCAAGTAGTGAGTTTTTAATGTGATATATATAAAGAAGTCGATGATTACGATCATTTGATTTACTACAGATATCTGTTATTGATAATAATAAACCAAATAAAGATTACGAAACAACTGTAATTATATATATATATATATATATATATATATATATATATATATATATATATATATATATTGATCAGTAGTAATTGACAAGATGATTGTGTTTCGCATGCCCATGATATAATATAATGCATCTATCTGTTGTGTGTTATGTATGCGGAGCTATTCAATTGCAAGAGAGAGAGAAGATTGGTGGTAGTATATACGACAACAACGACGACGACGATTGAAGTTTTCATGTTAACAACAAATGGAGAGAGAGAGAATATTGATGCATAGAATTGATCAATGTCCAAATTATATATGATGGAAGATAATTTACAAATTGGTTCCATTTGTTTTAATCACTCAAAAAAACAAGTGCCTTTTAAAATAAAATGAACTATAAAGAAATGAAAAGTAGTCACTGTACAATTTCATTGTGAAATAATAAGTATCTATTTGAAATGTGTGGAATAGCTGCTATTGCACATCCCATATAAGCACATAATTATCACTGTCATCATCACCGATAGTACAATATGAATTATTATTAATAGTATTACTATTATTATTACTACTACTACTATTGTTATTATCATAGATTCCTAAAGTGTTGGAATCTTTCTTACTGAATTCCTCACGTCCTTCACCACCACTGATAACTTTCATTTTTGTATTGATCGTAGTACATGGATTAACAGATGATCTACGACTACTTGTAAAATAATGTCTTGATAATTGACCAGATTGACTAAGAGTAGGTGTTTGATTGGAGCTAGTTAAATGAGATGACGAGGTTGATGATCGGTTTGTTTGAGTATTATTATTGTCTGATGATGTCAGTTTATCCGAATTGGTAGTGGGATTTGTGATAGATAATGATTGATTTGATGTATTCAATTTTTCATTTTTACATGTTAATGTATTCTCGTCGTCTGCTATATTATCTAAAGTGACAAGAAAGCGAACTTGTCCAATATGACCATATGATAAAGCTAGGAAATTATTTAGAAAAAAAATAAGAATTTAAGATATAAAGCAAATTAACGATTTAAAAACAATGTCAACAGTTTATTGATGATTGATCTTAGTTGAAGTGATGTTGAAAACCAAAGGAAAACTGTTAGGATATTATTCACCAAATATCCTAAGGAGAATAATTTTGTAAGTGTAAATTCTATTGGTCGATTCCTATTGGTGAATATTATGGTCGTCCTTAGGTATCAATGTTATGTATTTCAATGTTGTTTCTTATTGGTGCTCTTGACTATCAATGTCATTTCAAATGTTTTTTTCCTATTGGTCGCCTTAAGTGTCAATGTCACAGACTTCGATGCTGTTGCCTGTTCGACCTAACTGTATAAATACGGATTATATGTTACATTGAATGACCCGGACCCGGACCTCGTACTTTGTGAATGCTTGTAGAATACAGGTTTTACTTCATATTAAGTCTCCTTCTGTTTACTCAATATTGGGGTTGGGACACTCGGATTAGTGTAGCCGAATCCTCGATCCTCGCTCTCATTCACTGACTAGAATGAACTCGTAATGGTTCAAGCATATAAAATGATGTGTTTACGTGCATAAGTAACAAAAACTGAACAGTTGTTTTGCATTAGTAGGTCAATCTTCATCAATGTGCATTTATTTTTCAGCAACCAATCGAACCTATAAACTTTAGTCTTGTGCAAAACCTCTTATCATTCAGACTATCAAGTTTAAATCCAGTGATACTGTAGTGAACTTGAACACAGGTGGGGCAACCGAATTGTATGTAACGAAAATTACAGAGTTACTCAGTAAAATTGGAAAACCATATCGTAAATCGTTAATCTGTAAAATATCAGTTCATCATATCGAACTGGACTGTCCCTGTTGCAAAACATCAATGCATTGTCACTATTCATGCGTTTCATACAAATTCCATTGTGTTCTAACTGTTCCTTTCTTGATCTTCCCCCATCTTCTGCTGCCACCAGACATTACGTTGACACTCACGTCATATACTACTTATAAGTAGCTCACACCACAATACAATTACTTCGTAATTTGGTGCAACATTCATTCAGTGTCTTTGGCAATGGTTGTTTCAATCTCAATTCTATCATTCAAGAATTGTGACTGGAAATTACGTGACATTTTGAAGCGAATCATTACTTGGTTATCATGGCTGAGAAACCCTGTACTAGAACGAACCAGATATCTAATATTCATTGCTTTTCAATTGTAGCACGATTCAGATCGTTTCATGACAAATATTTCCTTTAAAAATGTCTGATTATAGATTTATTCAGCAATAATATTTATTTTGTTAAGATAATGTATGTTTTATTAAATATCTTGTGAGTACTGTTAATGGTTATTCAGTTCAAAGAATATTTTCAAACTAAGATTTCTTTCATGAATCATTTGATATTGGTCAAAGAACTAATTAAAATTAAATTTGAAATCATGAATCGATAAAAGTTAGACCACCATTAGAAACCTGGAAGCACCGGACGACCGTTTCGTCCTGGTATGGGACTCATCGGCAGTGCGCATTCACGACTACTGCACGTCGCGCGAACGCCTAACCTCTGGATCACTGAGCCGGCATCTAACGGTGTTAATATCTGACTTCAATGAGTCTCATACAAGGAGGAAACGGCCGTCCAGTGCTTCCAGGTTTCTAATGGTGGTCTAACTTTGATCGAGTCATGATTTCAAATGTCTAACCTAACAATCTTCACAACCCGAAATGCAATTACCTGTGCTCACTAGTGACTAGCTACGTGATGAATCTCCTCCGAGTTCTAGTGGAAAGTCGTGACCAGTGAAGGTCAACCTGTTCGGGTGTAGACAGTAACTGCCGAAGACAGCTTATGAGGTTGCGCAACTACGTGATTTGGTCGTAGTTAGACACTAACACCGTTAGATACCGGCTCAGTAGTTCAGAGGTTGGGCGTTCGCGCACAAGACTGAAGGTCCTGGGTTCGAATCCTACGAGGCGCAGGAGTGCTGGATGCGCACTGCCGATAAGTCCCATACCAGAATGAAACGGCCGTCCAGCGCTTCCAGGTTTCTAATGGTGGTATAAATTTGATCGACTCATGATTTCAAATGTGTAACTGAACAATCTTCACAACCCCGTAATAAAATTAAATTGCATTTGAATAATCGTTTCAGCCTACTTCGTCATTCTTCAGGAATGCATAATACTGAGAACATAACCTATTGACTGTATGTGTCACGTAGAACAATTTAAAAATTTGTCAGAGTTCGAACATAGTGGGACATAACTTGTATTGGTGCTCATTATCTTCACTTCAGCTTATCTGAATTCAAGGATTATGAACGTCTACTGAGCATTAAAACAGAATTATTTCGAGGCAGTTCTGACAAACTAAGTTGTTTTATGATTCTATTACACATCCGGTAGATAGTTATGATCTCATTTTGCAATACGCATATTCAAATGAAGAAATTGGTTTTTCGCTCTCTCACACTGTAAACTTACAATATTCGTAAGAAATATCTACATTGGTCAATCAGTAACATCACTCATAATATGGAAGTTTTGGTGAAAAGACGTATACACATAAATACAGATTTGCATTAAAAATAATCGTCAAACTTACTTTCTAACTGAGGTTGTTTAATGTTTTCATGTGTAGGTCCTGTACCAAGTTTTGGTATTGCAACAGTGACAATAACACCTGCACTTGTACCAGCCCATAATAGATCTTTGCATACTGTTAAACAAGTGATTCTTAGACAAGCTTCTTTATGCCTCATGATAATTTCATCACAATCTATTAAAGAAACAGATTTAAATATAATTTGTAATTGATGATTTTAAAATAGAAATTCAAAATAAGAATAAAAGTTAAAAAGTTAAGATTATCAATTGAATACATATCATTTAACAGAAAAAAGCGTAAAATATTTCTAAAGGGAAGTGAAGACCTGAATAGAGTCTTGGTCATGTAGGATAGATCGTGGGATGCACTCTGTATGGTGACCCTGAAGCATTATGAACGAACAAGTCAAAATCTGATAAGATACGCATTCAGAGAAAGGTTCTCTTAGCTGCATGTTGTTTTGGTTGTGGAGCTTTTATTGTTCTTCTGAACAGAACAACATCAAAAACGTCAGATAGCAGAGGTGAAGTATTCGAATTTCTCCATACTTGACCTGTAGCTTGTTCTGTTAACCTCGATCTTGATTGCTTGCTGTTGACCTTAAACCTGTCGTTGTTCGCACTTTTATTTTGGTTGCATCCCCCTTTGATCTTATTCTTGATCCTATGTGTTATGTTGATTATTGACTGACATGAGTGCCAAGATTCTAAACATTCCCTAGTGTTCTTCGATCAGAAGTTTGTGTTGATCTTGTTTAGAAGAATAAGGAAAACTCCACAACCAAAACAACATCTAGCTCAGAGAACGAAACACAACCACTATCATCCACCTGAGCTACAAATTTTCACCAGCATCTCAAATTCAGAGAAACGCAGCTTGTTTAGGGAATACGTACAGACAATCCTCAATTACCAATTTGCATGTTCTGTAATCAAACAAGGCTACCGTCTACCATCTCCATTTCTTGCTCTAGTCCTCAAGTTTGCTGAAAACTCCGTTCTCTTGACTTTTTGAAACTTGTTTGACCAGTGGTAGATGATGTGAATAAATTCTAAGATCTGTTTATAATTGATTTCAAGTTCAATGAACTTTCTAAAAAGTACAAGTTTTGGTGTAGAATTTTGTTTTCAGAAAAATAAACGTCATGTATTAGTTCAATTAGAATACAAAAACAACCGTAATCTGGATTGCAATGAAGATTCTGCTGAATCTATTAAATAAACTACTGAGTTAAAAACTGTTCTTTATGCTTCAGAATAGATGGATTTGGTTAACATTTGAATTCAAGAATCACGTTCACTTCTATGAGTATCTTGTCAGCTAGATGTATATGTGTATACCAGTAGTGATTTTTACAGTGAAAACTCGATACCTTTCAATTCATAGGCAAACAGATGTTCTCCACAGAGCTATTAAGCCAGGGTAACCATTAGCTGGTTCCAAAATACAATCGTTTTAAACTGCTTTGTTATATCCCAATAAGTAGAAATTTGTATTTCTGACGCTGTGTGACAAACAACTTAGAATTATTAACTTTGCACACAATGCTCAATATATTGAAGCTATCAAGTTCAACTTTGGTACTGATAACTTGATGGTAATATTGTAGGCGTAAAACACAATAAATAAATTACTGATTTTCAATTAGAGTTATGGAGATTAGTGTTTTTACACATTTGAGAGCATCAGACAATCATTGTTAGACAACCATTAAAAATCTGGGAGCACTGGACGGCCGTTTCGTCCTGGTATGGGACTCATCAGTAGTGCCCATCCACGACTCCTACACCTAGCAGGACTCGAACCCGGGACTTTCAGCATTGTAGGTGAACGCCTAACCTCCGAACCAGTGGGCCGGCATCCAATAGTGTTAACGTCTAACTTCGATTGGTCTAGGGATTTTGCGCAACCACACCCATTTCCCTTTGTTAGTTACTGCCTACACCCGACAGGGTTGAATTCCACTGGTCACGTCCAGTGCTTCCAGGTTTCTAATGGTGGTCTAACATTGCAATCATTGTTTTAAGTTCCAGTGAGATCTTGACGAATTCATCTAGTGAGTTTCAAAAAGGAATAAGTACATGTCATGGACTGCGCACTGATAGACACAATCTATCTATTTTGTAAACGTATGACAAAAATTGTTATATAAATTTAGTCAGTAAAGGATGAACCAACACTAATTTAAAACTGGTCGGATTTCAACGAGGAGACAGTTTAAACTCTTACTAGTAGAGTTCATTACTAGTCTACATAAATTTTATGTAGGTACTTCAATGAAGCCACTACAATGTTGAGTAGCAAGTGTGTTGATGGAATAAAGTTTTAAAGTGATCTGGCACAAACAGAAAACAATCCGAAAATGATGTATCGACTTCGGTTACAATCGCAACAGCATTATTGATTTTCACTTAGGACATCGTTTTAATCGAGATTTCTTTTAGCCCAAACTAAACGTCACATTGTTTTCATTTGCTGATAGACAGTTAAATGTGATGAATAATACCCATTTGCCATTATCTATCTATGCATCCCAATAGGTCAAAACATACATAAAGGAAAATGCAGGATTCCCCGATACAATACAACTACCGTGGAGATGCCATGGAAGATGTAAAGACCTTTAAATAGTTAGGCAGCATCATTGACAAGCACGGTGGATATGATGCAGAGGTGAAGGTGCGGATCGATAAAACAATGGTGGCATTTCTACAACTGAACAACATCTGAAACTCAAAACTACTACCAACCAACACCAAAGTCAGAATTTTTAATACAAACGTCAAAACAGTTCTGCTGTATGGAAGGGAAACTTGGAGAACCAAGAGAGTAATCATCCAGGATATACAAGTGTTTATTAACAGCTGTATACAGAAAATATTTTGGATCCGCTGGCCAGACACCTTTAGAAACAATCTACTGTGGAAAAAAAACAAACCAGGTTCCAGTGTAGGAGGAAAAAAACAAAAACATTTATCAAAGCATTGATATTAACTCCACACATAAATCTCACCTTGTAATCTTTGAAGTACAATAGGTTTTAAATCAATTTCCATTAGAAATTCCCCTGTTGTAGCATGATATAAACTGATACGTGAACTATTTTCTGTAGCTAACCATACAGTTTGTTTTCCATAAGCCATTAATTGTATCCCACGTGGATCAGCATAATTCCCATTCAATGGAAATGAAAGCTATAATTAGATGAAAAACAAACTAATATAATTGAATAACAGCTCACAAGACAATCAAATCACTGATACACTGATGGTGAAATAAAGAACAGAGTTAACTGATGAATGTTTGCTAAAACAAATATACCACATTAAAAATATACAACCAAATGTTAGCAAATTACACGTGTGTAAGTTTTCCAAGTGTTATTTGAGAATAATAATTGATATAGTTCTTCATTGTGATCATTGGTCAAGATATTTGAGTTTTAATAATAATGAGGAGTTTTAAACTAGAAAGGAACAAGTACTTTATTTTACTAATAAATGATCTCCGGTCCCGTGCGCGAACGCCTAACGTTTAAACCACTCAGCTGAGTGATTGGTTCAAGTATTCCATAGAAAACAATAATCCCTATAAAACTAGAATGAATAGCATACAACGTGCTTACTGATGATTAACTCAGTGAGGAAATTCGCGGAGTTCCAGTGAGAAGCCGTGACCAGTGGAGTTCAATCTTGCCAAGTGTAGGCAGTCGCATCCCGATTAAAATCAGTAAGGCTGCGTAATATCAAGGTTTGATCAAAGTTAGACATTAACACCGTTGGGTGCCGACTCAGTGGTCAAGAGGTTAAGCGTTAACGCGCAAGAATGAAAGTCTTATGTTCGATTTCCATGGGCTGGTGTCGTGGATGCATAATGCTGGAGTCCCCTGTAAGGACTAGACGGCCACCCAATGCTTCCAGTTTTCTAATAGTGCTCTAACAATGACTGATCCAAGATTTCAATGAAAAACCTTATTTTCAGATCTCAGATCTCAGTATATCATTAGTGCGCTTAGACTGATATAAATTAGTCTCCATTTAGCGTACACTGATAATGAATTACATATAAATAGGGAATTTTCAATATTTTAGTGAGTTTATACAAACAAAAATTTTTCAATTAAGTCGAATTCAGTCAAGATATAAGCTTTTTAAAATGATACATTTAACAGTCAAAAAATGACTGCATACATACTTACAAATGTACGTAAAGTAATATTCAGCTTACTAGTAAAATATAGAAGCACAAGTGATTGATTTTATAGATTCAATAATCAATGAGACAAATTGATATTATTTGCAGAAGAGCTTTAACTTTCACTTGTGAATGCAGAGAATGTTTGTCGTTAGCTTTTTACTGTTATTAGGATTTAAAATGTTAAGAGTTGATACTTTCTAACAGTGTCTTTTTAGACATGTAGCCTTTACAACATTGTTCATTCCCACCACTGTGTTTTAATTCACTGTAATAACACTGTTGTTCATTTTTAATTTTCTTGTTCATTTTATAGTTATTACATGAATAATCTAGCTCCTCCTGGAGCCCGTTTGGGGATACTGGCGACCCCGAGCCCGAATAAAGGAGGAGGGTTGGGTATGGGATTAGCTAACCTATCCGACACGAAACTAACTTGCTAAAAATATGGTAACCAGAAAAAAGTTCAAACATTTTGAAATTTGCCCTGGTTGTTAGAAGGTCTTCATTTTGAAAACCTATCACGCTTCATGATGTAAACCTAGTCTCTTCAGAAGTCACAAGACCAAAAACAGATTGTACCGGAAACAGAAGAGAGAAATAAAAAGAATGAATAGCAGTTGGGTAGATCTAGAAAGGAAGTCTCAGGACAGAGTTTGTTGGAGAATGCTGGTCAGCGACCTATGCTTCAGTAGGGGCTACAGGCGTAAGTAAGTAATTAATAGTAATAATCTATTGCAATTTTTTTCGTGATTATTTTAAAATCATATTTTCGTTCCCTCCAAACAAGTGAACCGAATTGTTTACTCCACTTACGATCTCCATCCTTGAACTGCTATTACTGTCATCATTACTGGTAATGCCTTACCTCTACTACTATGGGATTTGAATTGACGATTGCGTCTCTGTGCCAATGTGGCACGGCATCTTGAAATGATGTAAGTACGCAAGAAGTTCTACGTTGAATCGCTCTCGACTTCTTCATCTTGTCTAATCTAATTCAAATTTTTTTTCTGAATGAGTTGTTGTCTAACAGTTGTTTTTGCATATTTTGTTAACTGGTATATTTTTCAACTGCGATTATTACTAGTGATCACATTCGAATGGTAAACGTAATCACATGTTTACCCTCGAAATACCAATTAAAATACACAGTATTTATCTTTTAATCTTGTTTAACAATTTAAGAGGCACAATACCATATATATTCTATCCCTATTATTTACTGTGTTTATCCAGGATGCTAAGGCTTCTTGATATCCTAAACTTGTGAAAATCCATACTTATTTAACAAGGGTTTGTAGTGCCTCCACATACATTCCAGTTCGCTTACATCTAACTTGGTTAAGCCCTTTCGATCAATTTATTTAACCAAGCCAATTTGTGTATTGCAACAATTTATATGTACCATTCGTTCTTCTTATTATTGTCTGGTTTGTATGATGAGCTCACATGACGTGTTCCACTTGTCATTTGACCTTGTCAATCACTACAGGTTAATCATCTAATATCGATTAAGATTTATATTTCAAGCGATAATAATTGTAAGTAATGTGAAGACTGATTTAGATACTTCAGTTTTAAGTATGATCACAACCTAAAGTTTGGGTTATTGGAGATGATTTCCTACTCAATTCGATAAAAAAAACCGTTTTGAAACCATGAATCGATCAATGTCAGAAACCTGGAAGCACTGGATGGCCGTTTCGTCCTGATATGGGACTCTTCAGCATTGATCAATTCATGTTTCCAAAAAATTGTGTAACTTAACAATCTTCACAACACCTTAATGCAAAAAAACTTTATCATAGTTTGAATAGCTAAGAAAACGATTGACCTAATAATAAATCGACTTATAGTGAATGTACTTTTATGTCGAGCCTACAAGGCTTATTGTCCCTAGCCTTCGGACAAATTATCTAGTCCATTCTCCCCGAGTTACACTATTCTTTCGTCTTTTAACCTTGTCAACTATTCGCTTTTATTTCGGTTATTTGTATTCGAGTATAAGCGTATGTATGGTTTACTGTCCGTAAATATGAAGTCATATCGCGGACCACCGAAAATGGTGAGCCCTACATCGAATCTAATGTAGCCACAAACTATTATTTCGGCTCATATTCAAATTGTCACTTTTATCAAATAATTCAATGAAACAAAAACAATCATTGAATGTATTGAATATATAAAAACAAAAACAAATGAATGAAGTGACTAACTTCCGGTGTAAGTGTAGTTGGATTTAAAATGAATATTGAACGATGCGCTGCACACCATATTTTACCGGCAACAACTAACATACGTTTTACAATAACTGGTTCATTAGAATTCGGTTGTAATTTCACTTGTATTGGTTTATTGACATCCCATAAACCGTCTGATTGTTTGAGGTGTAGAAAATTAACCAAAAATATAAAAATAAGTATATTACTATTTGGTATGCTCTAAACAATCGATCAATAGAATATAATCTGTAAAATAATCAATATTTTTTTCTCAGTGAGATTTGAATTTCCGTCGATATGTACGAGTATTACTGTTAAATGTTAAATAAATATGACTCTTCTTGATGGTGAGTTGTTTGGTTTTTCGATTACAGTTATTCGAGGCATCACCACAATCCACGATATTGTTTAACCATTATGCATTGTCGTCGGTAAGTGACTCACAACCGACAGGATTGAACTCCGATAGTTAAGGCTTCTCACTAGGACTCCGAAAATTTCCTCACGAAGCTAGTCACTATAGGGTTGTAGAGATTATTGAGTTTCATTAAATATATGAATCGGAGTTCTCGTGAGGAGACGTGACTAATAGAGTTCAAACCTGTCAGACGTAGGCCGTAGCTATCGAAGACACTGAGTGAGGTTGCGGAAAATCCTTAGATTGATCACAGTTCGACAATAACACCATTGGATGCCGTGGTCCAGACATTAAGCACTGGCGCGTAAGACCGAGCGTTCTAGGTTCGATTCGTGTTAGTAGCAAAAGTCGTGAATTCGCACTGCTCATAAATCCCATAGGAGGATGGAACAGACGTTCAGCGCTTCCAGGTTTCTGACGGTGGTCTAACGATGATTGATCCACCGTTCCAATGCATTACTTATTAAGTTGGAAAACGTTATGATTTTGAGTTCTGTGCTATATTTTGAATATTAATAAATTATAGATTTGCACTTGTTAGGAAATTCGCTGCATTTGAGTAATCGGCACTCAGCCACATTTTCCAAAACACTTTGGATCATTATTCACTTAGCCTAGATTGATATAAACTTGCTACCTAATTCCATATTAGGCAGCTACCGTTGAGCAATTAAAGTTCTTTTAAAATAAACCGTCAAGTTTTCATGTTCGTAAGTTGATATGCTTGAATTATTCCAAGTTCACCTTAGTCGGTAAACGAGAGCTAAGACAATGATCCAGTGACACGATAGGCTACTCTAATCCTTTGACCCATCTAAGTGAAGAAAGAAGTCTTGATATGGCGTAGAATGTGTATTTTACAAGCACCCAGGAAAATGAGGTCGACAAGCACACAAATGGAGTTTATTTACACCTTATAGAAACGTCCTTGGGAGAGCCACAAAAATAGCGTACTCAAATAATACATCAACCAATAACAGCCGAGGATTTTTCGAGTGGGAAATATAATCTCAAGGTTGACTGATGAGCCCATGAATAAAATCAGGTGAGCCCTTGGGAGTCTAACGTCCCCAACACAAGTATAAGTAAATTGTTAACCCAATCTATCATTGGGATAATCTTTTGCATGTTTAAAAAACAACAGTTAAATATAAATAGCAGTTAAGAATGAAGCAATCAAGCCGATAAATCACTTACCTGAATTACGTCGATACACAATAAGATCACCATTTGCACAAGCAACAAATATATGTATGTCAAAATGTAATATATTATTGATACCATGAGATAAACTAATTTTCTGACGTTGTCTACTTGTCTTCAAATTATCAGTTGCATAAAACATAAAAATACTATATGAAAAGAAACAAATCAAAATAGAAGAAGTTTAATCTATCGGCAATGAAACATTTCTAATAACAAATAAATGGTTTAAATCAGTTGGTAAGAAGCTCTGAACGAAAGTGTCACATTGCATGCAATGTCTCGAAATAGGACAATGAGTCTACTCTCTCAAGATTGTGAGTTCATTCTGGTTATTGAGTAAGGAAATATCAGTTCTGAGCTTGCTTTAAATAACTTTAACCTAATCAAAATCAATCTTACAGTGATCAATGTTCAGCCACTTTAACTGAATTGAAAGCGATTATTGAAATTTAATGAGTAGTAATTATTAAAGCTGACGGGAATTGCTGTTCGGTTATCAATCAATGCAAAATGTATCTGTCGACCAAAGAAATTAATACTTTTAGTTATTCTGTTTATTGTAAGTCGTAATTTTATGTAACTTTAGTGAATTCGGCTTAAAGAATGAGCAGATTATTTCCTGGGAAACTCAGTCCTGGATGCGCACTGCTGAAGAGTCCCATACCAGGAAGAAACGGCCGTCCAGTGCTTCCGGGTTTCTACTGATGGTCTAACATTGATCGATTCATGGTTTAGAAAATCATATCTCTCTCATGTAGTTTTTTTACAATCATTTCTAGTGAATATTGCAAATAACTTCAAGTACGAAGATGATATATGCTCATGTTGAATCAAAATCAATGACAATGTGTTCAGCTTTCCAAAAACATTTTCAAAAAATCTACGTTTTTTTAGTAGTTACATTCATATTTATCTGCTATAAAACTAATGTATACCAACATTTAGAAGAATAATACAAAGTGAATAGAATTGATTTATCGATTGAAAAAAACATTCACTTGATGAAGTCAAGGATGATTACTGGTGATTACTGGTAATAACATATGAAAAAAGATTCCCACTCATTTGACCTTTGAAATTCAATGACTTAATGGAAATTTTAATTGCCTGTGAAGATTAAAGGATCAAGGCATTCAATCTCTATTATAGTATTGTGGATATATATCAATTTATGTTTCATGCTACTTACTACCTTATAGTAAATTCCTGTACTGTTTGTTATCTAAAAGGTGACAGTATAGTCTAAACAATGTAACTTTTCATAAATTTGCCACTTTTATTGTATACTGTTCAACAAACATTTTAATGGTATGAATAGGTTTTTTTCCAGGTTACTTTTTCTCTTTTCAAAATGTATATCCTACATAAAAAAGGATTCAATCAATAATTTATTTCAGACAGAAATGTCTGATACAAATACCAACCAGTGTACTTAGAAATTCAAGTGAATCCCTAGAAATGACTAGATGTTTGGAATTTGTGAAATGCATTTCTTTGTGAAAATGTCTATTAATGTGTGATCTAACATATTTTAGTGCTTATATTTTAGAGTTTTGTTTTCAATAAGTTTACTAAATGGTTTCTTGCAGAGTGAGTGATAGCACCTGTAGGTGCATAATATTGTAAGTCGCAGCTCATCAATTTGCCGCGGAGGTGGCTATATTGAATTCTGCGTCGATGTTCACCACATTCAGTGGTTGTAATCAGTTAGAGGTCGGACTAACTAATTTTGTGGGTTGAGTTAAATTAGGCGTCGGGCTCGCTAGTTTATGTAGATGCGTTGTATTTCAGGTGGAGACCATTAAAGTCATGAGCCCAACGATGAACATAACTCAGTCACAAAAGTGGTGACCCCGATGTCAAACACAAAGCGACCCACTAAACACCTCTGTTCACTGTTAATTCCGAAATAATTCTAGGTAAATATGAAATTTCAACGAATAATCGTAACAATAATAATATTCTTTTAGTAATGAAAGCTGTTATCTGCTTTCTAAGCAAAATAATATCGTCAATTAAGGTAGAACTACTTCATTTTGAATGGATTTATGTCCACTACCAACCAATATGCATTATTTTACAGAATAAGTCGTTTACATATTTTGTTTATTGCTCATGATAAGATTCAATGATTACGCAGAATTCATCGTATTTATGAGCGAAACATTTTTCAATCAGTTTATTATTACTATCAACTTAATCTGGAAACCTATGATACACATCAGTCAATATCAGCGATTGATCAAAGTTAAATCGTAACACCATTGGATACCGGCTCAACGATCAAGAGGTTAAGGGTTGACAGACAAGACCGACGGTCCGGTGTTTGATTCTTTCTTCCAGGGTCGTGGGTCAGCATTGCTAGAGGGTCCCATACTAGGACTAAACGGCTGTCCAGTGCTTTCCGGTTTCTAGTGATGGTCTAACCATGATCGATTCATAATTTCAATGAAACAGAAAATGTTGTTTCTATTTATAAATAGCTTATAAAAAAACCTTTCAAAATGAATCGCATTAATTAGCCTGAACTATTGATACTACTTACTAAATATCCACGTTTTATCATGATTAATGTAGAAGGCAGGTGTACCTTGTCCTAATTTCCATTGAACTGAATCCGTTTTCCTTAACTTATTGTGTTCTCTTTCATTTCTTTTAAACTTTAACCACATCTTTCTCAGCCAATCTCATCTTCATATGTTTCATTAGAATTCAATCATAATTTGTAAATTTAACTGCCCCTGTGGAGTTAGCTAATATTGAGCGCATTACCAGACCACATTAGCAATGAATGAGTGAACATTTTCCATCATAGTTATGAGAGAGCCAAACAAAAACAATGCGCAGCTCTATTTTTGAATGCTAGTGGTCATACTGTAGATATAACTGAATCACTACAAATGATTAGGTCTTTTCTCAACAGGATTCTTTCTCCTTCTCCAACATAATGCAGAAGCTATGCGAATTCGGAAGACCTAAAACCCTAGTTTATATGTTCCTTGGCTGCACAATAACTTAATAGACAATTTTTATTCACTATTATTAGTATTATTTTCACATCCTGTGTTTGTTTGACATTTTTCGCCTCTTGCTACTTATCTTCTTCGCTACCTAGTTATTTACACACATCTTATTTCATGATTGTTTTAAAATTTTTTTGATGATTATCTTAAGTCTATTTATTCAAGTTTGATCTACTGCTTTCACTGCTGAACTACTGACAAAACCTTTGTTTAGTTAGAGTTATAAAAAACATTATTTTTACACACACATTGAAATCATGAATGAAACATTGTTGGAGCACTACTAGACACTTGAAAGCGCTGGATGGCTGTTTTCTCCTAGTATGGAACTCTTCAGCACTGCGAACCCACATCTTTAGCTACTCACAAGATTCAAACTCAGGACTTTCGGTCTTGTGCACGAATGCCTGACCTCTGGATTACTAGGCCAGCATCTAACCGTGTGAATGTTCAACTCTAGCGATTCTACGTGACCTCACCGAATCGTCTTCAGTAGTTACTGCGTACACTAGACAGGGTTGAACTCTACTGGCTATTAAAAACGATAGGAGTCATGGATGCGCACTACTGAAGAGTCCCGTATCAGGACGAAACGGCTATATTTCAGTGCTTCCAGGTTTCTAATGGTGGTCCAACAATGATTCATTCATGATTTCGATGTGTAAAAACTTTTATTACTGTATTTTATTATTATTCTTACCACTAACAGAACACCATTCTTCTTACTATTAGCTTGTACCCATTTGATGTAGTTACGTAATTTGTTTCATTGTGCAGTTTGACCCATAAATGATCTAGATCGATTTAGTATTTTCATATAAAACTGTATGTATATTAGAGAGTTAGCCTGATGACGATCTAACTGGAAACAATATTGTTCGCTAATATACGTTGTTCAAATTTTTGTAACTGAAATCTATGTTTTTATAAAGATTTGATGAGTTTAACAGATAAACAACCGGCGAAAAGAAGGAGGAGGCACTAAATAGTTGTTCAGTCCAAGTATGAAATACTTCAATAATGAACATCAACCATTTTGTTATCATTATTACTGTTATTATCATAATTTTTTTATCATACTTTCACATTAACAGTGACTATCATATATTCACTTCAGAAGTTATATTATAATTTTGAGATGGTGAAGTCTCATTCTCGGAGCTGAATGTTTTGGTTGTGAAGCTTGCATTGTTATTTTGAACAACACCATCAACACAAATGTCAAATAGAATAGAACCTAATGCCTCAGTCAGTCAGTCAGTTGCAACGTAGAACTTCGTACGTATGTACATAAGTTCATGTTGCCATACCACATTAGCACAGAGACGCAAATGTCAAATCAAATCCCATCGTGATAAAGACAGCAGAGGTATTATTGGTAATGAAGAAGACTAGGGGGTTTGAAGATATTATTCAAGAAGAATAATTCAGTGAGATAAGGTTAGAAAGACAAAGGTAGAGGTGCTGACGAATCCGGAAGATTAGGATCTACAGACATGACTCAGTCCACTTGTCAGTGACTTCATGGATTTCTGCCATGTTTGGGTCTGGCCGCCCCTAACTTTCTTCCAATCTACTCCTACACTACAAAACATAGCTCGTCGAGGCAGTCGGTGGTTAGGCATTCGTAACACATGTGCCAACCACCTCAACTGATGAAGATTCACTACTTCATCTATTGATCTGCCATCCCTACCTAGCACCCGTTTCCTAACGACAGCACTGCATACTCGGTTGTCCCACGATATACGAGTAATGCTTCGGAGACATCTATGATCGAATACTAGTAACCTACGAACATCTTCTACTCTTAACGGCCATGTTTCGCATCCATGTAGGAGAACGGAGCGAACTACTGCACAGTACACCCGTCCTTTGGTTAGCGAACGGATATCTTGCCTACGCCATAAGTTATTCACATGCCCAGTTCACATTTCCAGTTAAACTGATGATTCCCTTCTCAACTTGTTCGAACCGTTAGTGAATTATATGATACACGCATTTCACTTATCTCACCTGCAAGCATGGAAATTTCAGAGGATATTAAATCCCCTAGCTATAATGAATAACGAAGAAAGTGAATCTTTAAATTCACATATCGATTTCAAGTGAATTCCTTCTAGTTAACGCTTAATTCATCCATTACTGAATTTAGTTCAGTGAATTTTTATTTTAATTAACTCCATTCATTCATAAAGTATGCAGTTTGTGTGATTCAATTTTCAATGTATTGAAGATGGTTCTTTTTGATAAAAATTAAATCATTGAATTGATCAATGAATCATGAAATAAACTGCCAAACAAATTCATAAACAAATTTTTTCTTTTGCACGTATTCACATTTCTCATTGTAATTAGTTATGAGTAGGCAAAGAATAATTAGTTTCGGTTATTTTTAATGAAAATTGGATTTATGAATAAAAAAACAACTTAACAAGTGCACGTATCACAGTAGTAATGATTTACACAACAAAATCATTATTTATTTTCAGACGTACATACATTTGTACGGATTTTGTACATAAAATTTATGAAAGTTTAAAATGAATTTTATCCCGAATAATTCCATTCGATTCGTAAATTAATTGAAATTTTTGGCCGAATGACCGACCGACTGCTGTGTGGCTCAAAACGAATCCTGTTTAGAACATCATTTTCTATCTCCAAAACATGTCGAAACACTTTCTCCACTAATAGGCATCGATAATTGCGTAACTGAGATTTATATATGTAATTCCTAAAAACATACAACTTACATGCAAGTTATTACATACTGACGTCACTACAAACAGTACTAACTTCACAACAGATCGAAAGTATTTCTAACAAACATAGCAAAGCTTAAATGAACAGTTTGGTAAACAGTACATTAATTAAAAATTAACAATTGAACTGTAGGGATGTATAAATCTTGAAACTTACCTTCCTTCCTCTGTGCCTAACCACATCAACGGTTGTGTTGCACTAGTGAGACAATGATTTTTTCCATGAGAATTTGTATATCCATCTTGCGTGGAATAGAAAATTGAATAGAATAAAAAGAGCTGGCAATTAATGACTAAAACAACTTGTTCAAGGTTACAATATGATTTATTCCTTATTCATCTATGGTCATAAACGGATACACGAGATGAAAACATGTTTACTTGTTTACATAAATAGCATAAACATTCATCAAAACAGTAATCAATTGGCCCTTAAGAAATTTCCAATTAGATGTTTTATTTGTGATTAAAACGAAGTATTCTTACAAGGGCATACAACGGAGCAAACTGTTGTACTTGAATATTGAACAACAAATTGTAATCATTCACACACAAGAATAGAAAAACGACCTTATTAATTACATATTAACAATAGAATATCTAAGACAGGCATAGCTATGAATGAAGAGGTGTAGTGAGATCAGAATATTAAGGAATTTCGTAGGGTGATTGAATGATTGAACCATTGAACATTTTGTAAATTCAATTGACAATGTTTTCGATTCCCTATAGAATTCAGTCTAAGCAATGCTTGAATCTTGTTTGACGTTTTTTTCTACGTGATACTATTTTACTTTCAGATAAAATCTCTTTCAGCCAATTATTTAACAAGGCTTACTTATTACTTTGGTGGATCGTATAAAAAACGATACTTAAGCTCATAAGGTAAAATGGTCAACGTATCGAAAATTAGTTCTCTAAAAAGTCAATGACATTAATGAAGTGTTGAATATTTTTCATTCCGGACTGATTTCTCTTGTTACGAACAGATTATAAATTACACAACATGGTACTAAAGATGTTGACCATAGGAATACTATTTTAATCGTCATATCTAATAAACTGATGAATGCAACGTTGTGGCTAAGTCATCGTAAAAATATGTAATTCGTTTGGAGTAAACAGCAGGAAATAGACTAACGTTTTGATGATGAAGTTTATCGGGGATGTGATTCATTTATCGAAATAATACATTTCGGAAATCAATAATTGGAACGCATCTAACTAAAGAACAATCAATCAACATTTATTTGAGTTTGGATCGAGCTGTTATAATGACGCTAAGTAGCTACTCAAATCCTACCGACGTCCGAATTCAGATATCCCAATACGACCCCAAATACTATTCTGAAATCTCCTATATATCAGAACACAACGCCGTTAGATGAAGTTGTTTATGGTGTTGAGTACAGTAAAGAGGAACGCAGGAAGCAATCAAATGAAAAGCTTTACAGATAATACCTATTTATACATTTAGGTCGAATAGGAAAGAGTATCGAAGTCTGTGACATTGACAGTGAAGACGATCAATAGGAAACAATATTTGTAGTGACATTGATATCTAGGACGACCATAACATTGACCCGTAGGAATTAACCAATAGGAACTGAGCAATTATTCACTTAGGATATTAGATGAATATCCTAACACGAACACAATCAAAGAATAACTAAGCATTTTTATTTGTAAAATGAATGTCATCAACCCACTTATAACAATTCTATAAGCATTTGTATATGTACACTTTGAAGTATAGCCTTAAGATGCACGTGAAAATAGTTGGCTGGGATAGAAATAAGTTCATATAAGTCGAAAGTTGATCTATGTTCTTAAGGGATCAGAAATAATTAACATTTTTTCACTAATTCGTTAGATATTTGACAGTTTGTGCCAAAATTTAATTGAAATCAATCTTCTTACTCTGTTGTACACGTTTTACCATAGGTATGAAGTCATTTCATGCAAACGTATCACTACAAGTTGATAGCTTGAACCATTTTTATTTTAAAGTAAGCAAATATGCATTGATTCGCTCAGAATAATATGAATTCATATTTATTTCATCGGGTAATCTATATGTTGCTTATTATCTAATAATATGTAGGTGAATACCGAAATGGTACGTATACATTAATATACCTTTTTCAGTTTAGTTGGATATAAGCATACATATATGATGTAGTGGAAATGGCGTCGTGGGGTTCATCATCTTTAGAGGCTGCTTTAGATTCAATGTAGGGCTCATTACTTTAGTGGCCCCATCAACTGACTTCTCTATTTACGGACGTTCGAGTATGCGATGAAATAAATCTCCCCTTCAGTTTCTGTATATCATACTCAAGTGAACCTCTTTTGTGCGACAGTGGTAATTAGAAGCCAAATACAGATTCAGTTGAATTAGTTTATTTCAGGCAGTCGTTCGTTCAGAGAGACATAAGAATACAATACTTGAAAGCAAAGCAAACTGGAGAAGGTGACCCAGTCAACTGCATAAAATGAAGCATGACTCAGAATTCAAAGTCAGACAAAATAAACTAGACGTGTAATGAGCGAAGTAAGCGGTGCACACACATACACGACTAAAACCAATCAAGATATAAGCGAATAGTTGACAAGTTCGAAAGAACAGTGAATAGTAAGTCGAGCAGAATCGATTAGTTAATTTGTCCGAAGGATCGGGAAAAGCCCTGTGAGCTCGACGTAAAAGTATACGCACTATAGTATATATATATATATATATATATATATATATATATCAACATGGTGTCACGACGACAGGTCAAAATGGCGTCGACCGATCGACAATGTTAAATGATAATTGAAAAGCCCAAATGGCTGATTCGTGCAAATTTACAGTTGTAGACCGAATTGTTAAAAAATGAGCTCTGTTCACAAATAACATTATTATTACTGTGTGATATATTCGTACCAACAGAAATTGGCATACTTACATACTACTTAAACGTTAAATGTGATGTAAGCATGTTAAAATATAAACTAATAACTCTGTTGTTTTAAACCATATCTTTAAAGTTAAACGTATAGTCAATAGAAGAATTCATGTTACACGATAAAAATGATCGTTTATTGTTAAAAAGCGCTAATCTAACTTTATCCCTCATAAATAAAAAAACTAAATTTGTTCTAACGCCGCTATCTTACCATCATATTCTTTCGGTTGACTATTTTGTTCCGTTTCTTTGAATGAGGAACTATCTGATACATTCTCTGAAGTTATTTGTTGTGTTAAATCACCTTCCACTTCACTAACATCTGACGAATCAGAATCATTCGATGTTGGATCGTCTTGATCATCAGTTGATTCAGCTTGAATATCTAAATTAGTTTCTTGTTGTGGAGTATTTTTTAACTTTTCAGCTAAATCAAATTTTTCATTGTTTGAGCTTGTTTGAATAATCAATTCACCAACTTCTTCTAAATTATTTTCACTAGATTCCGAGGTTAAATCACATGGTTTAGATAGGTGTAAATCATCATCCATCCTTGATACATCTCCATCGGAAAGTTTCAGTGTTGATTCTGTATTAGTTGGTGTATCCGGTGTAGTAGAATGAGAACCGGTACGTGTATCTTGTGGAATGCTACTTTTCCTATAGGTCACATTATCTAATGTAGTAGTAGTAGTAGTGTCAGTAGTACTTTGGATTACATTGTCATTGTTTGCGTTTAATTGCATTGTATCCACAATATTTAAATCAATCGCTTTATTGTTTACAGACAGTTGAGATGTTTTTCTTGACAATGATCCATCTGATCGTGAATGTTGTTGTTTGTTTTCGTCAACTGCTTGTTGTTCCACTTCTAAAAGTGGTGGTTCTGCAGTGCCTGAACGTTTCTTCTCCAGCATACATCTTGTACGAATACTCTGGGTACCAAGACTATGAGATGTTCTGAAATTTTGGAAAAAAAACAGTGCAATCAATGAGTTATCAAGTATATTACACATATGAGGGAGATTAATAAAATAATTCTGATTGATTTCGATTGTGTATTCATGTAGCATGGAGTGAAATGAATATCAAGACAAGAAATTAGTATCAGTTCACAAGCAAAGCTAAGAACAACTTTAAATTGCTCATATATACTCAGTCAATTATTTTATTGGTCGAATTCGCAAGTATGGAACATTAGATTTGAAGGAACCACACAAATGAGATATGAATGTACTCCAAACTAAATACTTTTTCATTAATATAAATCGATTTATCAGCTGATGGAATTTCCGATCCCTCTATATTTAAACTCACCATCGTAAACATAATATATGTTTGACTAGTAATCGAATACAGGACGAGGGACTCGTCAAATTGATGTACCTGGATCTCGTTGCTGATTATACGCTGATATTCGTTTTCAATACCTAACGTTTTAAATCCAAACGTTCTAACCAATAAACTATATAGCTAAGGTACTCACTGACCTGTTCACTAGATATAAATGTATTTGTAAGGTCTCTTCGTTTTAAAATTGATAATATTCAGGACCACATGTATTTCCTGTGCAAATTGCCTATGTGCAGTCTTTTGTCACAGCTTTTAAAATGCTTAGTTCTGGTTTAAAAATGGAATTCAATGAAATCCTGGATTACTCTCAGTATGTAGATTTGACATTAGAGATCGATAAACTGTACTTTATAAAAGATAAAACTTGATCAAAAATTGCTTACCTTTACTTATCGTAATGAATTATATCCAGCATTCATTGTTACAGTACTATGTAATACCAAATGAAACCGTTTAGCTTAATATCTCTACTGCTTACTGGAGTACACTATCTATGATTAGTGCTGTATGTTAAGGTGCACAATCATTCACAAGGGTCTGGTAACAAAGTGAACTATTTTCTGTATTTTAAGAAACTTTAGCTGACTTTCATCAAATCAATCAAATCTTATTTAGAAACAATCTTATCACTGTAAAATGGATATTAACTTCTTTTTCGGTGGTTTCGTTACTTGGAGGTTACTTATTATTGAAGTTTAGTCAAAAAAACAACATTGTTGATAGATTTGACATCTGGAATGAATAGTTACCTACAATTTGGCATTGAATTAAGTAAATTTTTAAATTTATCAGTAGTAGAAAAATAATTTTATTTGTTAAATGATTTTGACTACTTCAATTCATTCAGTACCTACACATTAAAATAGCTAATCAGTCATCACTGGAACACCGTTAGAAACCTGGAAGCACTGGACGGCCATGCCGTCCCGGTATGGGACTCATCAGCAGTGAGCATTCACGACTCCTACTACTCACAGGATTCGAACCCGGGACCTTCGGTATTGTGCGCGAACGCCTAACCTCTGGACCACAGGGCCGGCATCCGTGTACGTAAATTTTGAGATGGTGGAGAAAACTTGTAGCTCAGGTGGATGATTGTGGTGGTGTTTTGTTCTCTGAGGTGGTTGTTTTGATTGTGAAGCTTTCACTGTTCTTCTGAACAACATCATCAGCACAAACTTCAGATAGAAGTGAAGCATTCGAATTTCTCCACGTTTGACCTGTAGCTTGTTCTGCTAACCTCGATCTTGATTGGTTGCTGTTGTCTTTTGACCTGTCGTTGTTTGCAACTTTGTTTTGATTGCACTCCCCTTTTGATCTGTTTCTTGATCCTATGATTTTTCTGGTTGGTTGATAGACTGAGTCCAATTCTGGTCTATCTAGAGATTTCGGGCCACTTCACCCATTGTCTTCGGTAGTTACTGCCTACTTCCGACAGGGTTGAACTCCACTGGTCACCGCCTCCTATCAGAATGAAACAGCCGTCTTTCAGTGCTTCCAGCTTTCTAATGGTTCTGCAATAATGATTGATTCATGATTTCAATGTGTAAAACCACTGATCACCATAAATCTAATTGAAAGAATCATTCCATAGTTATTCAACAATAGTTTTAAATAGACACTAATTCTACTATTTGTACTACTACAAAATCAACTACTACCACTACTATTACTACGACTACTACTACTTCTGTGGTGTGATTTTATCAAAATGGCTTGCTTGTAGGATGATCAGGAAAAAAATAAGTTTTCCAATATTCTGTTTCCGCATATTTTTTTCTCTCTCCTCCTCTCATTTACTTACTGTCATAACAAAATTAGCACGTGAATAATAAAACCTCTATGCAATTTACTTTCTTCCTCTTATTTTCATTACTTTGGAATTCACACAAGACTGTCAGATGATTAAATTAACAGCATGTGTAAAGGAAACTGTATGTATGTATATTAAGTATTTATCCTACAGAAAACTATATAAAAAATTTACCAAAATACCAGCAATCACCTAGTCGGAGAAGTTTTTAAAGAATGATTTAATGCATAGTTTGCAATTTGTTTCGTAATTTGATCTCAGAACAGAATAAGCTACGGGTCAACCGTAGAGAAATTCAAATACTTCACTTCTGTTATCTGAAGTTTTTGCTGCTGATGATGTTGTTCTGTTCAGAAGAACAATGAAAGCTCCACAACCAAAACATACAGCTCATAGGACGAAACATCACTACAATTTGATCTCAGCTAAAGTACTAATGAAATCCAAGAACCTGTAGTGAGTGTATTTTTATGTTGAGCCCACAAGGCTTGTCCCAAGCCTTCGGACTGATTAACCAATCCATTCTTCTCGAGTTATTATTCATTGGTCTGTTGACTATGTCTGTTATTTGCTCATATCTTGGTTGATTTTATTAGAGTATGTATGTGCACTGGTTACTGTGATTATCGCATGTCTCGCTTACTTTATTCTGACAATAAAAATACTTAGTCATGCTTCATCGCATGGAGTTCGTTTGCTCTCCCTCTTCGCTGCCCATTACTCAGTTTGTATGCTTTTTATTCTCGTCTGCCTGCTTTAATGAATGCGTGAACGATTGCATCCAATCGAATCTGTATTTGGCTTCCATAATTATCTCCGTCGCACAAACGGAGTTTGCCTAAGTAATGATATGGGGAAACTGAAGGGGAGATTTATCTTACAACATGCCCAACTGTTCGTAAATATGAAGTCAAATCGCTAACCACTAAAATAGTGAGCATCGCATCGAATCTAACGTAGCCACAAAGCCTTTTACAGTTATTTAGTCCTAGTACATGAGTCCTCATGTATGAGTACTTACTAGTTGTTTACTCCAAGTTGTTAACCGGATTTTTACTAAGAATGCATGAAGTTTAGACACCATAAGAGTGAAGTGTCCAACACCAGTGGTGATAATAACATTGTACCACAAGTTGTTTGCAATTGAAAATTAATCATTTTTCACCAACTATGAGATTTTAGTTGTTAATCGTTGATTATACATCTGGGAGCTTTTGTATTTGATTTCTGGTGGATTAGTAGATGTACAATTTTGAGGAGTTCCATAGTGAAATGAAAGAGCTATCCTGTAATTTTTGGTTTTTGCTGGTATCTAGAATTAAGTTCATTTTGGCTCGATTATTAATCACTTTCCTAATTAGTAAACTTTTAGTGTGGTAGGTAATTCGCCTCAGTAATATATTTCAACAAATTTACCTTTGTCTTAATTTTCCTTACAAAAAGACATATGCCTAATGAGCCTTAATTTTTATGACAGTGAATAATACTGATTTATTTTCCAATGTAGGTGGTCTTGGTCAATTCATCAAATAAGACTTGTCGGCGGCCTATGCTCCATTGGGGATAACAGGCGTAAGTAACATAAGGGGTGGTATG
>OX103973.1:39685958-39816954 GCA_944470395.2 Schistosoma turkestanicum | reverse complement strand
CCTTAATATACATATATATGTGCGTATATGTTTTGAAAGTCGTTTTAAGATGTATTTACAGAGCGTATTTCCAAAGAATGCACATTTGCTACGAAAGCCTAATCAAAATTTCGATATTGAGATCATAAAACACATTTAGGTATAATATATAAATAAATACTAGCTTTTACAACAAAAGCATTTCCCAGTGATGTGACATATGTAAAGAGTGAATTTGCTTGGAACAAACAGAAATGTCAATTAAACATCTTGAAGTACTGATAAATGATTTTAAACTATTTACAACTCCTGGCATAATATAGCCTCTATGTAGCTTAATTTATTTGTATAACTGAACCTGATCGGTCAAGATCTATCATTCAGTGAATAAATATAGAAACGATGGAAAAAATGACACTAAAATAAACCTAACTCTTATCTATCTCCTATTATTATTTGTAAGCAGATGTTACACAGACTCTAGCTTCTATTGTCAACATATATTTGTAAAGCAGAATTTCATGGGGAAAAAAAAGTAGGCTCACGCCAACCAAATAATGTGCATATGGGATTTCTATTCAACACCCTAATCAGTAGTATCATACACACTACATATGTGTTCAAAACATATGGGGATGGCTTAAAAATAAAAAGGAAGGGTTTAGGTTTTCACCTGAAGCCTAGATAACCTTTTTTTTCGCACAATAAATATATATCTATCTATTATTTCAAATGTACATTTTCAATCGAATCGACACACATTAAACAATAAACGCCTTTCAACATAGAAAGAAGTCACTAGTGATTTGTATAATAAAAAATTGAAAATTGTTGTTAAATTGCAAATTATTAAATCAAATGTTCAATGAGTTTTTTTTCTCTTGCCTTTTTAAAACAAAACATATTGTCTCTCTGGTTAAAAAATTACACCTGTTGCAAAATTTGTTTGTACAATGCTTCTGTATTTTGTTTGTTCAGATTACACTTTGAGAGAAAAAATGTACATGTACATATGTACATATAGATATCATAGAACAATTGGGTATGATTGTTGATATTGAACTAATGTTTTTTTTGTTTTGTCTTTCAAAAATGAAAGCAGCTGTTCAAATTTCAAGAAATGTTTTTTTGATGAAATAAGTGCATAACTTGGTATGATGTTTATATGTGATTTCTAAGACTTTCTCTTCCATTGTGTTCATAATTTACTAGTCATAGTGTGGTGCGAGCTACTTATAAGTAGTATATGGCCTGAGTGTAGGCGTAATGTCTGGCAGCAGAAGATGGGGTAAGATCAAGAAAGGAAGAGTGGGAACACAATGGCATTTGTATGAAACGCATGAATAGTGAAATGTCAGACAATGGATTGATGTTTGCAACAGGAATAGTCCAGTTCGATATGATGGATTGATATTTTGCAAATTAAAGATTTACGATATGGTTTTCCTATTTTAAGAATTTGAGATAAATGCAATTCGGTTGCTCTCACCTGTGTTCTCCTTCACTACAATAGTATTTACGTATAACTCTGGTTAGTGCCCCTCTGGGATTACTCCCAGTCCCAGGCCCGTATAATGGAGGACGTTTGGGCACGCGGCTAGAGATTCTATCCAGTAGAAAAACAAACTTGCTAGAAAAACGGTAAGTCAAAATAATAGTTCTCTGGTTGTTGGCCTAAGCGTGAGTAAGCAAGTGAGAAAGTATTTAGATATGATGTCTTCACTAAGGCTAGGTGATATGACTGAGTGAAGTTAATGTTTTTAAAGTCATGACTATTGATAAATAAGTCGAAAACTACTACCTTACTTCTTGATAATTATTACTTATGTATAACTGTTTTCACAATCAAGTTCCTTTTGAATTAGTCATCATACAATTATTCTTTTCAGAGAAATCATCGATAGATGCATGCAACTCAAAGCAAAATAGACGGCGAAACTCATCTAGACGTGTATAAATTTGTTGCCAAATATTCTATGAAGATTATATCTTAGTATGCAGAGTTTCGTGGACTTCATATGCAGTGATTAATGGTTAGAATTAGTTTAATCGGCTTAATAAATTGTAGTGCCTCCACATATATTCAAGTTTGCTTACATTTAATTTTGTTAAGCCCTTTCGATTAATTTATTTAACCAAGCCATTTGTATTGCAGCAATTTGTATGTACCATTCTTTCTTATTATTGTCTGGTTTGTATGAGCTCACATGACGTGTCCCACTTGTCATTTGATATTGTCAACTATTCGTCGCTTTTATTCATGTGTGCCTATTTCGCTAGTCGCATGTCTGCCTTATTTCTATCTGACTATATATTCTTAGTCATGCTCTATTTCTTTGAGTTGGCTCATTAGCCTTCTCCAACGCGCTTCTCCAATTCACGTCGTCTCAACCCTTTTATTCACTGCTTCTCCGCTTCGCTTTGTGGTGTATCAAAATAAACATATTCATCACTCCGAGTTCACCTTCTGATTTTTAAACCGTCAGACGCTATTTGGCAACGATTGTCTGAACGAGTTAATTACCGAGCTTAAGAACACGTCGAAACTGACACACAAAATATCTGTCCAAATATGATTTTAAAATGTTGTACAATTACTTTATCCTAGCACTTAGCAGAAAAATTAGCAACTTAAAAGGTTTGATAAAATCAACTTTATTCCATTTTTCATTGGGTTTGAGTAATTCAACAGCTACAGTTTATATATATATATATATATATATATATTCCGTTTTGCAGTAAAGTTATCTAAGCATTCAACTTTCAAGTATCAAACTACAGATTCGATTTGTAATCTGGGATTAGTCTTGTGTTTTCGATAATCAGTCAGTCAGCACTTTTGAATGCTTCAGTGTAAAAGAGTTGTTGAACAGGATTAATTTGATGTATCTTAGGTCACTAAAACTCAAACTGACAAATTTTCATGTCTTATGTATTACATTACAGTTAAATTGAATTTCTTTTTAAGATGTATCTAGATTATTAATGAAGTACTTTTTTGGTATAACAGTTACTTACATGTTTGATTGAATTTTCACAAATGTTTTAGATTGCATGTCGTTTGATACAAATTTAATTGTTAGTTTAATGAGTTTCTGGAGTTTTTGAAGTTTCATAGTTAACATTATGGACTGAACGTAGTTAGACAACGATTGTACGAAATTCTTCAGTTTCGCACAGTTTATACTCTACCATTGATCGAAATAAAGACTTTAGTGTATTATTGTAAGTGTTTAACTTACAGACTACCGGATCTACATTTAGTGGCTTACATCTCTAACTTCGATCAACTTCCTACACTGACCCGACCATTTTCCATGGTCTCAGTAAGTAACTATGTCACATTTGATATGATCATGGCTTCTTACCAAGAGTAACGGAATAATCTCTCAGTCTCAATTATCAGTGAGCACATGTTCATTATCAGTACAGTGGGGTTCGTGAATACTGCTGAACTTCTTAATATTCTATATCATAAATTGATCGTGAGTAAACAAATACTGATTACAATGAAACGCGTACACTATAAGATCACTGCTCAGTGATATAGATAATAAATAGCAGTCACAAATCAAAGGTCATGAGTTTGATCCTTGTCAGGATTATTGATACGTAAAGCTTAAAAGTTTCCTGGTTTCGAAAAGTTGTCTAGCTAAGGTTACAGTTAACGTATTCATTCCTTTTCATTGGTAACTTGAATTAGGAGCTGATATATACCGAAAATTATGTAATAAAATTGACTCACTTGTATTCCTGGTAATGTACGCGGAATTTGAACAGCCTCATTAAATCTTGCCATTCTTTTGACAGAACCTAGAAAAGTAGCAAGAAGAATGAACTCATTTCATGCTTAACAAATTGAATTGGTTTAAGTGAACAATTATCATTACTAACAGTTGAGGTCATATTCAGTGTCATTATGACATAATGAACACTATGATTTTTAAATCCCATTGATATTTTATGAGATAAAAACTTGTTTATGTCCTGTCAAGCGCTATTATCACTACACAATCCTATGATTAATACTCACTAAATTCTAGCAGAAATTAACAGATATCAATGATTAAAAAATTATAAAAATTATTTGTATTTAACTGACAGTAAGCGATGAAAAACTCCACCTGGAGCGCCTCTGAGGCTACTACTGGTCCCAAAACCGGATAAAGGAAGAGGGTGTGACATAATGTTAGCGACCCAATCCCGTAAAAGTCCAACTCGCTCAAGAGATGCTAACAAAAAAAATAATTCGTCGGTCGGCGGCCTATGCTCCATTAGGGGTAACAGGCATAAATAAGTAAGAAAGTAAGTTTTACCGAAGCTCGTTTTGCTATAAACATTAGAAAATTAGACTTACATGTACCTAAAAAAAACTTTCTATACCGGTAATTTTATTCTGAGTGTAATTTCTTCCAGTTACCATTTCATTTTATTAAATGTTATTTCCCTGTTATACGGTATAATTGTTGTATATACATATTGTTGTATACATATAAATCACTGTCTTCAACGAACTACAGTATGTACGAAAACATTATCAAAACTTTTTCTTGTCAGAATACAACGATCCATAGCATCACTGCTATTCAATATCCAGTGTCGAAAGCATATTTGCATCGATATATATATATATATATATATATATATATATATATATATATATATATATATTTATAAGAATGAAACTATTGGCAAGAAGATCACTTGATTGAACCACGTATCGTGTGTCTCCAGGAAATTTAACTGAAATATGGAGCGAGTTACTATTGAAAAAATGAAAATTGATCTTACACATGTGAAGTGATGTTATACAGAATAACCTTTTTATTCTTTAGAAATAAACGTTTCCACCGAACTTCTAGATAATTTTTTTGGATTCTAACATGTTAATAAATGGCATAGCGCACTTTACGCCTTCAATAGAATATCCATCAATTTGATTTTGATTATTTACGATTTAAACTGACAATGTACATTGGGGGCGTTCTTTATGAACCTGCTTTTGACTAACACTGTAACAATCTGTTTGCTGTGGAACACATAACAATTGAATAATATCAACGCTTTCTCTTTCAAAAAAAAAACGAACATGAAATGGCAATGCGTAAAAGTATTAACATTATTTTACATGTCAGTAAACGTCAACCACGTTACTTATCATTTATTTTTATCCTTTGAGTAAATGTGAACCATTATTATATTAGATTCCTTTTTGCTACCATAATGGATTTATCCTACCGGTTATTCAGAAATAAAACTCACATTAAATCAACTTACCTAATTGTCGTTTCAGCTCAAGTATTGTTCGTTCCCATTCTTTTCGTTTTGCACTATTTGGAAACATTATCTCATAACGTTCAATGCCTTCTCTGGATAAAATTCAAAAAATTATGTATATATATACATATATATAGGGCTTAATATTACAGACAACAGAAACTGTCAGTTACTGGACATTATCAATCGTTTATATGATCAGAATGATGAATATTTGGAAATTTTGTCAAACGGTGAAATTTAGTCATTATGAGAATGGGACAAATATCACCTATGTAACTTGATGATGAACACCAAATCTCATGAACAGATTATGGTTTGAAATGTAGACCACTGTTAATAATTTGAGAAACACTGTATTTACTGTGAAGCCTAATTGTCTTTGATATTTTTGAAACTGATAACAACCAAGTTTATCTACTACGCTTTTGTAAACGAAAGATAGGATTCTAACTAATCGGTACATATTCTAACTGTTATATATGAGGATACTTTCGTAAAACTTGTGTTCTTTACAGCCCTTCATTAAAAACATATTGTCGAGTATTTGAAAGTATACTATGCTGTCAACCGATAGTAACCTTGTTTGTCATTGAAAATGTAAAACCAACGTGTTGCAAATAAAACTGAATGTGAAATAAATGAATATTTTGTTAAATAGGTAATCAGAAATCAGGTAGAATTTCTATTCAGGATTTAGAGTCTGGGATTCGAACTGGGTTTAGAAATAAGAATGAAGTGTTAACAATTACAAAATACAAGTAAGAAATTTAGTAAACAGTTGTTCAGTAACGTTGTACGGATAAAAATATCTAAATTTGCCTCTGATGAATCTTCGTTATACTGATTAAGTATTTCATTGTCGATCTATTTTCAATATAAATGTAACTAAAATTTGTGATTATCAATTTATATTACGGGGTTGTGAAGATTGTTAAGTTACACATTTTTGAAACCATGAATCGATCAATGTTAGACAACCATTAGTTTTTTTCTTGTTGGTATTTTTTCGCTCCCACAGTAGGTTGTTTCAGGTAGTGTTCAGATCCTTTGGTCGCTTCACTTATCTTGGGAGTTTCATCAGCACTGATGGCCTGGTGACTGAACAAATCTCAGCATGGATACAGAAGGCCTGGTTGGCTTTTGTTAACTTGCGTCACTTATAGCGTAGGTGAGATATCTGTTTACTAACCAAAGGACGAGTCTACTGTGCAGCAGTTCGCTCCATCCTACTTTATGAACGTGAAACATGACCGGTAAGAGTTGAGGATATTCGTAGATTATTAGTATTCGATTATACATGTCTTCGAAGTATTGCTCACGTATCTTGGGAAAAACTGTCTTTAGGAAACGAGTACTAGGTACGGATGACAGATCAATAGATGAAGTAATGAAACTTCATCAGTTGAGGTGGCTGAGACATGTGTTACGAATGCCCAACCATTGACTGCCTCGACGGGCAATGTTTTGTGGTGTAGGAGTAGGTTGGAAGAAAGCTAGTTGTGGCCAAACCAAAACCTGACACAAATCCCTGAAATCACTGGTAAGTGGAGACTACCTGGTTGGGGTCCATGAAACATTAGTAACCGATGGTTAGAGATCATGAATGATATGATTTAAAGTCGTTTTCGATGGTGCACGTGAATCCACTCTTTGTGTTCTCTGGAGTTCTAATCTTCTGAATTCCTCACCACCTCTACTATTTTCTTTCTAATTTTTTCTCACTGAACTATACTTCTTGAGTAATATCTTCGAGTCCTAATTTTCTTCATTACTGATAATACTTCTACTATCTCTACTACTTCGGTATTGGAATTATCAGTTGCGTCTCTGTGCTGCTAATGTAGTTTGGCAACTTGAACTTATGCACGCACGTACGAAGATCTACGTTGTAACTGACTGACTGACTGACTGTGGGAGAGAACAAACGAGATTCCAGTGTAGAAAGAAATAAGGAAGAAGTGCTTGTAGTGGATAGGAGACACATTGAAGTAAGCATTCTACTAAGTCACAAGACAAGTCTTCACTTAGTGTTCTCAAGCTCAAAGGAAAAGAGGAACAAAAAGAGACACAATACACTGAGAAATGGATGAGAAGAATGATAAAAAATTGGACGAAACTGGAAAGGGTGGATTAGGACAGATTAGGTTGAAGAATACTGGTTGGCTGCCTATGCTCTATTGGGCATAACAGGTGAAAGTAAATAACTAAGTTTTTATCAAGCTAAAGGCTGATCATCATTTTGTTATGAATTCCTTGTAACAGTTCGTTAGACTCTATATATAAACTCTGATTAGTTTTTCACAAGTGTAAACATTTTTCATTCATACCTATTTCTATCCATGTTATTTGAAAGCGTTATGAAAGGATTTCGACTAATTTATTTAACCAAGCCACTTATTATAGCAATAACTTATATGTAACATTGGCTTTTACTATTGTCTGGTTTGTATGAGATGATACAACTGAATATTGCTTACACGCCTACGCGCATATTCATTCTATTCACTTTAATGTTAATCTCTTAAATGTCTCGATGACTCGATATTTCCCTATGTATATATACGAACAATTTAATCTTATTAATTCATTCGCCGATCCACTCATTCGCCCGCTAGTGTGCCTGTCCTGCCTGCTTGTGGGTCTGCCGGTCCATTTTATGGTGTGTTAAAAATAAACGAATTCAACACTTCGTATTTGCCTTCTGATATATAACCGCCAGATTGCCTAGACGAGCGAATGACGAAGCTTAAGAACACATTGAAATTAGCCACCACAATAGTTCGAAATATAATTACACCTACATGTATATACTACTTACTTGCTAGTAGCTGTAAAAATGGACGTATTACCGGGCATTGGGGTTGTTGCATTTCTGGCTGTACGTAAATCTTCAAGTTCTTTTTGTATAGACATGTACATTTTACGCACTACAGCATCTAGATCCTAATAGTTTTTCAAAAAAAGATATCATAAATCAATCGGAAATTATAAACAAATATGAAAATTGAAATTTGAAACATTTGAAATAGATATATATATTACAGTTTGTTTGAAATACTTGGAAGAAATTACTAGTTCGCTGTATGATTCGTTTAAGGTAAAAATGTTTCCTCCGCAGTGTTCAGATTTGACATCTTACTTTGCATAATATATTCAGTCAATTACTTGTGTGTCGGTAGAGAATAATTTGTAATTTAATATTCTAAAACCACAACAAAAAAATTCTTCAAATATTGACATTTAGATTTAGCGTGAACACAAAAAATATGAATGACAGTTGAAATGACAGTTGTTAGACGATTAATGTAAGCTATTTGTTTTTGTACAGGTTTGTATAAATACAGAGTTACAGAATATTATCTTAGAATTCCTTTATAGTGCAATATTTCGGTATGATATTTCAGTATAATACAAAGTCATAAGAAAATTTCCTATCCCATCACACATATTAAGAGCTTATAAAAAAGACTGGATGACTACTTTGTAAAACTAATATAAATAACTTGCAAGATAGGGTTGTGGAGATTGTTGAGAGTTACTTTCATTGAAATCATGAATTGATCAATGGTGGACCATTATTAGAAACCTAGAATCACAGGACGGCCGTTTCGTCCTGATACGAAACTCATCAGCAGTGCACATCCACGACATTTGCGCGAACGCCTAAACTCCGGACCACTGAGCAGGTATCTAACAGTTTTAATGTCTAACTTTGATCAGTTCACGGTCTAGCTCTAACTCATCAATTGTCTTCACTGAGCACTGCTTTACACCCGAATTAGTTTGAACTTCACTGGTCACGAGTTCTTATTAGAAATCCGAGAATTTTTTGACGAAGCTTGTCACTAGTGAGCACATAATAATTTGCATAATAAGACTGTCTAGATAAAAGTAACTCAATAGTATCCTGGGAGTCGTGGAAGTCGTGGTTGAGCACTGCTGATGAGTATCATACCAGGACGAAGCGGCCATCAAGTGCTTTCAGTTTTTTATTGGTGTTCTAACAATGATCGATTCGTGATTTTATTAATGTGAGGAAATAAAATATTTTCTATTGAATATGGAAACTTTGAGCACAACACGTAATTAAAATGTATCCTGAAAATAATCGTTCAACAAGCCGTGTTTTATCAGTTTGTGATATCATTGGATCTGGAAACAAACATATTTATTACTGTGGTGACTTTTTGTTCTCTAAGCAGTGGGGTTTTAGTTGTGGAGCTTTCATTGTTCTACTTCTGAACGCAACATCATCAGCACAAACTTTAGATAGCAGTGAAGCATTTGGATTTCTCCACGTTTGACCTGTAGCTGGTTCTGTTCAGAAGAATGATCAAAGCTCTACAACCAAAACAACATCCAGCTCAGAGAACGAAACTTCAAAATAATCAACCACTTGAGCCGCAAATTTTCTCCATCATTTCAACATTTATTACTCTATTTAAAAAAGCATAGATAATTTAGTGTATATAAATTTGTAGACTACATGGGGTATCTTCGTCAACGGTTATGAAAAGATCAGTTAAATCAAACTGCAGGTCATTAATACAGGTGTAACACTGGGACGAATATCAAGCTTCTTCCAACTAGTTTAAACTTATAAATCTAAAGTATATTTCTCAGGAAAATCATTAGCTTTTTGATATTTCACGTATTATGTTTAGGTAATAAACCTGAAAGTAGGTTTCATAAAATTCAAACAAATTTTTAATCTTGAAAATGTATTTCCAGTTTGTTGATAAGTTATTTCAAACTAAATGAATTGTAATTAATCTCAGTGAGATACATTGGGAAAATATTCTTCATCGTTTTAACTTTCGAAACAAAACTGTTAATTTACATAAAAAAGTATCAGTGGTTCTGTTTATTATACAAGAACCTCTGGTCAGTTAGGACTCATCAGTATGACGTACTGGTAATATTAAGTTAAAATTATACTGCTAATGAGACTCGAACTTTCATTACTTAGTTCAAGTCTGTATAGCTCATATGTGACTACTAAGGTTGTCAAACGGATGGGTTAGCGTTCGAATTCATCAAAAGAGGTATCACTGACCTCAAAAGTCTTGGTTAGCTTTGCTGACCAGAGTCACAGAAGCATGAAACCTGGGTTTAGGGTTTACGTATCGACAAGCCACAACTACTTAACACAATGAAATGATGAAAGAGATGTAGGATTACAGTCGGTCGCACTGATTTTTTATTGATAAGTTTCGATCAGTAATTGAAACGACTGGAAAACATCAGAGGTGGTCAGTACTCAAAGATCAATCAGTCGTAAGTTATTCCTTTTTCGTACAAACAATATAAATTACCATTAGCTCTATTTGATACTGAGAGGTGAGAGTAAAAAATATTTTTGGGAAATAATATTATTGCTTGACAAGCATCTTATTAGAATTAGATACAACGCCATTTTTGAGCATACACTATTTCCAAAAATATATCGATTATATTCTGTATGGTGATTAACTCAGTATCAAACGAATGAATTCAATGTGACTAATTCTCGGCATGATATTTTATGATAAATCATACAGACTACAATATATCCACCTATTTACTCATAGTTATCCCTCTCTGATCATCGTTATACTGATATATCCTGAGGTTAAGTGTTCACGCGCAAGACCGAAGCCATTGGGGTCGAATCCTGCGAGGAGCAGGAGTCTTAAATGCGCACCGCTGATAAATCCCATCTCAGGCTGTCCAGCGTTTCCAGGTTACTAATAATGTTCTATCAATGATCAACTCATGATTTAAATTTGTAAAATATTGATATACCGTTTGAAGTGTTCATATGCAGAATTTTTAGCATACTCATTAAATTATATAGCTGTTTGAACTGTCAACATTTACCCGTCCGATGATAAACCCTTTAATTTAGACAATAAATGTAAAAAAACATGATTGCTTCATCCTATGTATGTATGATTGTGTGTACAAATACCGTGACTTTATTTGAAGACATCCTATAATTCATCTAAAAATTAACACCATGATGTATGATTTTAATAATTTGGGCATATTTATTGATTTACAACTAAAACATAGTATGCGACAACTCGCCTACACTACAGAAACATGTATTTGTGTTTTTTATCATGTAAATATACATGTAGTAGTACATGTGACTACTTTCATAATGTCTAGCTTGAAGGTAAAAAATTAAACCTAGTCCAAAATCATCATATATCATCAACTGGAATAATACATGTGTTCTATCATAGATAGTAATATTCATCTCAATAAATCAATGGTTGGTTGTCTGTAAATAGGAAAGGTATTGTGTAGACTAATTCTCTGATTTATTATTTCAAGTTATTTATTTTGAAAAAAGCAATAAGATTTAATTTTGAAGCTAAGAACTACTGATGAGTAGTTTGTTATGCTAATTGATTGTGAAACTGTCTAGTCCTTCAGTTTGCATACGATTCTACCGATCAAATAACAGCAAACTCAGTAGTCTAGTTGATTTCACATCAAATAAAAACCGTCTTTCTAAAACTCATTGATCAAAAGTATTCGATAAATATCCTTGAACCTACAGTTTATTCGAGTTACCAAAGCAAGTGTTTTTGGTACCATTCAGATTAAACCAGCATTATCCAACTGCTAGAAGTCCTGTACTGGGATGAAACAGGTTACCGAATGTTATCTAATCAAACTTAATCCCTGATGTTAATTATAAAACTAAATAACCTCCAAAATTCTTATACACTAAGATAGTTTTTTATAAGAGAGAAAATGTTAGGATATTCATCCAGTATCCTAAGAGAACTATTAGTCAGTTCCTATTGGTTAATTTCTACTGGTCAATTTTATGATCCTCCTGCAAATGTTGTTCCCTATTGGTCGTCGTAACTGTCAATGTCACAGAATTGGATGCTGTTCCTATTCAACCTAACTGTATAAATACGCATTGTCTGTAACGTTTTATGACCCGAACCTGGACTCGGATCCCTAGTCCGTGATCCTGATTCTCTTCTGAACTCGGACCTCGAACTTTCTGGATGTTTTTAGAATACAGGTTCTACTTCATATCAAGTCTTCTTCCTTTAGTCAATGGGGGGTTTGTGACAATCAGATTAGAGTAGCATGTCGTGTCGCTCTCGTTTTCTGACTAAGGTAAACTCGTAATAATTCAAGCATAACAAATTGACCTGTTTACGTATATGAGTAACAGAAAATATAACTGATTACTTATAAAACGACATTTTGTACCTGATTGTATGTAATATCGCTTTAACAACACACTAACATTGTTACACTTACTTTTCCAATCTGACAAACAAAACATGGGAAATGTGTATCATGAAATCAAGTTTGGTAAAAGAGAAAAAGAATAAGGTTGAATGTTATTGATGAATTTTGGCATATGATTAGGAGGTTACAGAGAAAAAATGATTTATACACAATATTTTATATGTAAGTCAAGTCAAGTGAATGAATACCTCCTAATAAAATGGTATGTATTCTATGTAATGACTTGTTAGCGTGCAACAAATAAAAAATGTCAATAGTATATAATCATGGGTTAAACTAATTAACTGAAAATCAGTTGAATAGTAGTAAGACAAATTGAACTTTGATTGGATTTGTTGATTTCATTGCAAAAGTGTTAACATGGTGTAAACATGGTGAACTATTGTATATCTATATGTTAGATTATATTTTTTTTCTGGTTAGTGTTTTGTTGGCAAGTTAGTTTTTGACGGAATGGGGTCGTCAACCCCATGTCCAACACTCCTCCTTTACCCAGATTCCAGTGGAGGAAGAAATCAGGAAGAAGCGGTGGAAGTGGATAGGAAACACACTACGAAAAGTACCTAACTGCGTCACAAGACAAGCCCTAACATGGAACCCTCAAGACAAAAGGAAAATAGGAAGGCCAAGGAACACATTACGCCGAGAAATAGAGAAAGATATGAGAGGAATGAACAAACATTGGACAGAACTGGAGAGGGAAGCTCAGGACAGAGTTGGTTGGAGAAAACTGGTGAGCGGCCTATGCTCCATTAGGGGTAACAGGCGTAAGTAAGTAAGTAATGTTAGATTATAAGTTACATATGAGTGAATAAACATAACTGAAACAACAGTCAAATAGTCTGAGGTGTTTGTGTTAGATTGTCTTTTATAGATTTATTCAATATATGAAACAAAATGACTATATGTGTGTAATTGAAACAATTATCTCAGTAATAAAGATTTAAATTATTCGAATGTTTGGTTAAGTAAATTCCTCTGGAACAGTTCATCAAAATCAGCTAACTTCGTGCTTAAACTAAATAGGAAATCATCTATACGCTTAGTAAATTAAACATTTTGTTACTCAAGTAATAATATTCTTTTAACATGATATTTGAACATCAAAATGTGCAATATAGGGTTGTGAAGACTGTTGAGTCACTTTGAAATAATGAATCGATTAACCTTTGACCTTTATAGGCAACCTGAAAGTAGAGGATGGCCTTTCCGTCCTGATACGGTACTCATGAACAGTGCGCATCCACCAATGGCTATCCACAGGAATTTAACCCAGGACCTTTAATATCGTGAGCGGACGTTAAAAATCTAGACCACTGACCCTGGATTCAGCGGCGTTATTATCTAACGTTAATCACTCCAAAATCTTGGGCCAATCCCATCCACTGTCTTCGGTGAGTACTGCTTCACACGCGAATAAGGTTAAACTCTACTGGTCACGATTTTTCACTGGAATTTGGTGCAGCTTCTTCACAGAGCTAGTCACTATTGAGCAAATGATAATTTTCGTTAAAGTGTTGTGGATATTGCTAAGTTTCAATGAAGTCATGGCCAGTGGAGTTCAACAATGTTCGGATGTGAAAGCAGTGCTCACTGAAGACAGTGTTTAAGGTTGCACAAGACTTTGAATTAATCGAAGTTTGACATTAACACCGTTGGACGTCAGCTTAGTGGTCCAGAAGTTAGGTGTTCGTGCACGAGACCGAAGGTCCCTGGATTCAATTCCTGTTGGTAGCGGGAGCACTGGACCCGCTCTGCTGGTAAGTCTCACACCAAGATGAAACGGACACCTATTGCTTTTAGGTTTCTAACAATGGTTTAACGTGAATCGATTCATGATTTCTTAAAAAACATCAAAACGTATCAAAATTTGGCTTTGATTTTAGATAATTCATTTAGATAATTCATTATAAAAAGTAACTAATTAGTAGTTTCTTAATAAATGTGAAACTCTGTTAAACTGTTTTTATGTAAATAACTTTATTTTAATTGTCATTTCATACTATCAAAAAAGTTTACAGATTAATACTGATAGTCGTAGATGAACTTGCGTATGTGATCAGTTTATGAATTCAATAAGATAGTAATGACTGACGGTAACCATCATTCAGTTTACCCATAAATAAATAAGAATGCAAAACTAGCTCTTTAAGTGATAAAATTACAAATACTCAATTTATTAAACAACCTCAGTCAGTTTACGAACGTCTACATAGTTTGTTCACTTAGATCCGTGTTTAAGTAAAACTTTGTCTTAGGAGAAACGAATTAAACCAGTCTCAGCCTGTGGTGCGCGCTTCTCATAAGTAGTATATGACGCGAGTGTAAACATAATGTCTGGCAGCAGAAGATGGGGAAAGATCAAAAAAAAGGAAGAGTGGGAACACAATGGAATTTGTATGAAACGCATGAACAGTGAAATGGCAGACAACGGATTGATGATGGATTAATGTTTTGCAAATTAACGGTTACGATATGGTTTTCCTAGTTTACTGAGTAACTTTGTAATTTTCGTTAAATACAATTTGTTTGCCCTCACCTGTGTTCTCCTTCACTACAAGCCGACAATAAGGATTTTTTGAAAGTGTTAGGAGTCATTATATCGATACGATATCCCATCCTAAACTGCTTACATAAATGGAAGGCCTGTTTGTACAATCTACTACCCAAAAGGTGAATACTTCATCGAAATTTCATTTGCAAAACAAGCGTATTCTCATCTCTCTTCTTCCGCCTAGCTTCTATTTCTCAAAACATTCAGAGCACTTTGTAAATCCGGATTCGAAAATCTTTGCTTCGACCGTAACTTCATGATGACAATCTGCTGAACATCCACTCCATACTACTTACAAGTTCTGCCGTGAGTAGTAAACAATACACTACTATTACTTCAGTCATTAATAAACACAGATAAACATGTTATATCTGTTGAGAGAGAGAGAGAGAGAGTAGATAAAGAGCTAAAATAAATATATCATCATCATCATATAAACCATCTTACACAATGTCGATAATCCAATCTCGCTGAAATATTTTCAATTTCAGCTAATAATGCTAGATCTTTTTTATCTTTTACCTCTTTATGTTGTCCAGTTGGTTCAGGGCCGACATCTAAACCTTTAGAAAAGTAATTAAAAAAAAACAGAAAAACAATGTTGATTAGTTAAATCAGTAGTATATATATGTATTTATTAGCAAAATAAAATGTATATATCTTTTGAAATACAAAATAAATTATTTCTTTGGCGTATCTCTAAATTTGCATTATGCGGTTGTGAAGATTGTTAAGTTACACATTTTTGAAACCATGAATCGATCAATGTTAGACCACCAGTGAAGTTCAACCTGTTCGGGTGTAGGCAGTGTCTACCGTAGACTGTGTATGAGGTTGCGCAACTCCGTGAATTTGATCAAGTTAGACATTAACACCGTTAGATACCGGCTCAGTGGTCTAACGGTCACGGCACTCTCGCACAGTACCGAAGGTCCTGGGTTAGAATCCTGCGAGGTGCAGGGGTCGTGGACGCGCACTGATGAGGAGTCCCATACCAGGACGAAACGGCCGTCCAGTGCTTCCAGGTTTCTAATGGTGGTCTAAAATTGATCGATTCATGGTTTCAAAAATGTATTTCTAAATGTATCTAATTGCTGATTGTTCGTAAAATTGTAGAAATTAATTCAAAGAAAGTTTGAATTGCGGAAAAACATATCAATGCAGCATTGATTGACGCGAGATAATCTTGCAGCTTCAGTTCTACACATTAATCCTAGATCCAGGACTCCTTACAATCAATCATCTCTAACCACATACCACTGAGAAATGATGTTTTTCTATGATTTTCCGACATATTTCAATAAAACATTTTCGCTTTCCATTACACATTAACTGTGTCTGGACTAGAGCAGAGATAAGGAAGCACTGGTCAGGTACTGTATGCGACTCCACAGTAGTATAGATTCATAACTTCACTTAGGAAAGAACTTTTCTCGCAGAAGTGTACCATCAAAAAAGTTTCACAGTTATAACTTGAATTAATCTATGACTTCATGTGGTCATGATTTCAATTTGAATTGGGGAACAATCTTCATTTCGATAATCAAACTAACAGACGTTCAATTTCCATTTTTATTAATTCTGTTGACTTTGTAATTTGACATTTATCAGACATATTAAATCTTGGATCAATGTTATCAGTAAAAGCATATCTCTTTATCAATTAATTTCACAGTATAATGTGTTGACTATATTTTCGAAATTCCTCTATTTCAGACAATCAGACGGATAGATAGATAGATAGATAAGTAGAAAGAATAAATCTTACTTCAATTTTAACATTCTCTCTAATAGACTTTAGATTTTTATTGAGAACATTCACTATGGTAAACATTCACTAAGAATATTAACACGAAATATTGTTAGTAATAATGATTACAATGTTAAAGTGAGATTATTTTGGACAATGGAATTAGTTAGTATACTAGAAATCACTCAAATTCTAATAAATTTAAGTACACACACACAGAATGAATCAAATAGGGTTGTACATAAACGATGGCAACCTAAATACTAAAGCATGCATTTGATGTTATAAAGCTTACAATACTTTTTGGCAATAAGATTCTCTATGATAATTTGTGTCAGTTGAAGTAGTGTCATTCCTATAGAGATTTGATAAGAAATGGAAAAAAAGCATCTTAACTGATGAATACTGTTTTTTTTTATAATAAAATGAATTCCGTTTGATTAACTAGGCAGACATCATAACATAAACTGAATTAGTATAATTACTATAGGTGGATGGTGGCTAGCAGTGGAATTCAGGACGTAGGTTTTGTTCTGCTTGGGACCCATCAGCTAGACAGATGTTTATGCATCAACTCTGGGATGCAGGTGTATATTCAGTTCCAAATTTCACTGCCCACCACCATCCACCGATGCCAATCATGTTTGTGATTTGATGACAAAACCGAGACCAACCGGAGAGGATGTAAATATGCCTACTGTTGTACTAATCATCAAGAGGTAGATACAAACAGCCATTACGAACAAATGAAATAGTATTATTTCGTAAAGATGTTTTATGTAAGCAATCTACGGGTGTATAACAATCATAGGTAGGATTTCAACGAGTTCAACACAACGATTACAAGATAATTTTTTGAAGATAATAAATTTATGTGTTTTGATGGAAAATTATCATTAGAATTAACCTTCTGACCTTGAACAGACATTTTTATCATTTACATAGGATAAGAAAATGTTATGAAATCTTTCTATTAGAAATAATGCATTTAGACTGTAAAAAATATTGATTGAACCCCTAAACGCTTTATTTATTTTGAATGGTCAGTGAATTTTTTTCACGAAAGACATAACAATACGAACAATGCTTTGTTTTCGAACACCTGACCAACTTCTGTCTTTCATGTATAAAACATTCAAGTCGACAAGTTCTTTGTAAATTTTAATTCTTTGAGAGAAAGTGAGAAAAACTGCATTATGCAAAATAATTTGTAACTATAGTCAGGACTATTGAAAAGGAATTTTTTATCTGTACTCTAACAAATTAGTTTAAATCATTTATTTACACCTTGTTTATATGATAAACGTCTTTTGCCTACTATTTTTCATCATAGAGATAGTTGTTTGTTACTGAAATCGTCAATGGTTAGACCACTATTAGAAACCTGCAAGCACTAGACAGTTGTTTTGTTCTGGTACGCAACTCATCAGCAGTACGCATCCACGACCCCTGCAGCCCGCAGGATTCGAACCCAGGATCTAACCACCGGACCACTGAGCTAGTATCCGACGGTGTTAATGTCTAACTTGATCAATTCACTGAGTTGCGCAACCTCATAGACAGTCTACGGTAGACACTGCCTACACCCGAACAGGTTGAACTTCACTGGTCACGACTTCCCACTAGAAGTCGGAGAAGATTACTCACGAAGGTAGTCATTAGTGAGCGCAGGTAATTTGCATTACGGGGTTGTGAAGATTGTTAAGTTACACAATTTATTTTGGATGAGTGCTGCTGAGGAGTCCCATACCTGGACGAAACGGCCGTCCAGTGCTTCTCCAGGTTTCTAATGGTGGTCTAACATTGATCGATTCATGGTTTCAAAAAAAAAGTTAAACATTTATGTAACCTACTTTTCAATATTCTTAAGAAGATAATTTATTTTCTAAAGGTTTTTCTGTTGTTATTGTTGTCAAAATGTACACACTTTTACAGCTTTCTTTGTAATCACCTATATATATATATATATATATATATATATATATATATATATATATATATATTGATATATTCTTATTCAACAATGTAATGTACGTTCTAGTTTGTACTAGTACTTTTTTATTCTTTCAATGTTACACACATTCTGTAAACTTGTCATTGGTGAAAAGAAAGGCGGAAGTCAATAAATAATAATAGTAATAATAAGTATGTTTGTATGTTTCTTTTTTGTTGTTGATCTAATTAGATTATTATTCCGAGATTAACAGCAGTTATCATCTCAAAGCGGTGTACAATGGAATCTTTTTCTTTTTCTTTACTGACATTGAACAATGAACATTCATTCAATAAAACAAAGAAAAACACACACTGACTTGTAGGGTATATCTTTTTTAGGGCCTAGAAAAAAAATGTACATATTGTTTAATGCAAGTTTTGGGCAGTTGTAAAAAGAATCTTTTTTTGCTCTCTCATCAATAAAGTGATTAGTTTGTGGAATAAAGATGAAAGAAACCAGTGATTTTCGGAATTGTAGTAGTAATGACAAGTATCAATCAATAAGGGTAGTAGGTAAACTAATCGCTTGTAAATAAAAACTCTATATAATGAAATGAATAAATTATGTACAACAAGGTAATTCCTCAGATTTGTAGCTCTTCTTAGCGTTTATATAACATTTGATCATTGTAAGTTTCTTTTATAAATAAATGCAAATGATTTAAATTAGTATATTTATTTTCTAAGTTGAACAATTATACAAAAATGCGTTAGTATGGAGCTCAAACAGATAGCCCATTGGTCCTCAAATCGAAAGTTGGAGAAGGACATGGCTAAATGTGAATTCACCATAAATGGTGAAGAATTATCCAAGTTTGATACGTTAGTGAATTTTGGGTTCAGGTATTTATTCTCCTCACCATAAATCTCCAAACAAACAATAAACTGTCAGCGTCTTTTTCAATGCATAATTGGTAACTTTTACAACAATGAGCCATTTATTTTATTGTGTAAAGTAGTTGTTTGATCATCCCTGGAATACAACACCTAGTCTATTCTTAGAAGTGTTTACATAAAGGTCAAATGAATGCAGGAATCTGTTCAAGGCCGATTTACATTTCGCATTCTTGGGACGAGTTGTACCTTTAATTACTAACTCAGATATAATAAACTTGGAATTAAACTGAATCCAATCTTTTTCTTCAAAGTACCTAGTAAAGAATCTTTTACAACCAATGAAGCAATTCAAAACTCAGAAATTCTGAATTATATCACCCGTAGCTCTTATTCTAAATATTCTCTCTATATAAATTACGTTAACAGTAAATTATCTAGACTGTAGAGTAGTTTACCACAATCCATCAATGAGTTATCGTTTGTTCACAGAATTAGCGCTTAATTCATATCTGGGAACGCCTTAAATATGCTTACACTTGTGAGTATATATTCCCGCAAGTAAGATTTTCAAGACGTAAAATATGTAATTGCTTCTATTTACGGAGCACATTAACTGAACCTCATCAGCTGCAGGTACCTTATACAACAACACTAGAACAGCAGATCATGAAATAATCTGGGACATGTTTTATGACAGACCCCACTGACTAACTGACCGAACTGCTGTAATAATGATTACTTCCATTCTTTCGTGCCTTTTTATTTGCGTATTGTTTTCTCTAACAATAAGCAGTAATTTCATTGGCCACATCACTGACTATTTTGATCATCTATTCATATAATTGTCGTAATATATTAAATTAATCATTGCTCTGGTTGTTAGAAGCACTGTAAGTATATAGGACATATATTGGCGAAATCACACAGCTCCATCTCAAGAGAAGCCCTCACCTAAAATTCGTAAGGCCAATGGAGAAGAGGAAAGTGAAGGAGCACATTACATTGAGAAATGGAGAAAGACATGAGAAGAATGAATAAAAATTGGACAGAACTAGAAAAGAAGGCTCAGGATAGAGTGGAATGGAGAATGCTGTTCAGCGATGTATGCTCCATTGAAGGTAACAGGCGAAAGGAAGTCAGTAAAGTATATACTGATAATGACATTTTAATTTCCCATCTCAACAATGAATAAGCTTATAGAAGTTTTAGAGATTATTTCATAAATATTGTTAAAAGACAACTTTTAAAGTCTAAGTGAATGGAATTTAAGCCCGGAATTAATAATCTTTTTGTATTATTTTAATAAGTAAGAATCATAATTGTTGATGTCATGTTATTTAATGTCAATGACTTTTTCAGAAGATATATCAATACAATTCACTTTAAATTGCTGAAGTTAAATCAAGTGTATTGAAAGTCTGATCGGTGGTTATCGAATTTCGTAACTTTAATCTGTTGTTATTTGTTTCAGAGATACTTTTGCTATTGATGAAGCACAATTTAAATCATAATAACTCTATGTAGAATGTGCTATTTTCATGAAATTCCTATGCGTGAATGTATGAACCGATTAATGTTAGACTACTACTGGGAACTTAGAAGCACTGAACGGCCGTTTCATTACTAGCAGTGCGCATCCATGACTAAGGCTCGAATCCCTGACCTTCGGTTTTGTGTGTGAACGCCTAACCTCTAGACCAATAACCCTGCGTTCAACGGTGTTGGTTTCTAACTTCGATCTGTCCATAGTGTTGTACAACCTCAACCACCGTCTTCGGTGAGCAATGCTTCACACCCGACCAGGGTTCAACTCCAGTGACTACTACTTCTCACTAAAGCTTGGAGAAATTTCCTCACAGAGGTAATCACTAGTGAGCATATGATGATTTTCATTAAAAGGTGTAGAAGATTGTCAACTTAGTTTGAAATCCTGAATCGATCAACGTAATACAACCATTAGAAGCCTGGAAGGCATTTACACCGTTGGATGTAGGCTCAGTGGTCCAGAGGTTAGGCATTCAAGAGCAACACCGAACGTCCTGGGTTTGCATGCTGTGAGTAACAGGAGTCGTGGATGCGTACTGCTGATGAATTCCATACCAGGATGAAAAAGTCAGGCATCTAGGTTTCTAGTGATGCTCTAAGATTGATTTTTATGATAGTAAAGTAACTCAACGATCTTCACGACCTTTTTATTTCATAAAATTAAGTAACGTTTGTAAACATTTCTTAACTCTACGATAATTTTGTTCTTCTGTATTCACGAAAAAATGTTTAAACTATCACCTATACCTTGGTTTTATGTGGCAAATAAATAAAGATTTTAGATTATCGTTAATACCTTTAGTGTAAAAGACTATTTCATTTGCTAGTTGGAAATAGTTCATAATTTTCTAACGTTCAAAATACAAGAGACGTGTAATATTAAATGAAGTTGTTTCAAGAGATAACGTTAGAGGAAATAATGCAATTAAATAGCTTTAACTAGTTCCTAGTTGAAACTACATTTTAGAAAATAATCATAAAATTGTGGTAACACTTGAACAACAGTCAAAAATTAGAACAACATAGGTGTAAGCAAGCAATAAAGTTGTTTTCAATTAGGTCGTAGTCATCAGGCTTTAATCTCTAAGACACATGAATATTTATATGTGAAAATGTCAAACCAATAAAGGCAATTTGAGGCAGTAATCACAATGAAATGAAATAGATTACGTCACTACACATGACAGGCGGAAAAGTACAAGTTGATAGTAGGAGGACAAGTGAGTACTGATAGTAGTAAGAATAATAAAATACGATAACAAAAGTTCGTATTAATAGTTCAAGATTGGAAATAGTAGTAGGTCAAACGTGGATAAATAGACTTAAAATAATCATTACAAAACATTAAAACCATTAACTAATTAGAAGTGTGAAGCATATGAACGGAGTAAAGCCTGATGATGCCGATCTAATTGAAAACAACAATATTGTTCGCTTATAATCTGTGTTGTTCTAATTTTCACAATGGAACTCTTTAATAATTTAATAATTTTCATACATATTAGAAAAGTTGAAATCTATTTTAGCTCAGTTGATCGACGGATAAGGCATCATTATTTGGATTGATAAAACTGGATTTGAGTTTCATTGTGGATATTGGTACAAAGATACAAATAAACCAAGGTGATCAGTCCCAAAGAAAATGAAAATAGTGTCCTGGACCTCACTAGCTAGGCACTACATGTACATAGTCTGATTGGGAATGAACTTCACGTTATCATGTCATATAAGATTATCGTAATCAGTAAATATGATCAAGTTTTCGTTCATTTACTCAATAAATTGTATACATTTTTGAATAATTTTTGTTGTAGTGTAGAGTTGATTGTAGAGATGACTTTTGTAATACTGTAACTTCTCTATTCATTGTTCACTAACTGAATTACATGTAACACGCCATCGTAACACGGTGGAGTGATATATCTGTTAAAGAAAGCCTTGTATCAATTATGGCTTTGTGAGTACTGTAAGCAGTAGAAGCTTCAAAACCAAAATAATCATCCCCGCTTCATTCTCATTAATTCACAGGAACGATGTAATAAATCGCAAACGACAGTGAAGTCTATCTCCAACCATTAAACATTTAAATAAGAACATTAATATTGGTTGTTTAAATAAACAGCAACTCACGTGATTCAAGCTCAATAGCTTCAATGCCTAATCGATGATAGATTTTATACTTGATATTCTCAATTGCATCAATTCCACGAATAGACTGCCTTCAATTTTAAATGGAAAATAAAACAGGCAACAATTTATCAAATGTTTAAAATAATTTATTATTGCGTGATGATTGTTGAAATCATGAGTGGATCAGTGTTAGACCATTAGAAACTTGAGAGTGAGAGACCGTAAGTCCTGAGTTCGATTCCCGCGTGCGGTGGTCTTGGATGCGCACTGCTGATGAGTGCCATAACAGTACGAAACGGCCTTCCAATGCTTCCAGGTGTCTAATGTCAGTCTAACATTGATCGATTCATGATTTCAATGAAACTGAACAATCTTCACAACCCTATATTTTTGATAATTGAAAATATTACATTTTATTCTCTCAATTAAATTATTTTTTGTTTTGTAAAAATTTCGGGGAATTTTTTTCGAATACTGACAAATGTAAAGTTAAAATTCATTTGTTTCAACTAAGTCCATTATCACTGATTTCAGCTACTTTTAGAATTTAATTTTGAACCAACTAATGAAAGCTTTTAAATGCTACCATGTAACTCACTACCTAAGTGGAGTTGTACGCGGCCACTTTCAGGACTGATGCAATGATTTTAGGAATAATATTTCTAAAGACTGTTTGTTGACTTATTTAACGGTTAATTATCTAAAAATAATTTACATCAAAATAAAATTCAGTATAAACTGTACTGTGTTGAATGTAATCATCTTTTGTGAACATAATTGATATGCTCGTCAACTGATATGCTTGAATGCTATTCACGAGTTCACCTTAGTCGGTAAATGAGAGCGAAGACAAATGATCCAGTGACAGGATAGGCTTTTCTAATTCGACTGTCGCCAGCACTGCTAACTAAAGGAAGAAGTCTTGATAAGACGTACAGAAATGTATTCTACAGGCACCCAGAAAGATTGAGTTTGTTAAGCACAAAAATCAAGCTTATTTATATAATGATGACAACGTCGTCGGGAGAGCCACAAAATAGCGTACTAAAAAAAATCCGTCAACCAATGACAGTCAAGGATTTTCTGAGTGGGAAATGTAAGCTGAAGGTGAACTAAGCGTTCTATGTGCGAAAACATAGAAAAATTCAAAATTTCAGGGATAAATTACAAAATTAAGACCTTCCAAGTGAATTCTGGGGATCTAAGGTCCCCAACAATTACAGCAGTTATATACTACTAGTTAGGAAATAAAACATTACAATACACAATACAAGGCAACCTACAAACGAAGAAAGATTGGTTTCTTTATCACTTGACTTCCTCTACGTCTTGCAACTGTGAAAACAATTTGATCTGTGAACATAAATATACAAACAGGATCTTTTCGTTCCTAAATTATAGAAAACAAAAGAGAAATTACTCAAGCATTACCAAATGATTGAATAATTTCGATAGTAATAAAATGTGTGTTTTAATTTTTAATACATTGTATAATAAGTAGAAAGTAGGCGTGACATCAGCTGTAGATAATCGTTGTGGTGTCATACATAATGTTCCGTCATATTCGACTGACTTAAAAACATGTAAATAGCTGGTTGAATCGGTTAGAGTGTTAGTCACAATGTATTTTCATTCATACTTTTCCAACTGATACTCATAGGTTGTAACAAAAAATGTTTCTAAAGGTATTCAAAATGTTTAAATTCATTAAGTTCGCCTAATCATTCAAATTTGACCTTGAGGCCAATTAAAACAAAATGTTTTATCAGGCTGTGAAATATCCAGATATGTTTATATCTGTTCAGAAGCGCTAACATGTATAGTCTGTTTTCTCAAAGGGATAGACAACTAATGCATGTTAATTAAGTCTGTACTTTTTCAATCATTTTCCAGTTTAAATTAATCCATCATTCTCTCATTTTTTAAGCGTATACTCACGAAGATGGTAGGAATTTTCGGTGGCCCGCGATCTGGCTCCGATATTTAATAATGACCGGGAATCCTATTAAATAAATCTCATCTTCATTTTCCGTATATCACATACTTAGGCGAACCTCGCTTGTGCAACCGCGGTAATTAAAAAGCCAAATACAGATTCGGTTGGATGAGTTTACTTAAGACAATCATTCATGCAGTCATGATGATGAAAAGTATACAAGCGAAGCGAAGCGGAGAATTCGGGTGGACCTACTCCAGCTCAGTGAAGCATGATGGAAACAAAGTAAATCAGACATGTAATAAGGGAAGAAAGTGTGAACATACACTCGAATAAAAGCAACCAAGATATGAGCAAATGATTGGCAAGGTCAAAAGACAAGTGAATAACAACTTGAGAATAGTGGACCAATTAATTTGCCCTGTAGGCTCGGTTTAACAGTACACACATTACAAATGCGGTATATATTCACAGTAATGGGAGAACACTGATACAAAATGCGAGAAAATTCTAAAAATAATCTCACTTTTAATAAAATGAAGTGACTTTTAACAAAGATAAAAATTATACATTTCATTTATTTTAATGTTGCTTAACAAAGAAACTGTTTTTATACAATAAATAATCAGCACACTTACCTCGACTGAAACAATATCATGTCGAACATATTGACGTGTTGGTGTTAAAGTCTAATAAAATTTAAATGTGGTAAAGAAAATGAGATATTGCGTTAAAATACTGTTTAGAGTTGTTACTTTAACTAAAAAGCTAATGGAAGTATTCCTAAAAATGTATATCAATGTGACATTACAATGATCAAATAATTTCCCTGTATATTTCAGACGCGATATAGAATTAGCTAATCCTAACGGACATTGAGCTTGGAATATCTATACATTTGGTAGAGTTATCATGCCATTTCACTACACAAAAACGAAATTGTCAAAAAATCTACCATAACAGTAGATGTAGTTACATTTTAAATGGCAGTCAGAAAAACAACAAAGGGTGAACAATGCAACTCGAGAAGGAAGGATGAATGGATGAGAGAGAAAAGTATAAGATAATTTAAAACTTTAAATCGAAAGGAAGACATGTACTTCATTTTGACTCGTTATGAGACACGTCACTCAACATATTCAATCAATGATTACAATTGTTGTGATGATATCAATCTGATGGTCTATACCTACCAATACGATTCAGTTGAACAGTAAATAACTTAACAATTTACCAATATGTTTAAAAAATGGGACATGTGTTACGAATGCCTAACCACCGACTGCCTCGACGAGCTATGCTTTGTAGTGTGGGAATAGGTTGGAAGAAAGTTAGGGGCGGCCAGACCAAAACACGGCACAAATCCATGAAGTCACTGACAAGTGGACTGAGTCATGTTGGTAGATGTAGACTACCTGGTTGGGGTCCGCGAGACGAAAGTCACCAATGGTTAGAGACCTTGAGCGACATGGCTCAAAACCGTTTGCAATGGCGCAAATGCATCCACTCTTTGAGCTCTCTCAAATCCTAATCTTCTGGATTAGCTAGCACTTCTACCTTTGTCTTTCTAACCTTATCTGACTGAATTATACTTCATGAATAATATCTTCGAACCCTAGTCTTCTTTATTAACATTAATACCTTTACTATCTTTATCACTATGGGATTTGATTTGACATTTGCGTCTCTGTGCTAATGTGGTATGGCAACATGAACTGATGTACTATTTCTCAGTTTAATAATTGGTTTGAAATTGATACGCTCGTCAATTGATATGCTTGAATGCTATTCACGAGTTCACCTTATTCGGTAAACGAAAGCGAAGACAAATGATCCAGTGACACGATAGGTTTTTGTGATTCGATTGTCTCCGACACTGCTAACGATATCAAACATCTTGATATGGCGTTGAAAGTTTATTCTACAAGCACCCAGAAAATATGAGGTTCACAAGCATACAAATCGAGTTTATTTATACATGATGGAAACTACCTTGGGAGAGCCACAAAAATAGCGTACTAAAATATCACACCAACCAATGACGGTCAAGAATTTTCCGGGTAGGAAATGTAATCTCAAGGTTGCTTGATTAACCCATGCTCGAAAACATAAAATCCGAAATCAAGACCTTTGTCAGGGCAGTTCTGTGAATCTAATGTCCCCAACAGAAATACAATGAACAGATTATACTATGTGTGATTAGAAAAATGTTAGTTCTATAAGAATATTTATTAATTGTGCAATTATCCACACATACAAAGTTTAAACAAGAATAAAACTGCTTCCAACTAGAACAGTTTACGATAAATAAAATCTTTCAAACTATCCATGTCATTGTTTTTTGTAAATAAGAAGACAATTTATTACATGTTGTAAAATCAAACTTTTCATCAAAATACCAAAAACAATAATACATTAATTGCCCTATCGAAATACCTCACACATTGAATTTAATTCAGTATTCAATTTTAGGCATGAACAAATTACAAAAATGCAAATTCAGTGGGAACTGCTGATCAACTGACTATCCTTTTGAATTTACCTTTAACACCTCAATTGAAATAAGCTCCAAATCAAAACAGTTTTATCAATAAATGAATTGACTGTATCATAGGCTAATTGGGAAAAAACAATTCACCTTTTCATTTTAACCTGAATAGTTTTACTTACAGAAGGTGCTAAAAGTTTCTCGATCAATCGAATACCATCAACAATATTTTCATCTTCACCAGCTGCATGTACAGCATTTACCCTCAATGCAAGTCGATGAATAGCACTTTCAGCTTCAACCAGTAATGCATGATCGGCATAATCTTTCGGTGTTGATTCCAATAAACGCTAAATAAATAAGTAGTGAAACAAAGTGAAAATCAAATTTTTTTTAAATGTCATTCACAGGGATCGATTGAATGGAACTGACATTCTGACAAGTGACTTCAAGTTTTCTTATTAGGTACAAAGTTTATATATATATATATATATATATATATATATATATATATATATATATATATATATATATATATATATATATATATATATATATATATATATATATATATATATATATATATATATATATATCAGAACCCATCGATTTATGTGATGACAACATGCTGTCGATTCAGCAGTAAAATATGTAGATATACAAACAAAATGTGGGAAAGCAAGGACCTTAATATCCAATTTACAGAGATCAGGAGACCAAGTTTTAGCAGTGAATAACCTAAAAATGGGAACCCCATTATGTGGACAGTATAATCATTTTTCAATTATAGCTGTGGAGAATAATGGTTTTTACCCACCGAAATCATCAATCGATCATTGTGAGACCAGCAGCATTAGAAACCTGGAAGTACTGAGAAATGGCCGTTTCGTCGTGGTATGAGTTCCATACCAGAACGAATCCACCGTCCAGAGCCTCCAGGTTTCTAATGGTAGTCTAACAATGAATTATTCATGATTTCAAGGTGAAATTACTTTCAATAACTAATGTCAATAGAGTAATGACAAACTATATACACGAATAAAGTCTTGAGTTCAATTTTCATTGAGGCTATAGATACTCAAGGTTTGAAAGTCCTTTTCCAATAACTTTAAACATTTGAAATTATCAACCAATCATTGTTAGACCACTTTTAGAAACCTGGAAGCACTGGACGGCCGTTTCGCCCTGGTATGGGACTCATCAGAAGTGCGCATCCATGATTCCTGTACCTCGCAGGATTCGTAACCATGACCTTCCGTATTGTGCGCGAACGCCTAACCATCGGACCATCCAACGGTGTTGATGTCTAACTCTGATTTATCTAGGGATTTCGCGCGACCTCACCCATTTACCTTTGGTAGTTACTGCCTACACCCGGCAGGGTTGAACTCCATTGGTCACGTCTTCTCAACTAGAACTCCTAGAATTTGCTCACGAAGCTAGTCACTAGTGAGCACTGTTACGATATTTTGGGGCACAGTTTTGGAGGTTTGCTTGCAGGTTTCTAATGGTGGTCTAACAATGATTGATTGATGATTTCAAATGTGTAGAACCGCGAACCTCCAAAAACTGTGCCCCAAAAAAAACTTAACAACTGTCCAATAATATCTAGGTTTTCAATGTTTCTGTAACTTAGATTGATACATGATTTCAATGGCATTTAGATTCGTTTTACTGCTGTTTTGATACTTGCTATAACATTTATTGCGTCATAATCTTTATCGTTTATGCTGATGTTACATTAATTGGGCTTCCATGTGTGTGTGTACAGTAAGTAATTAAGATTACTTCCATTTTTTAGAAAACTGATATCTGCATGTATGTAATTTTTTTACAAACAACTTATCGATATCAAACATTTTAATTATTCAAAGTAATGTGCATATGAGAGGATTATAATTGAGAAAAAAAGAAATTAAATTAATTACATTCATTCTATGACGTTGAATTATTTTTGTTTTTTTAAACAAAACCAAAGTGTTTACAATGAACTAGGTGTATCACTCTTCACTTCGCTTTTTTTAGACGTTATTTATGATCTATTTTTACCGAAACAACTGTGAATAGATTCGCAGAGAGTTGTGGAAGTTTATCAATATCTTAAATTGCTTGTGCTTCAAAGGAGCATAGACCACCCACCAGTATTCTCCAACCAACTCTGTTCTAAGCTTCCCTTTCTAGTCCTTTCCAAATTTTGTTTATTCTTCTCTCTGTTTCTCGGTGTAATGTGTTCTTTGGCCTTCCTCTTTTCATTTTGCTTTGAGGGTTCCATGTGAGGGCTTGTCTTGTGACACAGTTTGGTGCTTTTCGTAATGTGTGTCCTATCCACTTCCACCGCTTCTTCCTGATTTCCTCCTCCACTAGAATCTGGTTTGTTTTCTCCCACAGTACATTGTTGCTGATGGTGTCTGGCCAACGAACCCGAAGTATTTTGCGTAGACAACTGTTAATAAACACTTGTATCTTCTGGATGATGGCTTTGGTAGTTCTCCAAGTTTCTACTACATGCAGTAGAACAGTCTTGACATTTGTATTGAAAATCCTGATTTTAGTGTTGATTGATATTTGTTTGGAGTTGCAGATATTTTTCAACTGTAGAAATGCAGACCTTGCTTTTCCGATCCGCGCCCTCACATCTGAATCGGATCCGATGGCTGATAGCTCAATAATACCATACTGTCGTACTTTCATAGAGTGATTTCCTCCATAAAAGTTTTTGTTATAATATTCTACTTTTCAACTGATAAAAATAAATGGTAAAACTCACTTTTACAAGTAATTCATATCGAGGTATCCGTTGAACTGGTTGTACAAGAAGTGCTTTCAATGGAAGTTTATTTCGATTCATTCGCAGCTTCATCTAACACATAAGAAATATGAAAGGACTCTTGATAAGCAAAATGTTATTTATCAGTCGGTAAAACACAACAATAATTTAATCTAAATAGTGAATCAACACTATCACTGGAAAGCTGTTTCGTCCTAGTATGAGACTCTTCAACAGTGCGCGTCTATGAAACCCAATTGTGGGGATCGAACCTCAGACCTTCTGTCTCGTACGCGATTCCAGAGTGTGGAGGTCGTGGATTTGCACTGCTGATGAGTCCCATACTAGGAAGAAACTGCCGTCCGATGCTTCCAGGTTTCTAATAGTAGTCTAACAATGATTGATTCCCCGTTTCAATGTGCAACAACAATCTCCTTACCTCTATAATGAAAAACATGATAATCATATTTAGATATGTACCTTCTTATTCATGATTCATGTTTCCTGACTTTCTTGTATTCTCAGTTTTGATATTGAAATATTTACACATTATTTACTTAATAATGTACATTTCCATCGTGGGTATATATCAACAAAGAATACGTAAAACATCATTTGTCAGCTGGAAAAGTATGGTATTTATATAATGGTTAATTTTATGATGTACATAATTTGTAAGAAACGTTCATGATTACAATGTTGTTTTGCAGACGATAACTGATGAAATCAATATTGGTTCCTAATATTTGGTGTAAAATCAACATAAAAGATCACAATTGAATCGATCAATTGGCTACAGATCAATGAAATCAGGTTGAGACATCAGTTGAGATAACATTTTGACTGTGTTTCCAGTCTCTTCAATCAGTTTGTATAAGAATCGACAAGATATATGAATGGACAGAATTAACCTAATTTTAGGACATCATGTTGACTGTTGATCAAATCAGGATCAATATCATAATTAACGGATACAAATACTCGTCTTCCGATTAGTTCAGACATTTCGCTAAGACCATTTGAAGTGATTTTTTTTATGGTGTATAATTTATGGAATTCACATGTAAAAAGAGTCTGTGTTAAACGAACGTTTTGATCAAACTCCCAATCAATAAATCCTCTAAGCCAAATCAACCATTAGGGATTGTTGGGTATGTTAGATCCCCAAAACTCGCTTGATTAATGCCTTATTTTGGATTTCTCGTTTGCGAGCATGGGCTGGATCAGTTCACCTTGAGATTTCATTTCCCACCAGGAAAATCCATGGCTGTGATTGGCTACTGTGTATTTTAGTGTGCTATTTTCGTAACTGTCCCAAGGACGTTTCTATGATGTATAAATAAACGAGAGTTGTGTGCTTGATTGTATTGTGATTGCTGAGTGTTTGTAGAATATACTTTCTACGCTTACAAGGCCTTCTTACTTTAGTTGGGGATTCAAGGTAGCCTACCTGAACTCTGGTAATTGTCTCGTTCGCATTTATCGACTAAGGTAAACTCGTAATGGCCTCAAGCATACTTAGTGACGAACTTATCAGGGATGACTCTTAAATGTAGATGCTTCTACTGATGATAGGTGGCAGCCAGCATTGGAGTTCAGGATGTACATTTCGTTCGTCAGCTAGAAGTACTTGCAATTCAGTGTAGATGTGAACATTGTTACTTGAACTCAGTACCTTTCACTTGAACAACTAAAGAGTTATCCAATGAAGTATTAAGTTAAGTTAGTTACTAAATCTTAAAACTGAATGGTAAAATCAATGGAATCTGTTTAGATCATCAACTATAAGTCAGTGCAAACGCTAAGAAAATAGCTTTATTTTAATTAAAATATCTCTCTAACTGATTTCCTAATGGTCATTATAAATTCACTTGTGTGAACAGTGATAGAGAAAGTTGAAAATATGCGTTAAACTGTCTAATACAGGAATGTGAGAGAAAATGCCCGAACAGCGTTTATAATAATTACAACTAATTGAATTACTTTCGAGCTTATCTCATGCAAATCATCTATGGAATGCTGATGTTTATATAGAAATATATATATAAAAAAATTGTAACACGATAAAATTGTTATTTTAATCAATTGATATTCTCAGGGTTTGAAAAAAAGGAGTTGAAAAAGTACAATGAAGCAAGAAAATAGCTACCTCTAAGCGATTTTACAATTATTTACGTCTCTATAAAACACACATACCAGGACGAAACAGCCGTCCAGTGCTTCTAGGTTTCTAATGTTAGCCTAACAATGATTGATTGATGATTTCAAATGTGTAAAAACACTAATCTCCAAAACTGTGCCCCAAAATATCGTAACAGTGCTCACTAGTGACTAGCTTCGTGAGGAAATTCTAGGAGTTCTAGTTGAGAAGACGTGACCAATGGAGTTCAACCCTGTCGGGTGTAGTAGGCAGTAACTATCAAAGACAAATGGGTGAGGTGGCGCAAAATCCCTAGATCAATCAGAGTTAGACATTAACACCGTTGGATGCCGGCCTAATAGTCCGATGGTTAGGCGTTCGCCTACAATGCCAAAGGTCCCGGGTTCGTATCCTGCGAGGAGCAGGAGTCATGGATGCGCACTGCTGATGAGTCCCATACCAGGACGAAACGGGCGTCTTGCAGTGCTTCCAGGTTTCTAATGGTGGTCTAACAATGATTGACTGTTGATTTCAATTGTGTCAAAATGCCTACCTACAAAACTGTGCCCCAAAATGTATTTCTTATGAAAAGTTTTGAATTCCCAAAATGAAAATATTTGTTCAAATAAAATTTATTCTCATCAATGGAAGGATTTGGAGAATGATTTAAAATGTGTCGTGTTATCTATCAGTTAAAGTAATTTCTCTCAGTGTAAGTATACGGATTTGACATGTTGGAGAATATTAGCAGCTTAGGTGAATTTATTTTGATGATATTTTATCTTATGAGTTGGATATGTCAATCGGAAATGTTTTGTAGTCATTCTGGACATCTTTGGTGACTACGTCATATCCACGACGGCAAAGAAAACTTCTTGACTATACTGTTCAGCTCAAAATATATAAAAATATCAGAAATGATTACCAGGATATACTACAAATTAACCATAAATGTCAGCTTCTGCCCAAAAATTTCAATCAAACATTTAATAGTTAAACGTATATTAAGTAAATGACTAAATTAAGACTGTAAAGTAGTTGTTAAACACATATAACAGTATATTACATCACTAAAAAGGGTTAGATCTTTCTGTACGTAATTTATTAAAATATTTAGAAATGAACTTTATGACCACTTTTCAATAGTCTTCTACATGAACAGCGAATAAACGATAACCAGAAATTACGAAATAGATATTTCGTATTAGAATGAGACTGCTCAACCATGTTCATTGATGAGTTAACAAGGAATGAAGCTCAAGAAGAGTTTGATCAGCGATTGAATATCTAATAGCCTGCTTACATTTCTAACTTTAATCTACTGTCAAGACTGGCCAACTATCTCATATCATTGATGGGTAATTTCCTCCCACTTGGGACGGTGCACCTTCAGTAGTCATTACTTTTCATCTCTCAAAGTTAGTTACAAGTGAGCAAATCACCTTCTGTACATGAAATTCATCGAAATCGTGTTTACAAAATTACACTCACAAAAAGAAAATGATGCGGAATGGAACCATCATCAAACGCAAAATATATTCCTAATTACTAATGAATTATTAAGTCATATGACCAAGAAGTAATTCGAAAACATTTAGTGCGAAAAATGACGTTAGTTTATCCCAAAAGGTCTTTTAAAAAGACTGTTTCGAATAAATAATAATAAGTTCATCATCAATCACAACGTTACCTTGTCCGTTTGATGTAGTAGTAGTTATAAAGCAACTATTGAAAACTAAATTAACTACAATGTTTATATCACATACTTGTATTATTAAATTACATTCCTGTAATCTGCTAACTCATTTGCAGTGCAGGAACAAAATTGACTGAACATAACATACATGTACAATAACTAATCAGTTAATAATCGATATAATTACTGTAATATGTTTTCTTCAAAATAATACTTTCCTGTTTGTAGTAAATGTCAAGGTTATATTAGTTTGTTAGCCACTCATTCAACAACCTTCCCAACATCTTATAAACACAGTCATCAAGTGCTTACTGGCAAAAAAATTTGTGAGATATTTTCCAGAGTTACAATAAAAATTAACGTTCAGTGGGGTTAAACTATGTGGGGTAGATATCACTAGTGATGATCACTAATAGTCTTGCAATATAACAGACTGACTGAAATAAAAAATCTAAGTTGCTAGGTACAAACTACTCAACATGAAATTCATGGGTTCGATTCCTGGCAGTGACATTAATGTATACATCTACACACAATTAGTCAGTAATTTAAAACTGCGAATCGAATAATTTTCGCAATACTCTTTATTATTGTTCCAAGTAATATTTGCATTTTGCTATATAATATAATGGGGGTCATTGTTTTACAATGAAATCTCGAATCGATCAACGTTAGACCGCCATTGGAAACTTGGAAGCACTGGAGGACTATTCCGTCCTGTTGTGTGACTCATCAAAAGTGTGCATCAATGACTCCTGCTACTCGCAGAATTTTAAACCAGGATCTTCAGTCTTGCATATGAACGCTTAACCTCTTGACAAATGAGCCGACATTCATCAGTGTTAATGTCTAACCATGATCGATCTAAGGATTTCGCGCAACCTCATCGATTGTCTTTGTTAGTTACCGCCTTTACCCAACAGGGCTGAACTCCAGTGGTCTCGTCTTCTCACTAAAACTCCGAGAATTTTTTCAACGAAGCTGATATGTCCCATACCATGACAAAACACCCGTCCAGTGCTTTCCGGTTTCTAATGGTGGTCCGACACTGATTGATTAACGTTTCCAATGTAACATTTATTTGTCACAAACTGTAAGCAACAATTCACAATACATTTATTTGATTCTCATAACATTTAAATTTCATTCACCAACAAATTTCCTACAGAAAATATCTTTAAAAATCTCCGTCGACTACCGTCTTCACCTTTGTTTATTTGAATGTGACACTGGGAGATAAAAAACTGATGTTATAATTATTTTTAATTATACGAAAGTCGGCTATTGTTTTGAAGAAAATGAAACTTTTTATCAAATGTCATGGTTAAACTGTTTTAGTCATACCAATCAATATAAATTCAAGATTGTTTTCTTCCGAAATTCAATTTGACCAATTCATACATACATCATGTTCTAAGGCTTATAAAATGCCAAATGTACTTCAACTTATTAAAACATACTTAGAAATAATGAAATATGATTTTTCTGCTTAAAAGTCTGTTCATCTTTGAAAAACTCCACGCAATAAATATGTCAAAATAAATAACCCTTGACATTTGAATAATGTTATTTTGATAAGTCACAATTTTTCATGGTAATTTCATAAAATATTCACTGGTACATTGAAAGTAAACGAAATAAAATTTATTAGTTTGTATATGTTGTTCTGCATAGATATTTAACTGATAATTGTAAGTGTTATCATTTTCAAGATAAACTGAGTATTGCGGGAATGATTTAAGGAAGGATCAAACATGTATTCTCAACCAAAGCAAAGTAAAATCCTTTCCTGGTGAAGTTCCGTTGTCTGAGGTAGATGTTTTGGTTGTGCAGCTTTCATTGTTCTTCTGCTGAACAATCCAAGCTCCACAACCGAAAAAATCCGGCTCAGAGAACGAAACTCTATCACAATAAATCAGCTGAGCTAAAAATTTTCGGCACAATCGTAAAACCCTCTATTTTAGACACAGCTGCCAAAAATGTATGATTCTATGTGGAGGATGAACAAACTGGTTACAATGTGCAGGAGTCAAGAGATTCAGTTGTTACGCTGTTATTGTGTTTGTAAAAAAATCTCTTTGAATCTGTGCAAGGCTGAATTTAAGCAACATCTGCTTGACAGAGTATGATCACTTTGTATGAACCGTTAATAAAGTCCAGGTATATATCAATTACCTTAATAACGTGTAAAAAGATGCATTACGAAATTGACCTGATCATAATTGTATGACTTTAAATCAAACATGTTATAACGAAGCAACGGAAACAGGAATAATGTCAAGATACGATGGTGATCATATGCCATGTGATGATGACGTGTGTTATTTGACGGTGACCCTAGTAATTACCTTTATAGATACCCAGTGCAGCGATCTATATATGACATCTTTTCCTTAGTGTTAAGTTTTCTATCTTATATTGTTGCAGAAAAGTGTTATGCAGCTGACGAACTGTTTCTTCAAGGTCTTACACCAGTTTATCTAAAGTCATGTTTCTTGTTCAAAAACAATTCAGGTTAACTGACTTGATAGGATTTTCCTACATACATTGTTATGATTGAAAGTAGTCATATTTTTGTTTTCAAAAAGCACATAATTTCTCAATTATTAATAGTAATAATTGTTATGCTTGTCTCTACGTATGCTTAAAACTATTACGGGTTCACCTTAGTCGAATAACCATAACAAAACAATGAACCAAAGTCCAGGTAGGCTACTGGGATCCCTTAACCCAACTGTATCAACAAGAAGTCTTGATATAGTGTAGAAAGTGTATTCTACAAACACCCAGACAGCACACAATGAATCCAAGCACTAAAAATTGCATTTATTTATACTCCATAGAGACGTCCTTGGGACAGTCACAAAAATAGCACACTAAAATGACACATTAACCAATCACGGCCAAGTATTTTTCCTGGTGGGAAATGTGATCTCATGGTCGACTGATCGATGCATGAAATAAATTCAAAATAACAATAATGATCAAGCGAGTTCTGGGGATCTGACTTCCTCAACAATAATAATAATTCAATTAAATCATACAAAGATATTCTTATCATTAACTTACTTCACAAAATTTTTGAAATGATGATTTTGTATTCCAACAAGTTTCTAGAGTTTTTTCCGAATTAGAAAAATTATCTACAAATGTACAATAGCACATTGCAACGGCTTCACGAGAAAACTGACATTAGAAATAAAAAGAAAAAAGGAAGTACATAAAAATTAGGTGGAAGCTACTTTTTTTAATTATTAGAAAAATGGTAAAACATTGTTTATTTTCATTTTAATCTTACTTGTTAATTCAATGTTCTGCCAAGTTGTGAATAATTTTGAAAAATAGGTTCATCTATCTACTGATGCCTAAGTTATAAACATACCAGTAAATTAACAGGACTTCATCTTTAGTTGTATCATGATGAACAAAGTCAAATAGTAAGTTAAACTTAGATCTAAGGTATCCTGTTGATTTGTCGTCAACAATCTTATATCAAGAACATTACATAGAGCAAGGTCGTGTCACTCATTGACCGTAGTAAGAGCAATGAATCTATACCGCTAACGACAAAATGAATGTGAGGTTAGCTACTACTCACTTACCATTAAATATGCATATAAATGTATTATACAGCACATCTTTCATTTTGACCCTGAAGACAACATATTATATATTGCTGGAATCTTGAATCAATCATTGTTTGACCACCATTAGAAACCTAGAAGCACTTTTGCGAGTTGCAGAAGTCGTGGATGCACAGTGCTGATGAGTCCCATACCAAGACGAAACAGCCATCTTTCAGTGCTCCCAGGTTTCTTATGATGACCTGACAATGATTGATTTATGATTTCAGGAATAAACATCAATTTGCACAACCGTATAATGAAAAACGTCCTACATGTTATGTAATACAATTCAGGACAAATAACTCATTCTGATAGGCTTTTTGTATTCTCTGTACATTGGTCAGGGTGAATGTTGCCCTTAGTATGATATCTCTGCTCGTCCGTTATAGTCAGTTTAGTAAAGAAGAACAGATCACATAACCGGTCAGACATAAAACACTGAGTATTCGTACTGATGGTATCAAGAGTTTGGAGAAAGAATAATTTATTGAATCAACCTATTTAGAATTGATCAAGTTATTAAAACTTAAAGAATCAAAAAATCATTCAAATGTTTACGATTTTTAAACTGTGAAACTGTCTTTGTAGTGTAATCTTTTAATTATCTGGTAGATAATGCAGGCATTTTAGGGGCGAATTTTGTTTTCAAAACAGTTTTACTTGGTTCTTGAGGTTTGCAGGTGGAAATCTCAAAACTTAAGATTTACAACAAGGTTTCAATGAAACCTGAAAGCACAGGACGGCCGTTTCGTCCTAATATGCGAGTCATCAGCGGTGCACATCCATGACTCCCGCTCGCGGGACTCGAACCTGCGACTTTCAGTCTTGAATATTTTTCGGTTTGTAGGATTTGAAGTTAACATTTCTTCAAGGTTCAAGCCAATAATCATGTTTATCCTAACGCACTGTTAATAACAATTTACAAAATCATTTTCAAACTACATAGTTTAGACACAGATCAAAGTTGACTGAATTTAAAAATAGATAGGCAAGAAATTTTGAGGATAATCTTGAAAACAATGATTTAAAAATATACAACATATTATCCACTTCATTTCGACAAAAAGTTTTTTACGTGAACACTGAAAATTGTTTCATCCTTTTAGGTTCATTTTCTTTAAAACCATTTCATTTCACATCTCATTACTTGCCTATACAATGTAGATACAGTCACATTATATTTTCTGCAAGTACATATTTACAAAACAGGTGTTAACATTACATTGCACTACATTACATGTAACAAGTGCACATTGTTTCAAATGTCTTACAAACACAAAGTATTTACCTACAAAAAGGATGGAAATTACTGAAATTTCTAACGAGTTGATTAGTGTTTAAGTAGTATGTAAAGTCATTATTGACTTTTTTATATGTCAAGATAATAATTCAGAAGATTAATAATAACAGTTGAAAAGCTAACTGACGTGATAGAATTTTTCTTGCTTCAAAACCTAGTTAGTGATTATTTAGATTCATATGAGGGTTGAAGTAATTTTTTCGATTTGAGAGGTGTACTTTTCAAACAAAGACACTTTTCCCCAGTGTAGACTTGTCATTAAATTGTTTTAAACTATGATATACAAGTCAGTAGATTCTACGCAACATTAGAACTCATCGCGAATCTACTGACTTGTGTATCATGGTTTACAACAATTTAGTGACATGTATCCTTTTCTAAAAAATAAGCCTCTCAAATCGAACAGAAAAACACTTCAACCCTCATATGAATGTAAATAATCGCTAACTAGGTTTTGAAGCACACAAAATCTATCAAATCAGATAGCTTTTCAACCGTTTTATCAATTTTCTGCAACATTTCATGACATCATGGTTAACTATTGAAATGAATATAACATATACATGTTATATACATATACATGTTTGCCGAAATTTCTTGTTTCTCGCTAAAATAGCCTAATAACTAAACAAATATCTAGTAGTCATTATTTAAAGCCAAGCAAAAACTACACACCACAAGATATATGTTGGTGTTTTTACCTTGTTCAACTGTCAATTTTACTTTTCGTCAATACAGTAAAAAAAGAAGAAATCTTTGATCAATGATATGTGTGTGATGCTTTTTACATCTATCTGATAATTTCACATCTGGTTAATTGATGATAGGCTGACATATCAATATTCTTCTTCAAAACTAACAGCTGTGATGTAAGATTTAATTTGTAAATAATTATAGTGATTAGAGGATGTTTTTTTTCCTCTCTAATTTACATTTTTATTTAAATTGTTATACAATACAAATTCAATTGAGATTTCATCATTTGTATTTAGGAAATAAATATGATGATTGATAAATATATGTACATATATATATATATTCGTTAAACTAATCCAGCTGCATGATGTGTACAACAAAAAACAACCCCACTTCTTTTCTTTGATTGAATTTCAAAAGTTCAATCTTTCCACTGAGTTATAAACAGCTTGATAAATTGTGGTATATCATTTGTATAAAAATAGATATCTGTAATTGATGAAGTGACTGGTTTTTGGACAGTGCAAAGTCATATGGAGAAAGCGAATACTACTTCTAATTTTTCAAAAGTTGAATATCAGTTTTTTTGAATTTTTCACAATCTTACAAAGTAATTTTAGAGATTCTCATATCTATTGATTTCAGATTTTGTAAGAATAAGTCTTTATTATTTTGAGCTGTCAAATTTATTTCCTTGATGAGTATTTTTATGCATTTCATTAGATTTTGAAAATGCTCAATTAGAGTGATGGGGATTAGTGTTTTTACACATTGTGGAAATCATCAATCATTCAGTGTGTAAAAACACTAATCTCCATAATTCTAATTGAAAATATCGTAAAATGTGCTCACTAGTGACTGGCCTCGTGAGGAAATTCTCGAAGTTCTAGTTGAGAAGACGTGACCAGTGGAGTTCAACCCTGTCGGGTGTAGGCAGTAACTACCGAAGACAAATGAGTGAGGTTGCGTAAAATCCCTAGATTGATCAGAATTAGACATTAACACTGTTGGATGCAGGCCCAGTGGTCCAGAAGTTAGGCGTTGGCGCTCAATAGCGAAGTTTAGGAGTTCGAATCCTGAGAGGTGCAGAAGTCGTGGGTGCGCGCTGCTGATGAGTCCCATACTAGGACGCGACGGCCGTCCAATGATTCCAGGTTTCTAATGGTGGTCTAACATTGATTGATTGATAGTTTCGAATGTGTAAAAGTTCCTTAAACTTGAAGCATTAGTATCGTTTATCTTAACTTTGGCCAGTCCACGTAAAGAAAACGTTTTGACCATATTTCTTACCATATTTCCTACACTTTGTGTGTAGCAAAGATTTGCTATAACATGATTGTGAAAAATTCAATTGAAACTGTACATTTTGATAGAACAGTAAGAAGACGTAATTGATCTGAAAAATCTTGTGATGTATTTGCGCTGTACATTTTGAACAACCTGATCACACATATACTTACTTGTCAATGCATTTTATATGAAGATGAATAAAAGGTCAATTAAATAAAAGTTCAAATAGGTTATCATTGTAAATGAAGGAGTGAGAAAATTAACGTCATATAAAAAAGAATAAGAAAGGGTCGGAAAATGTCACATTATCCTACGCTTATCGCACTGTTTCATTCTTTCCGATTAGAAATATATTGTACTTTCAGTAAACTATATACTTTACATTATCGAATCAGTTATCCAACCTTTTTTTTGAACGGGTTTTTAAAGATCTGTCATACATTATTAAATCAACAACGTTAAAGACAATAAATTTCGGTTTTGAAACATGAATTCACGTTTTATTTTGTCTGTTCTGACAATACTACTGATATCGTCATGAAACATACTGAATTATTATAATATCATCTATAAAAAAATTCTATAATGACTTTACATACTACTTAAACACTAATCAACTCGTTAGAAATTTCAGTAATTTCCATCCTTTTTGTAGTTAAATAGATTGTGTTTGTAAGACATTTGAAACAATGTGCACTTGTTACATGTAATGTAGTGCAATGTAATGTTAACACCTGTTTTGTAAATATGTACTTGCACAAAAAATAATGTGACTGTATCATCATTGTATAGGCAAATAATGAGATGTGAAATGAAATGGTTTTAAAGAAAATGAACCTAAAATGATGAAACAATTTTCAGTGTTCATGTAAATCACTGTTTTCGAGATTATCTTCAAAAATTTCTTGCATATCTGATTTCTAGTGTAGTGTACTGAGTCCCAATCAATGTTTAGTAGCCTAAATATTCACAATGAATTGCAGCTAAGTGTACATTCATGATAATTTTGGGATAGTGGAGAAAATTTGTACTTCATACGGATGATTATGGTGGTGTTTCGTTCTCTGAGCTGGATGTTTTGGTTTTGGAGCTTTCAATGTTATTCTGAACAGAACAACAACTTCAGATAGCAGAAGTGAAGCATTTGAATTTCTCCATGTTTGAACCATACCTTGTTCTGTTAACCTCGATCTTGATTAGGTGTAACTGACATTAAACCCGTTGATAGTATCCCCCTTCGATCTTTTCCTTGATCCTATGTTTGCCTATGATCTTACTGGTCGATTGATAAATTAAGTCAATGTCGATGTGTTTGCTGATTGCTGATTGACTTCAGTACTAAGGTTCTATAAATTCTCTTGTGTTCTTTATCATCACAAAATCAACTGCGTACAAGCGTTATTCAAGAGAGAGAAGACACTGCAGCACTTATGAAGCACAAAAAATGAAGAAAAACATTTAATGACCATCTTTCATAAGAACGGCTATCCATGCGACTTCATTAAAAATGTCAACTGAAATCGTCAACAAAAGCCGAATCAAGTGCAGGAACCAATAAACGGATCATTAAACCATACATAAAAGATAAATCGGAGCATACAGCACGACTACTGAGATCATTTGGAATAGGTGTGGCACACAAACCAACAAAATCACTTCAATCAATCCTATGTAGACCAAAGAACAAAATGACAACTGAAGAAAAATAAAATATCATCTACAAAATAAATTGCTCAGACTGTGAAAAACACTACATAGGATAAAGTGGACGGCCTTTTCAGTTTCGTTTACGTAAACGCCAATTAGCCGTCAAACTCTATGACATTTCTTCCCTTATATCAACACGTACGGACAACAATTGACATACGTTCAATTGGAACAATATTGAAATACTGAATAGAGGTAGCACAAAGAGTACTAGAGAATTTTTAGAAGCTTAGCACTCAGGTCAATCAACAATCAACAAACACATCGATTTGACCTAATTTATCAACAGAACAGCAAGATCATAGGTAAACAAAGTATCAAGAGCCAGATCGATGAATGATACAATCAAACAAACAACGACAGTTTTGAGGTCAACAACAACCAATCAAGATCGAGGTTAACAGAACAAGTTACAGGTCAAACATGGAGATATTCGAATACTTTATTTCTATTTGAAGTTTGTGCTGATGATGTTGTTCTGTTCAGAAGAACAGTGGAAGCTCCACAACCAAAACAACCAGCTCGCATTCATAATATGTGCAAAACTATCTAGTACTTCATGCTTACTAACCAAATATACAGTCGGAAATGTTTTATAAACCAAATTTCTTTTCTTTATCCTAACCATTTTTAATGTTGTGCATAATTAAAATTTAAATAAAATCATTTACCATATCGAGTAGTTTATCGCCAACTGTATTTGTTAATTCCCACATTTGAAGAGTATTTAAAAAACTCATATGATACATGAGTAATTCTTGAACTTTAAAAAATATTGTATCTATTTGTTGATCATCGAGAATTTTCTCTTGTCTCAATGGGATCATATAAGCCTAAAATGTTGAGAAAATATAGAAGAACAACATGAAAATGTATAAGAAATATAGATTTATATACGACAATATTATAATTAATTATTTTCAGAAAAATGTACTACTAACTGTTTAATAGTTTCAGCTTTCCTTACAGTTCCGAATCCACCAGCAAGTGAAAACAATCAGTGTAACAGTAGCCTCTGTAGCAGTAGGTGTCAACGTGCACAAAGGTGAAAAACGAAATTCCCCGATACAATATAACATGAGCGAACCAAATCACACTTGACGGGAAAGCTTTGAATCATGTAAAAACCTTTATATGATCTGGGCAGTAGCATTGATGAGGGGATATGGTGCTGATGTGAAGGCAGAGATTGGGAAGGCAAGGGCTGCATTTCTACATCTGGAACAATTGACTGTGAAACAACACCAAAGTCATATTTTCAATACAAATATCAATACAGTTCTACTCTATGGAGCGGAAACTTTGAGAACTACCAAATCCATCATCCAAAAGATACCAATGTTTGTTAACAGTTGTCTGTGCAAAATACTTCGGGTCTTTTGGCCATTAACCACCAGCAATAACCTGCTATGGGATAGAACAAGCCAGATTCTGGCGGAAAAAGAAATCAGAAAAATCACTGGAATCGGATAGGACAAACACATTGAGGAAAGCGCCCAGTTGTGACACAAGACAAGCTTTTACTTGGAATCCACAGGACTAGGGAAGCAGGAAGAGCGAAGAACAGGATACGCCCAGAAATGTAGACAGACATGGGAAGAATGGACAACATTTAGACAGAACCAGAAAGTAGGGCACATGACAGAGCAAGTTGAAGAATGCTGGTCAGCGGCCTATGCTCCACTAGGGGCAACAGGAGTCCGTTAATAAGTAATCATTCGGTTGAATAAAAATTGCTAGAAATGTCTTTAGTTTAAGGTGAATATTGTTGATAAAAATCAATTCATCAGTCATCTATCCTACCGTTTTGAAGTGTATAATTAAGATCGACTATTGAGAAATGGTCAGTTAACAGTTAGGATAAATACGGGTTTAAAAAAGCGAGCAACTGCTTTTGGGTCCATTAATAAATGTTTGATTTTTTTCGTTGCTACCTCTTGTCTGTTTCAAAAGAAGGCATAATTTAATGCCTTTAGTTTTTCAAATATTCAGTTTGAGGTGTATAGATATTGCAAAACATTTCGAAGCAGATTAATGTCTACTAGGATAATGAAAACTGTTGAGGTGGGATTACTCGAGAGGGAGAGATAAAATATAGATTTTTGAATTTAATATTGTTGATTTAGTTAGGAAACTGAACTAAAATCGCATCACTTAAATGTTACTAATTTGGGATATTTACATTCCATCAATGAACTCCACCCGGAACACCTCTGTGGCTATTGCCTATCCTAAGCCTTGTTAAATGCGGCTAGTGACCCCATGCAGTATTAACCTAACTAGATGAAAATCGTTAACGAGGTGGGGGGCCTATGCTCTATTAGGGGTAATAGGAGAAAGTAAGGCTCCCATCAGTGGACTAAATACTCGAGTTTACATTATCATATCAAAATTTAGTATCAAGCATACATAAATTAGGCGAAATTCAAGAATAAATTCTACTTATCTCTTCACATCATTGAATTATCTATTTAAATGGTCTTAGATAGAAATGAAAATCTTTACGCATAAACACTTGATACTAAAAAGTAACAATGTGAAGATTTCTACAATTGTTCACTAGCCTAAACTAGTACATATTCAATCACTATGACTTTTCCAACTTCACATAATTCGAAATGTTAACAAAACATATCAAATGAACATCTAACTATTTGAGTTTATAGATGTAGTCAGCATTTGTGTCGTAAAACTAAACTCATAGATTTTTCTCATTGAAGTACTTTATAAAGAAACATTAAAGATAAACAGCGCATTGAAAGACACATGCATTTATTATAGATACATTTGACAAACTTTATATATGTATTTAGTCAACAATAAAGAATAAAATGTTTCAAAGCCTATTTTCAAATGGCAACATTTTATTATTGCGGTGGTGTTTCGTTCTCTGAGCTGGTTGTTTTGGTTGTGGAGCTTTCATTGTTCTTCTGAACAACATCATCAGCATAAACTTCAGATAGAAGTGAAGCATTCGAATTTCTCCACGTTTGACCTGTAGCTTGTTCTGCTAACCTCGATCTTGATTGGTTGCAATCAAAACAAAGTTGCAAACAACGACAGGTTTAAAGTCAACAGCAACCAATCAAGATCGAGGTTAGCAGAACAAGCTACAGGTCAAACGTGGAGAAATTCGAATGCTTCACTTCTATCTGAAGTTTGTGCTGATGATGTTGTTCAGAAGAACAATGAAAGCTCCACAACCAAAACAACCAGCGCAGAAAACGAAACACCACAAAAATCATCCACCTGAGCTACAAGTTTTCTCCACCATCTCAACATTTTATTATGCTGATTAGCTAATCTAATGAAAACATCAGTTAACACACACTACCTTTCAATCAAAGTTCCAACTCATTCTCCACAAACTATCTTTTTCCGACTGCTTTTTTATTAACTGCACGATCTGACACACAACTAATATTTTGTATACAGCCATCCTCATCACTCATTTGTTGCTTTATATCTCTGTGAGACGTTGAGATATTCAGCTAGACGTGTCACAGATAAACATTTGGTTTAGTGTTTGGACTGTGCGATAGGAAGACGAAAGTTATCATAATTATAGGATATATTTACACAATCTAGTCACATATACTTATTGAGACATTATATTCATAAAAAACATATAAGGTCAACTAGATTAATTCGAAGCGTTAGAGGAAACAAAGAACGATGAAGTACACAATATGAAGACCACTCTGGATAATAGCTTAGTATTGACGATATGGGTTGAGGAAAAGAACAAACTGTTTATAAGCACATAAAAAGGGTTTCAATTAGCTTACTCCAAGGTTTCATTGAACCTTCCACACTCTTGAACATTTTTTGTATAACACTACCAAAGTGAACTTGATATCAGCTCTATATATGATCGATTTCAACTAAATGTTTCACAGGGAAGGACAATCTCTGTTTATCCCGTGATCTTATTTGACAATTGAAATGTATTTGCTTTTGTCATCATTTAGGTATGTATGTTTAGTAGGTATGTGGTGCGCACTACTTATAAGTAGTATATGACGCGAGTGTAAACGTAATGTCTGGCAGCAGAAGATGAGGGAAGATCAAGAAAGGAAGAGTGGGAACACAATGGAATTTGTATGAAACTCATGAATAGTGAAATGTCAGACAATGGATTGATGATTGATTGAAGATTTGCAAATTAACCGGTTACGATATGGTTTTTCTATTTTACTGAGTAACTCTGTAATTCACGATAACTACAATTTGGTTGCCCTCACCTGTGTTCTCCTTCACTACAGGTAGTGAAAAAGTGAATGAGAATGTTTTTATCATGCAGTAACTCAGTCAACTTATTTCTTATCAATATTTACAAACTATTGTATTTTAATTTCCTAACCCTAACTAAAACCAATGTCTAATTTTCATGTTAACGAAACTAAAGCCAACTGTTTGGTGAATATTTTATGCAAACATTCGAGTTTCATGACATCAATATTATAACAAGCTGAAACAGCTGACACATGAATAACGTAAATTATTGCAATAAAGATCACATTATTATTATAAGCCAATTTAAACTAATAATTGGGTAATTATTGGCATTCCTATTATACTCTTTGATTACGTTATATATATAAATATATATATATATACGTTGCCGTCTTCTATGCGCTGGTCACGGATGTGCTTTAGTGAACAAATCCTGGCATTTCTAGTAGTTTTGTTTATTTACCCATAAAAATTAACATTCCACATGAACAACATCATGGAATGATTTTAATTGCTGGTTCGAAGCACCTCCAGGTGGTATCTTTTCATTTCCGCAGCAAAGTGGATGACTTTCTTGGTCTTCTATATTGTAAGAACGTTGCTCTGATTGTCTGGAGGGTTATTGGCCTCATGACTTCCGTAGGACTTAGGCTTTCATCATGAGACGCCACAACTCTTCTAAATGACGACAAACCAACTACCAGGGCAGAGTTTAAAATGGTTTGAATTATTCTTTCTGGTTAGCGTTTCTTTTTGAACGATTTAGTTTTTTATGGTATAGGGTCACCTATCCTATACCCAACCCTTCTCCTTTATCCAGGCTTGGGATCAGCAGTAGCTACAGAGGTACTATAGGCTACCAGTAGAAGCCGAAAAGCACTGAACAGCTATTTCTACCCTGTGTGAGAGTTCCCAGCAGTCAGACATCTTAGAGTTGGATCAAACTTACAGTAATCAGAGTAATTTTGGTTTGGAACTCAGGGAAACTGGAAGCCGTATAATTTTGCACGATTTAAATAACACTACTCAGTCCTGTGTTACTGAGTCCTATACGAGGAGGAAGCACTTACTAACTCACTCACTACCTGATTTTCAGTAACTATTTAACTGAGGTCAATCAGTAATGAAAACAATGAGATTGAAAAAACATTTCATAAACCACTACAGCTACATAATATTCATTGATGATAGTCAGTCAGTCAGTCAGATGCAACGTAGAACTTCGTACGTAAGTACATCAGTTCATGTTGCCATACCACATCAGCACAGAGAAGTAATCATCAATTCAAATCCAATAGTAGAAGAGGTAGTAAAGGTATTAGAAGTAATCGGAGATGTTAGGATTAGAAGATACTATTCTAGAAGCATGATTCAGTGTGAAAAGTTTAGAGAGTGGAAACTAGAGGGGTTGAAGAACTCAGAAGATTAGGATTTGAGAGAACACAAAGCATAAATACACTGGCGCTATTGCGAACGATTTTGAGCCATGTCATTCAAGGTCTCTAACCATCGATTATTATCATCTCGCGGACCCCAACCAGGTAGTCGACAATTACCGACATGGCTAAGTCCACTCGTCAATGACTTCATGGATTTGTGCCATGTTTTGGTTTGGCCGCCCCTAACTTTCTTCCAACCTATTCCTACACTACAAAACAAGGCTCGACGAGGCAGTCGGTGGTTAGGCATACGCAACACATGTCCCAACCACCTCAACTGGTGAAGTTTCAATACTTCATCGACTGATCTGTCATTCTTACGTAGCACCCGATTCCTAATAACAGCGTTGCTCACTCGGGTGTCCCAAGATATACGAGCAATGCTTCGAAGACACCTATGATCGAAAACCATTAACCTACGAATATCTTCTACTCTCACTGGCCATGTTTCACAGCCATAAAGTAAGACGGAACGAACTACTGCACAGTACACTCGTCCTTTAGTCAGCAAACGGATATCTCGCCTACGCCATAAGTGACGCAGGTTGGCAAAAGCCAATCGAGCCTTCTGTATCCGTGCTGAGATTTCGTCAGTCACCAGGCCATCGGCACTGATGAGACTCCCAAGATAAGTGAAGCGGTCTACACGTTCGACTACTTCACTCCCTATCACTAGTTCAGGTGCCGATGCAACCCAGTCTTGAAGCAACATTTTGCATTTCGAGGGGTAAAACCGCATCCCGAACATGCTTGCATTGTTGCTTAGGGTAGTCAGAAGACTCTGCATTTTGTCAGCGTCTTCACCAAGTAGGACAATGTCATCGGCATATTCTAAGTCAATAAGCGAGCCACCTGGTAAAAGGTCTACTCCAGAAAATTCAGATGAGGATAAGGTTATGTCTAGGAGCATTTCTATGATAAAATTAAACAAGAATGGAGAAAGTGGTCATCCCTGACGGACACCACTTGATGTAGAGAATTCCGGTGACAGTTCGCCATAAGCCCTCACTCGACCAGTGGTGTTCGAGTAGAGAGCTTGTATAAGGGCAATGTACTTCTCTGGTACACCTTTCAATGACAGACACTGCCACAGAACCTGACGATCAACAGAGTCAAATGCCGCCTTAAGGTCTAGGAAAACAACTATTGTAGGACGCCTAAATGTGTGTCTGTGTTCCAGGACCTGTCTGAGTGTGAAAATGTGGTCTATACAGCCACGTCCAGGTCTGAAACCAGCCTGGTTTTCTCGAGTCTGCTCTTCACGAGCTTTCGTTAAGCGTCGAAGTATTATTGAGGCCAGTATTTTAGATACTATATTAGTTAGACTTATTCCCCTGTGATTGTCACAAGAAGACCTTTGTCCTTTCTTATAGATTGGGACAATCAGTGATTGAGACCAGTCGGATGGGATTACGTCCAGTTCCCAGATTTTACCTAAGATCTCAGTCAACCTAGCTGCTAAAACTGGACCACCATCCTTAAATATCTCAGGGGTCAGTCTATCAGGACCTGCAGCTCGTCCTCGTTTCAGATTTCCTAACGCTTTCTCAATGTCATTAAGACTAGGCGGACTTAGGTCAATTTGCCATTCCGGATGACTGGAGATCGTGGGTAACCGAAGAGTGGCTCGTGGCCAGTTGAACTGATCCCTAAAGTGTTCTGCCCATCGATCCAGTCTCCTGGATTGAGAATGGATAATAAGACCATCTTTTTCCGAGATAGTCTCACTTACACTAGGATTCCTAACACTAGTTTCCTTGATAAGTCGGAAAAGTTGTCTAGTGTTGCCGATCGCCGCTGCCTTTTCCATCGCTTTTGCTTTCGCCACCCACCACTGTTCGCGGTCGTTACGCAGACTTTTTATAAGTCTGTGCCTAAGCTGACTACGCTCTTCATCATGCTCAGAGTCAGGTGGGATGCGTTTTCGAGCATCCATCAGTTCGATGGATGCGACTGAAATCCACGGCTTCATTCTGGCCTTATGGTCAACCTTACTAGCAGATATCACTGCTGTTTCCACAGCCTTTTTGATATCATACCAACCTGTTTCTGGATGGGAATCGCTTGCATGGTTGCTTAACTCTCTTTCTAGTTGCTCCTGAAATATTTTCTTAGTTTGATTATCAATAAGTAAAACCCTAAGAGGCTTTCTTACGGTGTCTTTCCTACGTCCAGTAAGCCTCAAACAGATACGAGCTCGCACTAGAGCATGATCTGAATCCAAACATGTGCCCCAGAACGAGCGACAGTCCTCTATCGAACCCCTCCATCGGTGGCTGATGGCGATATGATCTAGTTGTGTCCAACGTTGAGACGACTTCGGGGGTCGCCAGGTCAACAGATGCTTTTCCTTATGCCTAAAGTTGGTGTTCGCTAAGAATAGGCGGTTATCTGAGCATAGTTGCAACAGACGGTCACCATTGTCTGTTCTCTCAGTCGCTACACCATAACATCCACCAAGATGTCTTTCCTTTTCACCTAGTCTACCTACTTGAGCATTAAAGTCACCAGCCATTATTACTATATCAGAGCGCCTAGCTTTTTGGAGGAGGTCCGAAAGCTTTCTGTAAAACTCATCTTTAACCTCATCTGCACTGCAGTCAGTGGGGGCATAGGCAGATATGACGAAGAGGCAACGGCGAGTGTCCCTATCCTTCCGAGTCCTTACTGTCCCGTTTAGTCGGACAGCGCACAAACGACTATCTACTGGGATCCAGTCTAGGAGAGATAATTCTGCCCTAGGACTCAACGCTATGCCTACGCCAGCAAGACCCCTGGAAGCAGCATCAGGGCTACCGGATACACGAAGAGTAAATCGAGCTGCTTCTTTATTTGGACAAGGTGAAATCAGGTTAATGACTTTACTAGGATCCTGTATGCGCGTTTCCGAGACGCAGCATACATCGATGGCACGAGTTTCTAAAGTCCTAGCTAATGATGCCTGTTACCCTATTTGACACAATGTCCGTACATTAAAAGCTCCAATATGTAGTCTAGAACGGGGTTTCAAGAGACCAGGAACGACGTTTCGTGATCTCGCTTCGTCTGCATTAGCGGTGCAGTGAGAAAAGGGAGTGTGAGTAGAGTTAGTCGTAGAGATAAGAGAGACATTAGCGGGTGTAGGAAGGATTTGATTTTGACCAATTTGGTCTCGCGTGCTGTTACGGGTATGAGGGCGGTTATGACTTCCCGGCTGCCCACACCGTGGAAGGTTGTTTCTTGAGGGACCTGAAAAGGAAGATGGATTAGTGTTGGTGCGTGACCGCAGAGTCCAAGGGACAACTGCTTGAGGCCGGTCACGCACGGCCTTTTTATGAAAGGTATTTTGAGAATTAGCTCCGTTCTTAAAGGCCCTTAGTGGGCACCCTTACCCAGGGAGACGGAAATCCGTGAGTTAGGGGGAGTGTGACATTTTTAGGGTCGACCTTTTCTAACCCTTCCTTCCTTGTGAGAAGGCAGCATCGCTGCAGATGCTGGTTGTCCGAGGGAAACACCTTACTGCTGTCACACCCCTCTGCAGTCAGCAGTACGACTTCGCCCTCAGACCTTGGGTAGCTGCTTTTAGTCTCATCGTTCTCCAATCGACCAGCCTGGCATGGTAGGACCTGCAGGAACATATGTTCCAGCCAGTATAGCTCTGTTGGGTCATCACGATAGGCAAGCCCGACCACCACGTCAAGGTAGCAGCTTCGGTCGGGTCATTGATTATAGGTTTGGTGTTGATAATGCTGATTAATAAGTGTACCTGATCTGCACACACACAACATTACCCTATTCGCGCTAATTAATTGCGCGAACAATACAGCTTTCATAATAATTGTCTCCAGTTTTAAATCGAGTAAATTTTACTATCTAACACAATGTACAGTTGCGTCACTAAGATAAAGAACACCATTCAAACAATATGACTGACGAAACGTAACATATAATCTTTCAACAAGATAATTATATTTCATTTGATTTATCCACCTTATCTCTGAGAATCTAATCTACATATTACATACATTTTCATTAGACGATTGAGGAGATTGTTTAGTTCTATTGAAATTAAGCAACAGTCAATGTTAGACCATCATTAGAAAATTGGAAGTGCTTGATGGCCGTTTTTTCCTGGTATATAACTTATCAGTTGAACGTTTCCCACGACTCCCGCTACTCGCAGGAATCGAACTCAAGACCTTTGGTCTCGCACATGAACGCTTAACCTCTAGACCATTAGCAGGCATCTAATGGTGTTAATGTCTAACTTCGATCAGTTCACGATGCAACACAACATGCACTAACCAAATCACTCTTGATGGAGATGCATAGGAGGACATTAACACCTTTACATATCTGAGCAGCATCATCGACAATCAAGATGGATCCGATGCAGAAGTGAGGGCGCGGATTGGTAAAGTGACGGCTCCATTTCTACAGTTGAAAATTATCTGGAACTCAAAACAAGTTTCAACCAAAATCAAAATCAGGATTTTCAATACAAATGTCAAAACAGTTCTACTGTATGGAGCGGAAACATGGAGAACTACAAAATCCATCATCCACAAGATACAAGTGTTTATTAACAGTTGTCTACGCAAAATACTTCGGATTCGTTGGCTAGACACCATCAGCAGCAACGTACTGTGGGGAAAAAAAAACAGATTACAGTGGAGGAGGAAATCAGGAAGAAGCGGTGGAAGTGGATAGAACACAAACTGCGGAAAGCACCTAACTGCGTCACGAGACAAGCCCTCACATGGAACCCTCAAGGCAAAAGGAAAAGAGGAAGTCGAAGGAACAAAATACGCCGAGAAATAGAGAAAGACATGAGAAGAATGAACGAAAACTGGTAAGAACAGGAAAGGGAAGCCCAGGACAGAGTTGGTTGGGGAAAACTGGTGAGCGGCCTATGCTCCATTGGGGGTAACAGGCGTAAGTAAGTAAGTAAGTATGAGCACTGCTTAACACCCGAACAGAATTGAACTCCACTAGTCATGACTTCTCACTAGAATTCGTAGAAACCTCCTCACATAGCTAGTAACTAGTGAGTACATGAAAATTTTCATGATACAGTGGTGGATATCGTTGATTTCTTCTTAAATTATCAACACAAATTGCCCGTCCAACGATTCCAGGTCTCTAATGGTAGCCTAGCATTCATTGATCGATTCATGATTTCAGCGATACGAACCCTAACCAGTGATCAATAAAAATTATGAAATATGAGATACAATTTTTTTTTCCAATCACATGTTACATGTACATGTACATACAACCATACTTGTTATCATCATCATCATCATTTACAAAAACTTATTCAACTTGTTTTAGAAATTGAAATGTTCTATTTGTAATGAATGAAATAACTAACTAACTAACTACTTATTCAAGAAATTTATTTCTTGTCAGTGATATTATATTTAACTGAATATTTTTCAATCATTCATTCATGCTGCTGAAATTTGTTTTGTTTTGTTTCAAAATATGCCAAAAATATACATCTATCTACATAACAATTTGATACCAATTATTATTCATTCATCTTGTATTTTGTTGTTATTATGCATTAAAAATGTTTACGCTAGAAACTGTTGATAGGGAATTCGTTTGTTGATTAATTTAAATAAAATGTACATATCATTGAATCCCTACTGTGTCAGATAAAAAATATTCATTTATCAATTTTTTCTTATGATTTCATTGTAAATGTTTTCTAATGAAATAGAAAGAATAAATTCTAGAAATAATTATTACGGTTTCGAATTCAATGTTCAATATTAATTAATTCTAGGAAAAAAACCATACATTGGAAATGGTGAAAATTGCTTCATCATAATCTTGTATTTTGTTAAGAGTTGATACATAAGACGAGAAACATAACTGAATTAGGATTACTAGTATAATCGATCTTAGACATTTAGTCAGAATACACTGACTGATCTAAAATTTTGAATACATTGCCAATCTTATCACATATGAATGGTACACTCCTTGCTAGGGAGAAACTCCATGTTTGTTGTTGTGGCTTATTACAATTAATTGGGAAATCTTTTTTTGAAGTCAAACGATAGTGAGAACATATGTTACTGTTTATTCAGGTGTTTATGCGAAGAAATCTAATAATTCATGAAGTGATGTCAAAACAAAGTAGTAGTGAATCATAAACACTTTAGTCCTATATAAAATAAGCTGACGGCAGACTTAGGTTGAAGTACACTAATTGTATTTAGTTACAACTGCATAAATTTCGAATATAGTCTTTTTTCAACAGTTTGTTTGAAATAATCACTCAGATAAAGTGTTACTACTACTTAAATAAATAGATGTATTATTGTGGACCAGTCGTTACTGTTTTAAAATAACAATGAAAGCTATACAGTTAAACTATTTAGTGTAGAGATTGTAACAGCATTTAAAAGTACACAATTCAGCATCAGACCTTCTAAATTGTTTCAAAGAAATTCAGTTGTAATGTTCCTTTCTTTGTGGTCTTAAACACAACAAATGGAACGCATCTATTTATCTTAAACAATCCTTTCATATAAGGTTGTGGAGATTGGTGAGTTACTTTCAAATCATGAAACGATCAATGTTGGACTGCTGTTAGAAACCTGGGAATCATGGGACTCACCAGCAGTGAGCATCCATGATTCCCGCTATTCACAGGAAGTGGATGGCTCCCTAACATGATCGAAAATAGTTATATGATCAATAGTTATTAACTCCGTGAAGATTTTTCTAATAGTTCTAGTGGGAAGTCATAATCAGTGGAGTCCAAACCTTTTACGAGTGTGAAGTAATGTTCACCGAAGACAATGGATAAGGTTGCACAAGACCGTGAATTGGTCGAGGTTAGACATTAACACAATCGGATGCCGGCTCAGTGGTCTAGAGGTTGAGCGTTTGCCTCCAGAACCGGAGCTCCAGAGTTCGATGCCAGTGAGTAGTGGAAGCCAAGAATGCTCGCAGGACGAAGCGGCTATTCAGTCCCTCCAGGAATCTAATAGCAGTCTAAATTCTGTCTTCAGCTATGTGAACCATCGGTTCTAATAATAAACATCTTTTTACCAACTGCGTTATGAAGAAAAATGAATTATTCTATGTAAACGCTGGAATATTCTACTTGCCTATTTATTGAGTTCAAGTTAAAAACGATTTTTCATACTATTGCATAATTGCTTATTATTGAAGAGAGTTAAAAAAAAATTAAGGGAGTTATACCCCAAGCTTAAATATATTAAACTCTTCTTCATATAAGGTTGTGTAGATTGTTGCGCTACTCTGAAATCACGAATCCATCAATGTTAACCACTGTTAGGAACCTAGAAACACCCGATGGCTGTTTAGTCCCAGTATGAGACTCATCAACAGTGTACATCCACAACTCCCGTATCTAGCATTAATTGAATGGTGGTCTAACATGACTGAAAATTATCATGTGATCACTAGTGACTAGCTCCGTTAGGAAGTTTCTCCGAATCGTTGTGATAAGTCGTGACCAGTGATGTTCAGCACTGTTCCAGTGTGAAGGATTGTCCAAGGAAGACAGTGGATGAGACTGCGCAAGGCTGAGAATTGATCAAAGTTAGACATTACCATTATTGGATACTTGCTCAATGCTCCAGAGCGTAGGTGTTTGCGCGCGAGACACCAAATATCCTAGGTAGGATTCTAGTAAGTAGTGTGAGTCATGGATACGCTCTACTGATGAGTTCCATACCAGGATGAACTGGCCGACCAGTGCCCCCAGGCATCTAATAGCAGTCCAACATAGATCGATTCCTAATCAGTGAACACCATCAGTTTTAACAATAAACATCTTTTTACCAACTAAGTTATGAGGAAATATGAATTATTCTATGAAAAAAACACTAGAATATTCTACTTGCCTATTTATTGATTTCAAAGCCAAAAAAAGAATTTTTCATTCTATTGCATAATTGCATTTTATTTTATTTGAACAGAGTGAAAAGAATTAACGGAGTTATTAACCATCATGCCAAACACACAAAATAGAAGAAATGAAATGGAAAAAATCAAAAACGATACAATCAATAAATTTGAAGTACATCAAAGTGCAAGTAAGCATAAATTGTCCTCTCTCCTATCTTTTTTTTTTCCTCACACTTTGTATACACAAAGTATAAAAATATGCACCTTCTTCTTCACATAACATATTCATGTACGCGTCAATGTTTGTTCACTTTCACTTCACTTTACTTACTTACTTACTTAAATACCATAAAAATAAATGTCATACAACTTTATATATACACACATTCATTCATTCATTCATAGTGTTAACGATGATTATTTCATTCAAAGTTTCACTGTTAAAACAATTCATTATGTACCTAAAACAATTACAGAAACCCGTTTAAAAACGAAAAAAAAAAGCACACAAAAATACTCCAATTATTGATGAAGATATTTATCTGATAATTTATTGACTAACTAACTAACTAACTTACACTGTGACTGTCAGATTTCAAAGTAAAAATCACGTTTATATTTAGCAAATTAAAATTAACTAACTAACTAAAATGGTCGGCAATTGAAGAAGTTCATTGAAAAACTCTTTAAACACTCAGTATCATGTGACTTGAACAATTCGATTGTATGGTAGATAAATCTAGAAAGATGTGTATAAGTGTGTGTGTGAATTGGCCTTCGTTTTACTGATCGTGTTCAATTGGTATCGAGAGTAAATGTTCAATGTTTATGATGCCGAAATAAAAAATATTGATTTCTAAATGAATGTTGTGAAAAATTGTAGTTTATAATTGTACATTATTTAGTTGATGGAATGCAATGAAAATTATTTTCTAGTGGAAACGATTTCGATAAGGGTTTATTATGTAAATCTTAACAGTTGTACTTGTGACTGTACGGTATGAATATATCAGCTCGTATTACACTGTGTAGATTAATATATTTATATTTTCAGGCAGAGTTTTGGCGGTTTGTGTTTTTACACATTTGAAATCATCAATCAATCATTGTTAGACCACGATTAGAAACCTGGAAGCACTGCAAGACACCCGTTTCGTCCTGGTATGGGACTCATCAGCAGTGCACATCCACGACTCCTGGACCCCGCAGGTTTCGTACCCGGGACCTTCGGTGTTGTGCGTGAACGCCTAACCATCGGACCACTTGACACTGCTGATGAGTCCCATACCAGGACGAAACGGGCGTCTTGCAGAGCTTCCAAGTTTCTAATGGTGTTCAAACAATGACTGATTGATGATTTCAAATATATTTATAATTTGAACAAGAGTTGAATGTCGTTATTCTTATGATCAATTGTAGAAACAACATTTTTCTGTTATAATAGTTTTTAGAAAATAGCTATGTGTTGCTCACGATCCGTTGACCAGACAGCATCAACACCAACCCATTGTAGAAGAGAACAAGTCGGATTCCAGTGGAGGAGAAAATCAGGAAGAAGTGCTGGATTTGAATAGGACATACATTGCTGAAAGCATACAACTGCATCACAAGACAAACTCTCACTTGGAATCCTCATGAACGAAGCAAACAGAAAGACCGAAGAAAATACATTACACCGAGAAATGGAGACAGATATGAGAAGAATGAACGGCAACTAAACAGAACCGGAAAGGGAAGCCCAGGACAGAGTAGGTTGGAGAATGGAGATTGGGGGCCTATACTCAGTTGGGGGTAAGTAAGTATTGTATTGGTGTCATTATTTTATTATTCGTCTGAAGCTACTGCCGATCCTAAGCCTGGATAAAGGAGCAGGGTTCGGTATGGGGATAGCGACCTCATCCCGTAGAAAACCAACTCGCTAACAAATCACTAACCAGAAAAAATAATTCAAACATACAAACTCTGCCCTGGGAGTTGGAAGGTTTTCATGTAGAAAAGTTATCAGGCCTCATGATGAAAGCCGAGGTTTTCCGAAATTCACGAGGGTGTTGCCTCTCTACACATCCAGAAACATCATTAATTTAGGTACATGGAATAATCTCATTTACATGTATTTCATTAAAATTAGGCTTTCTGATTAAAAATTTCATGAATTTTTCAACTCATTATATAAAACACATGAGAAAAGTAATAATAATAATAATCATTATAACTTACATTGACTAAAGTGGTTAATGCATTGACATATTCTTTTTCAACATGTATAAGTTCTTTAACAGCATGCCGTCTTTTTGACTGGAAAATAAAGCAGAGAGAATCGTATGGACAAATTATTATATGTTCGTTTGCAATATTCGTCACAATGACAATGACAATTACACAGTTAGAATACCAACAACGAAATTAAAGGATATTGAAGATTCCCATTGTGAAAATTAGTACGAACAATATTGTTGTTTTCAGTTAGATTGTCATCAGACTTTACTCTCTAATATACGTGAATATTTTTATATGAAAGGGTTGCACAAATCAACGCAATTCGAGTCAACAACAAACACAATGATGAAATAGATCACGTAACTAAACATAAAAGGTGGAAAAATACAAGTTGATAGTCGGAAGACAAGTGTACTGATAGTAGTAAGAATAATAAAATACGATAACAAAACTTTTATCAATAGTTCAACATTGGGATACTAGTATGTCAAAACATTAAAACCATTACGTGATAAGAAGTGTGTAGTAAAGAATACAAACGGAAGGAGACAGAAAATTACCAACAAATAGATGATGTGAAAATAATGCTAATAATAACAAAATAAAATTATAAAATTTTCTAAAACGTTAGTTAAGTCATATCCGGCGACGGAAGTGATAGGAGTGTCAAGAATTTCTTCTGAACACATAATTCTAAAAGGGAATTACGATATCAAATGGATAGCGGGGATGCAGATGAATGGTCTGGACTTCACAGATGACCTGGCTATTCTATCTCACACGCAACAACAAATGCAAGAGAAGACGACCAGTGTCGCAGAAGCCTCTGCAGCAGCAGATCTCAACATACATAAAGGAAAAAGCGAAAATTCTCCGATGCAGCACAACATGCACCAAACAAATCACTCTTGATGGAGATGCCTTGCAGGTCGTTAACACCTTTACATATCTGGGCAGCATTATCGACAATCAAGGTGGATCCGATGCAGATGTGACGGCGAGGACCAGGAAAGCAAGGGCTGCACTTCTACAATTGAAAAATATCTGCAACTACAAACAACTTTCAACCAAAATCAAAATCACAATTTTCAATACAAATATCAAGACAGTTCTAATGTATGGAGCGTAAACTTGGAGAACTACCAAAGCCATCATCCAGAAGATACAAGTATTTATGAACAGTTGTCTACGCAAAATACTTCGGATTTGTCGGCCAGACACCATCAGCAACAACGTACTGTGGGAGAGAACATACCAGATTCCAGTGGAGGAGGAAATCAGGAAGAAGCGGTGGAAGTGGATAGGACACATACCACGAAAAGCACCTAACTGCGTCACGAGACAAGCCCTCACATGGAACCGTCAAGGCAAAAGGAGAAGAGGAATTTCAAAGAACACATTACGCCGAGAAATAGAGAAAGACATGAGAAGAATAAACAAAAACTGGAAAGAACTAGAAAGGGAAGCTTGGGATAGAGTTGGCTAGAGAAAACTGGTAGGCGGCCTATGCTCGATTGTGGGTAACAGGCGTAAGTAAGTAAGTCAGTAAAATGTATTTTCCTATTTTAAACAATCATTCTGTTGAAATAAAATAGTCAATGAACTTAGATTCATATTTCTGTAATTATCAGCAAACTATTAACAAACATGCGATATTTCCAGTGCACAATCCAATACAACAAAATGATATTTGAAGAAATCTATAGATTACAAAACAACTGACTTTCCTAATTATTATTCGTAAGTGTTATTCGTAAAATAGTGTCTCCAGATGTTTTGCAACACATGTGAAATTTATGCATGATGAAACTTTTTTGAACTAAACTATGTTTAATTAAAGATACAGATTATTTTTATTGTTAATTTTTTGAGAGGTTTTCTATTCACAACTTTCAAAAATTGTTCATTGGAAGAATCATGATACATATTCTTTCAGTGTTCATAACAAACTGAAATAATTGAATGGCGTTTGAGATAATACATTTGATTATAACAAATGTTTTTACATTTATAGTTTGGGTTCTTTATCTCTATCTCTCTCCTAAATAAATCATTTTGTAATTTAGTGTAGGCTAAGTAAATCATTTCTTCAACATTCCAGATATTAAAACGGTCAGACGTATTCGAACGTGTTCATATCAAGTGAAATTTACCTGATTTACTCTCATATTCTTCAATCAGTTGAAGTTGAGGAGTTTTGATTTCGACTGAACTGTCATTTTCAATTAGAGTTATGGAGATTAGCGTTTTTTTTTCAATTTGAAATCATCAATCAGTCATTGTTAGACATCCATTGGAAACCTGGAAACACTGAAAGACGGCCGTTTCGTTCTGGTATGGATGAGGTCGCTCAAAATCCCTAGATCAATCGGAGTTAGACATTAACATCGTCGAAACCCGGTCCAGTGGTAAAGAGGTTAAGTGTTCGCGCACAATACCGAAAGTCCCGGGTTCGAATCCTGCGAGATGCATGAGTCGTGGGTGAGCATTGCTGATGAGTCCCATACCAAGACGAAACGGCCGCCCAGTGTTTCCAGGTTTCTAATGGTGGTCTAACAATAGCTGATTAATGATTGAAGTATCATTAAAAACCCGAGGATTATTGGATATCCCTTTAGGCCTAGAATGGTACCTTCAAACATTGAGTACTAACGACCTTACTAAAGATTCAACCATAAATTATCAGGACTGTAGTTTTGCCTTTTAATAATATAGTCTTGATCTGATTCAATTTTCAGTAGAACGCGACAATAATCCACTCGTACTGAAAACTGCTTCACTCTATTTTGTTTCTTTATTAAATTAAATACTTGACTTAACACTTCTCTCAGTATCACTATACTTTTCACTCTACATTCTGTACATACACTTCAGAAATTCTAATTAAATTTTCACTCAACTGAAAGTCATTTATGTGCGTTTTTTTTGGATAAAAACGCTATTTGAAGACTTTTTGTTTAGGAACAAACTGACAAATGAAAATCAGTTCAAAAAATAGCCCAACAACTGTTACATTCTAGTCTGACCGAAAGTGACCTTGGTTTCATATAAGGTCAGTTCTTGTAATATTTGAATTTTCAGTAGGATTTTACTCAGTTACTTACGCCTGTTACCACCAATGAAGCATCTACCACCGACCATTATTCTCTAACCCTACTATGTCCTGGGCTTCACTTTCCAGTTTTATTCATGGGGTTAGCGACCCCGTTTGGTGGAAAACAAACTCGCTAAAAAAATTGATTTCGCTAGGACTGATGAACAGTAAGTAGATTCCATTTTCTTTCAGATTTGATTTCGTTATCGGTATAGTCAGTTACATCCTGAGTACGTGGAAGTTTGTCTCTCGGATACACTTATAGTACAATAAATTCTTTGCAAATACTACGGATAGAGCTCTAATCTAGATGCGTTTTTTGCTCACAAGTTTGTGGTTAACTAATACCTATGAAATTCCAACACTTAACTATCAAATGCACACTATTTTTTCCTGGTTTTCTTTTTAGCTGACATTATATCCATTGGAGTTTAGTGAGAATAATGTCATGATTCTCTCAATATGAATTCAGTACGCATCTGTGTAACTAATGATTTCTAATATAGAAGTAATCTTTTTCCAAATGTTGCGATATAAAATTTAGAAATAGTGTTTACTGACTACTTAAATTAATCAAATCAATACACCAATAACAGACTGTAATCATCAACTTACCAAGATTAGAACATTTTTATCAGATAATGAATTATCTGATTGTGGATGTTTTGATTCATTTGAATGAGAACTATGCTTATCCGACTCGTTATTAATATTATTTTTAATTTTTGATATTTTGTTAATGGAATGTAAAACTGTAGTAGTATTATTAGCTGTATTCAATTCTTCACCAGTTGAATGATCTTCATCTACTGTTTGTGTATTCCCACTGCTACATCCTCCACCAGTTGAACTACTACCTCCAGTATCTAATGATGGTAAGGAACTTGACGAACCTAAAGAAAGAAAGGAAACAATTGGCGAGTTATGTAAAATGCAGTTTTAAATGAGAATGTACTTCAATAATTAGTAATTTGTTTCGGCTTCATAGCTTACGCTTTTTAGTCCGTTCATAAAAATGTCGGGGTTTATGTACATTAGATAATTTAACGTTCCCATCATCTGCAGAAGATCGGTATTATCAATGATAATAGATGTTTGAAGATGGATCATTACATATAATCTTATTGATATGTACCTTTCAAGGATGATCATTGCATGAAAATTACAACCAAACAGACTGCAGCTGCAATAAAAAAGACCTTCAATGCAGCTAATCTGAGGCTTATCACAACAATTCAAGCGATCTCAGTTACCCCAATCAAGTCTCCAAGACCGATTCAGTCCAAATCCCACTGTATTTACCAATTCACATGTAACTGCGGAGAAAGTTACTTAGGTAGGACAGATCGCCGATTGGAGGACAGGATAGGAGAACATATTCCAAAATGGTTAGTCAAATCCATGATTCATCACCCTAGCCCGTCATCTCAAAATCGATCAACAAAACCCAGCCACGTCCATTGCAAAACATCTAACGATGAGTGGTCATCAAATTGACCCAAAATCAGCCTTTATAGAGTTGTGACATGTCATCAAAACACACACACACACACACTCAAACTACTCGAAGCTATCTTGATTGATCGGAAAAGTCCAACTTTATGTGTTCAAAAACAACTGTATGTTGACTTTTGTTTACCATGGTTCAAGTCAGTGAATGTCATGCTAAATAAGAAATGTTGACCTTATCTTCAAAACTGCTGTATTTACACGAATAACGTGTTGCTTGTATGTGACTGACGAGAAAGCACGAAATGGTACTATCTCACAAAATATGTCTTCTCATTTCTCTGTTCAAATTTATCAAAGGGAACCACTGTTATTGATTTGAGTCAACAAAACTCCGTAGAATCTGATATCTTAAGTTTGATCCTTGATGAAGTAGAATGGAGTGATCACTTTTAAGAAGTCTCAAGCTTGGTGACCATGTAAATTGAACGATAATCAAAGGTTTCGAGTCGACGCATAAAATCAGATAAATATGAGCAGCTTTATAAAGATAGAATCAAAATCTAACAAAAACTTAGTTCATGGTGGATAGGAATCTAATAGACTGTCTCGGTACGCATGAATCACGTTTGAATTATAAATAAATAGTTTCCGGCAATACATTGTGAGTTTAAGCTTCAACCTATCCAAACCTTCATCTGAGTGTTGTTAATTGGGTAAGAAGTTGAATCGGAGTTCACATTTCATAAATCTATAACATTTTTGTAAAAGAAATAATATATGTTATCCATAGTGTCTCACAAAGTTGCCTGGAACCTCTTTGATGTTACTGTCAGTTCCAAGCCCGGATATAGGAGGAGGGTTTGGCGTGAGGTTAGCGACCCATATCTTAGAAAACTAACTCGCTAAGAAAAAAACGCTAACCCGAAAAATCGATTCAAACCATTCAAACTCTGCTATAGATTTATGTCTCATACTTAGTCTCTATGTGAGATGTAGGCGAAGGATACTATGAATAACTCACAAGCTTAGCTGCACACAAGTAGTTACATAAACACTTCTGTGAAAAAGTATAAAAGTGCATCGATTTTTATTGATTTCCGTTTAAAATACAATATTCATATAATCCAATAAACCTTTATCGTATCTGTTCATTTACTCTCTTGTTTCTAGTCGAAGTTAGAGATTGATAAAAAAATTTAAGATATTTTTCCGCCCTAGGGTTACTACCCACCACTTGCTCAGATAAAGGAGCACGATTAGGCATGGAGCTAGCCACCTTATCCCGTTTAAATTCAATTGGCTGAAAGAAACCGCTAACCAGAAAACTAAATTCGCTGGTCGTCGGCCTATATTCCATTACGCATGACAGGTGAAAGTAAGTTCATTCTACAAACTGCAATAGTATTGTCAAAATACATAATCACATAAATCAACCTTTTGAACAGAAATATTTTATATATCGATTAAAAGATTTCAAAAATTGTATCGTTTGTAAAAAGTGCGATTCATACTGGCTTAGTAATCAATGAAAAATACTCCTTATCTTTCATCTAATGGTATGTTAGGTGCAAATTTAAGTTTATAAATTGAGTGGAAGATGACAAATAAATAAAAAACTAGTGAAGTAAGACTATTATCTTTTTCCGCAATATTCATAGTTTTTGAAGACTGTGAAATTTTACAATTAACAGTGAGAAGTGTTCCAAGTCAATCATATCCTGAAAACCAGAAAGCCGGATGAGTGCACGTCATCCTAGTACATGACTCCTCAGTAGCACTCATTGACAATCCTCAAGGTGTTCATTACTCGCTGTGAGTTAGCTACTAAAATGGTTTGTCTGCTTCACTTAGATTTATTTGTATGCCGCGAGGTGTAGGAGTCGTGGATGCGCACTACTGAAGAGTCTCATACCAGGACGAAACGGCCATCCAGTGCTTTCGGGTTACTAACGGTAGTTTAACAATGATTCAATCATGATTTCAGTGGGCAAAAATAAGGATCACTATAACTCTAATTAAAAATTTGTATTATCGTACAAAACCTTTCATTGCCAATAATGAGTGGATGCATTAAATTTAATAGAGCTGGACCTCATCAATCATAGTTTCTCACTTAAACTCAAGGAAATAACTGACACAATTTTAATTTATTAGTCAGCCCATAACTACTGTCATTACATAATCAGTTCAACGGAAACAGTTCGCATTCTCTTCGTCAATAAAATCACGTTTTTCCACTGAATTAAAACAAATCCCTCTTCCAAATTCTTTTTTCTTTTAAAGATAGCTTTTAGATGTTAAGATTTATCAAAAAAAAACTCCTTTTTTTCCCCAAGTTTATCTCACTTATACAAAAGTAATTTTTTTTTCTTCTAAATGGAATTTACTTATTGTCTCAGTCTATATAATGTTGTTTGCATGTGAAATCTATGTGACATAGTGTGTGTGTCTCGCTAACTTATTTTCTGTCAGACTTATTTCCTTCAACTATGAACAGATGTTAGTAGTGCACAGTGGAAATTTAGTGTACAAATTACTTCAAATATATTTGGTCAATATTCTATACATAAATATATATGCATATGAAATTGAAAAGATGGACATTTTGCACAAATTTTCTTTGTGCATAAATCTTTCTTCCTCTTTCAGATTATTTCTGTACTTCTGTAAATCTTGAATTTCACATAAATTTTTAATTTGCCTTAGATTGTTCGATTGTTTTTTCCCAAACAATCAAAATTTAAGATTTTAGACAATTTTTACTGATGACTTTTGTTTTCATACGATAGACCTTTCATCTTATTGAATTGATTTTGTTTGAATGTTTTGCTGAATGATATCAAATCGGACATTGATCAAAATCCATTCAAAGATCAAATAATGTTGAGTACATAATTCAAATGAGATATGAATGCACAATATTGAGGGGCATTAGAAGACATCAAATGAATCTATTTACATCATAGTCAGTCAGATGCAACGTAGAACTTTGTACATAAGTACATCAGTTCATGTTGCCATACCACATTGGCACAGAGATGTAATTGTCAATTCAAATCCAATAGTATAAGAGGTAGTAAAAGTATTAGAAGTAATCGGAGAGGTTAGGATTAGAAGATATTATTCAAGAAGTATGATTCAGTGAGAAAAGTTTAGAGAGTCGAAACTAGAGGTTTTGAAGAATACAGAAGATTAGGATTTAAGAGAACACAAAGAATAAATGCACCGGCGCGATTGCAAACGATTTTGAGCCATGTCGTTCAGGGTATCTAACCATCGATTATTATCATCTCGCGGACCCCAACCAGGTAGTCGAAAACTACCGACATGGCTAAGTCCACTCGTCAATGACTTCATGGATTTGTGCCATGTTTTGGTTTGGCCGCCCTTAACTTTCTTTCAACCTACTCCTGCACTACAAAACAAAGCTTGACGAGGCAGTCGGTGGTTAGGCATACGTCACACATGTCCCGACCACCTCAACTGATGAAGTTTCACCACTTCATCTATTGATCTGCCATTATTACCTAGCACCCGTTTCCTAATAACAGCGTTGCTCACTCGGGTGTCCCAGGATATACGAGCAATGCTTCTTAAACATCTATGATCGAATACTAGTAACCTACGAACATCTTCTACTCTTAACGGCCATGTTTCACAGCCATAAAGTAGGACGGGGCAAACTACTGCACAGTGCACTCGTCCTTTAGTCAGCAAACGGATATCTCGCTGTTTATTAGTGTGATGGAATTCAACAAACAAATTGAATATTTTTATGTGTTACAAAGTTGTTTCAGAATGAATTTCATGGGATTTGTGATAATAATTATTATCATCATGAGATTATAGTCTACAAAATATTTGAAAGAATCATAAGTTTGTGCGGTAGAGTTCCGTTCTGTGAGCTGCATACTGTTTTGATTGTGGAGCTTTCATTGTTTAGCTTCGGAACACAACATTATCAGCACAAACTGTAGACAGAATCTTAAGTTTAATCCTTTTTGGCATATTCACTCCTACTTTATCATTAAAATTTATCGTGTGAAAAAAAGGTTCTACCTGATTTGATGAATTTACAAAAGAATCCCTTTTTTCGATGAATTACAAAGTATCATTTGATGTCTTAGAAATACTACAATAGCATCTCGTAACTTGTGGATGATTGGATTATTTGCGTATTAGTATTATTATTACTATTAGCAAAATACTTTTAAAGGAAACCTCATTCAGACTGACGCTAGTAAATATTTGAGATTTTTCGAATTTATATTAAAACTAAGAATTATTTCATCAAGATATTCATGTTATCGTAAATGTTAAGAAATTATTTCAGGGAATTGAGAAAGTTTATTTCAGTGAAAGTTATCTTTCACGAAAGAATGAACCCGTAGAGATTACAGACTACATCTAGAAGGTGTTGGATATTCGTTTCTTTGTGGTTTGAGAATCCACATTTTTTTGACTTAATTGACAGTTATGACATTTCGAGATATAGCCAAGACTTAAAGTCTAGACTAATCAGATTTGTATAGTTCTATAGCTCCCGGTGATAATTCGAAGAATCAGGTCTATTCCCATGTCAGGTGGTAAGAAATATCCATCCTGGTAGTTCTAGCCTTAAGCAGAACAGCTTCACAGGTTTACTTGTTAACGAAACGTATGCTTGAGGCATTATGTTTATTGAAGTTTCTTAAGTTCAAATTAAACTTATCAGAAAGTCATACAAGATATTTCTTAAAGTAGAAGTTATTTTTTATACGACGACTAACATAAGCTCTGCTTTTCTTCTTTTTATCAAAGACAATATACGGTTAAGTTTATGAATTACTTTAATTCATTTCAGCCTGAATCATTTTCGACTTTCAGCCATCATGTCTCAAACTCAAGTCCCAATCCATCTACTTCAGCTTAGACAACTCCACATCACTGATGGTTCTTATACATATTGTCCAGCTGAAAGTTAAATACCTGACTCTGAGAATGAATCAAATCGACCATCATTTCGGGATGTTTCATGTTTTCAAATAAAGGACATTAAACAGCCTAGACTTAAAAATAACTAACTTTACACAGACTTGATAGCTGAAGTCGAAGCCAAGTTTAATTTTCAACAACATTCGTACCAACCGGTCAACACTCAACTATTCGAAGAAAAAAGTTCACCTTTTTCAAAATTGTTACATAAGTCTAATAGTATTCTACCATTTTTCTTGAAACAGTAACACTATTAAAATTAAGCATTACGAATTTGATAACTCTAATTGTATGTACTGGAATTTAATTTATATTCTCAATAAATCAAAGCAAGTAAAGTGACAACATTCAATCTTATGAGAAACTAGTTGAATTGATAGAGATTTAATTAACAACACTTAACTCTTATCCCCTACTACAATCGAACATCAAGTCTTATGAGAATATGCAATCATATCAATATAAATTTACAATCAAACGATCACTTCATGTAAAATGTGTATCTCTTTCTTATTCAATGTAACATTTCAAACAGTCCACGTTCATTGTAGTTTATATATATACATAAAAATATCCACACAGTTCATATTGGATTATGTGCTTCATTTAAGAATACAACTTATATATGCTAAAAAAAATTAAAACTTACTAATTTCCAGTATTTCTCAATATATATATCTATATATATATCCCCAATATATTTATATATATATATAATCAAACTATACAATCAACAAGAGTACACAATGTTAAAATGTGGCAATACAAATTTGCATATTTTAAAAATGATTTTATTTTGATCCCAATGTCTATTCACTATATATGGACATGTGGTTAAAAGAGGTGCGGTATATATTTGAACACAAATACTAACTAACTAATACATCACTTATATATATATATCTGTATATATAACTGTAAATGTCAGCTTAGGCAACTGTAAATACATATACACATATATATATCTTTGATTATTTATTACTTATAAATTGTTTGAAAAGTAGTCTTGTTATATATATATATATATATATATATATATATATATATATAAATGATTTTTTTCTCTACTTTTTGTAATAATCACTGAGATAACTAACTACTACTGAACCAATTGAAGAAGAATGCATCAATGTCTATTAACACAACTTGTCTACATAATCAAATATCAACACGGTATAATCGCGAAAAAAAAAATAGGAAAACCAAATGCCTACTTACAACACCCTATTCATTGAATCATGTGCTTTTTAACTAGACAGTATAGTTCATTATAATATTCATAGTGATATTAATAATATTAGTAATAATAATGATCAGTATTACTATTATTATGATTATTATTATTGACTTGTATGATGGTGTTTTTTTTTTTGATTTTTGGTATTCAACTAATCATCTTTCAGCGATACAACATTTAGATCTATACACATTTATATATACATATATATATATAAATAGGTGTGAAGTGTGTTCCTTTTTTTACCCTGTAATTATCCTATCAAGTGTATTCGAGTGAATAACACAACTCAGTTGCTTAGATTATTATTTTTTCCCTGATATCTTTCAACATGGATTCTTCATGTTCGTTCTGTATATATGTATATATTTGTATATATGTAAGCAGTGAACAGAACTATACTTGCACGCACACACACACATAGCTACATTCGCAAGTTGAGAGGTGAAGATGTACGTCTTATCGGTAATTTACAATTACAGAATGATATATATATATATATATATATATGTATATGAATTTTTTCTAGGATAAATGTACACATCATGTATAATAATTATTATGTTTTGGCTTTGTACCTGTTATTTTCATTAAAATGTTTTGTGTTTTTTCTGTCAAAAGTAAGCAAGCACGCAGAAAAAAATATCATACAACTAGCTAGGAATACAATTATGTAAAAAAAATAATTGGTGTTTTATTTTTATTTCGTCAAAGAATTAACAAAATCAGATAATTGAATGATGAACTCGGTAAAGTGTTAACTTGAAACTTAGTTGATTAAAAATACTACTAAGAGTATAAACCCCAGTGAACTTGATTTTTAGTAAAAAAAAAAGCTTTCTCTACATGTCAGTAGTAGTTTAGTGTTTTGACTTGAATGAAATGAAGTAAACAATATTATTTTTGATAAATCATAAATTATATACTTTATCGATATTTATTAGAAAAGGACTGAAAAATCAATGTTTACAATGAGATAAATTATATCTTTCACAAAACAAATTAAATTTGAGTTGGTGGAGAATATTTGTAGTGGAGTTTCGTTCTGTGAGTTGATTGTTCTTCTGCTGAACAGAACAACGTCATCATTAGCGCAAACGTCAGATGGAAGTGAAGTATTCGGATTTCTCTACGTATAACTTGTAGGTTGTACCATTAACCTTGATCGTGATTGGCTTGGTCATTCGTGGTGAGGATGTTGTGTTTAGCAGAAGAACAATCAAAGCTTCATAACCAAAACAACATCAGGCTCAGAGAAAACGAAACTCCAGCACAAAAAATAAACTTAGCCTTCTTTAGTACATACGGGTTAATGTAAGCTGGAGAACTTAGAGTTTTACTGTGCCATATACTGTTCAGGAATTCGTAAATGATATGGCTGTTTTATCGCACACGCAACAACAAATGTAAGAGAAGACGATCAGTGTAGCACCACACTCTGAAGCAGCAGGTCCCAACATACATAAAGGGAAAAGCTAAATTCTCCGATATAACACAATATGCACCAACCAAATCACTCTGGGTGGAGATGACTTGGAGGAGGTTAAAACTTTTACATTTCCGGACAGTATCATCGACAACCAAGGTGGATCCAATGCTAATGTAAAGGGACGAATCGGCAAAGCAAGGAAAGCATTTCCACAACTGAAAAATATCTGCTGGAAACTTGAAGAACTACTAAAGCTATCATCCAGAAGATACAAGTATTTATTAACAGTTGTCTCCGCAAAATACTTCGGATCCGTTAGCCAAAAACTATCGGCAACAGCCTACCGTGGGAGAGTGCAAACCAGATTCCAGATGAGGAAGAAATTAAAAAGTGGCGTTGGAAGTGGATAGGACATACATTGAGGAAACGATTTTGCTGCATCACAAGACAAACCCCCACTTGGAATCCTCAAGACCAAAGGACAAGAGGAGGGCCAAGAAACACATTACGTCGAGACAGACATGAGATGAATAAACAAAAACTAGACAGAACTGGAAAGGGAAGCCCATGATAGAATAGGTTGAAGAATGCTGGTCGGCAGCCTATGCTCCATTGGGAGTGAAAGGCGTAAGTAACTAAGTTAGTAAATATATGTTGTTCGACTGTAAACTATCATTGTCTGATATTAATGATAAGTGTATGTTTTAATCTGCTGACTAATTAAACACTACCGATTCACATTTTCATTTATATGTCTGCAAGTTCACCTTAAATAATATGGTCTACGATTATCAAAAAAAATTAATCCGTTTACCTTACATTATTTGATTCTGACCGAGTTGGTCTCGTGTGCTTAAATGGGTATGAGGGTGGATTTTACTTCCAGGCTGACCACACCGTGAAAGGGCTCTAGTCGTTAGAAGGAGCATCGGCCTCATGACTTCCGAAGGAACTGGGCTTTCATCATAAGACGTTATGACTCTTCTAAATGAAGACCTTCTAACTTCCTGAGCAAAGTTAAAAATAGCTTGAATTATTTTTTTTCGTTAGCGTTCTTTTAGCGAGTTAGTTTTTTAATGGATGTGGTAGCCAACTCCAATCCCAACTCTCCTACTTTATCCGGGCTTAGGATTGACAGTAGCCCCGGAAGGTCTACAGGCTTTACATTATTAAACATTAAAACCAAGGATTTTCCCATAATCCAGTTACTGGACTGATAATTCTTCCAATCATGAAGATGTTAGACAATTTTAAAGTGAATTATATGAATAAGTACGTGACTAACACCAAATCAAACTCATAATACAAGTTACTCTAATTCAGTTCCTGCTAATCCACCTGAAATAAATCGAAATAGTATTTAAGTTGACTAGAAATAGTTTCTTTTAAGTATAGTTTCGTCAGTTTCACACATAACACTCAGTTTTCCAAAGAAAAGTAGATAACAATTATGTTTAAAAGCTAGTTGTCCGTTTGTTTAAGTAAATTAATGCTTAACTTATAATCTTTAACATCGAGAATTAATATTATTAACCCGAAAAATTTTGTAACACTTTGTAACTTCATGGGACAAGTTCAACTTGAAATATTATTCCTATCAGATCTAATGATAAGTTACTTAATATCACTTAAAAATGACGCAATTTCATTCACCGAGCTGGGTGTTTCGGTTTGCGTTGATGATGACGATGATGATGTTGTTCTGTTCAGCGGAAGAACAATAAAAACTCCACAGCCAAAACAACATCCAGATCAGAGAAAGAAACTCTACCACAATCCATCCACCTGAACTACAAATTTTCTCCCCACCATCCCATAATGATTACTTTTAGTGATACAATGAATGAGGAGGTAATTCTCTACATCACAATACTTTTATCTCAAATCATATTTACTATGTGGACAAACTTCAGATCATATCATTAAAATTTCCGATTGAGTTTAACTTATATAACGATTTTTTCCAATTGCTTGGCATCACTTTCTAAGAATTACGTGATGCCCCTATAGACCAAAGACCTCAAGTAATACCAATCTCATTCGCAACAGCTAGTCGCAGTGGCTATTTCTGAATGCAGAAGATTCAATATGACTGGTTTTTGATTGATGATCAAGCAATGAGTCAGAAGAAAGTGAACATCTTGACTGTGATCTCTAGATAAATGTACCTAAAGTCCCACTACTCAGGTAGTCATTGCTAAACATTTACTCAAGATAAAAGACCGCCTGGTTGAAACATAATGCGTTTACATTGTATCAGTTCCTATTATGATTGATGCAGGTAATTTTAAATCGTAAAACTGATATCATTCTTGCTTATCTTGTTCCGTGGCTTTTGTGACAATAAAGAAACTTACATGACTATCAACTATAGATGTAGGTCAGTTTAACTCACGAAATAAATTGTGATATTGGTCTGAAAAGATCCGGACTGGTGAAAAAATCCATAATTTCTAAAGTAAAAAACACATCCTAAGCTCACGAAATCAATAACGAATATTTTAAGATGTGAAAGGTGACGTTGGGTTTAAAGGTACAGTCTGCAAAGAAGCCATGGGATATCCTATTAGTACATATCAGTTCACTTAATGTTTTCTAGACTCTAAAACCAGGCAGTATGAAGAATCGTTGAAAGTCTAAAATTCGTTAAGTGACAACCGCAAAGCACAAAATGACATCAATACATTTATGTAAAAAACTAAAGACATCACTTTCCTTGTACGACAACAACTGTGGATATACATTCGACTGGAAACATGATCAGTACGAAGAATACTAGATAATTTTAAGAAGCTTGGCACTAAGATCAATGGGCTGTCAACAAACACATCAACATTGATACAATTTGTCAGTCATTCAGAAAAATCATAGACATTCACACGATCAAGAAACAGATCAAAGAGGAATACAATCAAAATTAAGGCGCAGACAACAACAAGTGTAAGGTCAATAAAAACTAGTCACGATTGAGATCAACAGGACCAGATGCTAGTTACACATGATGAAATTCCAATACTTCACTTCTACCTGACGTTTGTACTGATGATATTGTGTTCAGTAGAGCAATGATAACTGCATAACCAAATCATTCAGCTCAGAAAACGCAACACTATCACAAAGACATTAAGTTGAATTTTTCTACAATAAAAGCCAACCGATATTTATTCATTCCAATTCTAACGGTGATTATATTGTTACATCTTACTTACTTACTTTCGCCTGTTACCCCCAATGGAGCATAGGCCGCACACCAGTTTTCTCCAACCAACTCTGTCCTGGGCTTCCCTCTCCAGTTCTGTCCAATGTTTGTTCATTCCTCTCATATCTTTCTCTATTTCTCGGCGTAGTGTGTTCCTTGGCCTTCCTCTTTTCCTTTTGCCTTGAGGGTTCCATGTGAGGGCTTGTCTAGTGACGCAGTTGGGTGCTTTTCGTAGTGTATGTCCTATCCATTTCCACCGCTTCTTCCTGATTTCCTCCTCCGCCAGTAGAACCTTAGGGGCTACTGCCGGTCCCAAGCCCGGATAAAGGAGGAGGGTTGGACATGGGGTTGGCGGCCCCATTCCGTTGAAATCTAACTTGCCAAAAAAACGCTAACCAGAAAAAAAATATTGTTACATCAATCAGTAAGAATTTACACATTGGACTAATTAGAATCTGAACTTCGCAAATGATTTAGTTCTTCTATCCTATAGGCAACAACAAATGCAGGAGAAAACGACCAGTTTGGCAACAACCTCTCCAGCAGTAGCTCTCGACATACACAAGGGAGAAAACGAAATCCCCTGATACAACAACAACATGCACCAACAAAATCACACTTGACGAAGAGGCTGTCCAAGGTTTGGAATTACTTACACATCTGGGCAGCATAATTGATGAGCATGTTGGATCTAAGTGCCTTCGGTAAAACGAGGGCAGCATTTCTACAACTGAAGGATATCCACAACTCGAAACATCTATCAACCAACAACAAAGTCACAATTTCCAATACAAATGTGAAGGTAGTTCTACTGTATGGAGCGGAAACTCGGAGAACTACGAAAGCCATTATCCGGAAGACACAGATGTTTATTAACAGCTTTTCACGCTAGATACTCATGATTCGTTGGCTAGACACCATCAACAAGAACCTACCGTGGGAGAAAGCAAACCAAATGCCAGAAGATATAGAAATCAGGAAGAAGCGTTTGAGGACAGACATTGCAGAAAGCACCCGACTGCTTCACACGGCAAGCCCTCATTTAGAATCCCGAAGGCTACGGGAAACGAGGAAGACCAGAGGACACATTATTCCGAGAATTGGAGACAGACATGAAAAGAGTGAATAGCAATTAGATAGAATTGGAAAAGAAGGACCAGGATTGAGTAAGATGGAGAAAGCTAGTTGGTGGTCTATGCTCTGTTGGGGGTAACAGGCGTAATTATATCGGTTAGTTAGAATCTGTTCCATAGGCAAACTACAAATCTAGTATAAAATCATATATTCAATAACTCAGCTAACTATAAACAATTTTCAGCTTCATGATACCTTTAACTACATTTGCATGTACCTGGTAAACCAGTGACATTAACAAAACGGAAAAGACCAGTTTTATTTTTATTTTGTGTATCAGTAAGCTTCCTATCATAAGGGAGAATTCTTGTTAAATAACGCATCCTTTAGACATACCTTGAACACAAAGTCTCAGGTCAATCAATACCTTGAAACAAATAAACGCTAGTCTTTTAACATTCCATAAAACTATTACTATGAGGTCAAATAAAAAGTGATTTATGTGTTGGAAAGAAAATATTTGTCAATTTTCCTTTGACCTAGTACGACTAATATTCTTTTTCGTTTGATCATTAAATTTTGTTCAACTTTCCCACTCTTTCTCTGTCTCTCAATTAGTCAAATCATTTCCCTATTCTAGATTATTCTAATCTAATTCACTGATCTGTATTCATTTTAAGTCTGACTTACGTAACTACTAATTTCTTCTAACCTTCTGAACCTTTGTTATGATCAATGTTCAAGAATTGGTTTGCATGCAAGATATATACTTTCGATGTTGTATTTACTCTCTAAAATATTTTAATATCTTTAATAAACTGTATCCGAAATCATTTTCAACTAAACGCATTTGCGTAAATATAGACTGTGAACAGCTGACAAGCAGCGAACGAAATAAAAAGAGTTGATGTTCCACTACTTAAAGGTTGGATTTCACTATCTGTACACTGCAATGAGACAACTGATCAGTCAATCTCTAATTATCGAATCGTATTTTTCGAGCTATAGTCAACTCCCCCAAATTTATTAGATAAGCTCTAAGCTCAGTGATATAACTGTAAGGTCTTTAATGAATGTCTGGAAGACACCAAAGCTTATGTCAATCAAATCAAATAAGCCAACACAGAAAAATACTTCTCCATAAAATTCGGTTATCCCCTAGTCGAGCATAGGCCGCCGACCAGCGAGTTATTTTTCTGGTTACCAGTTTTTTTTAATGATTTCGGTTTCTACGGGATGGGGGAGCTAATCCCTTGCGCAACCCTCCTCCTTTATCCGGGATTAGGACAGGCGGTAACTGTTATGCTCGTCTTTCGGTATGTGTAAACTAATACGAGATCACCTTAGTTGAATAACGAGAACAAAACAATGATTCAGAACAAAAGTAGGCTACTGTGATCCGATTGTCCCGATTGTACTAGCAAGAAGTCTTGATATAGCGTAGAAAGTGTATTCTACAAACATCCCGCCAGCACACAATGAATCCAAGCACTCAAACTGCGTTTATTTATACCCCATAGAGACGTCCTTGGGACAGTCACAAAAACAGCACACTAAAATGACACAGTAACCAATCACAGCCAAGGATCTCAAGGTCAGTTGATCGGCCCATGCAGTAGTAAATCCAAAATAAAGATATTTATCAAGCGAGTTCTCGGGATCTAACATCTCTAACAGTAACCCTACAAGGACTCCAGGCAGAGGTTCTCCATACAATTAATCCTTCAGAATTATAATTTCTCAACATAGTTCCATTTAGTTACGTATTATTGTACACTGTTTGATCTCACTTCCTTCACTAGTTCTTTGGGCGTTTTGTTAATTTCTTGATTGCTCTTTACTATACTACTGATTTTCAGATTCGTTTTTCTGCTGTTTGATCTAGATTTCGCTTTCGGTAGTTAAATTTGTGAAATTTTACGACAGACACTATCTTACTAAATTCTAGTTTTACCTTTATTTCGGTAATTATTGCTCACTAGTCAGTGAAATAATACGTGAGTGGTATAATCAAGAACTGCAGACTGCAAACATTTCATTGATAGTAACTTTCCCTAATGAGTGGGAGAAATGTATTTCTTATCCAACAATATAACTATTTGATGATAATATTCAGGTGTATTACAGAGTGAATTATTCGTTGACTTTTAAATTAACCAAGATGGAAAAAGGATACCATTTTTCGACTTTTTAGATGGAATGAGAAGAGACTTTTGAACCCTATTGTCAACTATTTCTAATTATTACTAATTTTAAGGACAGTTGTATCTTGGTTAGTATTGGTATCTCAGATCAGCATCCTGTCCAATTCTCAACTTTTCAGCAGGATATAGTTGCACCCTAATGTTTATGTATGCACCAGAACTCGAACACAAGGTCTTTCTCTCTAGGCACCGACCGAGTTATTCTCCTAATCACTGATACCAAATAATGACTAGCTTATACAATCGAAATGTGTTATGATTCATTCATAAGAGTTTGAATCATCTCGTTAATATTATTATGGATTTCAGTCCTCTAGTATGCTTTTCAACAAATAGATATTTTGAGCTGACCACCTCGATATTTAAAGCGCATCCAGCTGACAGTAATCAGGAAAAGACGAAACATGCTTCCTGAATTTCATTGCTAGTAATTTAAAAAAAATTCTATTGACTATGTGGTTCAATAAAAACAACCATCTCTGGGAGCAGATATTCCATTAGAAAAACATGATCTGTTGAAATTCTGAACATGGGCTACCGCAAAATTCAAACTCTTACGCAACTAAATATAGAACTTTAGCTTTATTTCATATAATTTGAACATTTGACAACTTTTATTATTTACATCACACTTCTACAATCCACATTATCTATCAATTTTTACTTCACACATTCAAACAAACAATTCATACATTTTAAATCATGAAGCGATCAATGTTAGACCACCATTAGGAAACCTAGAAGCACTGAAAGTTGACCGTTTCGTCCTGGTATGGGACTCATCAGCAGGGCGCATCCACAATCTCCGGACCTCAAGGGATTCGAACCCAGGATCTTCGGTTTTGCATGCCAACATCTAACCTCTCGATCACTGAGCTGACATCTAACGGTGTTATAGTCTAACTTTGATCAATTCATGGTCTTGCACAACCTCACACACTGTGTTCGGTTAACACAGGTGTTGAACTTCACTGGTCACAATAATTATTTAATATTCTTTGTTTTCTCTCTTATCATGTCTAAATGTTTTGTATTCCCTTTAAAATACACTTCTACTTTCAATCAATGTTGTTTATAATTATAATCAATAAGATAATTACGAACAGTTCGGTGAATCATATAACCTATTTAGAAGTTGACCTTTTTTTTTAATAAAAATTAAACAAAAGTAGGAATATGGTTTAATGTAAATGTCGGCCATCAAAATTATACATCTATATAAATATATATTTATATATATATATATATATATATGCATATTACATACCAAGGTACATCATATATGGGAATATGAAGTTTTCGGAATTTTCTTTTTAGGCATACAATGTCAGTTATATGTATACATAGATAGATTAAAATGTTAACCGAAAGTTGCATTGTATTAAAACAAAATAGTTCAATGAATTAGGGAAAAAGGTACAGCTTAACATTAAACTTCATAATAATAATAATACTGTATTTTACTTTTGGCTGAATGAGAGATGTTGTAAGGATGATAATTGAAAAATTTAATTTAAATAAAAACCGAGAAATTTTTGTTCTAGAAATTAAACAATGATTACATTTTCAAACTGTGATGTGTTAAGTTTTACGCGGGACGGAAAGAGTTTGAGAGAAATTGTAAAGTTAAATTAGACATTCTCACTGAAGTTGATTTTTTGGCTGATATCTCTCTAATCGTAAATAATGGGCTACCTTTTTTGCATGATTTAAAACTTTACTCTACAAAATTCATTTACTTTAAGAGTCTCTAATCTAATTCCCCTCTTTGTACAAATCTCCAATTCTGATTTTATGCTTACTTGTTGAATAGAGTGTCTCAGAAGGTGATAACTATGTATCGGTAATAAATGACCTAACTAACTGAGTCGGTTAAGAGTGACATCTTCCTTAACTAACGCACCGAAAGGTGTTAATGACTAACTCTGATTGTTCTAGGGATTTTACGCTCACTGGTGACTAGCTTCGTGGGGAAATTCTCGGAGTTCTAATGAGAAGAAGTGATTAGTGTAGTTCAACCCTGTCAGGTGTCGCCACTAACTACTAGAGACAAATGGGTGAGGTCGCGCAAAATCCCTAGATCAATCAGAGCTAGACATTACCACTGCTGGATGCCGGCCAGTGGCCCAAAGGTTAGCTGTTTGCTCACAATACCGAGAGTCCCGGGTTCGAATCCTGCAAGTGGTAGGAGTTTTGGATGCTCACTGCTGATGAGTCCTATACCAGGACGAAACGGACGTCCAGTGCTTCCTGGTTTCTAATGGTTGTCTAACAATCACTGATTGATGATTCAACATGTGCAAAATCTATTGCCAGTTTTTGTCAAATACTAAATCTCAATAGTTCGTCGATTGATCTATTATGATTCTGTGATTTCAGTCAGCTCAGTTCGTTACAACGTAAAACTTTGCAAGTAAGTACTTCATTTCAGGTTGCTTTATAACATTAGCACAGAGAGATGAAATGGTCATTTCATATCACATAGTGGTAGAGATAACAGAAGTATTAGCAGTAATGGAGAAGATTATGGTTCGAAGATATGATTCGAGAAGTATAATTCAGTGAGATAACTTTAGAAAGAGAAAGATAGAGCTGATGAGGTGTTTCCGACATTAGAATTTTAGAAAACACAATAAATGAATGTCCCTGCAAACGCTTCTGACCTAAGTCATTCAAGGCCTCTAATCATTGGTTACCATCATCTCTCGGACCCTAACTAGGTAATCTACATCTACCAATATGATTCAGTCCATTTGCCAGTGACTCCATGGATTGGTGCCATGGTTTAACCTGGTTGCCCCTAGCCTTTTTTCAGACTACCCCTACACCACAAAGCACAACTCATCAAGTTACTTGGTGGTAAGGCAAACTTAAGTTAAGTGAGTTAACGTTTCGTTTCATAAATATAATGTTTAATCTCTCTCAGTCTCCTAATAAATGACTAGCTATTATAGTTTAACCATTATGATAATATTTTCCAATAGTCTGATTGTTTATCTTTGAATAATAAGTAACAGAAAAACAGTTTAAATTTTAAAGGATGAGCTATTTAAATTACATTTTAGAATAATAAGAAAATATCTAGACATAAACAGAAACGAGAGTTATCTCATACTGTCTTTACTTATAGTCGAATAAATAGATCTGTTCTTTTTATCTAAACAAGTGAAATCATGACGGTGTTTACTTGGATTGTCTGTGAAGATTAGTTTGATGAGTAACGAATCAAAATCAAGTAAAATGATCATTGAAAACTATGACATACTAGACAAGTAGATCGTTTTAGTTTGGAGTTTTTGACGAGTTATCCGTTTAACTTATGAATAATTCTATTTGCTAGACAACAACTACATTTTAGCTAAATCCCTAAAGGTAAAATCTTTTCTAGATAATATTTAGATACATATCAGTAATGATAATTATTCTGCCTGTAACAAACACTACTTCAAACGATTAGGAAATTTAAGCCGTAAGATTCCCACTTAGTGATTTAACGAGAAATTGTTTTGTGCAACATGTTGGGTTTGATAATTAATGAGGCTATAAGTGTAAGCTGTTAGGAATTTATAAACTGGGAAAAACAAATATGTACAAATCCATAACTTTTCAATGGTTCTTTACATAATTTCACACACAAATATCACTAGAAGAAAACTGTTATGCTCGTCAATTGATATACTTGAAACTATTACGAGTTCACCTTAGCGGTAAACGAGGTGATTCAGTGACACGATTGGCTACTCTAATCCGAACGTCCTAAAGCCCCACTAAGTAAACGAAGAGGTCTTGATTTGGCGTAGAATGTGCATTTTACAAGCACCCAGAAAATCGAGGTTGACAAGCACATAGATCAAGTTCATTTACACATGATAGAAACATCCTTAGGAGTGCCACAAAAATGGCGCACTAAAATAATACATAAATCAATAACAGTCAAGGATTTTCCGAGTGACAAATGTTATCTCAATGCCAACCGATCAGTCCATGCGCAAAAACACAACATCCAAAATTAGGACCTTTATCAAGTGAATTCTGGGGATCTAACGTTCCCAAAAATACTTCAATCAGTAGGTATTTTAAGCATGTAATTTGAAAAATACACGAATCCTAGTAATTTTCTTAGCCGTTATTTCAGAGGTTATTAAATACTAAATGGACAAATATTAATTTAACCACAGAGAAATGTAGGCAGGATTACGTAAAATTAAATTTGTTGGGACTGCCTTTCAATAAAAAATTCTGTCTTTTTTTATATGCATAATACTGAAACACTTGATAAATATTCACTAACATATATCAATTACAACTTCCATGAATAATGGTAATTCTTCACTTGTATTAATTTTCATTAAAGGGTCGTACAGATTGTTGAGTTTCATTGCAATCGTAAAACGATCAATATTAGATCACCATTAGAAATGTGGAAACACTGAACGGCCGTTTCGTTCTAGAATAGGACTCATCGGAAACGTGCATCCACGATGATTTTTATGAAAACCAACTATTCTCACAACAGTTTAATGAAAATTATCATGTGCTCACTGGTGACTCGCTCCATGAGGAATTTTATCCCAGTTGTAATGAGAAGTCATGATTAGTGGATCTCAACCCTGTTTGGGTGTGAAGCACTTTCCATCGAAGAGGTTGCGAAAGACAGTGAACTGATCGAAGTTCGACATTAACACCGTTGAATGCAGGCTTTTTGGTCTAGAATTTAAGCGCTAGCTTGTGAGATCCAAGCTCTTGGGGTCATGGACGTGTACTACTGATGAGTCTAATACCAGGACGAAACGGCCGTTGAATACTTCCAGATTTCTAATGGTGGCTTAACATCGACTTCAATGACACTTCTATTAATGTAAAAACTACCCATTTCATGATTATTTTGACCGTTTAGCCACTCTTTAATAAAATGATGTATACCAAATAGTTACATTGCTGTAACTAAAGTACTACACTGTTTCCAATAAGTATTGATCAGTTACTTGTTTCATTTCAATAAAAACTTGAAATTTGTCTATATTCTGAAATATCTCATTTTTATAGTAACGTTCTGAAGTGACATGAACATTATCTGGCAATCTAAATATATTTTGTGGGTAAATGATTGATTTATAGAATACTATCGGTAGTAAATGACCAGACAAAGGTGATTAATTGATTAATTGTGAACATTTCACTTATGGTGTAAACACCACGGTTAGGCTGAAACTCGGTAATGAGGGCTCGAACTCTACAGGGAGTATTCATTCCCTTACAATTGTAAGTATCCCTTTCTCAAAAGCCACAACTAGGTCTGTAGTTTTCAACGGACTACCTCTAGACATCTAGTAACACAGATAATAATATTTGTAAATAGATCACATTAACGCTTACAAAACTTTTAAATTACATTAGGCCTTTAACTGATATTTGATAACAAATGAATTCATTTGATCATAGCTTCATAAAATTAAAAGGAATACAAGTTAACTAGTTAAATACTTGCAAAAAAAAATTCTAAAGACTCTGTCAGACTCTGTAGTTGTGATCAATGACATCCAACACAGTACAAATGATAATGAGTGTTGGTAAAGTTATATTTTTCAGTAAGCGGAGATCACAAATGGAAAACAATTTTTTTGGATATTAACTTATCAATTTACATTTAACTCAGTTGTTCAAGGTTCAATTCCATCATAGAGTTCTATGTCAGACAGTTCAACAGATATTCTGATATTTTAGTAAAGTCAGTTTAGTTCTTCAAACTTTAGATGTAAATCAACTGTTGATTTCCTGAAGTGAATTGGTTTACTAAAATACTACTAGTCATCTTCATTTTTCTTATCACCTTATTGTTGACTCTTAAATTCATTTAGAAAATTTTACTAAACAGTATCATGAAGATGGTAAAACTTGCAAACAACGAAATGATTAGTGAAATGATTCAAATCAAATGTTTTTTGTGACCGTCATGTCAGTTATCTGTATACAGCTAACTATAATTTCTCCTCAACTTAGTCAACCAATTTTGGTTTTTTGAGAACAGAAAATTATTTAGTTATTCATTGTATGCATTCCGTAAAAATTGGAAGTTCAATTAGAGTTCAACCCTGTTGGGGGTAAGCAGTAACTACCAAAGGCAAATGGGTGAGTTCGCGCGAAATCCCTAGATTAATCAGAGTTAGAGATTAACACCGCTGGATTCAGACCCAATGGTTCAAAGGTTAGGTGTTCACGCACAAGACCGAAGGTTCCGGGTTTGAATTCTGCGAGGTGTAAGAGTCGTGGATGCGCACTGCAACTGATGAGTCCCATACCAGGACGAAACGGCCTTCCAGTGCTTCCAGGTTTCTAATGGTTGTCTAACAATAACTGATTGATGATTTAAAATGTGTAAAAATACACTAACCTCTATAACTCTAATTGAATATTGTCTTACTCAATATTTGCCATCATAATGTTTATACTTTTAAACAACATTAATATCTAGAAACTAATAGATTTCCATGTTAACCAAAGTAATCATTACCTTGAAATCTTACTTTCACTTAACTCAATCTAATTATATCTAATTAGAATATTTTAAAGAATTATATAATTTTAAAAATGTTCATAAACATACCTTCTTCTGATACAGTGAAACTACTACTTTGACCTTGTGACTGTAATATATTTTCATTAGTTAATAAAGGCGATTGTCTATGAACAGAATCAGTACCTTGTGAACTAGGCTCCGATTGATGTCCAAATCCATAATGTTGACCTCGTTTAGTTGGAGGCAGTGTACTCAAAGCACTTTTACTACGAAATACACTACTGTTTCTATTTTTACTAGGTGTTTTATCAGTTGAGGTATTCGTCGGATCAATGGTAATATTGTCTAAATTAGTATATTCCAAATCAATATTAGTTTGAGTTTGTGGTTTCACAATGTAATCTTGTAATGTAGCAATCTCATCACTATGAAATCGTGTATGAAATGTCTCTTTCGGCAGGTCTTTCTGTATAGGTTTTTGAGCGTCAGATACTGTGGTAATTTCAGTTGGCTGCGGTTCTTCAAAACTTGCTTGACGTTTAAAATCTGTCAATGGACTAAGTTTTGCTGTAGTTGTTCTCACTGTACGTCTACTACTTAAACTACTTTTATTCAGTTTAGCTATTTGATTGAATTGTTGCGTGATACTATCGGGAATTGCATCGGAACTTAATAGATTTACAGTAATCAAGTCAATTTTAGGATTGGTAGTTAAATTTCCAGAAGGAATTGTAGAAGTTGTTGTATTGATAACACTGGTCGTATTCGTTGTTGTATTCACGCTGGCAGCACTCGTAGTAATTACGGTTGTTTCATCAGTTGTCGAAGATGTAACTGGAGTTTGGACAGTTTGTCCACTTAAACTATTCTCATCAACATTTGTTGTCATCAGTTTCGACTCTTCATTGATTATTTCTTGTCCTAGACTATTGTCTTTATCATCAGTTACATTTCCATGTGAACTAATTAATGATTTGCCTAAATCGTAAAGAATTTTATCTGATACACTATTCGACGTGGAATCAGTTAGTGAGATAAACTCTTTGCCTAATACTTCAGTGTTTGTCGTTGAACTACCTATTGCTAATGGCAAATAGTAGATATGTTCATCGGTGGATTTCTGTTGTTCATCACATGTAATCTCATTATCATCTTCCAGGATAATATTGAATACTTTTAAATTAGTAGAATCATTTTGTTGAAATGTCTCATTATTATTATCATTATTATTGTTAGACGGTAAGCAATTATTTTGATCAATAATAGTAGTATCGATTGAATTTTGTTTTTGAGTAGTTAACACCAACTGTTCATCCTCCATAAACTGTGTATCTACCAAATTGAATTGATTCTCTTTACAATTATTTGTACAATGTTCAATAATTGATGATAAATTTTCATCAGGTTGATTGAATTCCTCATTCATTTTGTGCTTTTTTTTGTGTCAAATGATAAATTTGATAATAGACATTAAAATTAAACAACAAGTATCATTCACAACGGGATAAAATATCATTGAATAGTAAGTTTATTCACGGGTTTTTCTGTTCACCTTTCTATTGTTCAATGTTCAATGAAATAGTGTAAGATATGCTTGAAATGTTGACGTAAACGAATATGGATAGATATAATTTAGACGAAAGAAATAATTATAAAAACTGAATTTATCATAATTGTTTTTGTGTATGTAAACAGTGCAAAAGAAAGCGTACAAACAAGCCAGCAAGCGAGCGTCCGAGCGACCGACACAGAGAGAGAGAGAGATGAACACACCCTAGTCATAAATAGTAACACTATGTGTGTGCAAAAATATTACCTAAACTGCATATTCAAGCAAAGTAATCAATCAAACATGATGTTATACCCCAGGAATATATTGAACCAATCAGAAGTTTTGATTGTGTGTGTAAAATATTTTCCCCAAAATTGAACGCCTACTTGTTGTGTTTAAAAATGGCACAATGTGTTATATATGTATATATATATACAGTTTAAATCATGTGAAATTACAATGAACACTTCGTATTAGTTAATCTGTAATAGAATTTTTTTTAAAAACTGAAGGAAACAAATCAAACAAAAACTATTTCTCCTATCAAGAATGAATAGTGTAGATGATTGTGCATTGGTGTTGTATGAAAAACACTATAAACTATCAAGAAGTATACTGTGATAGACAGAAATGAAACAAAAATAGACCAGTATAGTAAGTTTGTGTCTACTAGACAATTATTTACTATGAGGTTTCAGGATTATTGTGTAGAATGATGATGTATAGTTATTATTACATTGTGTTTTTATTTTACAGGTGGTGTCAATTTATATTGTTGTTACTGTTAGCGATCGGAATGATTTAGTGGTTTTTTTTTGTAGTGTAAAATGTTTCGATTATCAAGTTAGTGAGTGAATCAACATTGTTTAGTTGTTGCGTAATGAAAGTTTGTTTGTACAATAGGTGGCGTGTAAACGAATGCACTAAATCACTAAACTTGACTAGTCAATATTTCATCGACAAATGAACATGAAAAGCCGAAGAAAATAAAGTGAAGTAATGATTTTTTTTCTATTCAGAATTAAAATGGTAGTATTAGGATGTGATTTTAATTGGATAACTAATGACAGGCTGACGAGAGCTTAATAAGATGTAGTTTGTGTATAAATATGCCGAGCCTACAATGCTGGTCCCAGCCTCTGGACAAATTAACCAATCCATTCTTAGTCGAGTCATTATTCATACGTCTTTCAACCTGTTGGGAATGTTAGATCTCCAGAAATCGCTTGATAAATATCTTTATTTTGGTTGTATTTCATGGACCGATCAGTTGACCTTGAGATCACATTTCCCACAAAGGAAAATCCTTGGCTGTGATTGGTTACTGTGTCATTTTAGTGGGCTATTTTGTGACTATCCCAAGGACGTCTCTATGGAGTATAAATAAACGCAATTCGAGTATTTGGTTTCATTATGTGTTGGCAGCGTGTTTGTAGAATACACTTTCTACACTATATCAAGACTTCTTGCTGGTACACTTGGGACAATCGGATCTTAGAAGCCTACCTGGACACTGGTTCATTGTTTTGTTCTCATTATTCGGCTAAGGTAAACTCGTAATAGTTTTAAGCACACCTAGAGACAAGCGTAACACAACCTTGTCATTTAATCGCTCATCTTCTTAGTTGCATTGCTTTCTTCACCTCTGACATGACTAGTTTATTTTTGTCCGACGATAAATGGTTAGTCATGCCGCATCACATTGAGTTGACTCACTCACCTTATCACTTTGCTTTGCTTTGCTTTTATGCTTCGTATTCTTATATATCTGTCTTCGTGAACGATTGAATTAAATATGTTTATCCACAAAACCTTATTTAGCTTCTGATTACCGCCTTTGCACAAACCCGTTCGCTTAAGAAATTAAAGGGAAGATTTATTTCATATCCAATCGCTCATCCACATTGAAGCCCATTAAAAGGGTTTCTATTCATTTTATCGTTCATGAGAAGTTATTATCTACTAAACAAACTTGGAAATCATAATTTTGTTCAATTATTTGAGGGGTTTCTTGACAATAACTTCTAGGCAAATGGATGAATAAACCTTAAGACAATTAGCTTATTTGATAAGAAAACAATATCGAACTGATGAAAAACGATATACAAACTGCACAATTGTTATGCAGTGAAACAGTAGTAACTTTCTTCATGAAACGGAACAATGAGTAAGTTAACTATCTTTAATATATTACAAGATGTGTTCAACAGATCCAGTATGACGGATGTATGCCCATCAATTTTGCGGTGGTCGAAATTCAAAGTATTCCTAAATCTCGTTTACTGCTCGTCCTGATAACCTTTACTGGACAACGGCGGACGGTGTATAAATACGAAGATGAATACGAGGCGTTGATTACGTTTATTATGGCACCCCAAACAGATCAAAAAACCACAGGCATACGAAGCGAAAATGAAATAGGATGGCCGAAGAGCAAGCGAGCGAGTGAGTGAGTGAGTGAGTGACTGAGTGAGCGAATTGGATTAGAATGTACATATATATACATAGGTAAATTAATGAGTCATGAAGTTGTTTAAGAGGCTATTATTGGAGCGATTAGAATGAATAAATATGCAAGCTGTAAGCAATATTCAATGATACCTGTTCTTACAAGCGCGACAATAATGCAAGCACAATGATGCAGTCAAGTTATTTCAAATACGAATAACTCTGCCTATTAAATAAGTTAATCAAAAGGGCTCAGCCAAATTAAATGTGAACAAACTCAAATGTATGTGAAGGTACTTCACCAGCTATCAAAATGATTAAAAGTGGAAAAATCAAACTTCGAAGGTCTGTGAACGCTTGTGAATAAAACAGAGATGGTTCCATCTAGATCAACTTATAACCAGCAAACCAATCACAAACCTACATACACTAAACACAGTGTCACTTACAAATATTTTCATAGCCATGGCCTTTATACAATGCACTACCGAGTTTTTAGGGTTTTTTATAGCCTGCCTCATTCATAAATAGCAGTATTATATTTCAGACAAGTCGGGGGATTTCTGTCTTTAATAATACAATTATTGTTATGGTTACTGATTTTGTATATTCAAACGATAAACACTTTAGGTGATTTCAAGTTCAGATTTCTGTGACTAACTGTTTGTATCGGTTGTTTGAATCTTCCCATTGACAATTTGGACTGCAACTGATCTGTCTCTTTACCACGTATTCTTCTTGTGCAGACTGCCTCGATATTGCTTTCAAGTTACAAGAGTTGTTAGCTGAGGTGGACAGTGGTTAGCAGTGGAATTCAAGACGCGCATTTCGTTCTACTTTAGACTCATCAGAATGATGTACCTGTATCTGAAATGTAATGTTCACTTGAAGACTCCAACCCAGCACCTTTTGCTTCAACCGCCATCGCGTTATCTACTTAACTACTAAGTCCAGAAGTCGATCCATTACTCTGAAATATATTTTTAACAACTTTTACTCCAAGAGTTATAGCCTAGTTTACAGCTGATTATATATTATAATTTATTTTCAATGCTGAAAGGTTAGTTTGCTTTATTGATAGCTTCCAGATCCACTGTGCTTCTGAAAAAGCCCTGAATATGTACCCTACTATAACCACTTTTCTGGCTTTCGATGTACATACAAAAGGAGGTAGATGGTAATATTCAATATGCCATCACTGTGAGACGGATGGAGCAATCTCCAATTATTTTCTTAAACTAAATTTTACATCCTCTTAATGTAGCAGAATCAAGAAAAAACCCTCGTGGTTGGATCTTACTATATATATCTCTACGTGGAGAGTGAATGGAGTGTAAAGAAAATCTTATTAGCACACAAAAACCCGGCATGTCAATATGGCGGAAAAGGAGATACGGTACCTACTTAAAACAGAGTGGTTAATAATCCTAACTTTTACATTTGTTTACATCCCAATGTCCAGTGTTATTTTACTGTTTTCCACTTACTGTTGGTTAATACCAGTTCTTGACATGCTTGCTTACATGCCGAGGCTTACTTTGACCAGAAAACATTACTGCAATTTGTGTTGACTAAGCTAGAAATGACTGTATAATGAGTCTTTTAGAGTGATGTTTTAAGAAGTGCATCTCTAGTGGTCTGTCCATATTGGCTGACATGGAGGCTGACAGTCAGAGGATTCTGTATGCTATTTTGAAACTTTACTCTTGATTCGCTCGTTAAGCTGCTAAGTCTGCAAAAACGTGTAGTGATTTCAGTGTCACGAAGAAAAACATGGTTGGTTAAGCAGCAACATTCATGATTATAACTAAATGTACTAGTGAACATTTTTATCGAACATCTTGTTTATTTGGACATTTGTAACGCGCATATTTTTATAGTGGTCGGTCAGCATCTTGATTTCGCTACTCTTTACCTTCCCTCACTTCTTTGGCACGTTTCGATATTGTTTCGGTACCACGAAATCGCTAGCAAATACATATATTTCTTTCGATACGAGATTCCGAATAACTCTTGGGACGCGAACGCAGCTGATTAACAGACGTGTTCTAAGCCTTTCGAATCGGACATCTACAAAAGTTTGCTTCTAAGGACCTATGAAATAAAAATGCTAACTTACATTCATCGTAAAACTTTTTCTTTAGTTCCAATATCCAATATCTTTTTTCACGGACTAGTATAAACCAATTGATTTCTTCGCGCTCGATTCTTGTTCTTTCGGTAGGTTTGCAGGTGTTTGGTAGTGTTCAATGAATGGGGATGTAGCCACTCATCTGTCTAATTCTAGTCAGTTGGCAGTTGTTTGTGACTTTGCATGTCCCGTGATTTGAATGAATTCGTTTGCGTCAGGGCAGTAGGATTTCTGGATACCAGCAGCTATCACACTACCAGACCGGATATCAGTCAGTTGCAGTATGGAGAAAAGTTTAATGTTGGTACTCAAAAGATTTGAGGACTAGGTCTATAATGAATAATTGAGTAAAGATTGTGCAAGAGTACCACAGTGTAAACAAGATGGAGGAAACAGAAATAATAGGAGAGATAGATTAGTTTAGTGACCTGAGGCAATGACAGTAGTAACGAGTAGCAAGTCCCAAGGCATGCATCAGGCACAGCTTGTCCAAATAGGGATAATGATCCGTATTTAGTACGTGTTTGTCAAGTCTCTTCTTAAAGCTGTCTACTGGAAGGCGGCTGTGGTCACCTCGACTGGGTGAACATTACAGTTTAAAACGACTCCTAGTGATTGAAAGTGTTCATGAACCTGAGTATTCGATTTTTGGTGCACAATTTTTCGAGGATTGAGTGGTAGTGATGCAATGGTAAGATGCTTATGTTAGGATGGTTTGGTGTGCCTAATATGTTGCACGCTATAATTAGGTCACCTTTGATTCTCCTGTAACTCATGGAGAATAATCCTAACTGCTAGAGTCTATCTTCGTAAGTTTTACTCCTCAACCCCATCACCAATTTGGTTGCTGGTCTCTGCACTTAATCCAAGAGATTTATGTCTCTTTTAAACAGAGAGGGTGTGGAGCATAATTTACATAACGTGACAATTCGGCTAGTTTAGTTTTAAACCGTTTTTCACTGCCCATTCTTCAATGGATCTAAGGTCCTTTTGAAGCTCAGTCGAATCCTCTTCGCTTCTAATGTAGCTCCTGATCTTTTCATCTTTTGCATAGATCAATGCTGGCGAGCTAACTGTGCCTAAAAGGTTGTTAATGAGTCACAGAATGAGACGTTCCCCCGTGAAACTCCCGACGCTGAGACTCACCAACTCGCGTGCACTCTATTTAACTTGGTACGAAACTTTATATTCTCAAGGTAGTTTCTCAGCCAAGATAGAAGTGGGTGAGTGAAGCACATTTCCGCAGCCTTTGCGATTAGGCGTATGTGAGGCACCGTGTCCAAGGCTTTTTCAAAGTCTAAAAATGTTACGTGCACCGGTATTTTTCAGTCCAAGCAGGATGTACATCTCTCATGCGACGAGAAGTTTGGATGCGAACGACCTGCCTTTTCGAAACCTGTGTCGAGCTTCGTGGAGTATTTTATTCTTTATCCATGTTCGTTCACCAGCTCTTCCATTACCTTTGATAGTATTTATAGTAATGTGACCGATCCGCAAAAGGTTGGATCCTTCTCCTTCGAAGATTGGAGAGAGCAGTCTCTTTCCATCCCTTTGGGAGTTGGTGTGACTCCAGTGGATGCCTGAACAGGTCACATATCGGGGAACAGAGGGTTTCTGTACATTGTTTCAAGACTATCAGGCGAATATTGTCACAACCTGGTGCCGCGCCTAACCCTCGTTCTTTCATTTCTGGATTTGCGGTGTGACTGAGGTACATTGTATGCGACAGGATTTTAAATGATATCTCTCACTGATTGCAAGTGATGTTCTACTGTCGGCCTCCTATATTCCTGTGGCCATGAGGCATGTAGAAGGTTTTCTCTCATGCGCACGTAATTAGCCGTAGTGTGGCAAAGATAGGGCTCGTTTTCGTCCTAAGTGTTTCGTTTACGATCATCTAAACATAAAACTTTGCCATGGTCACTACTTCCCATCGGTGTGAACATTTTCGACTATGAGCTGATCATTTGTTAACAAATAATCCAGGTTTGAGGACCTTCCCTCCTCAGTTCACCTTGTGGCACTTCATACATGCACAGTAAGCCCAGAGTTTCTAATGGCTGCGCCAGGTCGTTTTTGGAACTAATCAGTGGGAGTTGTACTCTGATTAATAACTGTAATCCTATAGGAGTTTATCCAATAACAATAAATTTATCCTCAGATAACAGCATGTTACAAGAGACTTGCTGAAATTGTTACAAATGCTACCACATATACAATAAAATTGTTGAGCAGTAAGATTGGAAATAAGAGTCTGTTTCTGTGACATTTAAAACATGTCACTGACAGGAACAGTTTGATTCAAGCAAATTTTGAAAAGGGAAGTACAATTAGGGAAGGTACACTGTAGAGTTCTTGAGTGTTTTGCATATTTCAGTAGTGAACTTGTTGGGAAGTGTTAACTGGAAAGCTTTTGATACAAGCTAAGACCTGGACCGGCGCGTTGAATGCATATCACTGTGTGTCGTCCTTGCAATAAGATAACAACTACTGTAACTTCAGCCTTTGGTTTGGTTTGCGTCTAGACAGGAGGTACCTTGTGTGCTAGGGGGGACTGTGTAGAGCATCGTTTGAGATTATATGGAAGAAAGAACAAGAGAAAAAGATGAGCCGACGACTCAGTAAGCACATAAAATGCACTTACATGCAATATGCGAATAAATAGACAGCAACCAGATACAAAGCCAGCGTAAGATTAAGACAAACTGATAAACGAAACTAAGAGTTGGATAGAGTTAGGTTTCGAATGCGTTACACTACCTTAATTCAGTTATAGCGGTTAAATTGTACTTAGTTGTCCCACATTCTTTTAATTATTTTTATCTGTCTGTATATTTTTCTATTAGTCAACCATATTCTGTTATGGTACTTTTATGGTATAAATACTTGAAAAATGCTGACTATTTATTGCTCATGATTGTCTGTGTGCATGTCAGTACAACGTAGACTGGATCACTTTAATGGATCTATGAATTATTTCCAGAAAAACAAAATCGCTAGATATTCCGTTACTAATGTTATTTCTATTCCAGTTGTAGCACATTCACATACATTTGAGTCTGTTCATATTTGATTTGGTTAAGCCTTTTTCGTTAACTTAGTTAACTGAGTCATTCGTATTCGAATTACTTATGTGCACCGTTGGCCTTTATTATTGTCAGGTTTGTGTGAGCAGGTATGACTGAATATTGCTTACCAATGACGTGCATATTCATTCTATTTGTTTTAATGATAGCCTCTTAAGTAATTCGATGGCTCATTCATTTTTATATGTATATATCCTATATGTATATATCCTATTCATTCATTCGCTAAATCGCTCAGTCGCTTGTTTGCTATTCGACAACCGTAGATCAATTTGCTTCATATGCCTGTTGTTTTGCTGGTCTGTTTGTGATGCAACAGTAAATGCATTCACTGCTTCCTATTCATATTTCGATTTATTCACCGTCGGACGTTATCGAATAGCGGTTATCGGGACGAGCAACATAAGAAATAAAAAAATACATCAAATACCGACAGCCACAAAACTGGTGAGACACTGACCACAACAAAATACATTTACTGAAGATGTCACTATAAATCCAATAAACTCACGAAGAGTTTTGATTCCAATGTTAACTCAATGCAACTATTATTTCAGTCCAATTACGTTCGCTCCATTTTATTACAGTCCGCTTGTTTATAATTAATATACATGCAAGTTAATTTGAGTACTCAGATCTACATCCAGTAACCTTTCTACTATTTTATTTCTGACATGATTCATTTGTAAATAGTCCTTGAGTATAAAGATAAGGTATAACAGTTTACTGAGTGTTAACCTTCATCCGCAACGATACTATTTCGGAAATTAGTAGTTACGATGTGTTTAATTCCTCTCTCGTGGTACCTATCGTTCACTCTTGAGGAACTTATTAATTCTCAGGCACTGCTGTACAGAGGCATATTCTAGAATTCATTCGAAAATTTATAATCCAGATTTTTGTACACTTTGAATGCTTCATATCACAAATCGCATTCATTTGGAAGTAGTATATCAAGTTTATTTCTGTTGTTGTGTAAACTCAGTTCAGTTGTCGTTGCGTTTCGTTTTGATCAATGTCAATCGTTTTGACTGTACAGCGGATTGTGCAGTTTCTAGAAATAAAAAACAGCTCAGAGAATACACTTTGATACACATTTAATTCACTTTCTTCAAGTCACTTAGTTGTTGTATAAGGTAGCCAAATTCAGTACTGCAGTCTTTAGTCCTCAGTAATAACGATAATAGGTTGTTGAACCTGTGTTATCTTTTGATAAGTTCGTCGCTTAGTATGCTTGAGGCTATTACGAGTTTACCTTAGTCGATAAACGCGAACGAGACTTTTACCAGCTTCCAGGTAGGCTACCTTGAATACCCAAATTCGAAATAGAGGGCTTTGTAAGCGTAGAAAGTATATTCTACAAACACCCAGCAACCACAGTACAACCAAGCATACAACTCTCGTTTATTTATACAACATAAGAACGTCCTTGAGACAGTTAAGAAAATAGCATACTAAAATACACAGCAGCCAATGGCAGCCATGGATTTTCCTGGTGGGAATTGAAATCTCAAGGTCATCTGATCAGCCCATGCTGGCAAAACGTGAAAACCAAAATACGGCATTATCAAGCGAATTTTGGGGATGTAACATCCCCAACACTCCTCCCCTTTTAATAGCGTGTTCTCCTGGGGTCGACTTGCATCTTGACTATTGTTCGCCGCTGTCTGAGGGGATACCTTTGGGAACGAAGAACAGATTGCTGCTGAGTTTCTTCTCGTGGCGAGGCTCTCGGTAGGTTGAAGGTATCAAGCAAGATGTCAAGGGGAAGGCTTTCTGCTCTTGATGGGCGATCTGGGGCTAGCCGTCTGCGTATCTGATTACGATGACGTGACCATTTATCACCTCCTACCTCTACTTCGTACATAACTCGACCAACCCTTCTGACCACTCTCGCTTCTACCCAAGGACCATGGTTCGTTCTGTAGTCGCGGGCAAACACAGGGCATCCCACCTCGTAAGCGGATTGTCTTTGCAGCTTTGTCTCTACTGATGAGGGTGCATTGGTCGGATGCATCAGGCTGTGGATCGTTTTCAATCTTCTTCCCATCAGGATTTCAGCTGGGGACTTTTGCTCCGGTAACAATTCATTTGGTGTTGTACGATAGACGTACAAGAAATTTTGTAACGCTTCGGCTGGTGTACCCTCCCCTTTTGACTTAAGCAGTGCTCTTTTAAACGTATCCACAAACCTTTCCGCCTGCCCATTCGATTGCGGGTGGTATGGTGGCGAGCGTAAGTGTTTAATGGCTAGCCGTTGACAGAAATTCTGGAATTGGGAAGAGGTGAATTGAGAGCCATTGTCGGATACGATCACATCTGGTATGCCATTTCGTGAGAAAATTTCAGTTAGGAGCTGTATAGTTGTTGTAGTGGGCGGCATAACGGGGCTGATTTCCGGCCATTTAGAGAAGGCGTCGACGACAATTAAATACATAGTTCCATTTATTGGGCCAGCGAAGTCGACATGTATCCTGGACCAAGGATGCTCAGGTTTGGGCCATGAAACCGGTGGAATTTCGGCATTCATCTTTGCCGCCTGCTGACACCTCATGCATTTTTCAACCAACGCTGTGACATGTTGATCCATGTGAGGCCAGTATGCATAACTCCTGGCTATGGACTTCATTCGTTTAATCCCAGGATGACCAAGATGGAACTGTCTCCGCACTTTTGCACGAAGGGATGCTGGCACCACTACTCTTTCACCAAACATCAGACAATCGTTCACGATGCATAGTGACTCCCGCCGCTGATACAGTTGCTTCATGTCACCTTCAAACTTTTTCGACGGCCAACCGTTAGTGACATATTTCATCGTCATCTTGATGATGGGGTCGTTTCTAGAAGCATTTTGTATTTCTGTTGCTGACACGGGTAATGCGCAAATAGCGCTTTTCAAATAACATTCTTCGTGGTCTTCTACTGACAGAGATGCAATTACCATGTTTTCCTCAGCCTCCACTTGATCAATAATGAGTCATGACGGCGTCTGCCTGACCGAATTGTAGAGTGCGATGATACTGGATTACGAAATCATATCCCAAAAGTACCAAGGCCCATCGCTGAAGACGATTTGCAGAATGGGCTGGAATGCCATACTTTGAACCAAATATTGCTAACAGAGGCTTGTGATCTGTGAGGAGCGTGAATCTCCGACCGTACAGAAACTTATGGAAACGGCGAACAGCAAACACAAGGGCAAGAGCTTCTTTCTCTATCTGGTTATACTTCTTTTCTGCTGGGGTCAGTGTACGGGATACATATATAACGGCTTTTTCCGACACGTCTGGAAATTGATGTGAAATAACAGCACCTAGGCCATATGCTGAAGCGTCTGCTGCTACGATGATCGGCATGGATGGATCGTAGTGTGTTAATAACAATTCCGAGCTAATTATAGACTTCAGTTTACCAAAAGCCGCGTCACACTCTTTAGTCCAGTTCCATGTGCTATGCTTCTGCAGTAGACAATTCAATGGAGCGCGAATATCATGCATCGAGGGAACAAAAGCTGAATAATAACTGATCAAACCGAGAAAAGATCGTAATTCGGAAACATTAGTGGGAGTGGGCATCAGTTTGATAGCTCGGATGTTTTCAGGATCCGGTCTGCGACCGTCGGCATCAAAGATGAATACCAAATACTTTACCGACTGCAATAGAAACTGGCATTTCTCTGGGCGTAACCGGAAACCATTGTCACTGATGCGTTGTAGTACCAATGTCGTTCGTTCCCGTAGCTGTTCTAACGTCTTCGCAACAATCAAGATATCATCGAGATAAGCTGCAACCCCTGAGATATCTGACAGGATAGTATCCATTAGTTGTTGGAAGATAGATGGGGCAGTCTTAACTCCAAAAGGTAGACGGTTATACTGGAACAAACCACGATGAGTGTTGATAGTAAGCAGCTCTTTAGATGCTTCATCGACTTCCACTTGCAAATAAGCATCAGCTAGGTCAAGCTTTGCGAAGAACTTTCCTCCATTCAGCATAGTGAACAGATCTGCCGGGACTGGCAGAGGATAATGATGCTGTTCTAGAGCTGCGTTGAGACCTGTAGAGAAGTCAGCACATATACGTATCGTGCCGTTGGCCTTCTTGATAACGACTATAGGTGCTGCCCAACTGGAGTAAGAAACGGGAGTAATAACTCCTTGTCGTTGAAGGCGATCCAGCTCTTCATCTACTGTTGCTAATGTAGCATACGGTACCGGTCTCTTTGGACGAAACGCAGGCTTAGCCCCATGTTTCAACCGAAGTGTTGCTTTCATAGCAGTGCACCGACCCAATCCAGGTTCAAAAATGGTTGAAAACTCTGTCATCAGCTTCTTCGTATATGCTTCAGGGTCATGTCGTTGTGATACCAGGTTGCATATGGTATTTAGTGGGACATCAGCCAACTTTAGCTGGTCGAACCAATCTAAACCAAGTAAATTTAGATCAGCTGGCGTTATATAGCATACCCCAGTAAACGACGAATCTCGGAAAGCAACTTTACATTCCAATTGTCCTAACAGACGAAGATAATTACCACATGCTGTACGAGGCTTTTGTGTTGTGTGCTGCAGGCTTCGGCTGCCCAATTTGGTCCAATTTTTGCGTGAGAGGATAGTGACATCAGATGCAGTATCTATTTGCATTCTACACAAATAACCGTTAATATTAAGAGTAATAAATTTCCTCTCACCTGGTGATGAGCTTTGGCAGGAAGATATTAAGCTCAATGCATTGGTACTGGATCTAGGAACAGGCATCTTAGCACTTCTGGATCGCTTTGGCTTTTTCTGTAGGCAAAAGCCATCTTTATGACCGATGACTTTACACTTCCTGCATCTATGCAGCCTAAATGGGCAGTTCCGTACACAGTGCCATGAGCCGCAGTGCCAGCAAGCAGAAGGGGGATTCATTTTGGGTTTTTGGGCAGAATTGGAGCGGGATGAACTGGGTGTAGCATGGGCAGACTTATTATGATAAGGTGGCTGCTGTACCAAATGAATTTCAGATCGGCATGAACTACCACTCTGCACTATCGTTGAGTCTCGTTGTAGGTTAGTGAGACGTTGGTACTCATGAGCCATATCATTAAGCGTAAGCTTTGGATCTTGCTCCAAACGACTTAGTAGCCTTGTTCTAATGTCACTGAACTTACTCGACTGGAGGCTGCAGATGAGTATAAGGGCTTTGAACTGGTCTTCCGACAAAGACTTCAACCGAAAGCGTTCGCATTCACGGTTGACGATGCCCACGTGCGTAAGAAAATCATCATCTTCGTTCATAATTAGCTTCAAACATCGATAACGAGTATTAAATAGTGACGAGTTGTCTCCAAAGTGTTGGCTTAAAGTCTGGACAGTCTCAGAAAACGAACAATCTCGTGGGTTCAAAGGCAGGATCAAATTACAGTACTTATCCAGCTCACTTGCGCCCAACTTTCGAAGTAGCAGCCGAACCTTCCAAGCATCATCTTGGTTGGCGAAATCAAATTTAAATAAATCTTCATAACGCCGGAACCACATGTCAAAAGTGACATTTGCATCAGGATCATAATGAAATTCAGATATGCTATTTGCGGTGCCGTCGACCGATGGAGCTGTGGTTGCGTCAGATGAGCTGGGCTGCGTGGAAGGGGAAATCTTCATGTCTGTCAACATCTGCATCAGTTTCAGCTGCTGCTCAAGTAGTAATTCAAGTTTGGCAGGATCCATATTTCCAAAAGCACCGTCGCCACTGATAAGTTCGTCACTTAGTATGCTTGAGGCTATTACGAGTTTACCTTAGTCGATAAACGCGAACGAGACTTTTACCAGCTTCCAGGTAGGCTACCTTGAATACCCAAATTCGAAATAGAGGGCTTTGTAAGCGTAGAAAGTATATTCTACAAACACCCAGCAACCACAGTACAACCAAGCATACAACTCTCGTTTATTTATACAACATAAGAACGTCCTTGAGACAGTTAAGAAAATAGCATACTAAAATACACAGCAGCCAATGGCAGCCATGGATTTTCCTGGTGGGAATTGAAATCTCAAGGTCATCTGATCAGCCCATGCTGGCAAAACGTGAAAACCAAAATACGGCATTATCAAGCGAATTTTGGGGATGAAACATCCCCAACATCTCTCCGCACCTTCTTTCCGATGAAAATTCAGATTCTCGTTCACAGTGTTCATTGATGCGTCTGATACCATTTGTTTGAATTGGTTGTCTTGGTCACTGGAAGTTAAGTTAAATGAGGTCTCACTCTGGGTTTATTCGACTGCGGTTTTTGATCCCCATCATCATCAAGCTGATTCACACACAATAAATATGCTTCAGTGTGGTCACACCTTCATTCAAGTATGAACTAGCTGCTGCAATACTCTACGTGACGGCACACACAGATGGGGTGATCTCCCTGCGAGTAGATCATAACATTTGACAACCATTGATGGCCTCTGCATTTCAATGTGCTGTTATTTTGAAGTCATGATTTACTGTTATTCTTGACCTTTTTTACACCTACATGCGCGGAATTGATGATACGTTAATAATACCGTTACACTTTGAAAATCTCCTATCCTGTGACACTTGGTATAAAGTCTTAGCAATTTCAGCATCTTCCTACTGACAAAAATGCGTAAAAATCACCAAACTTCGTAAAAATACACATGAGTTGAGGGGTACTAATGTAAGCTGTTCGTTTACATTTAACTCTGTCTGAAGCCTCTCTGGAGCTACTGCTGGTCTCCAGCCCGGATAAGGGAGGAGGGTTGTGCATGCGGTTGGCGACCCATCCTATAAAAAAATAACTCGCTACGAAAACGCAAATCACAAAAATCAGTTGCAACCATTTTGACTCTGCCCTGTGGGTGGTGTATCTGACCAGCATTCATGACGGTGGGGCGATAACCTCAATCTACCCATGTCTGTGTGGCAGAACATTTTGTTTGCGATATAGCAGGATGTAACAAATCAGTGATATTGATGTTACTTTTCCTTGTTAACCTCGTCTACAACCCATGTCTGTAACCTTGCACTGGTTTTTACTTCCTACCGAGAAATCCTATTACAAGCTGGTCTGGACAACTATACTAAAAAAGAGCTCATTCATAACTTCTTGAGCCTCAGATTTAAAAATAAAAAGAATAAATAAAACCAAAAAATTATATCACTGATACTCTTTATTATATTTTGTAAATCAACTTTATTACTAACAACTTGGTTCTTCTGAATTTCCTCTATTCTTTCAACTAACTTCCCATTAGTTATCTCACTACTGAATTGTCTTCATTAACCCACATAAGCGCAGATGTAAAGTGTTCTGATATTAAAAATGTTTGGGTAAACATACCTTTGTTTCATCCGTAAACGTATGTGCGAAGCCGTTGTTCGGCTTTGAACATGAATATTTTCTGTTCTGCTCCTCGTCCCGTTTTCTTTATTCCTCTTTTTTCAGAACCTTATTCCAATCCACATATATTTGTCTGGATATTTGCAGTAGACTTGGTTACCCTAGCCAAGAACATGTGAAATCATTAGCTGACGAATATCAACCAGACCTTTGTACACTTACCGCATCAATTCTTGTTATATGAAAACCTATCTGTACCATGAATCGTTTCTCAGTCCATAAGATGATTGTCGTAACGCAACCTTCTTAACTTGCGCCAATTACTCGCTTTGTACATTCCATCTTTAAGAAAACAATGAATCTTGTGAAATGTTTCAGTAACTGTATACCGTTTTAAAAGAAATATGTTGTTAATCTTAACATTTTGATCTTGCCTGTAAATTGGCACGTCTCTTGTAACATGTTTGTTATTTGAGAATAAATTATTATTATTATTATTATTATTATTATTATTATTATTAGATCTTCAGCCAGAAGAGTTCTGACGTTTTATGATGAAAGCTAAATTCCTTCGAAAGCTACGAGTTCGTTGCCTCTTCTGATAACCAAAGCAACCATTCTTTTAGTCACATGGAATGTTAAAACATTGTGCGAGACTGAAAGACCATTTCAAATTGCTGCAGAAAGGAAAAGAAACAACCTGCAGATGCTTGGATTCAGCTAAATGCATTGGACGCAGGTTGAACAACTGAGACTAGCTTTAAGAGAGCTGCTGTTATGGTCCGTCCATGAGGAAGAAAATGCCCCGCATACAAGCAGCTACACTGATGCTGTCCAAACAAGAACAAAAGGCACCGTTTGGATGGGAATTCATGGACCCAGCATCATTAAAGCATCCTTCGAAACAAAGAAACAGGACATTACAATGAACGTCATCCAATCCTATACACTTATCAATGAAAACAAAGACAGTTTTAAAAATCAATTCTACGAAAGGCTGCAGTCAATCTTCGACAGATGCTCGCCAAAGGATTTGACGATTCTTATGGGAAACCTTAATGCCAAGGTTGACATGGACAACACTGGATATGAAGACATCATGGGACGACATGGACTGCGAGAAAGTAAAGTAAACGGTGAGAGGTTTGCAGACCTATGTGCCTTGAACAAACTGATCATCGTTGGCACAATATTTTCTCACAAACGCATACATAAAGCTACATGGATTTCACCGGACCACACTACTCAGAACCGAATTGACCATATCTGTATCAACAAAAAGTTCAGGACTATGGAGGATGTGAGAACCAAGAGAGGAGCTGATATAGCCTCAGATCATCACTAGAAAAGCAAAGGAGGCAAAGTAATTTGCAACAATGAAGAATGGCGAATCAGGTGGGTAGATCACTACACCCACCCAGCGCCGATGCAGCATCTACAAACTTCTCTATCGATGTTGGCCCACAAAGATTTGGGATGAAGAGCGAGGACCGACGAACTAGAAAGAAGGATACCTCATCAAAATACCAAAGGAAGGCGATCTCATCAAGAGTGAGAACTATAGAGGCATCACTCTTCCCTCAACACGAAGCAAAGTCTTCAACAAGGTATTGTTAAACAGAGTGAAAGACTTCGTAGATGCCCAACTTCGAGATCAACAGGCTGGATTTCGTAAGGATCGATCGTGTACTGACTAAATAGCAACAGTACGCATGATTGTGGAGCAATCAACTGAATGGAACTCAACACTCTACATCAACTTCATCGACTACGAGAAAGCATTCGATAGCGCTGATAGGAAAACACTGTGGAGGCTTCTTCGACATCACGGCGTGCCTGAGAAGATGTCCAACATCATACGGAATTCTTATGATGGATTAAACTACAAAATCATACACGAAAGACAGCTAACCGACTCTTTCGAGGTGAAGACCGGTGTCACGCAAGGTTGCTTACTCTCACCCTTTCTCTTTATCCTGGTCATCAACTGGATTATGAGGACGTCGAAATCTGGAGGGAAGCACGGTATCAACTGGACAGTTAGAACGCAGCTGGACGATCTGGACTTCGCAGATGACCCGGCTCTTCTATCGCACACGCAGCAACAAATGCAAGAGAAGACGACCAGTATAGCAGCAGCCTCTGCAGCAGTAGGTTTCAACATACATAAAGGAAAAAGCTAAATTCTCCGATGCAACACAACATGCACCAACCAAATCACTCTTGATGGAGATTCTTTGAAGGACGTTAACACTTTTACCTATCTGGACAGGATCATTGTCGATCAAGGTGAATCTGATGCAGATACGAAGGCGCGGATCGGAAAGGCAAGGAATCCATTCCTAAATTCGAAGAACATCTGGATCTGTAAACAACTGTCAACCAAATTGGAAGTCAGAATTCGCAATACAAACGTCAAAACAGTTCTACTGTATGGATCGTAAACTTAGAGAAATGCGAAAGCCATCATCCAGAAGTTACAAGTATTTAATAGCAGTCGTCTACTCGAAATGTAGTGAAGGAGAACACAGGTGAGGGCAACCGAATTGTATTTATCTCAAATTACAGAGTTAATGGGTAAAATAGAAAAACCATATCGTAAATCGTCAATTTGCAAAATAATAATCCATCATATCTAACTGGACTGTTCCTGTTGCAAAAACATCAATCGATTGCCTGACATTTCACTATTCATGCGTTTCATACAAATCCCATTGTGTTCGCGCTCCTCCTTTCTTGATCTTCCCCCATCTTCTGCTGCCAGACATTACGTTTTTACTCGCGTCATATACTACTTATAAGTAGCGCGCACCACAGAAATACTTCGGATCCATTGGCCAGAAACCATCAGCAACAACTTACTGTGGGACAGAACAATCAAGATACTAGAGAATGAGTAATCAAGAATAAGCGGTGGAAGTGAACCGGACACACACTGATGAAAGCACCTAACTGCCTCACAAGACAAACAGTCAATTGACAGTAAAATGAAAAGAGGAAGGCCAAGGAACACATAACGCCGAGAAATATGGGAAGATATCAGAATAAAAAATTTGACAGAACTCGATAGGAAAGCCCAGGACAGAGTTGGTTGGAGAAAACTGGGCGGTGGCCTATGCTATATTGGGACTGACAAGAGTAAGTAAGTAAGTTCACCTATATGTGAGTTAGGCCTCTCGATAATTGTTGCACTTGGTTAAGATGTCACGTTTTTTCCAGAGATTGACAACCTTGTTCTTCATTTTACAAACTGAAAATTGCCGATATGTCTAGAAATATACAGATTAAGCTCATTAGTCATTTTCAGGGGTATGGAGCACTATTATAATGATTCTTGACCCCATCCACGGAAAAATGGGGCAAGACCCAATCTGGACGACCAAAGGAACTATTTATTTTGAGGACTTATTTACAATGACACTGCAATACCCTATCTAGTTCCATAGGTAGCACCTCAGACACCAGATAGATTTAATAGAATCTGATGCAGATAAAGTGTGCCAGGTGAGGCGAATACATTTTAGCCCTCTCAGGCCTTGAAAACATTTATGTCGACAAATTTTTAAGAATTTTAAGATATTTCGGCGGTCCTGCACAGTGATGAAGGGAACAGAGTAAACTGGATTTACGACAACTTTACTTCTGTTGCTTCTGACGAAATAAACTTGAGTTGTAGAACGAAAAGATTTTGAATTATGTACATTAAATGCGTGATACATATGTCATTTCAATCAGAATGCCGAATTATCGTTCGAATAGTATTAAAAAAGTGTTCAGCGTTTAAACTTATCAAATGTGTAGTAACATCAAGGTCTCTCCTGAAATTGGAGTTTTGTGGGTTTATGAAAATCTATACTGTAACACCAAAATGATTACGGCAGCACTTCAAGGAGATGGTGCATTTCCAGTCAAAACTATGGGTGACTCCGAAAACTACAACCTTAATAAAAAGGAGTGGATCGATAAAATTTTAAGTAGGACAAAAATCCACTAAATTTAATATTAAGGAGAAAAACCGAAAGATGTGCTAAAAACGAGGCAGATATACTACTCGTTGCTCAACAACGGAAAAATGGCTGCTAAACTCAGTAAACCAAAGCAAATAAGCAGTGACGCTTTGATGGCTTCGAAGCGAAACATAATAATGTTGTGAGTAATTTTTTATTACCATATTTTGAAGAAGTGTGCTTCTGCCGTGGTAGGAAGCTCATTTGGCACACAAAGCAATAGGTTTTGTCAATAGGTTAAGATCAAAGAATAAATTTTGTTTTTGGTTGACGTAATCCGTTTCGGAATCCACATGTTTGCTTTCGAGACAGAGTTCATCTCTACAAAGAGAAGCTCTCCATAGATTGAAATTAATGTTTAACATTATCATGTCTCAATAGAGAGAGAAAATACTTTTCACTCTAAGCTATCATCCATTAGATATGCGGCCAGTGAGTGCCACGTAACTGGTCTTACCACTCTGAATCAACAACGTATTCCCAGAGTACAGGTTAAATTTTGTTTATTCACAGTTCAGCGTGACTTTTTTCCCCGTTTCTGAACGAATTTAGAATTAGGGATATTTTTCATTGACTGATATACCAAAGATGAAATTGCTTTCTAATGAACTCAGAAATACAAGTTCGATGTCTGTGAAAATGGTTTTACGATATTTATTCACACTGTGAAGTACACCACTATATAGAATCTGAACGTACGATGGTTTTAAAACATGGAAAGTGTTTGTCAGTAAACAAAGTCAGAGCAGGTTCTCAATCAAAGTGTTACCTAAACTTGTCACACCTTTTGTTAAAAACGTCTAAGGATGATGTGTTTTTCTTCTATACTTTCAGATCACCCTAAATCCTTATGACTTGTCATTTTTCGCATCATATTTTTGCTTTTACATGAGTTCATAAAAGGACACATTAATTAACTAGAATCCTTATTATGTAGGGACCTAAAGATATTTGAAATTATTTTAATTCTCATATGACAAACTTGCTAACGATAGTATATTTTATCAAATATTTTGTTGGCCCGACCTCAGTTAGAACACATCCTAATGCACTACTAGTCATATAGTTTGGGCTTGATAACTGAGTGTAATAACTTTATTTCATCGTTGAATTCTGTGTCCAGTTTGATTCAGGTAGCATAACAGCTGATTAGTAATGGCAACTAACATCACTAAACTGAAACAAGCGCTAAGCGTTCAGAACACAAGGGGACTGTCAGGAATGTTCGCAGTCAGTCAGTACGTAAACGAATATAACAAAACGCTCATGTATGCTAGGACTTTAAACAAACTTTCGTTCTCAGTGAGTCAGTTAAGACTTAGAAATCGGCATTCTCAGTTCAAGTTACCTTCCTCTGTTAGCACAGAGTAGTGAAATTTTCATGCTTAATTCCAGCAACGTATGTTCAGTAACGGTGTCAATGATAGCAGGAAAGATAAGGGATCAAAAATTAGGTTCTAAAAAGTATAAATCTTTGAAATAAGTTCTGAAAAAGTTATAAAGAATTCCAGAGCCTAGAATTCGGCCGAAGACAAAAAATGGATCCACCTAACTACCAAACGATATCTGTAGCAAAACGTGTACACTATCCTATCAGTAATTAAATATCTTGCTGTGTTTTTTATAAGACTCCCAACTTGCCTAAAGAAAATGACATTGACAATTTTCGTGTTTTGATCCACACCTCAACACTGTGATCATTTATTAACAAATGGTTGTAAACCAGGATGAGAATTTTCTAACTCACCATTATTTCTTTAGTAGACATTTTCAGTAAAAATTGGCCGGAAGCTCAAACTACACCTTTTGATGATGCCAATGTAAATTATAACTATGTATTTCTGAAAGAAACTGTTAATACACGCAAAGGATTTTTGAATTCGGTTAAAACTGTGGACAATCTTATCAAGCTTGGATCAGGAGACCTCTTAGAACTGACTAATAATACTCAATGAATTAACATGACAGTTAAAGGTACTGAGTTTTACGTATATTTAAATTAGTTAGGCATTGTTCTTTTATGACATTTTAGGCCTCTCAACTTTGAGCTAATACCTGATCGAATATTTCATATAAATAAACCACCATCAGGAAGAGAACGATTATATAAACCCAGTAAGTTGAGTTTTAGCTTTGTCACGCGGTTTACACCTAAAGTGCTCATTTTAAAATCGTTCTTTTGTTAACTTTCTTTAGATTTCTGATTCAATCTCATGACGAATAACCGTTTGTATTCTATCGGTTCATTAAAAAAACGCTTATACACTACTAACTTGATTAGGATTATCTTCAAACCACTCTTTTACGATGTATGACAGGGTTTAACGCATAAACAGGTGAAAAGAAAGCTAGAGTTTACTAACTATATGTGTACTGTGGTTTGGTGAAGCTGTCGGCACCCAACCTTGCGTTGATTTTCAGATAGTACATTGTTTAAATACAACCATTCTATTTATGAAGTTTATATTCTGGGATAGAAATGAACATTTAATCATGAGATATCATTTAATTTTTTCTCATGCATTGAGAATTATAGCTAGCTCTTGTTTTAATATGACTTACAAAGTACTTAAAACTTATTCTTGCACACTGATGAAATGATCATTGATAGTTGTGCAAGGAAAAGAGACCTGAGAAACGTGTTTAGTCTGTTTTCAGGCTGTTATAGTACAGTAAAATTTCAAATCAAACATGGGACTTGTAAACTGTCGATCTGTAAGTTATTAGCAATAACAGCGTAACTCACATTTATGTAGCACTTGTTTATGAACAAAGGGTTAGTTATATTTCATTGGGTACATAATATTTACCAAGTAAAACTACCTCTAGATACCTAGAGGTAGACAATGAGAGGACTTATACACTTGTAAGTAAGGTTTGCTTTCAACTGTGAGGACACTCATATACCTATAGGACATTCATCACTCAATTCCATGACCCGAGAAATGCATACCTTACCTACCTAAGCAGCAAGTAACTTGTTACAGTACAGGTATACTTTTAAATGATCAGTTACTCAATACTGACCAATCTCATCCTGGTTTAAATCTTTAGAATCTGTCATATTTTATCGCGTATTTACCATCAAACCTAGATCGAGAGTTTCTTGCTGATTACTTCCAACATGGACAATATCGAGTTATCTATACGAATCGCTCCATTGCAGCTTTCTCGATAGAATCCAACTAGTATTGAAAAACTAGACAAAGGTGACATTGGTTAGAACTTGAATAATCGCTGAATTTTACATGAAAAATATCACTTGCTTTCAAGCTGTTTTTTACTCCTGCTTGCTGAAATGTGATTAAGTGAACCTAACCTTTTCAGATTGCTTTTATTATAGTGAGAAAACTAATTCATTTATTGTTAACCATATGAATTACTCAGTAATTCCACTGAAAGGTTGTAAATAAAAAATGTCAAATGATTAGCTAATGAAATTAGATAAAACACCGTACATATTCCTTAGAAATAATGTGCAATGCAAACTTAGGAAGACGTCCACCTAATCTGATTTTTCTAAACATGACTGAAGTTGTAGTAGATAGTATAGCAAGCAATAAATAAATATAATTTTTGATTGGGGGTCAATACTGGCTCGACTCGATAAAGGTGAGCATCTCAAAATGGGACATTGAATTTTAAAATGTATGAAAGTCGTTTGAATTACCCTTTTCTCTTTTTGTCTCTAAAACTAGTTATTTGAAAACGTAGTTCGTTGAATGTCGAGTGAAGAGTCGACAATACATCTTCTCACTTACTGTTTACATATCCTTTTCATCTGATATTAGCAACTTACTTATTTTAAGAAGTTGCATTATATCTTCAACTTCCTTTTAGTTTTCAGTGGTTATCCTTATTTAATCCTCACTCTTAACTAATATATTCTGCATTTCTTCGAGCACATTCTGATTTAAGCTTCTAAAACTCACGATATTTTTGTTCATGCACTTATTAACGAATTCCTTCGACAGTAATGATAATCTTAATATTTACTACATTAAAGTACAAAGATGCTAAAAGTCCCTAAACTTAATAAAAAAATTAATTTTCTTTACTCCCCTAAAAGATTATTTCAAGGACAATATCACCTACATTGATTTAATTTAATTTAATCTAGTTTTGTTTTACAAGATCAACTTCCGGTTTACCGTGAAATTTAATTTCCTTTATTTTCCACAAAAATAAAACAGAAGTGGATTGTTTAAACTAAGCATCTTACCAAAGTTAGCTTATTTTACAAACTTTAAGTTTGTTTACAATTAAAATGCTTATCAACTTTAAAATTACTATAGTTTCAATTGTCTTCTTTGATATAAAATGAGGTAAATTTTGACGTATATATACTTATGGTTAGTATACGTTTTTTAGTCACACTATGCTAATCATAACATAACTATCATTGATATGTTAACCCTATTCTCCTTTTATTCATAACTTCAGTGATGCATATCACAGATAATTTTACAGTAATTTGACGCGTACAGATCAGTGGATATTTTTCAAACATGTTACATTGTACACATTGAAATTATCTTACGCTACAATCCTCAACACATTGGTCTTTTTAAGTTAGCGGGAAAATATCTGACGGATTACAGATAGATATTATCGGCGAATTTTTAAGGTTAAAGAGTATTCTGTCCTGTACTTGTTTCACACAAAAAAAATGATACATTTTGAATAATTTTACGGTATTTAAAATTAGTTGTTTGAAATTCTGTTTCTCTTTAGCCGGTAATGAACTACAGCCAGTGATATCAGAAGAATGTCATGAGAATACTAATAATAATAAAACAGTTGTTTTTCAATATGAACCAATGATTGGAAAATTTGTAAGTTGAATTATATATAATTACAATGTAATTAGGAAATTGACATGTGACTGTTAATAAGAAAGTCAATCATAACCAATGTAATAATAAAACCTGTCGACAAATGTACATGAGCTTGAATGCCTCATTATGCCATATTTCTATGGTACGATAAAATTACCGATGTCAATAATCAACAAGTTAGATTATGTAGTGAAAATCGTTGATCAATGAAACACTTACCATTTTGGATTTAATAGATAAACGTAGAAGAGTTTGATTACAGTGAATAATAATGAAGAATCCGCAAAAATATGCACTAACAGTTTGTATCATTTAGTTATAAAACTCTTATGATAAAGGTAGCTAAAAAGAAGATCCGGAATCTAAAAGAATCATTCATTGCGTTGATATAACATATCCCATGCCAGAATGAAACGGATGTCCTGTGCATCCAGGTATCTAATGCTTGATTCAAAGATTACAATGTGAAACAATCATCTCCACATTGTTAGATTTTTGAAAATAGCATCATTTTGTTTGAAAAACTGAACTAGTAATCATTTGTCAAATACTTTTACGTTTAAATAACAATATAGTGGAATAAACTCAATGAATAGTCCTATTAGTCCTATTGAATATAGGTTCATAATCCAACATCAAAATTGTCTGCTATTTCATAATCTTTCAAACGAATTCGTATAAACACAAGTTTTAATTTCCCAACTGTAACACTTCATTTCCTTGGTGTTTATCTCTCTCTCCGTAAATTTAATGCGATTCACTTTTGTGAATAATCCCCCAATCTGCAACTGAAATACACTCCATTGTTTTTTATGTAATGATACTGTGTGATAATGTTTACTGTGTTGACTCTATTTTAATGAGACCATATTGATAATAACATCACTCTTCTGTCAATACCAGGCAAAGTCTTCAACAGGGTATTGTTAAACAGAATGAAGGACTTCGTAGACACCCAACTTCGGGATCAACAGGCTGGATTTCGTAAGGATCGATCGTGTACTGACCGAAATGGCTACATTATGGATCATTGTGGAACAATCAATTGAATGGAACTCACCACTCTACATCAACTTCATCAACTTCGAGAAAGCATTCGATAACGTGGATAGGAAAACACTGTGGAGGCTTCTTCGACATTACGGTGTGCCTGAGAAAATAGTTAACATCATACGGAATCCTTATAATGGATTAAACTGCAAAATCGTACACGAAGGACAGCTGACAGACTCTTTTGAGGTGAAGACCGGTGTGAGGCAAGGTTGCTTACACTCACCCTTTCTCTTTCTCCTGGTGATTGACTGAATTATGAAGACGTCGACATGTGAAGGGAAGCACGGTTTCTAATGGACAGCTAGGATGCAGTTGGACGATCTGGACTTCGCAGGTGACCTGGCTCTTCTATCGCACACGCAACAACAAATACAAGAGAAGACGACCAGTGTGGCAGCAGCCTCTGCAACACAACGTTCACCAACCAAAGCACTCTTGATGGAGATGCCTTGGAGGACATCAACATTTTTACATAACTTGGCAGCATCATCGACGAGAAAGGTAGATCCGATGTAGATGTGAGGTCGCGGATTGGCAAAGCAAGGGCTGCATTTCTACAGTTGAAAAATATCTGAAACTCCAGACAAATATCAATTAACACAAAAATCAGGATTCTGAACACAAATGTCAAGATAGTTCTACTGTATGTAGTGGAAACTTGGAGAACTACGAAAGCCATCATCCAGAAGATGCAAGTGTTTATGAACAGTTGTCTTCGGAAAATGCTTCGGATTTGTTGGTCAGACACCATCAGCAACAACCTAGTGTAGGAGATAACAAACCAGATTCCATTTGAAGAGGAAATCAGGAAGAAGCAGTGGAAGTGGATAGATAGCACTGTATTTTAATGAGACCATACTGATAATAAACTTCTTTTTTTTTAATTATCGAAACAAAAATGGTACATTACACACAAAATGCGTTCACTGTGATTTTCGATTGATTTTTCCCTTCAAGTTTACAGCATCTAGAGCTAATGGAATAGTTGGCAAACCAATAAATTTATCAAACGATTCAAAATTTTTAAAATTTGAATCACGTTTTGAATGTGGCAATTTATCAAAAGCCATATGCACGTAAGTAATTTAACCTAGAATAGATTGAAATTTTTACAAGGAATATCAATTAATTAATCCATTGCGTCATATATATTTTATTAACTATTTTAGTGGTCCGGCGTTTGACTTCGATTCGTATGATGAATTGAACATGTTTTGAAATAAATCTTCCATTTTCATACATTATTCTTAGGCGAACCTCATTAGTACGACGGTGGTGGTGAAACTCCTGAAATGGTTTATTTTTTGCGCATGATTTCATTTCATGCATTCGATAAGCAAACAGAATGGAAGGTGTAAAAGCAAAGTGAAGTGGAGAATGTGAGTGGGTCAACTGAATGCAACGAGTCATGAATGACTAAGTATTTATAGTCCGACCAAAATAAGCTAGACATGTAACCGATGCACATATGCATCAAGGTCATAAACGAATAACTGACACAGTTGAGAAGACATGTAATAAGTTGTAGCTCGAGAAGGATGAATGAATTATTTAATCCAAAGACTCCAATCCTCACATTTTCTCGAAAAAAATACTTTATTTAACATGGAATATTAATTAATAAACATCCTGATCAGTGCAAGTTATTAAACTATTTAAATAGATAATTTTAAATCTGTTGACCATGGGAAATCTAATATTTTGTTTCAACTCATTAATAGCATTGATTTACTTAATTCGAACAACTATACTGCCCAATCGATAGAGTTCAATAAAAATTGAGCTGAAGAAAATCATGACCAGTGAAGTTCAAACATGTTCGGATGTGTACAGGGTCTGAGCTTGCTCAACTCCGTGAATTTGATCAAATTAGACATTAACACCGTTAGTACCGGCTCAGTGGTCTAACGGTTAGGGCGTTCGTGCACAATACCGAAGGTCCTGGGATCGAATCCTGCGGGGTGCAGGAGTCGTGGATGCGCACTGCTGATGAGTCCCATGCCGGGACGAAACGGCCGTCCAGTGCTTCCAAGTTTCTAATGATGGTCTAACATTGATCGATTCATGGTTACAAATAAAACTTAACGATCTTCACAACAACCTCGCAATGAAGAAAATCTGTCAGTGATAACGATGAGACCATAAAAATGTTTAAGCTGTTTTCAAAATAGCATAGATGTCTAGTGTCTGATCTAACTATCGAGTTGCACGCTTAAGAATCTCTTTAAATCCATTTGAAATGAATGTCAGTCAGTTAGCATCCAACCAATGTTCTATGTTGAAGATAAGTATCAAACTTGAGTCGATTAAAATTTCACTGATTATTAATAAAAACCATAAAGATCAGTTCTATATCGAAATACTAATTGGATTCGTACAAAAAGAATGTCGTCAAGTAAAATTAAATAATCAGTATGGCGTTGTGGAGTTTTTTAAACTGGATCTAGGTGAGACAGTAATTAAAGATCTGCAAGTATGGGACTCTTCATCAATATGCTTCCACTATCTATTGATTTTGAACCGAACCTACAAATATCCATCTTGCATACGAATGCCTAACCAGTAGGCTACTGAGCCGGTACTCAATGGTTTACAAGACTAATTCGGTAGTGCAATATCACGGATTGCCAAAATTTAGACTTTTACATCATTAGACACCGATTTAATGGTCTATAGGTTAGGTTTTGTCAAACCAGACCGAAGTCCTTAGGTTCGATTACTGGTTAAGGGATCAAGGATGCGCCACTATAATAATGGTGGACGTTTTACTTCTTAAAACTTCAATACTTGTTAACGGCAAATTTCCAAAAAGGATAACTGGTTTCTACAACGAAATAATATCAACATGAAATGTTGAGGAAACTAATTTTTTTGATACTTAATGATAAATCTGCTAATTAAATTCCAAATCCGAATTCTTAGTCACTTCTAATAATTCTGGGATAAATCTAAATGATAACTTGAACACAAGAGAAATGGCGGGAAATTCACCCACTGACGCTTAACTTTATCCCCAACACTTACAAAAGGGTTTTAGACAACGGTATTTTTCACATTAAGTAATTCTGCCATTCAACACAGTTCTATTGAATATTCTTCACAGAAACTGAAAGTATACCCATTTCCTAAACTGGATGATGCGTTGATCGAAAATGAATTTCGGGTAAGGTAATTCGTCGACTATCTGCAAAGAAATTTATAACTTATCCCTAGTCATGAATGAGCAAACTACCACTTTTCAATGTGTAACTCTAGCAGTGCTAACCAGCATACATTTGAGCACATATAAATGTCAGATAATTTTCTGAAACTATGTTTCGGAGATGCTGGAGAAAATTTGTAGCTCAGGTGGATGATTGTAGTGGTGGTGTTTGGTTCTCTGAGCTGGCTGTTGTTTTGGTTGTGGAGCTTTCATTGTTCTTCTTCTGAACACAACATCATCAGTACAAACTTCAGATGGAAGAAGTGAAGCATTCGAATTTCTCCACATTTGACCTGTAGCTTGTTCTGCTGCTAACCTCGATCTTGATTGGTTACTGTTGACCTGTTTGTCGATTTCAACAGAATGTACACTTTAAGACAAACCTTGTAGATAGAAATCTTCTATAAACATGAAAATATACATTAGACACTTCATTGCCTTTTAACAATTTAAGAAGCGTTGTAACTTATAACAAATTTACATATTTACAGATTAAGTTTTATTTTTTCTGCATGTACTTGTTTTATCACAAGTGTACTACTCTAAATACAAAAATTATTCAAAAAAATCACAATCTGAGGGTAAGATAAATAAATAAGTTAAGGAAACATCATGCATATAATGAAATTACGAATAAATTATCATTTCGACAATTATTATTTATACTAACTCTCTTGTAATATAAAAAAAACACTTTGTTATTATCAATGAATATGGTCACGTGATGCTTTGCAAATTATCCATTATTCTAATTAGAATTCATTAAAATTGTCTTCTTCTTCTACTCTGATGAAATGAGATAAATGAAGGCGAGTGACTTCAGTGTTAGGGAAACAATGATGATCATGTTGATAATGAACGACTAACGTGTGCCTTAAAGGACAAAATCCATGTTCCAACGTTATGCTTTATGTTATAGCATAAATCTATGTATGTTATTGAGATAGTGTGTTTGAAGGTATCTCATCATTTACCTTTGGGTTATTTTAATGAAGAAAAGTACAAAGCGCTATCAAATAATTACTAGTTACAAATCTTTTTTTATATGGATATATATATATATATATTTCAAGGACGAAATTGTGTTTTTTGGTGATAGGATTAGCTAAAAAGTCACTTTCTTACTTTAATTAGGCTTATTGATTAGGACATAAAATGATTTCGGTTGTGAACTTGATTCAGTCAGATATCACTTAGATATTTTATAACTTAAATAACAGACAGTGAGTGGTTGAAAAACAAACAAACGAAATTATTATGACTAAGTTAAACAACATGAAAAACTAGGATACCAGAACACAATAGAACATGTGATCGATAGTGATGAAATAAAACGAAACTAATAATTCAGTCAATTTTAGATTATTCCATTAAAGATAAGGAGATCATTGTTGTCACACATTGGAATCATGGATAAATCATTGTTAGACCACAAATAGAAACATGGAAGCACTGAAAGACGGCCGTTTCGTCTTGGCATGGGACTCATCAGCAGCAGTGCGTTTCCACGACTCCCTCTACTCACACAGGATTAGAAACCAGGACCTACAGTCTTGCGCAAGCACGCCTGACCTCTGGATCACTGAGCCAGCCAGCATCCAATGGTGTTAATGTCTAACTCTGATCAATCTAAGGATTTTGAGCAACCTCACCCATTTGTCTTCAGTTGTTACTGCCTACACCTGACACGGGTTGAACTCCACTTTATATGTTGGATGCCAGCCCTGTGGTTCAGTGGTAAGGCGTACGCGCTCGAATCCAGCTAAGGTTAGGCTTTTGCGTGCGAGATTGCAGGTTCTGTAATAGAATCGTGCGAGTATCATGAGTCTTGGATACTCACTGTTGCTAAGTTCCCTACCAGTTTGAAGCAGTAATCTTTCAGTTCTTCCAGGTTACTAATGACGGTTTAACATTATTCGATTCATGATTTCAATAAAGTAACTCAACAATCTCCACTAACCTATCATACAAATCATTTGACCTTCTTTCTCATTGGTTGTCATCAAGGTTATGCATAAATTAACACAAGTTTTCAGTAGGTCATTGGATATCAATGGATGTGGTCTCTAGGTTGAACGGTAACTGTGCGTCCCAAAAAATTCTGGGATTTGAGTTCTGATAAGATCTTCAATGCAAACTTCGGATTAATCTTTCTAATATTAGAACAAAATAGACTATAGTTAATTTTTTTAATGAAACCAATAAATTTCCATAGATCCATTATAAGACCGGTATATTAAACTTACACTACTTAAAAACCTTTAGAATATAAATGATTAAACTGCAATCACACTTTTCATTTGAAAGTTTTAAATGAATAGTTTATTGGTTATTGTGTTATCCTGTTGTTACTATGATTGATAAACTATTCTTACTGAATTTGTTAGAATCTATAAATTAAGTCGATGAAGTACGAGTTAGTGAGTAGCCAACTAAAACCATAAACTTCAATGTAAAATTAATCTAAAATGGGTTGAGCAGTGTAGAAATACAACTTACCATTTATTACCTAATTACTTACGCCTGTTAATCCGAACGGAGCATTGGCCACCGACCAGTATTCTTCAAACTACTCTGTCCTGAACGTTCCTTTCCAGTTCTGCCCAATTTGCGTTCATTCTTCTTAAGTCTGTCTTCATTCCTCTGCGTAATGTGTTCCGTTGACCTTGAGGGTTCCAAATGAGGGCTTGTCTTGTGACGCACTTCTGTGCTTTCCGCAATGTGTGTCCTATCCACTTCTATCACTTCATCCTCATTTCTTGCTCCAATTTGATCTGGTTAGTTCTCTCCTACAGTAGGTTGTAAGTGATGGTGTCTGACCAACGAATCCAAAGTATTTTGCGTAGACAACTGTTGAGGAATATTTGTATCTTCTGGATGGTGGCTTTCGTGGTTCTCTAATTTTCCGCCCCATTATCATTAATATTTACGTATTATTTCTAAGCTTTTGTTTGATTGGTGAAGCGTTACCATGTGTCTAATTGTTCTGGATATATCATTAATGACCTCTTTTTAATCAAAATATAATTCTCTAATTATGTTGTTTTGTGGTCAAACATTTAAAATGTCCTAATGTACGAGCCTTGAATTGTGACTGAAGAAATTACGGTAAAGAAATGAACTGTTTACCATTTTCGTCTTTTGATTTGATACAGTGTTTTATGGGGAGATCGATGTGGCAAACAAGTGTTTAGGTTTTTAGTTAATATCCATTGATCACTGTGTCAAGCGTTCAATAGGATGTCTCTGGTCCTACCAGCAACAAAAGCGAATTATTCAATCATCAGACTGGACAGCAAGGTTGTACAACTGCCATTCTGTTATTACAATGTCATTACACAGTCAGTCAGTCAGTTATTCAGTCACTCAGTTATAACGAAGAACTTCGTACCTACGTACATCAGTTCAGGTTGACATACCATATTAGCACAGACACGCAGTTGTAAGTTCAAGTCCCACAGTGGTAGAGATAGTAGAACTATTGACAGCAATGGAGAAGATTAGGGTTCAAACGAGCTATTCAAAAAGTATAATTCAGTGAGATAAATTTAGAAAGAGAAAGAAAGAGGTGATGAAGAGTTCAGAAGATTAGAATTTGAAAGAACACAAAGAGTGGATGCACCTGTACCGTTGCAAACGCTTTTGAGCCATGTCATTCAACGTCTCTCACAACCGGTTACTAACGTCTCGCGGACCCCAACCAGGTAGTCTAAACTTACAAGCATGACTGGGTCCACTTGTCAGTGACTTCATGGATTTGTGCTATGTTTTAGTTTGGCCGCCCATAGCTTTCTTCCAACCTACTGCTACACCACATAGCATCGCTTGTCAAGGCAGTCGATGGTTGGGTATACGTAAAAAATATCCCAACCATCTCAACTGGTGAAGGTTCACTAACTCATCGATCGATCTACCATCATTAACCAGTACCCGATTCCTAACCACAGCATTGCTTATTCAGTTGTTCCAGGATACAGTAACCTAAAAATATCTTCTGCTCTAACTGGCCATGTTTTACAGCTATAAAGTATGACGGAGCAAACTGCTACGCAGTACACTCGTCCTTTGGTCAATAAACGGATATCTCGCCTACACAGTTAATCACGCAAACTGGCTAAAGCTAATCGAGCCTTCTGTATCCATACTCAGATTTAGTCAGTCACGTTATTACACAAGCTCCAATAAAGCACAACCATTTGTTTGTTTTACTATTATATGAGAAAAAATTTAATTTTCTTTTAACAATCTGGTAAACTTATTTTTATAATGTACTAAAAATAGATACTTTACTTTTTCCAAAACAAAAATTTTTTCCAGTGGTCCTTATGAATATGAACTTTATCTACGACCAGATTTATATACAAAAAAGTATACACAATGGTTTTATTTCCGTGTGGAAAATACAGAGAATAATAATAATTATAGATTTACAATTGTAAATTTTTATAAGGTGAGTAAATTTTAATGTAAATTTAACTGTGTATATTTTATAAAGATATTTTTAAACTAACTCAGTTACGATTTCATGATTTATTATTATTATTATCTAACAATCAAAAATAAATTACTGTAATCGTAAGTCAATCATTGTTAGACCATCATTAGAAACCTGCAGTCACTTGACTGCCGTTTCGTCCTTGTATGAGACTCTTCAGCAGTGTGCATCGATAACTCCTGCCACTAACAGGATTCGAACTTCGGACATTCGGTCTTGCGCGCGAACGCCTAATCTCTGGACCACTAAGTCGACATACGACGGTGTTAATGTCTAACTCTGATCCATCTAGGGATTTTGTGTAACGTCACCTATTTTTTCTCTTCGGTAGTTATTGCCTACACCAACAGGACGAAACTGTAGTCCAGTGCTTCCAGGTTTCGAACGGTGGTCTAACAATGATTGATTCATGATTCCAGTAATAAACGCCAATCTCCATAAATCTATAATGATAAATATGGATTACCAAGTATTGTATTACTTGCTTAACAAATGGATTTTACGAATATGTGTTATGCTCATCTCTAGGTATGCTTAAACTATTACGGGTTCACCTTAGTCAAATAACGAGGAAAAAAAAATGAACCAGAGTCCAGGTGGGCTACTGTGATCCCTTGACCAAATTGTATCAGCTAGAAGTCTTGACATAGTGTAGAAAGTATGTTCCACATACACCCAGATAGCACACAATGAAACCAAGCACTAAACAAATTGCGTTTATTTATACTCGATAGAGACGTCCTTGAGAGAGTCACAAAAATAGCACACTAAAATGACACAGTAACTAATTACAGACAAGGATTTTCCGTGGTGGTAAATGTGATCTCAAGGTCAACTGATCTCTCCATGAAATAAATCCAAAATAAAGATATTTATCAAGCGAGTTCTGGGGATCTAACATCCCCAACAATGTCTATCAGTTGTTTTGCTTATCAGTAGTATCCTCTTAAAGTAAGTAGTTTAACAGAAGTTTAACATGGGATGGATATGACGATAAATTCATTGGATTAGCTGAAAGTGTAATAAGAATTATCAATGCAGTTTGCTCTGTGACTATCAGATCTAAAGCGATAACTCTGTAATTGATTAAATGTATGGTAAGTATTGAGCTAGAGGTGTTAGCGATGATGGGGAAGATTAGGGTTTGAAGAAATTATCCATGAAGTATAATCCGATGAAATAAATTTAAAAACAGAAGAAAAGATGACCCTGAGCACATGAGGTCATGAGCAAAGACAAAGAATGGATAAAACTGCGTCATCCCAAATGATTTTGAGCGATATCGTTCAAGGTCTCTAATCATCGGTTACTATTGTCTCATGAACCCCAACCACGTAGTCGATATCTACTAACATGGCTCAGTCCAGCTGTCAGTGACTTCATGGATTTGTACCATTTTTTTGTTTGCCCCCCCCCTAGCTTTCTTACAGCCTACACCTTCACCAGGTATCGTCGCTGGCCGTATCAGTCTGTGATTGGGCATTCGTAACACATATTCCAACCACTTAAACTGAAGAATATTAACTGCCCTAATAACTGATTTACCATTCTTACCTAGTACTCTTTGCCTAAGACCAGCGCTGCTTACTCGGATGTCTCAGTAAGAAACACGAATATAAAAGTCAATTCTACCTCATAAAAAGTTCATAAACTCTGTTTTAAAATTTTTGTTTATCATTTACAGTCTACTAGTTTATTTGCGAAAGGTATGCGACCATTAATGTATAGTGAGAAAATGGCTAAATTAACTGGTATTGGTTGGCGACGTGTTGGTACTGATATAAATTATTATCAAACAAAGTGAGTGAATTATTTTTCATTTGTATATTTCCATTCAGCAGGGAGTATTTTTCATTAATTGCTTAATCAAAAGATAAGAAATGCTGTTGTAGTAGTAATCATTAACTCGATGCTTATTCCACTAAAAAAACAAACATTCTGACTTGTAACTGTATTATTTATATAGTATATCAGTTGATGTTTCATTTTGATCAATATATAGCTGCTAGATTTACTGTTATTTTCTTGTACACAACTGTTGAGGATGTTAGATCCCCAGAACTCGCTTGATAAATATCTTCAGTTTGGATTTATTTCATGAACCGATCAGTTCACCTTTAGATCATATTTCCCACCTGAAAAAATCCTGGGCTGTGATTGGTTACTGTGTCATTCTAGTGTGCTATTTTGTGACTCTCTCAAGGACATCTCTATCAAGTATAAATAAACGCAATTTTTTTAGTGCTTGGTTTCATTGTGTGCTATCTGGGTGTTTGTAGAATACACTATCTACAATATATCAAGACTTCTTGCTGGTACAATTGGGACAATCGGATCACAGTAGCCTACCTGGTTTCTGGTTCATTGTTTTGTCCTCATTATTCAACTAAGGTGAACCCGTAATAGTTTTAAGCATACCTAGAGACGAGCATAATTATAACAAGCACGTAAACTGATCTATATGACATTTTGGGTAGAGTTCAAAAAAAATTCATTCATCAACAAAGCGGACGCATCAAAATGGATTATCATTTTTTAAATATGTTCTGAGAAAAGACTTCAAGTATGAGGATGGAAGTTCACGACTACTTTCCATCCCACCTATACTTTTCAATTACTGAGATTGATTGCATGGTGGATGGTTGATAGTTAATAGACTTCAACAACACTGTCCAAATAAACGACTGTGATAAAAAAATATTCTTCACAGAAAGTTGAAGAACTTGGACTATGACAAATTTCAGTTTTGTTTTAAATGATGGAAGGAAATTTAAACGCTACAGTTGAAAGTTAGCAGCAAAATAATGCTTTTATACTTTCCATGCACGTATTCACTGAATCTAGTAAGAAATCGTTAATGAACAATATTTTAGACCCTTATAATTGTTAGTTCACCGATGGTTAGTAAAGGCCAGAAAGGTTGTCTGATCAATCAACAAATTAACTTTTAATTTTCATTCGGATTTGAATCAACATCCCTCTGGAATGATATCTTTGGATAATTATCACCAATAAACCGTTGAAAAAATTTACACTCTTTGATTCATTTTCACACAAACAAAACTATCAGTTCTAGATGATGTTCCAAAACTACTGATATCGTACTGAGTAACATAAAAATACCAAATACATCTTAACAGCTTTCTCCTTTTTAGTTCACGATTCATCATATATACTGACATAATTTCAAGTATTCTATTTTATAAGTAATACGTTTTAAACGTTCTGAATGGACGCTTTTTACAAATATTTTAATAAACGCATGATCATAGAGGACAGCATTTTGGAGTACAGAGTTGTTAGTAGGGAACGCGTCACAACAGTCGTCATTCTTGTGAAAATATATATTTATCACATAGTAAGCAGTGTTATAAATCCAACTGCCACCTAAAAAATAACAGAATTACAAAATTATGACCGTCTCGAAGATTGGATCCAGTATTTTCTGATTAATTAGACTGAGATATTATGCTTCCTTTTGTTTCGTTTAATAGTGGTCCCAGTTCTGTTACATCGTACGGCACACATCAATGACAATTACTGTGATCAGTTTATTGTCATGAGAATACTAGGTTGTTTCTTAACTTACTGACTCCTGAAAATATTAGTGAATCATAACTCTTCTACTAACAGAAACACTCATCTAGATATTTTTAGAACTGCTGATCGTTTTAAACAATAAGTAACTCAACATCAACTTGTAATTAAGTTCGTAGATAGAGGAATTTATTAAATATACTTATTAATAAGTGTTCACATATTTAAATTCACGTTAAGAAAGGAAACGTCATCAATTTATTGTAAATATTTCTAAGTTCTACATCAGTTCAAATCCGAAATGGAAATTCGACAGTTGATCAATTCAAAATATTGTAGTTTAAATACTTCACTCTCATTCATAATCACCATATACTACTATTTAGTAGAATGATAATTAGTACAAATGGCATTTGAATTTGTGCTTGTACTGAGATACTATACTATTCAGCCACCAAAACTGCAACAGGAAGGGGGCCACTCCTCAAGCATTCCACTAACAGGTCTAATCCATGAGGCAGGGAAATGACTTTAGGAGATACAGTCTCATGGTTGTAGGTTCATACACTATTTGTACTCTGAGGATCCTCTAGCTCATGTGAACCGTTAGTTACGAATTAAGGTTTCCTAACTCCACTTAACCTTGTCAAAGCACCTTGCATTCACAATCCATCCTCTCAATTTCTTAAACAGAAACCCCACCACAACAAGATAGGGGTTCCATTACACATGGCTATATAGGGGCATTTCACGATGAAGAGAAAACTCTTCCTGTTCTCAACTGTCCGTATTTTAAAAAAAAAGTATCAAATCTATCTTATCATGATCACTTTCATTTCAATCTTTTTCATTCAAACTTATAGATCTATCAAATCGACTGACATTAAACAGTCACAACCACAATCACAACAACCTCACCAACAACCGCAACAACAACAGCCACCACCATTGAAACATAAATCATCAAAAGATGATACACTTAAATCTCAATGTACATATTCATTAACTTGGACATTTAAATTCCCTTATACAAATGATATTGTTTATTTTGCTGCATGTTATCCATATACTTATACACAATTGAAAGAATATTTATATAAATTAACGCTGAATACATCAATTAAGAAAATTTGTCAACAAACTATACTATGTTATACATTAGCTAGTAATCCTGTACCATTGTTAACAATTACAGAACCGGATAATGATGATGATGCAGATGGGGATGGGGATGGGGATGAAGGGGATGAAAATAATAATAATAATAATAATAATAGTAATGATCAACTTCTGAATGAGGTAAATCAAGTGTTTTATAATACGATCAGTTTTTTATGTTCAATGATCAATGTTAGACTGACATTAGAAACCTGGAAGTATACTGGACGGCCGTTTCGTCCTACAACAGAACTTATCAGCACTGAGCTTAAACGATTCTAGCGAATCGCAGATCTCCAACCCAGGACCTCCGGTCTCGCGTGAGTTCGCCTATCCTCTGAACCACTGAGTTGGCATACAACGGTGTTAACTTATAACTCTGATCAATCTAAGTATTTTGCGCAACCCCACCCGACAGGGTTGAACTCCACTGGTCATGTCTTCTCACTAGAATTCTGAGAATTTCCTCACGAAGCTAGTCCTCAGTGAGCACACTGTACAATTTTTGAGTAAAGAGTTTTGGAGATTGTTACTCGTTACTGAAAGCAAAAATCAATCATTTCACGTTCGTACGCATGGTCGAATGCCCTGGGTTCGAGCCCTGCAAGCGGCAGGAGTCATGGATGGGCACTGCTGACGAGTCTCTTACCAGAACATAATTTATTATTGTAGTAATAGTAGAATAAATGTAATTTTCTGACGATATTCCACTAATCAGTGAAAAATTGTATTTCTGATGTTTCGTGACTGAATACAAGTCACTTTTTTAAAGTAAGTAAATAAAACAGTGACCGAAATAAATTAAAGTTTAAATAAAAAAACGAGGAAACAAGTGTTAGGATATTCATCCAATATCCTAAAAGAATTATTATTGGTCAATTCTTATTGGTTAATTCCTACTGGTCAATTTTTTGGTCGTCCTAGATATCCATGTCATGTGCTCCAATGTTGTTTCTTGATGGTTGTCCCGACTATCAATCTCACTTCAGATGTTGCTTCCTATCGGTCGTCTTAACTGTCGATGTCACAGACTTCGAGGCTATTTCATGTTCGACCTAAATGTATGAATACGCATGATCTGTAACGTCCTATGACAAGGACCAGGACCCGGTCCCGGATCCCTAATCCGGGATCCTGATTCTCTTTTGGACTCGGACCTCGTATTTTCTGCATGCTTGTAGAATACAGGCTCTACTTCATATCAAATCTTCTTATTTTTACTCAATTTGGGGGTTGGGATAATCGGATTTGAGTAGCATGTCGTGTGACCGGATCCTCGATCGTCACTCTCGTTTTTCCGACTAAGGTAAACTCGTATTAGTTCAAGTATATCAGAATGACGTGTTTATGTGCAGGAGTCACAACAAGGCAGAGTATTGTTTAACACAGTCCAAATCATAATTGGTCTGGACTTGTCAATGTCAATATTATTTTCCTCGGTCAAGGTGATTCTGTGTAAGCCCTTATTTTATGTATATGAGGGGAAGGAGGGTAAAAAAATATGTAATTTGTGGCATGAATTAGTGGAGTTTTAAAAATAATAAAAAGATTTTTCGTATCTGAAATGAGTCAATTGTGGTTATTTGAATAAACAGTCCAGATTGGAAGAAAAATCCAACCTTCTTTCTTGTCGAGAGCATAGAGATTTAGCGTCATATGAAATGCTTCCACTGCTTGTCTCTCTTTATGGTTAGATAAAGCTTACTGAATTATTTTAACCTACTTCCAAGGTATGTTCTGCAATTACCATTTAAATTTACAATTTTCCCAGCTCTACAAGATAATTAGGAGATTCTTTTGAGTAGCTTAAGTATTCTTTGGCACAAGTCGAGATTTCACCAGAAGACCTTTCAATAACGTATGCATCGCAATCAGCACAGTCTTGTGTGTACGTAATAAGGGATCTTATCCTTGATTCGAATTAATGCTTTTTTTGAGAGCTAGCTGTTTTATGGAAAACTTCAGTTCTGTACGTTTTCAAAATTCATTGTGAGTACTATATGGCTGAATGATTTAACATGACGGTATAATAGACTGTGAGGCTATTTACAAAGGATTGATAAGTATGTTAGGATATTCATCCTATATCCTAAGAAGATTATTTGTAAGTCTAATTCTATTGGTCAATTCCTATTGATCGTCCTAACTATCAATGTCACAGACTTTAATGTTGTTTCCTATTCGACCTAACTGTATAAATACGCATTATCTGTAATGTTTTATGACCCGGATCCTTAGTCCGGGATCCTTATCTTCTTCTGGACTCGGACCTCAAACTTTCTGGATGCTTGTAGAATACATGTTCTACTTCATATCAAGTCTTCTTCTATTCATTGGGGATTTGGGACGCTACGATTAGAGTAGCTTATTTGGTCACTCGATCATTGTCTCGCTCTCGTTTACTGACTAAGGTGAACTCGTAATAGTTCAAGCCTATCAAATGACGTGGTCACGCGCATGCATACATGTGTCCAGTAACTCTGATGTTAAAAGTTGTCTACAATTAAATTACGTAATAATAATAATAATTCGAATATGTTAATAAGTAGTATCATTTAATACGAATGTAATTAATCAAACTAATCTTTTAAACTAAATTTCATAACATAGTAACCAGTTAAAAAAATTTCTATCCATAGTGTACTTAGGCAATTTACATTTGATCGTATCTAACATTTAAAGATTCATGCACCAGAACCTGGAAGTTCTGACTGTGCTCCGGAGTGAGATTGAGTTTGTTTATCGATATGTTAGATTCCAAACTTTGAGGATTCAGCTACTTTGTGATTGATCAATCTTTAATGTATATATATGTATATATTATGCATGATATTATTCAATTTTGTTTATTCAACTGTTTCCTTTGAATCACAGACAGATTTTCAATCACAATCCACTGATGATGATAGCAATAACAATAAGCCAACAGAGAAGAAACGTTGTGTTGTCATTACAGCCCGCGTACATCCAGGTGAAACACAAGGTAGTTGGATGATGAAAGGTTTAATGGATTTTTTGATAAGTACAGATCCAGATGCTAAAGTATGTTGTCATTCATTCAGTTGATTATGCAGATTTTTTATTTGCTTAAGAGATTTTGTTTTATGCATAAACAATGTATAAAAACTTTAGTCTAAATTTTTAACGAATAATTTTACAGTTGTTGTTCTTCAAGTTAAATAGAAGACATTGGAGAGGATTAGTATGTGTAAAATGATCACAGTTCATAGAAAGTGACAACTAGTCAGTAAGTACAGGTCTTTTAAAAATCATCACATCACTGAGAAATGAGTCTCACCAGTCAGCGAATGAGTCGAAGAGAGAGAGGGATATGTCAGTAACGCATGATTAAACCTACCGGCTCATTACTTACTTACGCCTGTGACCCTCAATGGAGCATATGACATTGACCAGCATTCTCCAACCTACTCTGTCCTTGGCCTTTCTTATGTCCAACTGTTGTCCATTCTTCTCATGTCCGCTCATACAAACCTTGAAAATGATTATACAGATTCAACCTGTGGCTGGACAAATGACACTGTCTGTCAGATAAGTTCTTAATTGATAGAAGTTACAAAATTAAACATACCCAAATTCAGATGTACTTTGGAATCGCTATAAGCAAATCAAGTTTTGAATAAACGTTGATATTTAGCTTGTCCTGCAAAAATAAATGCATAATTCGTTTGGATCGGACAAAGTAGTTTAAACAGAATAGTGTTTTGCCCAAATATCTTCAAATTCTATTTTCTAGGATCCTTAGTTAGTCAGTCAGTTACAATGTAGAACTTCGTACGTGTAGGACATCACTTCAGGTTGCCACACCACATTAGCACAGAGACGCATTGTCAGTCCAAATCCCACAATAGTAGTAGAGATAGCAGAAGTGTTAGTGGTAATGGAGAAGGTTAGGATTCCAAGATATTATTCAAGAAGTTCATTTCAGTGAGATAACTTTAGAAAGAGAAAGATAGAGATGATGAGGAGGTGAAAATTTGAGCGAATACAAAGAGTGGATGCACCTGCGCCATTGCAAACGGTTTTGAGTCATGTCATTCAAGGTCGCTAATCATCGATTACTATCATCATTACTATCAACCAGGTGGCCTACATCTACCAAAATGACTCAGTCTACTTGTTAGTGACTTCATGGAATTGTGCCATGTTTTTGTTTGATCTCCCCTAGCTTTCTTCCAACCTACTCATGCACCACAAAACGTTGCTTGTCGAGGCAGTCGATGGTTGGGTATCCGTAACAAAAATTCCAACCATCTCAACTGGTAAAAATTCATTAACTCATCGATCGATCTACCATTCTTAACCAGTACTAGTTTCCTAACGACAGAATTGCTCATATACCACAAAACATCTCTCGTCGAGGATCCTTAATTTTATTGTTAATGCAAAATCGGTTTTCGTTGCCTTCATAACAATGAATTTCTATGACCATACTACATACATTCTCATTAAGCCCTACAGTTTATCGGATTTTTAAACAAAATCAATGATTGAGAATTCAGCATTTCTATTTTAACTGAATCTACTCATTTATTCACCTTCACTTTTTCTAATTCCACAGGTATTACGATCGAATTTTGTGTTCAAATTAATTCCAATGTTAAATCCGGACGGAGTGATTGTAGGAAATTATCGTTGTTCATTATCAGGTTGTGATTTAAATCGAAAATATACATCTACTTTAAAACATTTTTTTCCTACAATTTGGCATACAAAACAAATGATTATAAAGTAATTTCATTGCATTCATTCCCACTAAATTTTTTTGTAATAAAAAATTAATTTATTCAGTTAAGTAGTTTAGAATGTAGAAATGATATTGATTATTTGGATAAGGAGATTGTTGTTTTTCATTGAAATAATGAATCAGCCATCGTTAGACTATCATTTGAAACACGGAAACACTGGACGGCCGTTTCTTTCTGGTATGGGACTCTTCAGCAATGCGCATCCACGATCACTGTTCGAGGGAGTTGAGCAAAGGTCCTTCGATTTCGCGCGCGAGCGCTTAATCCCTGAATCGCTGAGCTGTCATCAACGATATTACCGTCTAACTTCAATCAATCCACGATATTCTGTAGTTAGTGACTACACCGGATAGGGTTGAACTCCACTGATTACAATGATTAATTTTATGATTTCCGTGATGAGCGACAATCCTCAAATCCACATAATCAATATCATAAAATGTAAGGTTGCTCAAATTTTTTTATAAATCAAAGTTAGACATGAACACCGTTGGATACTGGATTAGTGGTCAAAAGTTAAGCGTTCGTGCGTGAAACAGCAGTTCCTGACTTCGATTGCCTTGAGCTATAGTTTGTGGATGCGCATTGCTGAAGAGTCCCATGCAAGAACGGAACGCCCGTCTAGTGACTTCAGGTTTCTAATAGTGGCCTAACAATGATTGATTCATGATTTCAACAGAAACGTTAATAAGTATATTGTGACTATGATAGATATTTAGTATTTAATATACCTTTAGTATGGTTCTCATATGCTTTCTTGACAAAAATCTTGTCAACTATCTTTACATAAGATTCATAATTGAGAAGATGATATTAATAGTTATTATTCGTTTAGTATGCATATGAATTGTCAGTAATTTACGGAATCATCACTGTTTAACCTTTTACATACTCGAATTCGACTTGTAACGCAGTCATAATAAATGGAAATGTATTCTTGAGTGTTGTAACGCTTGCTTGAATAATGCTCAGCTAATTCCTATTGCTTAGTACTATTCTCTGACCACAATACACTGGACAAGTTCCAAATAATCAAAAACACGGTGGGACAGGAAAAGATTATATTCCAAATAGCGAGGTTAAATGGAAATAAGAAGCCGAAGGCGATGGCAAAGATAGACACAACGTTAGTTTCTTTGTAGCATTTACATGAGAAGCTTCTGGATTGTGATTCACGTGATAGACTGCATTAGATTTAGCCAATCAGAATGCAGCTAACAACACGAGAATTTTCTACCCTGTTCTCCAAGAATCGATCAGGCGCTGATTGAATAGGAAATTAGTCAATCACCGCGCAGCAACGTAGTCATGCTTTGATTCCATTTATGTCCCACTAACACTGCAGCATGATAGCATTCCTCTCGTTAGAAGCATAAAAGAGTGCATTCGAAACATTTGAAAAAACTATCCACTGCAACATCGCCGTCCATGAATTTTATTTCCATTGGAATCAAAAACCATATGTTCAGTTTGAGTGTTGAATTAGTGATCAGAGAACGGGATGAATGGACAAAAACTGATTCTTAAAACAGGGTATAAACTAATTGTTACGAATGAACGTTAAAACGTCATTTTGATATGCTTGAATTATTTACGAGTCTACCTTAGTTGGGAAACGAGCGTGAGGATAGAGGATCCGGCAACACGACAGGCTACTCTAATCTGAGTGTCCCTACCCAAACTGAGTAAAAGAAGACTTGGTATGACGTAGAACATTCGTTCTAAAAGCATCCAGAAAGTACGAGGTCCGAGTCTAAAAGAGAATCAGGATACCGGACTCAGGATCCGAGTCCGGGTCATAAAATGTTACAGATAATGCGTATTTATACATTTAGGTCGAATAGGAAACAGAATCGAAGTCCGTGACACTGACAGTTAAGACAACCGATAGGAAACAACATTTGAATGAACAATGACAGTTAGGACGATCAATAAGAATCAACGTGGAGTACGTGACATTGATATCTAGGACAACCATAAAATTGACCAGTAGGGATTAACCAATAGGAATTGACCAATAATAATTCTTTCAGGATATTGGATGAATATCCTAACACAAATTTATAAAATTCTCTGCCTAAAATCATCAATATGCAGCGATTACATATCGTTTACTTCTGCAAAGACTACAAATCGATACTGGAAAGTCACTTGTGTTAATCTGCACCGCATGCATGAATTGTGGAAGTCCTAAGCCTAGGCAAACAATTCATGTGTGCGGAGGCCATCTGATGCAGAGCACAAATAATGTCAACTCACTACTAGTTTCAGATAGCGTCATGTTTGATGTGATACTCGTTATTTGCGGCCGATTGTTTTTAGGCAGCTAGCTACATCATATCATGTGATCTCACTGTGAGATAAATGATAACAACAATCCTCTCTGCTTGTAATTGTGTTCTGACAATGTGGATCAAATCAGTTTCACCGACCATTTTCTTTAGCTGCTATTAGTTCTCATTGAACTAACAAAAAAAATCAATACCTTTGAAACTATTAAATATACTCTACATGTTTCAGTAGATTTTCTCTCCATTCATTCATTGTTTACCTGATTGACATTTTCTATTCGTTGCAGTGTCATGAAACAATATGAAGTGGTTGTTTATTGCGACTTGCATGGACATAGTCGAAAACAACAAATGTTCATCTATGGATGTCAAAGTGAAACACCGGAAACAAAATATTATTCACGTATATTTCCTGCAATGTTAAGTAAGAATATACCAGAATTAGTAAGTTTATACTGGGTTTTTCCTTTTTTTTTAAAGATGATATGATGTGAACCACCTATTCGGTGTTTGATTATTTAATTCTTGAATACATGCTAACAGTTGGATGTTTCATGTCTGAACTAGAAAATGTTACAATTTTTGAAACCATGAATCAATCAGTGTTAGAGCACCATTAGAAACCTGGAAGCACTGGACGGTGGGCGTTTCGTCCTGGTATGGGACTACTCAGCAGTGCGCATCCACGACTCCTGCACCCCGCAGGATTCGGACTTCGATATTGTGCGCGAACGCCTAACCACCGGACACTGAGCAGGTATCTAACGGTGTTGATGTCTAACTTGATCAATTCATGGTTTCAAAAATGTGTAACATAACAATCTTCACAACCCCGAAATGCAAATGTTACAATTGTATAATAAATGCATAAAGAGATTTTCATGTTGATATACTGTCTAGAGATGTACTGGTAACCTAGAGCTGACAGAATTCAATCACACCTTTTCACTTTTATGTTGATTGCTCAAACGCATATGGACAACTACGGATATACATTCGATTGGAACAATGTGGAAATACTGGATATGTTGAGCACAAGGAAAACCAGAGAATTTTAAGAAGCCTGCCACTCAGGTCAATCAGCAACTAACAAACACATTGACATCAACCCAATTTATTAACCAATCAAACAANNNTCGTAGGCGTGCGCTTGCTACACGACGC